>CM032232.1:73882500-75137500 GCA_019009955.1 Riptortus pedestris | reverse complement strand
GACTATACATATTTTTTAAATTTATAATGGGGACTAGATCATTTATAATTATGTATTTCTGGTCTCTTTACTTTTACAGTTTGTTGGTTGACTAACATATGCCTATACGTAAAAAAAACACTGATATTTCAAGATTTCTTTTTTTCGCTAAGGAGCTAAAAAAGAAGCTATGAAAAAATTCAGTTTACTAACTTTGATTGAAGGGTGTGAAGCATGACCAGCAACACACATCACACATTTTACACATCACTAACGGAGGCAAAAAGTCCAGGAAGAGATGAAACTAAATTAAATGGAATAGCGTGGATCATCAATAAGAGGGCATGGGCAGGACACCTGAAAAGGAGGATAAATATTAATGGTTTAAAAATCGTATCAACTGTTACCTTTGAAACTACATCAGGAAAAGAGGTAGACCACCTACTCCATGGGACTTAGAGGACTACTTGTGGCGGACAGTTGCTGAAAAAAGGAAGGAATGTTTTGTGGACTGAAGGAAAATAAATAGTCCTGATTCAATTTTAATTTATATATTAAAAAAATAAAACTTACTTATTTACAGGGACAACAAAAAATCTATTTGCAGGGAGACAAAATTCATAAGTCACATAAAACAACCACATTAATACGTCTAAGCTAACACACATAAAATAGCCGCAGCTAACACAAAAGCCAGATAAAACCTTAGCACTCACAATTATAATAAACATTTTTTCACTCACTATATTTAAAAAACGTCTGGTATTATTTTAATCCTGCAAGGTTACCTTCTTTATAGCGAACGACTCACTTACGATTGCGTCGCTGCTACAAATGGGAAAGACTTGCGGATGAACGACACCTGGCCAGGAGTAAACTTGAAATCAATTAGCTAAACTTCACACGTGAAAAACCAAAATGAACTCAAAAGAGCTCAGCTTTAATCTAAATTTGTACTTGAAATATGGAAACCAAAAAATGGATTGTATCTTTACGTTCTGTATTATTTGTGTATATGCAAACATTGGATTTATTTATTTATTTCAAGATTTATCGATAACGCACATGCAGTTCCAATGATACAGCCTTAAAATATACACACTTTTATACTAAATTGAAAGTTAATACATTTTTTTTTGTAAATGTGAAGATATTTCAATTACTAGTTGACATTTAGATACTACCTGTAAATCCTTATTAACAGCTGAAGAATAGGAACATTTCGGGCTCATTGCCTCAGAAAAGGATCTCCTGATTTATATATTCATAATAGGGAAAACATTGTTTTGTGAAATTAAACAAGAAATTGAACCTAGCTATACTTGAAGAAGAAGGAAACGTTCACAAAAGCAGCTTAATTTTCACCCCTTCCTTAAGAACTAGTACTTCTGCCCATGACGATTATAAGAGAGTACATCATTGAAAGCTGTCGTTTGTCTCACCACCAACACTCCTTGCCAACTAAATGGGAAGGCTGCATTACTTTAATCCCATCCTAAATACATCTAACTGAGATACAAAAACTGGAATAACATGATGTTGGTGTTATCTCTAATTCTATACTTTATTTTGCCCCTCATAAGAAGACTGCGTGAACAGGGGATAACTTTAATCTGTACGCCAGATTTTTAGTGAAATAGTTACTTCAAGGGTAAATCATATGAGTAGGAAGGAGGGGGGTGTGCCCTACTAAAAAAAAATAACATATAACTCGTTTAATATTTGAGTAATTGTAAAACATTACATTGACAATATATTTGGTTAAGTACCATTTTCCCATGCAACGTACAATAATATAGTAATTTACTCCTCCTTGCTCACCCCTATGAAATTTAAAATAACCAGTTCAGTAACGGTCAAAAGAAATCGCTGTTGTTTGAGCATTAAAAGAGAAATTTTATTTAACTTTTTGTCTCCTTCAAGGAAGGATTGTGGATACAAAATCAATAGCTGATTTCCTTTAAGGACGATATCTGCCAAATACAGCACAAAGCGATTTTCCTAAATAACAACTGACACTTCTGCATACGTAAGTGTGAAGGTTAAACTAGTCCATACAAAGAAGATTAAAGAAGCAAACAGTACAATAGGAGGAGGAAAACTGCTGCGTCATAAGAAAGGTTGTTTTTATACTGTTTTATTTTGAAAAACCATCTGATAATGTGCTTTTTTTTACTAAAGCTACACGTATTTCGGTGACTAATTATTTTTTGTAGATGTAGATATGTATGTACCACTAGGTGAGAAAAAAATTTGGATATCGATTTGAAATTTTGAAAAAAAGTCGTAAGCGTTAGCAAATGAAGCTAATTGTAGTTTTCAGAATCTGCTCAAATTGTGGATGTGAGTTCTAGAAGTTCATAGAGAAGTTTATCTTCTCGCCTCTATAAAACTTGGCAAACGGGATCCGAAAAATAACTTCCTACCCTCAAGTGGAGGGAAACAATTATTGAGAGTTTTTGAGTATGAAATAGAACATATAAAAGACAAAAAAAAAATATGACGTTTCTAGATAAGACTAAGGTGGCTGATCTCGGGATGCACTAGTATGTAAATGCAGCACACGGGCCGTCCCTCTGGCGGTCGGTGTACAGGCGGGTCGTGATGGAATGTGGCCCTTCATTTACATGTGGGGTGCCGCAGGACCCCAGCGGGGTGGTCCACTACTATATATAGACACAGTCATATATGTACTTATTATATAATATTATCTTTGAGCCTTTTTGCTAGCAATATGGCAATACATATGATAAATAATGTATTTGTCCCTTTTCATCTGTCAATCACAAAAGTCCTGTGCAGATGACGACTTAACTTAGCAGATATGAAATATTACAATAAAAACCTTCCAACATATAAAAATGTCCTGGAATGACTACTTATAACATAGTAATTGTGTTTCTTTAGTAATGAATGGTTTTATCTGTTATATAATTTTTAATCTGCATTTCATTTAGTATTTTAATTTAAATTTTATATATTTAAATCTAAAGTTTATATATGGTTCAAATCTAATGTATCACTGTATTCGGTAAATTTTAATTATTTCAAAAATTTTCATGCGTTAGATATTATAAATGTTTTAGTGCAAACAAGCACTGAAGATGAAGCTGGTGATCTGAAAGCGCACACTACCTTCATAAATGTTTTATAGGTAAAAACAGGACTTGTTTTCTTCATCCGGATATAAATAAGTCCTTTACTTTTGTTGTATTTGTAAACTAAGCAATTAAACACATGCAGTAACACACTAAATACATCTGTCTGCTGTCCTTTTCTTTTTCTAATAAGAAGCCCATGTTAACTGAAGCAGAGTCGGCATAAACTAAACAGATATTCCTTGGGGAGGAAATTCAAACCAATGACGTCACAGTGTGGCAACCAGCACAGATATCGTATATTACCCCTTTCTAAGATCAATATGCTAACAAGAATTAAAAATTGAACTGGATATGCGACCTTATGACTTAAATCGTTTTAGAAGGAGTGGTGGGTACTAAAAAAATTGTATTTAACAACAATAATATATATACTATTACTTTAATACGAGAATATTACTTTATTATGATTTGAATGAACAAGGTTTTACTTACTTGCACAAATTAAAGGAACCATTGCAATCGTAAAAATTTTTGGTTTTCCGTTTTTAACAGAATCATCAGTTTTGATCTTTCCTAAACCTATTTTAACTAGTTTCGGCATGACATCTGTATGTATGTACATTTCTTGCAGAGGTAAAGAACCGCTTACCTTAGGATGTGGAAATGTCATACTTGGGATAACTGTCACGGTTAGTTGTGAATTTCTCCTTTTGAATAAAATTCTTTAAGGATGAGGGGGTTAGTGGAGAAAAAAAAAATGCAAATTTTTCTGGAAGTTAGAGATAGGAAAAACTTGTACTAGACGTTTTTTTTGTTTCCAATAATTAGACCTATAAATTATGTTATGCACCATTTGATCCCATCTTCTGGAACGGAGATTGGTATATCACTTGCAAATGAAATAATTTTAAATGAAGTGTAACCAAACATTTTGTTTATTTTTATTTATAGGAGTACGATGAGACAATGTGTTGCCCAGATCCGATGTCGTCAATAAGACCAGCAAGAACTGACTTTCTTCTACGAGAAATCTGGAAAACATAAATATAAAGTAAAATTAATTGATATTTCCGGCAATGAACCATATTTATTATAAACTCCACATTTAAGTCCTCAGACTTCCATTACTTGCACTAACCTCTCTCCTGTTGATCTGTATTTCTCGTTTCCTCCTCACGTAGTTCCAAGAGATGAACTATCGGACGTGCAGGTTCTACTCACATAACAGAAAGGAAAAAAAAAATTGGCTGAGGTTAATAACACACACTCCGCTCCCATAACTGTTCTGTTGTTGTAGAAAGGTATTCAACAATGACTGGGTGAATAGCCTTCCGCAATATCTTTAGCACAATGATGTGGGATATCGTCATGTCAGGCACTTTCTCAGAAGAAGTCTCACCAGTAAAACTTCTGTTTAATTCAATAGGAACAACGTATATTGTATTTACTGGTAAAATCCGATGTTCAAGTATCAGTTGACTCACCATTATTTGACTGGGAATAGAGTCAACTCGACATGTAGGAAGCAGACACTGATGAAGTAACCCATTTTGACTAAAGTCAGCGTGACGTCTGTAGGATGAACCTGTAACTCAAAAACCGCTTACCTTGGAACGCTGAAATTTCATATTTGGAATTGTTATAACGTTTAATTCTTCACTTTGCCCTTTTGATCGGTATAAACTAGAGTAGAGAATTTAGGGAAGGGGAAATAAAACTTTTTCAAATTTCTTCATATCTATTGGAGATACAAAAATGAAGCCCGGCACGGGGGAGGGGCTGTGTAAACTAAGCAGATTTCCTCTCACCGTCTCAATTGATAACAAAAATCCGATGACTACATGTTGAAGTTTACGGAAAACTGAAAACAAGAAAATATGTCCTCCTAATATATATATTCTCCTCAAAGTAACCCTATGAGAGTTATTCTGGTGAGATTTCAACCATTAAAGAATATGAACGAACAGCATAGTATATCAAATAAACATTTTCGAGTTAAGACCGGAAAGCCTTAATTGATGGCGTCATCATATTACGCTCATTGTTAATATGAAATCAGTAGGAGGGGGGGGGGGTATTATTGTAGGTTGAAAAGTAAAATTCCTTGAGTTTCTGAAACTTGATGGCCACATTCAAATAGTGCTCATAATAGTTCGTAGTTTTTATTGCCAATGCTTGTGTTAGTACAGTCGGTTTACAATGTATCTAAGATGAAGTGTTATTTTTGTTTTGAAAGGTCTTCATGTAAGAAGTCTATTTGTTCATATTCAAGTAATTCCGCAGTATCATTCAGCCCTACGTTATCGAGTCCTTGCAACCAATAGAATGTAGTGTGTTTATCTAAACTGATCAATACAATACAATTTTGACTTTAACCACAAAATAAAAGTTCCAATAACAATATTTTAGTCTTTAAGATTTACAGGTATTTTAAAAATAACTGAGTCTCTCGATAATCTGTATTATCACTTAAAACTTATGAAATTATAACCCCATTATCAGAACATTTTTCTATTTTGATGACCTCAATGAATGAAACATAGTAAATACTAATATTTTTTATAATAAAGACCTCATGACAATTCATGCCAGTACTACAAGCACTAAGCTACCGATTTGTGTGACAACTAATTAAAATAATTTTCTATGTAAATCTACCACCCAACACTGAACGCATTACGGCAGATGTGGGCTGTTCAGGAAACTTTGAGTTTGAATTCCAGTGAATTCCCGCTATTTTTCCTAACATTAGAAATGGGAATATTTTCTGGCGTATTTCTTCTGGCACGGGTTTTAATAAAAAAGGTTAAAATAACAACTAGAAATAAATCCCTTTTTTTGAGTCAAATCAAAGAATTTAATATAACCCATCTTGTTAATAATTTAATGACCTTGTTATTTTATCCATTGTTTCTCTAATTTGCATATTAGGCGAGTTATTTGCACTATTCCTTTTAAATCATTAGTTAATCCCCACTTTTGCTCATGGAATAATCACTATCCGGCAATTGTATCACTAGTCATCTTAAGTCCAACTTGAATTGTTATTTACTCATAGGCTTCTTACATACTAGAGAGTAGAAAATCGAATTTGGGACTGCTGTCATTGCAGCACAAACTGCTTAGTTTGCGCATCACACAGGTGATGCGTAAACTAAGCAGTCGATGAACGATGAACGATTTAGTAGCAGCAATGCTGGCCTTGCATTTCGAGTAAAACATTCTTTATGTATCAGCTGAAAAACTGCAAATACCAGTAATAATCAGGTAATAAATGGTCTCTTTCAGTAGTTAATTAATAATAGTTATCCAGCGAACGAAGGCCTATGTAGCTCCAAATTTTGGAAGTTCACTGAAACTCAAGAGAGAGTCTGGAAAATCAACAAGGTAAGTCTTAGTGCGATTGGTTATTGACTGCAAGTGATAAGCAATTTTTTTGCCAATATCTGCACTCTTTTCGTTATATTTTATTTTAAAAAACAAATTCATGAATGATTTGTTCATTGATAGACTCCAACGCTTTATCACGTATGTCATTTAGATAATATTGGTTTCCTAAATAGATAGAAAAATCGCACTTTGTCTGCCAAAAGAAACGTGCCTATTTAAAATATCAGACTGATTTCAACCTCATTTCTTTCGAATGTACAATTGGAACTCACAGATTTCATTCATAATGTTTCTGAGTAGCGATAACCGGCGTTATGAAAGAAGTCAGCTGTATACAAATATAGAATTGGAAAATATTCATTTCCTCTCATGAATAAGGAAATGGAATTGATTGATGTAAACAGACAAATTTGTTGATAGTCTTTATTATCTTTATCTAACAAAAAGCTGGGTTTTTTAATTTTTTTTTTCAAGAATTTCGTTATCAAATTAATTTTTTTAAAAGGCCTAAATAGATAATGTAAAATATAAATGCTCAAGTTTGCCTTTTGCTTACGCATGCTAAATAATTATCAACATTTCTCCTTCTATTGAAAATATCTTTCCAAGTTATGATAACTATTTATTAAAAATATTATGTATAACAATGACCTATTCCAACACAAATAAGGATGCACCAATTAATTAAGATTTAATATTTTCTTAAGGAGAAAACATTGTTTCTATCAGGCAGGACTCGAAATCAGGTCCCTCTGACCAGTGGCTCAACAACAAAACCACAGCCTAATGGGAGGTGAATTTCAAATATTTATTTCTGTTTTAAACTCTTCCCAAAATCAACATCACGCGTTAATGTTTCGAAGAGTGGACATTTTTATGCACGACTCATGCGGATTGGTTTCGAATCCAGTTATAGGTGTCTTGAACTCAATGAGCTGTACCCATTGTTGATTGTAAAATATGAGGTAATTTGTCATATCACGAGCATATAGTATCTAATAAAATACTTACCATTCCCAACATCCGGAGGGCACGAACCTGTTGCGTGGCGAAGCAATATTTTATTCTGGAGATAGGGGACAGACAGGTCAACGTCTTGTTGTCAACTCAAACCGGCTTAACTATCAATGGAAACACCTGTCCTTGCTACTCATCCAGATCCTCATCGGAGAAGCTGCTCTTCGACGTCATCTTATTCTTTTTTCACAATAAAACTAGTCAAATAAAAAATAAATAATTTCTACAAATTACTGATTTACTCAAAAACAATAATGGCAGCCCGGTTTCATTGCCAATTGTATGGGAAATTCGACGACTTTGACTCTCTTTAGGAATTATTAATAATTGAAATAGTTCTAATTACATATTTTATTGGATAATTGAATTTTTGAGAATCGGAAAATATAACAAGGAATTAAAATCTTTTAGAAATTAGTACGTTTATTTCAGCGTTTTGGTTGCTCATGGCTGAATCTCTGCCACATGACCAAGTTCTACTTGAAGAACCTCATTCGACGATCAGAATTTACTAAAAACCAATGGCAAAATGATGAATTAGTATGTAGTGTAATGGTTGAGGGTGTTGAAAGAATGGAATCCGGCTTGCTACACAAGAAAGAGGTGACCTCAAGTCGGATTTCCGGCATTGATGATACCTAATTGTGACTTCAGTAAATTACAAGTTTCCATCCATATTAATTCTACCAATATCAAGGAGACCCTCTCAGATTCCCTAAATCTTAGCGCCCAATTAGCCTTTTTTCTATCTTATTAAAACTTTGGAAAAGCTTTTCCTTAAACACCTTCACCCTGTCTGGAACAGTCGAAACCTACTTCTGTCAATTCCACACAGTTGTGTTCCGAGACCTTTCACGTATGTCCTCTTCACAGCTGATAATCCTCTTCCCACCAACATCGTGGCATCACCATTTTCAAAAGAAACAAAACACAATAGATCGGAATAAAACTGTCGTTTTGAAATTTCGCAAGGAGTACTTAATTTAGCATCATACTACTCAATTTAAAACAAACTGTGAATTATCAAACTCCTGAAAGCCAAATGAACTTTCACAACAGGTATTATAGCATTCATTCAAAACTTTGATGTTGCGAATACGGGCATTCGAATCCAACGCCCTGATGTCAAATGTTGCTGCTCCAGATTATGTTTGAACGTTAAGCCATCTAAATTCAGACTATGTATCGATCCCAATACAGAAATCCTAAACAATTCCAGTATTTTCTCCACAACTGCATCTCAAGGGACAATGATCTAACCATAGACACTTAGACAGAATAGAGACATAGCAGTGGCCACATTTTTCTTTAACTATCATATTCTTTTTTACTTCATGACTTCCAACCCAAAGTTAGATTTACTAATTGTTGGAATAGGAAGGAGGCAAGGTATGCTGCTACGCTGGTTCGTTTCATTTTGATGCTGAGTGATAGCTCTTGCCAGGTATACCTATTGAATATTAAAAAGTCCGTCACGCAGGGGCTGCGTAAACTAAGCAGATTTCCCGTGTACAATAGAGAAATCTGCGTACTGGTAACACAACACCACCGTGATTAAATACAAACGGTAATGAGAAATCTTTCAGTTAATTAAAATAAATTCCCAACTGAAACGGCTTCTGAATTGTAAGAATAATTTATATTTTAATAACTCAAATTTTAGTAGTCCAAGAACTAAAGAAGGGGGGGGGCGCGGATGAACAGAACGTATTTGCATAAATCTCACAAAGTAACGAAGGTAAGGTAAGGTTAGAAACGACAGGAAGGTTAGAAGAAGCTTCCACCTGAGCCGAGTAGGTACGGAAACGGCCGACCTAATCCGAACTATACCCGACCACAGACTTCATAAAAATGAAAATATCTCGGTTAATATTCAAGATAGAGAATAAATATATATTACAATATATATAGTAAATTTAATTTGCAATAAGATTGGTTTTATTCAATTTTTCGATCCAATGCATAATAACGGAGATATTTTGAATTTTTGAAAATCCCCCCTCTAACCCCCCCTCCCTCTTGTCCGATTTCAGCCATTAACGAACTTGATCTGTTTTTTACATAAAACGGTTAAATATCTAGTTTCGTAACGATCAAACAAAAATTGCTGATTTTAATTTTCTTACTAAACATAAATAAAAAAAACAGCTTAAAAATACCACAAATACTGCAAGATAGCGAGATTTTTAAGTTAAAAAGTCCGTCTCTATACACTAAATCCTAGGAATTCTAAACTTTACGTTAATTATTATTTGAACAATGCATTACATATATAAATTAGTAATCCGCTTTTGGAGAAACCTAAATAGTTATTATTTTTGTGAGCAACAATGAGAAATAATGATGGCGAATGACAGAGTTTATGAAACCACTATAAGCTATTAACCAATTTATACAATTATTCCTTGAAGGACCGGACAAGCTTATTGATGTAAATAATGACTCAATTGATTCTAGCTCCTTGTTAATATACTTTCTGTTTTTGTTTTATTTTTGGTAGCCTTCTTAAGATATTTTTAACCAGTCTATAGATTTATAACGTTAATATTATAACGAAATTAGTTACATAAGAAGTAAATGATGATGGGAGACTAGAAAAGAGTACTGAGTTAAAATAGAAGTTGTGAAACGATGAAATTTCATCGCTGGACTTATTGATGAAAATAACTATTAGACTGCCACCACGACAGCTAGAATCCCATGAAGTTATTGACTAGAAATTGTATTGCTTCCAAGACAGGAGGACTGAATGTTTCACTGAGGGTGGGAAACAACTTGAATATGAACTACCTGCAAAGCTAAAATTAACAATAATAAAAAAGTTAATCATAAAGATATAAATAATATAGGATGCCGGAAGTTTCCGAATATAGGGATGAAGAATAAAGTCTTTCCAACACGTTTCAACCCATCCGTTGCATTTTCAAGTGCTATGCGCAAGAAGGAGGGAGGGTGGAATCAAGTCCCTCTATGGGCCTCAGGCTTGAACTCCAGTAAGGACTTAGCAATTCAGATAGAATTCATTATTTCACATAGAAATCAAAAATATAACTGATGTGCCTCCTGCAAAAAATTTAAATCTTATTTATGGGAAGGCATTTCATCTCTATAAATAAAATTACTGAATATATCTAAAAGAATAAATAAGGATAACATGTAGTTACACTTCTTAAGTACAATAAACAGATAGTAAATAAAAAAGTCCGTCACGTGGGAGCTGTTTAAACTGAGCAGATTTCCCACGTCATGGTCTAACACACTGCTGATCTCATTTTCTATTTCTAAAATATCTTAATATTTGAGTTGAGAAAAAATGTATGAAACACCAATTGCAGAGCATCAGTAGTTTGCAAGATCGGGCCTATACCATTTTTTGATATGAGTAATAATAACCAAAATATGAATTTTCGATTCCCCTATTCCACGTCCGGTTTCAGCCATTAATTAATGAGTGTTGAGTAAAATATTTAAATTTCGAGCATGACATAGATCAAATAAACATTTTTGAGTTGAGAACGAAGGACTCTATTGATATCGTCATCACACTACTTATTTTCATGTACCTAGCACAGTTAAAATATGCTTCCAATAAAGTGTTTCATGATGTAACGCCTTATTGTTAATACGTCATGAGTAGGAGTTGGCTGAAGGCTGAAAACTAAAAAGTGCAAATGTTCCAGTTAATATTCATGATAGAGAAAATAAGTATATGACAAAATTTATATAAAATTAAATTTTCAATAAGAACGGTTACATACAAGTTTTCGATCCGACGTAAAATAACGAAGATCTTTAGAATTTTCGAAATTCCCCCTTCCCCAGTTCGGTGTCAGCCGTTAAGTAACTTTATCTGTATATTTACATAAATCCTTATATATTGAGGTTGGTAACAATTAGACAAAAATTGCAACCGCTAGAATGGTATCAGATATATATATATATCTGTTGACCATGGGAAAACTACCAAGGACAACCAATGGTAGAAATTACTTAGTTATTACATTTCTATGATCTGAATTAGGTATTTGTAGTCTTATATCAACATTTATAAGATAAATTGATTATTATACTCAAGCGTCTCCCTAATTGTAATCCATCATATTTCTGTTTTAATTGAGATTATACACGATCTTAAATATCAAAATTACGTTTAAAAAATGTTTAAGAACTCCTATATAATCAATTTTCAAATTAATCTTAGCAGTCAACATATTTCATGACTGCATAAATGTATGCCAAAATGCAATCATGCTGGGAATGGATTAAAGTAATTTCAGACTAATACTAAAATGAAATATGATTTTTCAAATTCCAACTCGAATGAATATGCAAAGTGAAAAAAAAAAAAATCGAAATGGAAGCCCCGAAAAGTTTCTACCTCTTCACCTAATATACAGCACTTATCCACTCTAGAAATACATTAAAAGACACGCAATAAAAAAACTGCTAGAACATCATTTAACTTTCCTATCTCTTTGCAATTCCATGAAGGCAGGAAATATAAACAAGATAAAGTTCAAAATATACTGCAGGACTTTCATTCATGCATTTAAAGGCGGGTGTATGGCGTCCCACACTCTCTCCTCGTTTCTTTTTTATATTGTCTTCATTCCAATGTCAGGGAAGATAAAGTAAAAGCAACTGACACTAATTGCTAAAGGAAAAGGAATGCGATATGCATAAAAGAAATTATAACTTCGAACCGACAGCTAAACGTATTAGGTTGGTTATCGACGGAACATTTTTAAGTGCCTCCAAATATTTGCTGAAAATAACAGAGGATATTTGTTGGTAAGAATATGCATATTTTGATTCTAATTATCATAGATGGAAATCAACCATTCAACCATTTCGCTGCCCAAGCATTCCGGTTAGGCGATACTTTTGTCTCCTTACTTCACTAAGCAGAACGTAGTTCTAACATTTTGGACACTGTTGTACAGCTAGGTTAGTTTAACAAATACATTTGATGTGAAATCGAGAGCTTATTCTGCCAATAACCACAAGTAATAATAGTTTTAAACATAATATATTATTAAATAACAAAAAGTTTGAAAAATAAAAAGTACGTCACGCAGGGGCTGCGTAAACAAAGCAGATTTCTCACGTATGCCACATATTTGCGTTTATCTCAAAAAGCAAACGTTTAATGAGAACAATATTCGGTATTTAATCTTCAAATAATGTGCTTCACAATATAACAGTTTATTGTTAATATGACATGATTAGGAGGGGGAGGGGGGTTGCTGAAGGCAGAAAATTATAAAATGCAAATATTTCGTTGAATAATCAAGGTAGTGAAAAACGTACATGGCGACATTTAAAGAACATTATATTTGTAACAAAATTGGTTCGATCCAGTTTTTCTATCCGACGCATAATTACTGAGATATTAACAATTTTCGGAATTCATCCCTTCAACCCCCCACCCCTCCTCTCACTGGTTGAATTTCAGCCTTAACGTACATGATCTTTCATTTTACATAAAACGATTAAATATCGAGTTTGGCAACGATTAAACGAAAATTGAGACAGCTAGAGCGGTAAAAGGTTTATATATATATATATATATATATATATATATATATATATATATATATATATATATAGTTTTGAACGGACCTCATTTTCGTCATCTACTAGGTAAGGTCGATGGACATTTTAAGAAATTTTCAAAAATCGCGTCATGAGTACAACCGCAATAGCTAATGTTCCCTAAGGGAAATTTGCTAAATCTGCAAGAAACTTAGACAGTTCAAAATTATATATATATATATATATATATATATATATATATATATATACACAGAGAGAGAGAGAGAGAGAGAGAGAGAGAGAGAGAGAGAGATATTGTATATATTTGTCAACGCTCTAGAGGCAATTTTTATTTGTTCGTTACTAAACTTGATTTGTAAGTGTTTCATGTAAAAGTAAAGATCAAGTTTGTTAACAGCTAAAATCAGAGTAATGAGATTGGGAGTTTCGAGAATATTGAAAATTCTAAATATCTCCCTTACAATGAGCCGGATTAAAACGTTGTATATAAACAGTCTTATTTCAAGCTTAAGTACTCAATTTTTTTGTTTCAATTGATCATTACTGGATAAATGCAAATACGTTATGTGATGACGCCATCAATTAACATTATATTGATCACCCTCTTCTACTCAGCGGATATTTATGTGGAACTAGTGGAAAGGGCGAGATGATATCAGGAGTGCCATGCCAGCACGTGGGAAATCTGCTTAGTTTACGCAGCACCCGCGTAGCGGAAGTTTTCTGTGGCACTGTTATATTATCCCAAGCATCGTGCCGGTAATTATGTTCATAGCTGCTCCAAATAGCTTGGGATCTCCAGTTTCAGGGAAGACGGAAAGCATTTGCTTTTGCATCCAAAATTGCTCAGAGGTCAAGGGACAGACGACCAGCCCCGTGTCACACGTCCGATTCTCCACCCACTTACATCCCCTACTTCCTTATTCGAGTGAGACACAAGCTGAGAAATGCTCCGACATCTAGATAGGCCTGGGATAGCCCTCTAGGGTTTCGTTGAGTGGCAGTTCCTGGTCCCGGCTAATCTAGTTAAGTAGTGAGAAGCGCGCCTTAGTACGTGGGAGTTAAATCAACATACAGTCTGGAGGTTATGGGAGTGGTTATAGAGCGGCCGTGAGAGGTTAGGCTGGAGGGGGAGATCTAAACAATTACCCACAGATTGTGCGCCCTTACCTGCCCTCTAATAAGTGTAGGTTCCCGTCTAACTACCCTCCAAGGGACCGCTCTCGCCCTTATTCAGCTCCAGACCTATAATGCCTCATCCAGGAATATCTTCAATACAATCTACATGCGATGGATTGTTTTGAATGAACGATATAGGACTTGAAAGACCATGGAGAATCTTCCTTATGGAAATCTATTAATGGAAGATAACAGGCATTCTTATGCAAAACAGAACGCTGCAACAATGATTTCTTGAAAGTTCCCAAAACAGGTTTAGCCTTGGGAAAATTAGATGAAGCTCAATGAGTTCCACGCATCCAAACAACGTCAACTGCTAAGGTAGCAGCTGGATAATGGGGTATAATGGGCTACCTTCGAAGAACATTTCTAAATACAAATAAGACTATGTAAAAGAAAGAAATGCAAATAAATAATTTCCTTGGTTATTCAGGAGTAAAAAAGTGAAATTTAAGCTCTTAACACATTTTATATCAAACAGATGATGGTTCAATTAAAGAATATAATGAGTTTCCAACATCTCAAGGAACTAGTATTAGCTTTCACAATGCCCTTGGTCTCATTTACTATCAAAAAAATCCTAAATATTTATTTAAAATAGTTGCTTATTTTAGATTTCAGAAATTGTAAAAACATGGATTTACTGCTGCAAGTAAAATTTCCTGAAGTGTACTTCATGAGTCGATGGTTTATGTTTTTTATGGCGTTGATAGCTTTCCTGATGTACTCTCTCGACCTGTCGACTTTTTTTTGCAGATCTATGACGATTACACTCTTGCATATTCTTAAACAAGAAAACCCGAACAACACTAATACCGTGATTACTCCATTATTTACATAATTACTAATACTCGAGAGTAAAACTAAACTCAAGGGAGCCCGATCACCAAAAGAACTAATTAACAATCATTTACAACTTAAATAGACATATACCCATGACTTAATTTCCGAGTAGTTATCACATTACAGATTCCATGGTAATATGGTTGACATTCGTATGTCGGAAATCTATTTCTTACGCAGCCCTTATTTGACGGTTTTTGAAGGCTTCCTATAGGTACGGAATACTTATTTAGTATATATATCATCTGACATACATTACTCGCAAAAGAACCCTAAATTAGAGGATAATGGAACTTAAATTGTTGCTGTTTAATTTAAATTTGCCACTTTTTTAGTATAGTACTTATGTTAAATTTCTAAAATAATATACTATTCTCTCTCTCTCTCTCTCTCTCTCTCTCTCTCTCTCTCTCACACACACACACACACACACACTCTCTCCCCCTCTCTCTCGTCACTCTCTCACTCACACTAGTAAAGGGCATGCAATATGTCGATCAGTAGAGAGAAAAACGCAGTTACGCTTCGCTTCTCTTCCTCATATATTTGCCCTTCAGTCTTCTGTCAATGTAATTGTATATTTCGTATAGCAAGATATAGATGGATCCATCAAACTTCTATTTTATATTTTTAAAGCTCCTAACTAGTAAATGCATTGTAAATTTAGAGCATGTTTTTTTTTTGCACTAGTTTTAACTAATTTTTAACTACTGCTCTTAGTAACGGACTGACCCACTGATGTAAGCAATAAATTCAATGATTTAAGACTTTTTATTAAGAAGATATAAAGAACCAAATTCGGCTACATAAACTAAGAAAAAAATATTCATGAATATGTGAATCCTCACAGGACTATCTTTAAATGGTAAAGAAAGAATACTCTATTTACTGTTAATTAATGATTTCGATATATTCAACTATGCCAAGTGGACGTAATAAATAACATTTTCAATTCTGCATTGGCTTTGCAATCAGCCGAGGTTGTTCACTCTACGTATTTATTTCAAAATTGAGTTAATTGATTGGGGCACTTAAGATAAAGATGTGTCATATCACAAAATGATATAATCACCGTCAATAATGATAAGATAATTCAATATTATTAAAGATTACATTTTAGTTTTTAGTCGAATTGAATGTGAATTATAAACCCACTATGTTGTGAAATTGTGAAATGAAGTTATTTTTATGATCTGTTCAGTTTCTTTTGCTAAAACTGAATGTATGGAATACAAATATTAAAATGAGCTATGATATTAAGACATTAGTGATTGTAGGTAGTGCTCAATGTGGAAAAACAAGTATCTTCAACGCTATGTACAGGGGCTACTTCAAGCATAAAGGTTTCGTACAAGGCTCATATTTCACTTTAAACCTTAATTCGGCGCCCAACGAACCGCCCGTCAACATGACTATATTCGATACTAGCAGTCTGGAATCCCTGTTCGACATAAGGAGGATCACATATCTGACAGCAAACGTGATTGTTCTCACATTTGGCATTGACAGCAAGGAAAGTCTCAGAGACCTAGAACAGAAGTGGCATCCAGAAGTAAAGTATTTCTGCCCTGAAGACGTCGCTGTAATTGTCGTAGGCAATAAGAGAGATCTGAGACGAGATCCGGACGATATAGGAACTATATCTTATTCGGAAGGCGTAGCCGTAGCGAAAAAATTGAAAGCCAGGGCTTATTTGGAATGCTCTGCTTTGACAGGTGAGGGAATAGTCGATATATTCACCTGTGCTGCAAAAGCCACAAATACAAGCACAGTAAAGACTACCAGGAGGTGTGATATCATATAAAAAGTAAAACATTTTTTATGTTTTTTTTAACTACTATTTCAATTATAATTATTTTATTTAGAATACTGCTGTTAAATTAAATAATTACCGTCATACTATGTCGTCCTTTAATTATAATTGTAATTAATTATTTCTATTTATTATTACTTTTATTTAATATACTTAAGTAGGACATATTTCTGAGATTTTTCACCCTTAAACTCAAAATAGCTACTAGTTTTAAACCATTCTACTTTTCTTTCTTTTTTTAATTTGCGGTCATGAAATTTTTTCGAAGTTTTCTTTTAAACAAAAAGACAGCATTTAAAAGAGGACAAATAGGACCATTTCTCTTGAATTTGAAATTCCTTAAATGACTAGAATATCTTTAGTTTCAGAGTCTGTGAACTACAGAGAATAAATTAAACCAGAAATACAAAAATCTCAAAGTAAATTACATTATAGCTATTTAAATTTAACTATAATAGTTAATACAGAAATACGTTTAATGGCAAATGAAAAAAAAAACACTTAATAATTCTGCCACAAATATCTAATTGGCCAATTTAAGCCAACAGAACTTATTACAATAACAATATTTGTTTAATGCCACCTTATATCCTAATTTAACCTATCCCTCCATATTTACAATCCACTATTTTTAAATTATTTTAAATTCTAAGAATTAAGTGTTAACTGAATGTGAAAGTAGGCTCGTGCAGCACAAAATCGGCAAACATTCAGTAATAATTATTTTTAGCGAGTTCCTTTAGGAAAGTAGTCATTGGCGTTGGTCACATGATAAAAATAATCAAAAATGTCTTCAAATTTACGCTGGTCATAGTAAATTAACCAAAAACAAAATCTTAAAACATTTTATTTACTAAATTATTATAATAAATTTCATATTTTGTTTGCAAAATTTAGTTGCATTTAATTGAGTTTCATAAAATACTACTAACAAATTTTTCAAGTATTCATTTTGTTATACAATTCAATTATTTTAGAACATTCTTAATTTCTTTTTACAAAATTACTTGTGCTTTGTAGTATTAGTGCTGTAATTTATACCTTACCAAGTATTACTGTAATTATTCATACATTGATTAAATATTTGAACTTTCTTCCAATAAAATAGCCCATATTTTCATTCTTTTTCATATAGTATGTAGTTTGTATACATACAATAATCAATGCATTGCTATTGTTCGGACTATTGACATAGAATTCAATGGAAAGTAATGAGTGAATATACTTTATTTAATGAATAATCCCTGGCTGATATGATAGGTTGCTGATTATACAGCTGCCAATCAATCCTTGACGCATAACATTTTTAAAAAGTTAAACTTTTATAGGAAGAATTAAAAGAACAAAATCTATGCTAAAGAAATAAATAGTATATAGTAAACTGAAATATACATAGCACCTACTCGTTAAATGTAATTATGCAGGAATTGATTTACAAACACAGTGACTTCAGATTAGCTACAGAAATATGGAGCCACATATATTTCACCGTTTTTATACACCAAAAAAGCCAAATTGACAGTATATATTGTTCATTATTTTAGTCATTATACATTCGTTAAATATTTGTTAACCCATGATAAAAGTGTTAAATAAAGAAACTTCCTATATACATATATCAGAAAAACTTTAATATAAAGGACGATTTATGGAATACAATAAAAACTTAACTAATGTTGCTAATGGACTTGGAGGTTTTTAAGTCGGGTCGACAGATATAAAACAATAAACAGATAAAAACGGGAACACTTTTCAATGAATACCAACATATATAGATTGCTGTGAATGAATAATAGTAAATTTTCTTGTACATTTTATCAATACGCGTCCTCACTTTAATACATATTCTAACATTTTTTTTTTAATTTATGGCTCCATATTCCTAAAATTAAACAAAATGTAGCTCCATAATTGTTCATTCTGTCACCTATTTTATTTGTCTTCCTTACACACAGAATATTGCCACAATCACAAGTTTGACTACTCACACAGAAAAGAGGAGTTTTGTTGAAAGTTTTATACTTCTCCTTGAGGGAAGAACTACAAACAATATAATCAGGGGGGGGGATACTGGTGTATTCTATTTTCTATTCAATATTTATGCAAAAATTTGGTTGACCGATTCCTCTATTTTTTAATTTTATCAAGTCAAAAGTGGAAATTACAAAATATTAACTTCTTTAGGTTAACATTAATGATTTTTAAATAATCGTATATATGAAAATGTGAGAGAGATTTCCAACAAGCAGTATTTTCTTGAAAATGACTTTTGACGCCCATCAAAATGAAAATAAAAATTTAACATTATTATAGACTTCTAAAGAGACAGTAGATGATCTGGGATAAAATCAAATATATCGAAAGTGTCATCGGCAACCTCGAATATCAAATCATGATAAATCCTGATTTTTGCATATTTGCATTAATTTTACTGTTCTTGATGTCCAATTTCAGGGCTACATTTAAAGATATTTTAGATTACCCAACTGTACTTTGAAGTAATTGGAAGTAATATGTCAATTTTCATTTACTGAATGATTTAATCAGTTTTTATGCCCTATGTATAATTTTTTTGACATACTAGCTTGTCGATCAAAACTGTCGATATCGTTTTTCCCTATGGTTTCGCATGGATTGTCCCGAACAAGCCGACCATAGACCAGGGTGCCGAAATAAATCAGGTCTATAGAACCATTAGGTTGACAGTAGACTTGACAGAATTGGAGGTTGAATAATGCACTTAGGGGCTATTTAACGAGTTGGAACTCCTTAGAACCAAACGGGCCAACCTCTAGAATCCGGCCTTTTAAATCCAGTGGTGAATGAATAAAAGCTTTGGTGGGATCGAATCTCATGGGATCTGATTCTGAACAAGGACCTTTTGAGGAACACCTACCGCGGTGGCATAGAGGTTTGAGGCCGAGTGGATTTATTTTGGGGCATGCCACAGGTGGGAAATGGTACAAAGGGGTTGAGCCCCCGCAGGACACAGGTTAGACAATACACCTAGAGACCCCGGCGCCACGAGATTTCACACTTCAGGTACGGGGCCTGTGAAAAACGCCACCCTCCCACTATCAGCTACTTCACAGAATTCTAACCTCTTCCACTATATTGAGTGCCTTTCACTTAACTACTCCAAAAATCAATAAAATTTGACAAGGCGACGATATCATTGAGCGATGGTTCGATAAAAGATCTCATGAAACAAGTTTTATTTTTGTTCCTAATGATTTACGGTACTTGTACCGTTCATGACTAATGGTGGTAATATTACTTATTGTATTGTGTAATATTACTTGTTGCATTGTAGTAGTCTAATAAGTAGCTAAATTTACTTAACATTTTGCTGAATATTGTTTCAGCAATTGAAGACTTTAATAGATTTCCCTTAGGAGCATTCAGTTATTGATGGTGTATTCATGACGCGATTTTTGACTTATTTCTTCAAGTGCCTATCTGCTCAAACCTAAGATATGTCCGAAAATGATGCCCGTTCAAAATTAAATATACATACACACACACACACACACATACGCACGCACTCATGCAAGCACGCACGCACGCACTTCACGTACGCACTCACACGCAAACGTCATCGCTCAAGTGGTCGTCATTTTTGTTTGGACGTCACCAAGCTCGATGATATTTAAGCGTTTCCTGTAAAACTAAAGAGTATATTCTTCCATGGCCGAATTTGGATACGGAGAAGAAGGGTAAACTAAAAAAATACAAAATATAAACGTTACTCGGATCAAAAAATGTTCTTGCATCATTGAACTTATGTCTTTACAGATCTTTATTTCGATCAAAGCGATACTAGATATTTCATGTACCATTTCACATAAAAACAAAAGGTAGCGCTCGCTAATAATTAATATCGAACATAGAGGTATATTTAGTATATCACCATAATTATAAATCAAATCGGTAAATGTATTGTAGCTAATATTATTAAAAATGTACTATTCTACAAATGAAGTCTTATAAACCATTGTTTTTAGGTTTAATCCCCATTTCTAAACATACGTTTTTCACTTAAAAAAAAAACTGTATCATTGAACTTCTCATGTCCAGTATAAATTTCAAGCTCTGTTTTAATAGGATTCTTATTTCAGGATAAATAAAGAATAGATGCTGAGATAAGATCCACCTTCCATTGCAGCACACAGGAAGTCTGCTTAGTTTTTGAAGCACCAGTATGACGACATTTTTATTCTCCATTTGCACTATAAATATATAATAGCCCAAGAAAAAGAGCATACGATACAGGTTACCGATATATTGATTTGATTTTATGACGTATGTTTGCACAATAAGACCGTATCAGTGTACTTGAAGGCCCTACTCATCCTTTGACAAATAAGGCATTTCCAAATCCTTATTGGCTTGAGATTCCGAGGATATACACTATTTAGGTCATTCAAATATCAAAATTATCCAAAGATTTATTTTGAAATCTTCCCAAATCGTCGAAAATGAATGACAAAACAAAACCAACTATCTAAGCGAAGAGGTAAGTATACAAGGAATTGATAAATACGGATTTCAATTGCTAGAAGTTAGGTTTCTTCTAGTTACATGCTAAGCAAACTTAATGGGTCTTATTAATAACAATACAACAATTGTATCTCTAATGAGTTTGAAGGTAGGATAATTGGGTAAAGGGGTTGGAGGAAAGTCAAGAATACTAATTTTAAAAGACAAAATGAAACATTTCTCTTTAATATGAGAGTAATAGTTTGCGGCTCAAACCTAATGGTTTAAAATAAATAGTGTGGCATTTAGATCTATGTATATGATGGTTTGTCTCACTTTATTAAAAGTTTCCTTCAGACTACAGGTGTATACCACGTAGCTCTTGTGTCTAACTTCTAGAAGGTGTTATTCTGGAAAACAAAACATGCAGTGTTTTGCGACATTGAAATATTTTTTATTTAATTATTTATTTTGGCATAAATACATGGGCTTTGCTTTTTATGTTAGTATCGTTAGGTATTCTACTTAAATAATTTACAATTCGACAATTTCGAGTACTTTTATAAAGTAAGTAATATATAACAGTACATAAGCAATATATAATAGTTCCGGAAAATCAAAAAAAAAAAAAAAACAACAACAATTAATTGTTAATAAACTAACAATAATATACTCTTAGTGAATTAATATATGTTATTCAGCTTTTCAATGTTGTTAATATTTAGCATAAGTTCCAATGAAAGTTCGCCACCTGTTGTGGGATAAATTCCCTGTTTTTAAGTATATATGATTGTAAATATTGTTTTCTGTGATTTACAAGTACAGGGGAATGTAGCATTACATGCTTCAGGCTATTATAAATGTATATTGTACACCACTTACATATTTCGTCTGATTTTATGATATTTTACCTGTATGGCATATTTTAATGTATGGGATATTTTAATGTATTCGCTATTACAGACTCTCAGTTGGCTTATGGTCCTTAAATTTCTATGCTGACGTTAAATTGAAGGTAATTCACCTGTTCCGAACGTGAAAAGTTGCCGAATTGTCTATAAAAGGGATTGTATTTTGAGTTAAGTACTCGATATCTCTACAAACTAAACTATTTGAGACTCGTACAATTATATTATTTTTATTAGCAAGTAGTGTCTGAGGGTTAGATTGGTAAAATATTCCTGTACAAAATTTGAATTGCGACATTGAAATAATGACAATGAAAAAAAAAAATGTCTAAGAAAATTATTCTAAAAATTAAATTTCTTGGTCTTTTCTCCAAACGTAGGGGGCCATTTCATTTTTAATCTATGTCCCAGTTGTTCCTTAAATTTATAACGAAAGTTTGTAATTACTATATTTTTAAACACTGCTAATTAGTTCTTAAGGGTCAATGACAGAGGGTGTCCTAATATATTCATGATAGCCTGTCTTTGCCTCATAATTCAATAGCACGTGCTTCATTTACAGGTACAAGTACCAGCCACCTGTTACATACGGAAACCAATTGACTAAGTCAATGAATATTCAGTCGTAATAAACATGTGGACTGAAAAAACCGCTAGATATTCCAGGGAAGAAATAATTACCGTATTCAAGAGGTATACTCCTTAATAATCTTCTTCCATGTTAACATTGCAGGCATGCTGCCCCCTCCATTTAGAGAACTATAAGTAGTATTACGTGCTTAATCATTTAATATTATAGTTTCACGCTTAAGCCCCTAATAGCGTATCAGGGAATTACTGTGTATTTTAGAAATTTATTTCCCCTCCAATTAAATTTGTTTTGTATTACTGCAATGCAATTAGGCAGCTATGAATTCAAATATCCACGATCTATTGGAAATATTTAGTAGAAGTTTCGTATTAATTATCTATACATTTACAGAGATAATATTTGAAATTCACCAGGGTATAGTAAATTAAAAATAAACCTTTTTCTACCTAAGCTGTAATTTCAAATTAAGATTTATATGACTCAAGTAGGTTCAGGTTAGCCCTGTAAGTTAAAGCGTTAGCCTTAATCTCACATGGTAATCCTAGAGTGGCGAGTTCGATTCTTGCCTGGGCAAAGGAAATTATTTAGTGACGGAATTCATTAAATAACATCCTAAGTCCCAACCTGGCTAGAAAAGGATGGTAACCTGTAGATAACCCGTCCCAATTAGCCGAAGTTACAAAAAGTGGACGTTAATAAATAATAGTAATAGTATAACAATCTCATAGGATTTAAATAACATAATAATTAAAACTTATTTAAGATAAAAAGCAAGTTTGTGAAAATGTAATTACTTCCTTTTTGCATTCAGCTCTGTGATAACTGAAACCTGGGCCACTTCAGATTAAATTTTGCAAAAATCCGAATTTTCTGACATTTCTGCGTTCGATTTCCTTCACACCAACCAGAACTGAGTCTTAAAGCAGTGTCATTATTTCAACACACACGCGCATAATTGGGACAAGCATGATTGAACGATGTTTCTACACTCACAGTCAAACGCAAGTACAACCAAAGAAATTTAGGCGGACCCTTTTGTTATTCCACTAAGTAGTTATGTATTTTATTGTTTTATATAATAAATTGATATATGAACCATTAATAACACGTTGAGGACGGCTCACGCCGGTTCCCGTGGCGTGACTTTCTACCTTGTTTTATCCAGCCTGGCCGCAGGTCCAAAATTATTCGATGACCTTGCGTCCTCAACGTGTTAATATAATAAAGAAACCTGAGAGTGATGGTTTGTTAGGTAAGTTGTTTAGAGAACGGGGGGAGCAATCGTCGAGTCAAAAACACAAATTTATTATGAATGTATGACAACGTATCTCAGGGCGGTAGTACACAGGCCACATATGTTCAACAAAGGCTCCACTAATGAGTGTGAATATTGCAGAGGAATCGCGCTATTCCCACTTGGCTACCAAATCCCGCCATTCATAATGCTTAATAGAATGAACCGGTACTAGTGTAAATGAATGAAGAGGAAAAGCACCGGACCAGAAACAGACACTACTACTAAAGCCTTGGGAGGTAGAGCAAGATTTACATGCCATATTGACACTAAACAGCATATGACTCCTTTGAGCATTAAGAAAACTACGTAGTAATGTGGGCTTCAGGGACAATTTTTAACGGACTAGGGTTTTTTTAATGGGTGGCGCTGTAGCTTGTTGGTGCAAGAAAAATGAATAAGTCAACAGCTGAATATGTTTGAGTTTGAATGAGAGGAATACGCTAAGTCAAGATTCACGTAAGTTGATTCCGAATTTACAGTTGACGTAACTGTTGTTCGGTGTAAAAGTACAGTGATAAACAGTTTTTTTTCTAGTTCGCTCATATCAAATGTAAATAGATAGGCTTGCTAGTGAACCAAGAAATGTCGAAGTAAATGAACTTGAGGCGTGACGTACCAATAGAATAATATTTCACTGAAGAGACTTATCCACCTCAAAAGTAGAAAGGTTCAATCTCCTCGGAGTAACAGTAACCTTTAATAACAACCAGGTCCGAATGAAGTGCTGGTCTAGACTTCATGCTATCCCAAGATTAAAAAAAATAGAAGCATTGAAACTCCCGAAACTCTCTGGGGGTCAATATCCAACACCATTGTTAAACCCTTACTGATATATCTGGCTGCCAGATGGGTACTCTGACGACTTTGTGAATATTATGTGCAGGGCTTGGGAAGAACTAACCCAATCGGATTTCTGTGCACGATGACAATGTCTACACCGATACTTCGAAGCCAGCTACAAGGGAGGCGAAATGAGATGAGTGACACTAGAGAGTGGCCTGTAGTGGCGAGGAAAACTTTTGCTCGGGATAGATTGCCACTAATAGCGATCAAAGATCTAAGAATAGTGCGTTAGCTAATAAAAAAAGAAGAGTAAACAGTATGTGACAGAGGTCGCAGTTGTTACTTGAGCATTACCATACTTCATATTCAATCATCTTACGTAAAAGTGGACTTCTTGCACGCTATTGGCTGAAATATGAACAGAAGATTTTGGAGGGGGGGGGTCAGAAATGGTATGATTTGAAATCAAGAATGCCTTTGAAATTCTACTTCGCATTCAATTAAACATTTAATTTGCTGCAATTGTTGCTCTAACCTTCAGTAAATACCCACATCTACAATGCGATTACTGGATATAAATAATATCTGATAACAGTATATACCTTATGTCGAATATTGTATTTTTTTTAAACAGTTGGAGAAATCGATAATAAAATGTGAAATGTTATTTGAGCGTCATTCCTCGTTACATAGGAAACCTACTTTGCTTATGGCACCCCCTTTTATTTCAAATTTTCAAAGAAATAAGGAGTAGATGAAGGCATTTTTATTGAGTTCTCAGGCCTACTGCTCTCTAAAGGTCTTAACGAGCACTGAAGTGCACTCTGTCTTAATGTGTGGAAGAAAACTGTTTATGCAGATAGATTAGTTCGTTTACCACCCACCATCCCTAGAAGTATCATTACAAGAATGTTTTTTCATAAGCTGACTTGTTCATTTTACCAAAAATATAGTTTTAGCTTTATTAAGCTTATTAAAGAGTAAATAATGCAAATAAGAATCCAACTTAAAAAATAACTTTGCTATAAAATATATTTTGAATTCGAATTCCCTGCCACCATTTGCAGACCCACCAAAACCTTACCGCGAGTTTCACTTATTGTAATTAGTGAGTTTGAACTTTTTGCAAGCCCCTCCTTTGATTCTCGTTCTAAAAAGTGTTCGAACTCTCTGTGAACTTCTCTTAATGAACGTTCAGTGCTTCTTTTTAAAAAACTCTTTTACTGAGTAAGACCCAGGAAAAGCGTCATTTAAAAATACGGGAGATCCCCCCTCCCCTATATTTATTTAATTTCCATCCATTTATCCAAGTGAAATCAATATTATTTGAATATATTTATGAATTTCTACAAGGTATTTAGGCCATATATTCCTAGACTTTCAATGATTCCTTCTCCTTTATTGGTCCATCACCAAGAGAAAAAAAAATTCATATCTACATTCTAGGCACTTCGAATTCAAGGATTTCTCAATAAATTTCATCCTCTTTGAGATCTATTAGATATTTTTTGTTATTCACCCTTTTCATTAATTCTTTCGTATACGATTGTGTACCATTCTTGTAAATACGTCACATTAACTTTTAATCATATTTCAATCCTGCTCTAACATAACTAAAAACTTATTTAAATTTCTTGAATATTAATTAATTATTTGGTGAAGAAACAGAGGTTATATGTACATATGTTCGAATGTTCTTTCTAGTGATAATGGTTGCATAGCAGCTTGTAATTAAATATACTAATTCTCAGAAATCCTGTTAAGAAAAGTGTGTAGAGGAATTTCCAAGAACTCGTGAGATATAAAATAAACTACTACATTGAGATTAATTGAGACTAATTGCTACTCTTTGAAGCAATCTATAATATAAAAATAAGCAATTTCCCCCGATAAACGAGGTTGCATGGCAAGTGTGCCAATAAGTTCGTTACGAACCGAAAGCGAAACAGGCGTGCTCTCTAAGCCTCGAAGCAGGACAATAAAAAGAGGAGAAACCTTCTTGGTATTCATATTAACCGTTTGGCCCGAGCCCGACTTGGCCCTAATCATTATACATATATGTACATCTCGTAATAAGCCCTGTGTATACATATGTATTACGAGGTGACGTCATGGCGGACGCACTCCCAGTAATATAAAGTGACTTATGGCATTGTTAGAACGGTCGAACTTCATATGGAGGAATGTATTATGGCGATAATATACCGATAACGTTGGTGACGTTAGAGTAGAATATCATTACGCACCAATACTTCAGAGCTGATCGCTAATAGGTCTTGATGTATTGTGAAAAGTCGACGTATTGAAATACAGTTAATTCCGTTATTGACGGGTTCAATGTAATAGGGAATTTATTTTTAGTTAACTTACATCTTTAGTTCCATATGACAGACAAACGTTAGGAAGTCGGATAATATTATCAATAATGATAAATGATCAATTGAATACTAAATTTAAATACCGAGTTTGCTAATTATAAAACAAAACATTTCCGCCGCTTGAGCTCCTATAGTCAACACACAACACACGTGTGTACACACACACACACACACACACACACACACACAAGATATATAGACCCTTAGTAAGGGCACCTACTTGGTAGGATCAGAGGATTTGTTAAGAAATTGTTAAAAATATCTGATATGAAAGGGAAAGAAAATACCTTATCAGAAATTATACTAAATAACATGAGTAGTTAGAATTTAGTCAAATATTTATATACACGTTTAGGTAAATTCATTTTTCCAACAATTAATAAATATCCGGGATTTAAACTAGAATCGTTTTAAACTTAGGATGTAAACATTTAATGTTCTGGCGGTACATTAAAACCTTATCAACTTTCTGGAATCATTTACCTCTACGTTTAGGCATTACAACCATATGACAGTTCATTTATTCAAGGAAACCAGGTTAATATTAGCAGATTTCCCTTAAGGGACATCAGCTATTGAGGTCGTACTCATGACGCGATTTTCGAAAAATTTCTTCAAATGTCCATCGATCCTACCCAGGAGATGACGAAAATGAGGTCTGTTCAAAACTATATATATATATATATATATATATATATATATATATATATATATATATATATATATATATTTGTCTGTTAACACTCTAGCGGTCGCAATTTTTGTTTAATCGTCACCAAACTCGGTATTTAATCGTTTCATGTAAAAAGGAAGATCAAGTTCGTTAACGGCTGAAATCTGACCAGTGGGAGGGGGGGTTTAGAGGGGGGATTTTCAAAAATTCGAAATATCTCCGTTATTATGCATCGGATCGTAACATTGTATAGAACCAATCTTATTGCAAATTAAATTTACTATAAATAATGTTATATACATTTATTCTGTATCTTGAATATTAACCGAGATATTTGCATTTGTATTCTGCGTGTGGTCGCCAGTAGGCTATGTTCGGACTTTCCGCCGAGAGCTCTGCTGGCCATTTCCATAACTATTCGTCCCTGGTGAATAGGTTTAGAGGTTAGGTTTTCTGTTTTTTGGGGCTAGAAACTATTGGGTTATTACGCCCTAAATAATGTTTTAGGTTTAGAGGTTTCTTACTACTAGAGTTGTTATTAGGCAGATTTCTCTATTGTAAAACTTCACGTGGGAAATCTGCTTAGTTTACGCAGCCCCTGCGTGATGGACTTTTTTGTTTTACAGACAGTCTCCTACAAATTAAGAAACGGCAATATGTTTTAACATTAAGAATTAAATGGAATCAGATAACTTAAAATATGAGATAATGCAATCTAGAAATACATACGTCATCAATCCCTTTTACTTAGTTCACTTCACATACATTCAGTATATTTGCCATAAGGGAGCTTCTGGTGATGTATTCTTGTCTATTATTAGTCCTGCATTTGCAATATGTACTTCAGGACTCAGCTTAGCCATGAGAGTTAAAGCACTGGACATATCTCGCCTGGTAAACCTAAAGTAGTGTATTAGATTCTCATATGGGCAATAGAAATCTACAGGTTGCCACCCAGGCTAGAAAAAGTTGGTAACTTGCAGATAATCCGTCCAAATTAAACTTAGTAGCAGAAAGTGTATGTTAATAAATAACGATAGTAAATGTTCTTAGTTGTGCAGAAACTGTGCAACGGGCTTATATAGACCTGAAGTCAGAAGGTAAATATTATTTTAAAGTTGACAGGGATTATTTATTTATACATGGATATTATTATGTCAGGGTCTCCTTTAATAGCCACTGTTGAATCCAGGAAACACTGCGTTATATACAATTTTTGATGAAGTAAAATGGGTCTTTTATTTTTTTTTTACATAGTAAACCTATGTGGAGGCATTTTATTTTTTCTGCACAGCCCATGCATATTTGTATTATATGTGCATTTTGTCAAAAATTTAAACAATTTTATATATATATATATATATATATACATATTAAAATGTAAATAAAATTATAAAGTTAAACGTAATAAAATAAAACATTAAATAACCAATAAAATTACATAATATTAATTTTATAGTATCTTTTCCTCTCTCAGTTTAAGGATATCGTAGGCTATTTCTTTTCATAAATTGATGTGTTTTGAAAATAAAATATCGGGACTGATAGACCATCATGGCATATGAATCTCTAACTGTCTTCGAATGTCTTGAGTCAGTGTACATTCATAAATCAGGTGGGTGAATGTCGCATTTACAAGTATTTGAGTCAGTAAGTTTGAATCTGTATAAGTAAGAGTTTGTATTTCCGTATCCAGTTAGTATCTGTGTCAGATAAAATGTATGTTGGGATAGTGGGAAATTGGTTTTTAAAATTGGTATATATAGTTTCGGTACATTCACACTCAAAGAATATGCTGGTTCGTATTCATATATTGAATAATTATGATTAGCAGTCGTTATGTTGTTGTGCTATTTCTATAGTATTCCGACACTCAGGTCTTAGGTGGATGTCCGGTAATTGAAACCATCTTGAAGGAACTCTACTCCTCGTTAGATTCAGCAGGTTGGATGGAAGACTCCTTATTTCTAACATAACTATCGGAGTTATTATCGGGACTATAAGCTGTAACGAAGTGTGCCCGGTCAACAGGAGAACTAAAAGGAAACCGAAAACAATAATAACACATATATATAGATGATACGCTTTAGGAGAAGAACGTCCCCGGCGGAGGGAGGGACCGGAGAAGCGTGTCTGAGCCAGTGGACCGAGACGGGCATAGGAAACGCCACTTGTGCCCAAGGTCTCGAGAAGGACCAACTGTTGTTCTGTCTTGTGTTTACGTCTTGGGTGCGTTCGCGGCACAGATGTCTCAGCCGTTAGTCCCGTACGATCCTACATTAATGGGAGTAAGTCGTTGCTCTCTAACGTTCCTAGCGGCTGGAGAAAGCATGTCTGTCATGCAACATAATGAAAGCTACGATTAGTCTACAAGATATATATCGACAAACAAAAGTTCGTATAGTTCATAGAGAAATCATAATCTACAGTAGCAATAATCCACAACGCTTTGATAAGTCAATAACTAAATAGCACTCTTAGACTTTAGTAACATAATTCACATAATTATTTATTTAAAAAATAAATGACAGACATATGAGAAGCAATAAGCTTAATTCTCTTACAGCGTAGCACAACCATAATCGACAATGACACACTTAGTGGCTCTCGACGAGCAAATCGTAACAAGAAATCGAAATTACAAACAAACAATATCAAGAAAAAGGACCGTCACGCAGGCACAACATAAACTGATCAGATATCCCACGAGCCAGTATGACACTCTTGTAATGTCATCTCACCATAAGATAGCAATCATCAAGCTTCATTCTCCATTTCTAAATTGATGAGTAGTTAAGGATTACTGAAGACTAAAAACAACAACGACTTATTTTCTCACTTAATATTTGACTAGCAAAAAAATGTAAATAATAACATTTGTAAAGTATAAATATTTTAATAAGATTGGTTTTATTACCTTTTCCGATCAAACTCTTAACTGAAATATTTCGAACTTTCAAATTCACCCCCTCCCCTGAGATTTCAGTCATTAATTAACATGACCTAGTATTCAATGAAACCGTTAAATATTGAATGGCTGGTATGCTGGTAACAAATAACTATTTTCCAGTCGAGAACATAAAATCTTAAATAATGGTGTCATCACACAACATATTTGCCTGTAGCTCGCACACTAAACGTTGAATGAAAAGAATATTTGGTAATTAAGCTTCCATTAAGGTGGCTCATGGTATAACAGCTTAAGGCTAATATGACACGAGTAGAATTGGGGGTTTACTGATGACTGAGAAATGAAATAGCAAACATCTCGGATAATATTCATGATAGAGAAAATACGTATATACTGGCATTAATAAATAAATATAAAATAAGATTGTTCTTATATATATTTCCGATCAGACATATAATATAGGAAATATTTAGAATTTTCGAAATTCACACCTCTAAACCTCCCACTCCCCCAGTCTAATTTCAGCCGTTAACGAACTCCATCTTCAGTTTTACATAAAACGCTTTTATATATATATATATATATATATATATATATATGGTTGTGTGTGTGTTTGTAGGTATATATTTAATTTTGAACAGACCTCATTTTCGTCATCTTCTGGGTAGGGACGATTGATATTTGTAGAACATTTTCGACAATTCTCTTCACAACAATTTCATCTTGAGTACAAAATAGCTGATTTCCCTTTACGAGATGTCTGCTAAAATGGGACATTATGGTACGAAATTTAAAATAATACTTGGCTTTTGATACTGATGAAGTAACTCTACTATATTGTCTAGTGGGATGGTTTGTTTTTGTCCCTCCTTCCCCACCCCTCCCAAAAAAAAAGGCTGAGAAAACTGTGATACTTTTCGAAACAATGAGACGTATTAAATTCCTCCCAGTAAATAGATATATTTTAGATGGGAGATAATAGCTAGTCATTTAATGGAACTGGAGTCTAGGTATACCTAACAGAGGTAATTTAAAGTCTGCTCTCGTATACAATTTCAGATCTGATAAAGCTCTCCGGATCCAGCCTCTTGTAGAGGGGCTCCGATTTCGCTTTCCTTTTTGCCGAAAAATCACCCTACAAATCACAGGGCTGTCTCCGTAATAAGGGCGTCAATTTCATTATGTTTCGGAAAAAGGAGGAGATAATAATTTTTTAATAAAGAAATAAGTCGCAGTGAACCCCAATTGACCATAGAAGCACAACGTGAACGTTAGTAAATAACAAACCACATTTAATATTAATAAAAGTCCGTCACGCAGGGGCTGCGTAAACTAAGTAGATTTCCCTCGTGAAGTTTAATAATAGAAAAAACTACATACTGCTAACACATCACCACTGTGAATGTTAAGTGAATAAATACAGGCGGTAATAAGAAATCTTTCCCCTCCCGGCGTGGGGTCTGAAATGTAAACGAATAGGTCTGCCAACTGCTCACCGGAAAGAAAAACAATAACTGAAACATATCAGAATATAACATATTAATTATATTGAAAATTATTTACTATATGTAGTAATGTAATTTTATTTTTTTATCTCAATCAATCAAATTTTAGTAGTCCAAGAATTTAAGACCGGGGGGGGGAGGGTGGTCACCAGAACATTTTTGCATGTATCTCGTATAATAAATGTCTCTGGAAAACAATATTTGGTATTTAAGCTTCGCATAATGCGGTTTATTATATAATAGAGTATTGTTTATGTAACACTACTAGAAGTGGGGGTTTGCTGAAGGCTGAAAACTGAAAAATGTGAAAAATATCTCGATTAATATTCAAGATCTTATTTCAATTAAATCTTATTTAAAATTAAGGGTATATAAAAATATTTATAGTAAATTTAATTTGAAATAAGATTCATTCTATACACTTTTTCGATCCAACTTATAGTAACGGATATATTTCGAATTTTCAAAGTTCTCCCCCTCTAAACCCTCCTCCTCCTGGTCCGATTTCCCTTAAGGGAAATTTGCTAAAATTATATAATCAAAAGTTGGGTATCACATTTTAATAAATGTTAATTAGTAGGTTTTGTGAAATAACCCAGCTGCTCCTGAGCAAGTTTTGATTAATTTCTTTATTATTATTATTTATTTACGTCCACTTTTTGCAACTTAGGCTAATAGGGACGGGCTATCTACAGGTTACCACCCTTTTCTAGCCAGGGTGGGATTTTAGGGCGTTATTTAATGAATTCCGTCACTAAATAATTTCCTTTGCAAGAATCGAAGTCACCACTCTAGGAATGGAATGTCGCCTAAGGTGCGTACTTATTTTCAATTTTAGAAAAACATCTACATATTTCCATTGACACGAGTAGGAGAGGAAGAAAATGAAGTCAGCTCCAATATATATATTTAAACTCCTATAAATATTGTTATATAAATACATTTTTTTCACTATCTTGATTATTTACCAAGACATTTTGTATTTCCCTTCCGGGAAATCTGCTATTGAGACCGTACTCATGATGCGATGGTTTAGAGTAGGGAGAATTTCGAAATATCTCCATTGTTATAAGTTGGCTGGTAAAATTGTATAGGGCCAATTTTATTACAAATGTAATGTTCTACAAATGTTAATATGTACATGTTTCTCTAAATTCAAAATTAGCTGAGGTATTTCCATATTTTAGTTTTCAGCCATAATTAAACCCCCACTCATACTCATGTCATATCATAAGCTGATTTATCATGAGCCACTTCATTCTGAGGTTGAATACCAAATATAGTTTTTATTGAACGTTTACTGTTTGATGTACAACCAAATACATTATGTGATGATGTTTTACTGGAGTTTATTTGATCTATACCATACTCGATATTTAGCCTTTTTGTTCTACACTAAAGATCATATTTGTCATTGGCTGAAATCGGAGTAGTACCAGAGGGGGAGAAATATTATCATGAGTCGAATCGTAAAATGTTATAGAACCAATATTCCAACTATTTAACCAGCTTTTACCAATCTGTTAAACTATTCTGAGTTGGTATTCTGGCAGGTGGAAGTGACTTCTAATGTAATGTAGGATGAAAAAATTGTTGGCTACGCTTCCACTATAATAATTTATTAAAAAGGTAAAGGTCTTGGATGTTGACCTGACGGATCTTGGAGCTAGACTGTCCTGTATAGTCCATCCAAGGCCTTCGGGCACTGACGATGATGCACAGCATCGAAAGCGCTGTGCCGTTTTAAGAAATTATTATAGTGGAAGCGTAGCCAACAACTTTTTCATACTACATACATGTTAAACTATTGATTTTTGACAATAGTCGTTTTATGCATTTTTTGGTGACTCAAGTATTAATCCAGTTATTCGTCATTTTTTTTCTGCCATCAGTAACCCGCCCCCAACTACTCTTCGGGTTTTTAATATAAATAGAGAAAATGTAGCAAGATGAGATCACAAGCGTATTATACCAGCACTTGGGAAATCTGCTTAGTTCACGCAGTCTCTGCTGGCAAACATTTTTAGGCTTCAGCCGTTAGTAAACCTCCGCTCCTACTTTGTCGTATTAACAATAAGCTCAGGATCAATAAGAAGGCCAAGTCCTCTACAGTTTTATTAATATAATGCAGAGTTGCACTTTCGGAGTCAATGCTCCATCCTCAGTGCCTGATTAAAGCTGCGTTGCCTGGACCCCGACTGCCGGGCGACTCCCCGTCAGTAGTGTTTGGCTTGTGGCAGCTCCTAATAGAGGCGATGGAGATACGTCGCACCTGACAACTGTAGTGAACTTTTACTATCTGAGATATATTCAAATACGTTATATGATGACATCTCAAATTAAAACTCCGACCTAGAATCAAAAATATTCATTTGATCTATACCATACTTAATATTTAACTCAAATGTTCATATTCTTTAATGGCTGAAATCGGGCCAGAAATAGGACAGGGGGAGTTTAGAGGGGGTGTGGAATCGAAATTTCGATATCTCCTTTATTATGAGTCAGATCGGAAAACTTTACGATACTCTACAATTGTTGTTCTATACTTTTATTCGTAAGTCACATATTAAAAGATATATTCGTATTTTCTTGTTTTCAGCCTTCTGTAAACTACCTCTTCTGTTCAACGGAGTTTTACTCAGAAATATAGAATATATGGTGAGATGAGATTAGTTGTGTGTCACACCACCACGTGACAATTCTGCTTAGTGAGCAGCCCCTTCGTGATGAACGTTTTAATACAGTTTGCAGATGACGTTCACAAGGACCGTTGTGATAGTCCAAAGGATACTGTGATCCTGAGTGGTTAACTCTAAGATGCCGTTGAAGATGTGCTTTAACAGCGCTCCACCGAAATTAATCATTGTGAAGGGTTGAGGCCTTCTTCTGTAATGTTGATATATAATTTGAGTAATTTGGCTAGTATTGAGTATAAATACACTCGACAGAAAATCGTTATCATTGGAAGTAGGTGCTAAATACAAACAATTTTTAAAAAATCCGGGACGTGGAGGATCATAAATTTAGCAAGTACGACTCACTTTCTGGACCTCCCGTTAAGATCATCTTAACTCTTTTTCTCAGTTGAGGAGCCTATCCAAAATAGACTTGAAATTAAAACTGAACTTTAGATGAATACTGACATAATAGGTTTATCTGGAAAACGTATGCTCAGTCGTGTTTTTGGATTGGTTATATGTTGAGTTGGGAAAGTGAGTCTTCGCGTTAGCGTTGGAAATCTTTTTAGTATACGCAACCCCTGCGTGTTGGGCTTTTATTTATCTGTTGTCCTTCGAGCTGATTGCTGAGTAAACATGAATACTGGCTATTTAGTCCAGCATTGATGGTTGTATAATGATTCCAAACCCGAAAACAACACTTGTAAATCACCAGACGGAGCGCTCTCCCATATAAATAGATCGGAATATTATCATTGGGGTCACTGGAACACTTTCCATATTCCATATTTAATCGGAACTTGAGTAGGGACGAGACCACAACACGGGCTCATCTCCTATGCCGTGGGAAAGTGGCCATTTAAACAATTCACACATTAAAATTTTAAATAGAGCCAATAACTCTCACTCGTCCCGAGGGCTGGCCGAGTTTCCAGTCGAGTAAGCGCATGCCCAGCGGTCCGTATTCTATGTGGAGTTAAACGTTCTCACCCTGACCACCTCGTCCATGTGGGCCAGCTACGTGTTGCTCAGCAGGAAGCGGCGACACTTGCCATTCTGCTTGAGTAACTTCTCTGGCCATGCTCGACTGCCCTTCCAAGGAGCCAATATCATTAAAGGCGTCAGCTGTGGAAATTAAACACCCCTTTATTTGGAATAATTGTTTCCTAAGGACATTTTTGTTTTCCCCCTGCGTGAACTTGGTGCTCGTTGAACCTTGGCCTTAATTGCGAAATTCGAGTCATGTACAGTTGTTTCTTGATCTATTTCTTTCATTTTTAATGCTGAAATCTCAACTTGCTCATCTGAGATACTTAAATCTATTGCTTGCTCTAATGTCAATGACTGTTTGGCTAAAAGTCTTTTTCGCATTCGAGAATTTGAAATCCATGCGACCAAGCGATCATGTATCAAGTTTTCTTCTATTTCAAGTTTTGATAGCTCTGCTAAATTATCAAAGGAACACCTTGCAGCCAACTCATGAAGCCGATTGATAAAATCTTTACACGTCTCTGTAGGAAGCTGAGTTGCACTATTAAAAACAAACCGCTCTTAGGTTATATTTTTTTTTGTCACTAAAATACTTATTTAGACTAGCAATTATGACATTAATCGTTGCATCAGGATCACAGATCTTTCGAATTAGATTCAATCCATTTTGGCCTATAACCGAATAAAATAAAGCTAACTTTACCTTTGGGTCATTTTGGATGCCTTTGGCCCCAAAATGATAACAACTAAAAATGAAAATCTCTGGAATATGGGAAGAGCAGAAGGGGGATTGAACACGTAGAAAAAACAACATATGACTACATTAATATTCTTTTGAAATATCTTTGTCAACATGATTATTTCTAAACATTTTTCAGTACATGCTTTGGTGTATCTCATTATTAAGTCTGTTTTATCAGTACGCCAAGTACGAATTTGACGCGGAACATGTTTAATTAATTATGTCCTACGTTTATTTTGTAATGGTCCTTATTTTGATATTTTGTGTCACACACATAGATATTTTTGTATTAGATTGTAACGCATAGAAAATATTAGATTAGAACTTTGAAGCTGTGGTGATATTGCTCAGAACAAAAGTTATATAAAATTAAAAAAAAAAAAAAAAAAAAAAAAATTGATTTAAAAGAAAAAATAACCACAAAACAGAAATGGGACAAAAAAAACGAAAATTAAACAACAAACAGAAATGAATAACAAAAAACAGAAATGAAACACAAAAACACAGAAATGAAACACAAAAAACATAAAATCCAAAACAGAAATGTAACACAAAAAACAGATATGGAACACAAAAAACAGATATGGAACACAAAAAACATAAAATCCAAAACAGAAATGTAACACAAAAAACAGATATGGAACACAAAAAACATAAAATCCAAAACAGAAATGTAACACAAAAAACAGATATGGAACACAAAAAACATAAAATCCAAAACAGAAATGTAACACAAAAACAGATATGGAACACAAAAAACATAAAATCCAAAACAGAAATGTAACACAAAAAACAGATATGGAACACAAAAAACATAAAATCCAAAACCGAAATGAAACACAGAAACAGAAATTGGACACAAAAACAGAAAGACGTCATAAATACAGAAATGAAATGCAAAGCAGAAATGGACAAACAAATAATAGGAAAACAAAGAACAGAAATAAAACAAAAAAAAAACAGAAATCGAATGTATAAACAGACTACAAAAACTATATACATAACATAGGAACAAACAATAAGATAAAATCTAAAACTAACTATAAAAACTGAAACATGAGACTAGACAATATGAAAATTTATAAAACCATATTACATACATAGTAAATTCTGTTAAGGTTTTTGTATTGAACGAATTTGTAAATTAAAACATTAAAAATTATTTCGGTCTATTTATCACAAACGTGATTGTTTGTTCTTTTATTTTTTTGCGTTTATTGAAAGGCCTTAGTCTCCATTCATCCATCCTCATATTAACTTGTAATATCAATTTTTTTATTTATTTCTGTTCATTCAAGGAGCTTTTTGATAGGACGTTAAAATCATGTCAACCTGACATAGGCTCTCTGACATAAAGGTATATCATTGGAAGAGTCACCAATAACGTATAAAAAACCACGAATGCATCTTTGTAGATGCGAAAAGGAATGATATCCCCTGTTGCATTTCATTAAATGGAACAAATTAAATCGATTTTGAACATCTCTAGTATAAAACTATTACCCAAACAGTCTCTCATAAGAATGTTCACAGTAATAGTACTAATCTTTCAGTATTGATTCTAACTGGCTATTTATCCTTAAGGCTACAACTACAGAACTAATGTAGTCGAAGTGGTAACTGCTTGGAGAGTTTTAAGTGATAATGCACTAACTGCCCAACCAAGTAAGTCACAACCCGTTTTAATGTACTTGCATTTAGGAGCTCTAGGTGTTACTAGGGGCTCCTCCCCAGACTTCTTTAATTTTTTTCCGTTTCGGTTTAAACATTGTTATCCCATGAATTTATGATATATCAAATTATATTAAAGGACCCTGAACACAAATGTGTTATTGCCCTATCCACCTTAAACAATGCCTTCCTCTCGTTTTACTACTTTGTGATACATTCTCTATGACCACCCTGGAGTTTCCTGAGGAATCTATACTTATAATATGGGTTTTATGGCTAAGCTTAATTGCAAAAAATATGTCTTCTTTAACCTTCAGATTCAAACTGTCAGTTTCATCTGTTCTTCCACCTTCATCTGTTCTCTGCCTTAGCTGGCCCAAATATCCTACGAAATATTTTAAAAGGTGATCAATTTTCAGCCGTTTGAGATATTGTCTAGGGTTGTGTGTTCTATAAAGTGTTAGGGGTTCCTGAATCTGTAGTAAGGTTGGCAACCGAGTTGAAGAGGGCTGTGTGTGGATCGTATCTCTGGGAAAAGGACCTCGAACCTCGCTGGCCTTGTCGATAAAGGTAAGATGGCCGCCTCACAGGTAGAATGCCTCCAGAGAGTTTTTGCCTCCCACTATTTCGGCCAATCTCTCCAGCTCCTCCTCTCTATGGGCTACCTCCATCATCAAGTAATCCCATCATCAATCGGCCTCTAACAACCCCGGAGGATCATCACTTCCTCCATACAGGTGTCCGGGAGAAGATAAGTCGAGAGGTCTGAATGGGGTGGTTAGGGGTGCCCCCCCCCCCACACACACACACACACACAAACTCACAGCAAACACTATGTCAAATGATGATAAAATAAAACATAAGACCGGTGGGAAGGTACAGAAAGTTTTTAATTAGTTCAATAATATTTTGAAATAGTTTTATGAACAAGATAAAAGATAAAGATTTAGTTTAGTAGTGGAAAAAACTCAAAAGTTTTACGGGAATGTAGTAGAAAAGACAATTGATTAAAAACAAAAGCTAATGGTGATTAAATGTATTCAATTTTATACATTTATTGACACATAAGAAGAAATTAATACATTCATATAACACTTAGGACTATCCCATTAAGAAGTTATGACTTTCTTTCAGCATATACTTAAAATACATTTTAGCATTGACTCCTCTGCTCTTAAGGGGTGCTCAGGTTAGCCATGTGAGTTTAGACGTTTTAATCCATATAGAGACATAAGTTCGATTTCCATGCGAACAATAGAAATTTAATAGGTAAAAAAAAATTAAATAAAATTCTTTTCACACCCTAGGCTAGAAAAGGGCATCAAACTTTAGATAAACCACCCCGATTACCATTAGTAGCATAAAGTGGACGAAATAAAGAATATTTAAATGAAACATTTTTCAATCCAGTATTTAACCAAATTTCCTCCTTTTTATTGTACCAAAATCTATGATTATAATTTATTAAGTTATTTTTTTTAAAAACAATAAGTCAGCTTAATGAAGAAACAAATAGGAACTAGTCATATCCACAGACCCATTCCTTAATAAAAAAGAATAATAACACTTGTTTTCGTTTCTAACAGTGGGTCCTTTATTTTTAATTTCATTTTTTATCTCTTTTACTACTCATTTTTTATAGTTTAACATTGATGTTCAAATTATATAAATGATGGTAATGATTTGAAATATGTATATAAAAGAGAAATTGTAGGCTAAAAATAATTGATTAAAATGAAACATTACTCTTTTAGCAGATTTCCCTTAAGGGAAATCAGCAATTGAGGCCGTACTCTTGACGTGTTGACGTGATTTTCAAAATATTTCTTCAAATGTTCATCGATCCTACCGAGTAGGTGATGAATATGAGGTCTGTTCAAAACTGTATATATATATATATATATATTAGTCTGTTACCGCTCTAGCGGTCGCAAATTTTGTTTGATCGGCACCAAACTCGATATTTAGTCGTTTTATGTAAAAAGAAAGATCAAGTTCGTTAACGGCTGAAATCGGACAAGTGTGAGGGGGGTTAGAGGGTGGGACTTTCGTAAATTCGAAATAACTTCATTACTATACGGTGGATCGAAAAACATTACAGAATCAATCTTATTGCAAATTAAATTTACTATAAATATTATTATATACATTTATTATTCTCTACCTTGGATATTAACCGAGATATTTCCATTTGTATTCTGCATGTACTCGGCAGCAGTGGCTGTTCGGACTTTCCGCCGTGAGCTCTGGCGGCCGATTTCGTACCTATTCGTCCCTCGTGAATAGGTTTAGAAGTTTCTTACTACTACAGCTGTTATTAGGCAGATTTCTCTATTGTAAAACTTCCCGTGGGAAATCTGCTTACTTTACGCAACCCCTGCGTGACGGACTTTTTTAACGTGGGTAGAAAAAAATGTCCAATTCTTTATTAATGTCTTATTTCAGCGTTAAGCGCTTTGGAAGACTATTGTCACCATCTTCAGAGCTACTTGCATGCGCTCATAGGGAAAGACGGCAAGTTACTCTTTTTTTTTTTCAAAATAACACTTTCAGGATTGAGTGTTTGTAAGACAGTACAGGGAACAATTGTTGTGATTCCCGAGAGTCGTTCACATCATTGATTTTTTACACCCAAATTGTAAATGAAATATGAATTTAAACAAAACAAACTAGGTTTCTGGGTTAGTTCCTTTTGTTAAACATTAGTTTCATTTTTGTAAATGACAAGCCAATTCTCGTCCAGAGGTTTGCCTGTGGAAGCTAAAAAGGAAGCTATAAATTGTGTCGCCATGAAGAGACAGGTGTCTACTGTATAGGATGAGGTTAAAGGGGGTTAGGTTAGCTTTGTGGCAAACTGTGGGAAAGCCTCCAATCCAAACTGACAATAGTCAGGTTCCTCTGATAAAAACATAACTTTTAAAAGTTTTTTTTTTCTTCTTCTTTAGAGCTTAGGACATAGGAATTCCATTCTTTATTCAATATATTCATTTTCTACTAATAAACTTACAAAGTTCTTCAACGGAATCAATGAAAGTTACAACTAAAATGAGCCAAAAGCCTAGGCTATATGAAACAAAAACCTAACATTAAACAATAGTATGCTCGGAAAGCGATTTGGTCCCCCTCCCCAATAGGTAATAAAACACTCAGTGTTGAAAAGAATATTTTCGCATTTTCTGACGTTTCAATGAACGATGATAATTAATTTTGCGAGGAAGTTCGAGATTCTTATAGATAAAAATATAAGCACTATTTTGCTAGTTTTTACTTCCATTATTACTTCATTTGCAAATAATCGTCTCTATGGATAATAAAATAATAGCCCTGGGGCAGGATAAACCAAGCAGATCTCGTGTCACCATTTCCAAATAAACATCCGATGGATAGAAGAGGGTGGTCATTAAAAATATAATTGCTGTCTTCATTACAGAATGTATTTGTGCATATCTCATCTAGTAAACATCTGTTGAAAACAATATTGGGAATATAAGCTTGGAATAAGACTTTTACTCGCTTATGGTTGAAATGCAATGACTGAAATTTGGGATTAAAAAATGTAAAATTATATGTTAATATTCAAGATAAAGAAAATAAGAATAAAACAACGTTTATAGAACATTATATTTTCAATAAGAATCTCTCCATAGAATTTTTCGATCCGACGAATAACATAACGTAGATATTTCGAGTGTTCAAAATTCCCCCTTCTAGCCATCCCCGATGATATCCCATCCTGGGATGGTTCCTGGCCCAATTTTAGCCATTAATGGACTTAAACTTTAGTTTTACATAAAACATATAAATATCGAATTTGGTGACGATCAAACAAAAAAAGAGCGTTAACGTGGATAAATATAGAGTTTTGAACGGAACTTATTTTCGTCATCTCCTTAATAGGATCGATTGACTTTTTAAGAAATGTTTCGAAAATTGCGTCAAGAGTACAACCTTAATAGCTGATTTCCCTCAAGAGAAAATTATAATGAAAAACAATACAAATGCTATTTATATATATTTACGACTTTTGACGTTGAATTAGTTTAATGCGCCTGGTTTCAGTTACTCTGGAGCAACTTCATTTACGAGTTTGTACTAGAAGTGTTATTCAATTTTCATTCATTTTTTAGATAAATAGAGCATTAGAGATGGATTTAATAATTGACACAAAAATTATATCAAGGGCAACAGATGTATAAATAACTTTATATATACATATATGATAATTATTAAAATTTGAAGAAATAGTTGAAATATGGCGTCATGAAACATCCTCAATTTCTAATTTAACACCGAGAAAGGTAGTTTTAAGTTGAATGTGGATATTGTTAATTTTTTCTATTTTATAATACTTCCTTGAACGAAGTAAATCGAGAAAATTAAGGTTATCATATTTCAATGGATTTTTCATTTTCATCAAACTGAAGTAAGAAGTAAGGGCGGCAGGTTAGCAGTACGAAAATAAAAAATTGCAAATGTCTCTGTACTTTTTTTCGTTTATGGTAAAAATATTTACAAATTATGTTTCATACATGCATTGGAACGGAAATATAGAATATCACTTTCTAATGAAATAATTTTAAATGATTCACGATATAACTTATTGTTTATTTAATTTATTAGAAGTAGATAGGAGTCATGTGGTGTCCATTTTTTTAATTATAATACTATATGACCTTCAACTATTAAACCATAATTCATAGTTTAGCGAACTCGAGCGTTGGAGTGCTTAATGAATAAACGTGGCCTATTAGTACTAAGAATAGAGAACCCGTTCGATAAGTTGATCCAGTAAGGCCCCAAACACATGAGCAGGTGGTGGCTACTTGGCCGGGAAGGTCGGTTTAAAGGGCCAAAACTTACCTGGAGGTTTAAAATACACCGTTAGGGGGAGCAAGTGCAACATTCCAAACTGCAAGGTGCTCTCCGGCCATAGCGCAACAAGCCGTCAGTCATTGGTCCGAATACCCAAGGACTATTGCCCACCCCCTGGACCATAAAGAATCGGCCATTCTTTTCCCTATATGGCGGGATTGGCTGACCTTCAAATGTATTATATAGCCGATACATTTCCTTACATACCAGTTCGCCTCTCAGATCTCCACCGCCGGGGACAAGGAAACTCCCCTACCAGACCAACGAGCTAAGACGCAACACTACACTATCTTCCTTTGTTATTATGTATATTTTATTTATGCAGCAGTGTAGCTAATTGCTGAAAGTAGTTTTAAGGAGATGTTACCCTTAAACAAATATTTACTTATATATTGTCACCGATATGAGTTGTACATAATAACAGGGTATTCTGTACTACAATTCTCCCAAAACAGAGCTGTAGGTCATTACTACTAAACACTTCCAAAATTAAGAAAAAATGATAAAGACATCACCTGTTGCTAACTTTCATTCCATAATATTGCATTTCCAACATCTTTTCTACTCTTGGGGTATAAAGGGCTACTATTCAATTAGAATAGAATTATAATTCAATATATCTTCCTTACATAGACTCGAAAATTAAAGAAGAGAAAAACCATAATCAGTTGAATTTAATTTAATTTTTTTAAATTTTTCATTTATTAATTTTATTTGTAATTATCTTACTTATTTCAATATTTTATTTTATTTTTTATTTGTTTTAGTATTTTATTTTGTTTTATCTTTTTTATTATTTCATTCTATTTTTATATAATTTTTATTATTTTTTTAAGTCTAAGTATATATTGTAAAAATGTATTTAAACATAATCAATCATACATGTAATATGTCATGTAGCAATGGAACATGTATTCAAATAAATAACTCCTCATAGGGTTACGACGAGGAGAAAAAATAAAAAAAATAAAAGCTACTATTCAGAATAGGTGTCCAGCTTTAAGGAGGCTACATGAGTCTACCTCAAAATGCTCAGCAACGTTCACGAGATCCTTTCTTCAGAAAACCGAGTTCTCAAAATTTCTTTTAACCTTGGTTTGACCAGTTTCATTCCTTGTGGACAATTTCCAAGATGCCATAGGAGTACCAAAATTCTGAATTCACTATTTTTTATATGGAGCCCTTACAAAGAGAGAAATAGGTATCGATAGTTAGTTTGATGGTCATTTTGGCGTGTCTTGTAAAGAAAAAATTGTTATCGTTAACGTTATAGATTGCATTCGGAGACTCATCTTCAATGGATAAATAAAAACATTTATAACATGGAAAATCAATATTAATTAGCACCTTAGCTAAACTCTCCAAAAAGTTTACCCTCCTATCTTTTTGGCAACCGAACGCCATTTAACTAAGTTCCCAGTTGCAGTAAGCTATTTTATATAATTAATAAATCAACAGTGAACTTCTATATACATGAAAGTCGGACAAACAATTTCCATGGTGCGCTAATGCTGCATAGTAAATATAAACTATGCTAAAGATCTGAGAAATCCAAAATCGTTCAGCTACTTTATAACAATCAAGTTTAAAAATAACTCACACCGGAAACCGAGAAAAAAGAAACAACAATAAAACTCATATCGATATAACGACACTAATACGATGATGGCTAAGGCTGAAAAAAAAAGTACAATATATTTTGTCCAGTGAAATATGTATCCTCCATTCATGATCGGGGAGGGTATTGTAATTTACTACAGGAGTACAAACAAAGCTGATAAAAAAGAAAGAAAAATAAATAAAAAAATTACCATACATAAATAAATTATCATAAATAAAATGGGAGAAGGGGTTAGGCGGCGGTATTAAGAAGTTATACGATACATTTTTCTGGTCAATAAGTTCCGAAACTTGAGAAGGCCCCGAAAGACAAGCTTGAAGATTATACACTAATTCTTTTTTTTTTACACATGATTTTTTTTTCTTTTGGAACTTTCCTTCGATTCAACTCCGAAACATTTCAAAGTTTAAATCAATACTAATCAAAGAAATCGTCTGTCGTTTTCTGGCTATGAGTATGTATGTAGTAGGCTATGTATGTATGTATATATATAATATACATATATATATATATATATATATATATATATATATATATATATATATATAATGTCTTAAAATCCACTTTGCCAACCGACAATTTTTTTTTCACAATTTTTTACGCTAACTAATTGGTACGGCTTATCTACTGGTTACCATAATTTTCTAGCCACGGTGGGACTAAGGATTTTATTTAATGAACTCGTCACTAAATAAATTCTTATTGTTCAGGTGAGTATCGAACTCACCACCCTGGGGTTAATCATGTGAGATTAAGACCAACGCCTTAACCCACACGTCATTCCTGAGTCCCCAGTATTACATTTATTTGTGATTTATAGTTACAGTATTACATTGATTTGTGATATTTACACTTTCATTTTTCTTTTTATGAATTTAATAGACTCAATATTTCCAGTCGCTCAAGAATAAATTGTTTAGAATAGAATAAGGAAATAATTAGAACCGTAAATGTTAAATGTAGCTTCAAATCCCAGATGACGTTAACCCAGTGACAGGGATGTTTTATAACAAATTTTGCGTTCGCGTTTTTTTTTATGCAAAACACCTTTATTGTTGGCAAGTCTTTTACAGAAGCCAAAGGTAAAATGTTAAACATCATTATGCCCGTCTTGCCTTGCACGTTTCCATTGAAAAACTCCCTGTGCACAGAAACCGCTACAAGGCAAGTTTGTTTTTTCACTTTCTGAGAATGTGATTGGGTGACATAAAAACCACTCAAAGAAAGTATCATTATGCTAACCGACGCATATTTAACAATCTGTCTACAATTGTTCTTCTATACATTTTTTTTTTTTTTTTGTGTTATTCGCACTTAATTGGTTCCACTTCTACTAATCGGATTTTTACATAGAAATAGAAAATATATGGTGAGATGAGATTAGTCGTGTGTCAAACCAGCACTTGGGTAATCTGCTTATTTTACGCAGCCCCTGTGTGACGGACTTTTTCTTTACCATCAGTGCAACTGTCACCCTTTTTGAAAGGCCACACTTGGCCTAATTTTATACTGGTAGCCTCCTTCAGCTTCTAATCATCATGATTTCTCCATAAACATTTTATATAAAATTATAATAACTCAATTTATATATATAAGAATGTCATCGTTAGCTCGTCTACTTTGAGTTGAGGCAAAACGCCACCTATCAGTGATAACATGTGAATTTATGCTGTCATGAATTAGTTTGAAGTTAGACTAGTAAAGAACAATGTCATTTTATTATTTGACTAATCTGAAATGCCTCGTGGTCAGGCTGACCCATGGTTTCAAGTTATATTTATATAAAAATATTTAGCTATTTATATATTACAGTTTTTTAGAAAGTTAATTCTAATTTAATTAATTTTTCGTAAAGATGTTATTATTGGCGTATTCATAGACGAACGAATCTGTCTACCATAGAAGCATATTTAATTGGCGGTAGATTTTACAAGATATGTTCTTTCAATGATAGAATAAATTTATAATTATGATATAAATCTGCCACGCAACATAATCTTCGGAATTTACAAATTTAAAGAAATAATAACCCATTAATGTGATATTTTTATTTATAGAAGAAAGACATTAGAGTATAGGGAGAAATAAAAAACTGGCAGAACTAAGAAATCAAAGATATATGAGCGTTTTATGAAAAATAATGATCAAGTTTATCATCATATAGCTGTCTTCATCATTTAAGAGTTTACGTTCTGAAAATGTTCATTCGATGTATACCATACTCGATATTTTTATGAGCACAATGTGGGAAATCTGCTTAGGCTACGTAGCCCTTTCATGAGAAGATTATTCTAGTTACTATAATACGGGAACATAATTAGACAGTTCGTCACAAACCATAAAAAGATTTTCCAATGCCCAAAAGTGACTTCGTCACAATAAAGTTTCTATTGTCCATTCGGGAATCTAAAACACGATTCGAATGTTTAAGAACTGTATTAAGGCCTTACCGAAGTGGTTAACCTGAGACCCAACTAGACATGTAAATTACGTAGATCTTTTATTTTAATTCGGGTTTCATTTATGTTGGACCATATAACCTACATGCAGTCCTTGAAGAAAAAAAAAGTCACCAATAAGAAGAAAACATTTTCAAATACTCTTTCCACCCCATTTGCAGAAGATAGTTTCAAATTACAAGTAATTCTCCTCGAATTCTATACTATTATACAAGACTTACAAGGGATTGCAAAAGCAAACCAAGGCTGGAATGTAGTTTGATTGATCTCTTATTACAGGTTTGGAGGAGAAGGAAGTAGGTTGCTAAAGAATACTCCATTGTATTTCTAATATTCTAGTCAGCTGTTTCTTTCACGTGTATGTGTAAAGTGAATAATTTATTTTCCAGAATAAACTTGTTATTCACTAATAAGCTCATCCCAACGTAGCACTCACTAATACGAGTAGGTGCTTATTATGAGGCTTTCTGCACTCTTTTACCTTGAACCAATTCTAGACTAATGGGCGAAGCAGACTTTGGTCTTTTTTACTTTACCCACACCAGTTACTTTTTGAAGAAACAGTGATCATATGAAAATTAAAAAGTCCGTCACGCAGGGGCTGCGTAAACTAAGTAGATTTCCCACATGGAGTTTTACAATAGAGAAATTTCAAGAGAGTCGAGCAGTTAAGGAAACGGGCGAACTACCTTTTGGCGGGAAAGTCACCCGTCCCTTAGCCGTCCCAGATTTAATAAAAATGCAAATATCTCGGTTAATATTCCAGATAGAGAATAAATGTATATAACAATATTTATAGTAAATTCAATTTGCAATAAGATTGATTCTGTACAATTTTTCGATCCGACGTATAGTAACGGAGATATTTTGAATTTTCGAAAATCTTCCCCTCTAAACCCCCCCCCCCTCCCACTGGTCCGATTTCAGCCGTTAACGAACTTGAACTTTCTTTTTACATAAAACGACTAAATATCGAGTTTGGTGCCGATCAAACAAAAATTGCGACCGCTAGAGCGGTAACTGACAAATATATATATATATATATATATATATATATATATATATATATATATATATATATATATATATATATTAATAAAGTTTTGAACGGACTTCATTTTATTCATCTACTAGGTAGGATCGATGGACATTTGAAGAAAAATTTCGAATATTCCTTCATGAGTACAACCTCAACAGCTGCTAAAAGACTCTAGTTGTTAGGTTGAAGTAATTCATTGAATTAATAGCTGTTGCTAAGCTTTATAAATTTTATGCATGAATGAGGTTACCTGTTACATGATTGGTTTTTAAAAAGTGTAAGTTTTTTTTTTTTTTGTAATAATGAATCTCATACAGCTTTGTCGTGTTCTTAAATCAGAAGAAATAGCATATAGGGCTTTGCATAGCCATTCGCCCAGGCATAAATCTACAAAATACACTTCCTTAACGTAAGTTTATAATTCCTGAACCATGTATCTTTATAACAGCCGATTTCTTGTCAACTTCTTAGACTGCATCTAAATACTAGAACTCTTTTTTTATGAGTTTGTTTGCAGAAGAAGATACGAGAACGGGGATATATTTGTGTGTTTTTTTAAAATCTTTGAAAGCATATTGGCCCCCTAAATGAATGATTAAATGAAATGTATATCTAAGTGTAATTTTTCTTTACACTTAAAACTTTTTAAATACATTATTTCAAACATACGTTCATTTCTCAACTATGAATTTACTTTTTGAAATATATAATTGTGTTGAAATAGCTAAAAATATTAATGTTAACAACATTAATTTATATTTTTACTTTATTTTTTGTATTGTTCCCAAAGGGGGTTTATTTTAATGCATCAAACAAAAAAACATTAATTTGATTATAAATCTTTACATTTTTATTTCCCCATAAGAAATACGTATGTACCCGGTTTTACCCTACTAGTGGGGTAAAACCGGGCAAAATGACTTTTTACAAAAAAAGTAGGGTAAAACTTCTTTATAAATTTAAATTTTGTTTTTGAAACTGTAGCTACGTTAACAGATAAGTAGACTCTATTTCAACAAAACTTTACTTAATTCTGGTAAAAATTGTGGTTACTGGAAGCCTTCAAATCTTAGCTACCCGGTTTTATCCCACTTTCCCCTACAGTGAGTTCAATGTAATTGAATGTTTATGGAAGGTAAGGGGGTATAGAGAGAAGTTCGGAGGTAGAAAGAGGGAAGGGAGGCAAAAATAGGGAGATAGAGACGATAGAATGGTAGAGGGATGGAGAGATAGAATAGGGCGGTAGAGGGAGAAGAGTGAAAGAGAAACAGGGAGAGTGTGGGGAAGAGAAGAGACAGAAAGAGAGACAGTGTGTGTGTGGGTGGGTGTGTGTGGGCGCGCGCGCGTGTGTGTGTGTGTGTGTGTGTGCGTGTGGGTGTTTTTTCGTGCGTGAGGTGCAGAGGAGGACGGGAGATAGAGAGAAGGAAAGAGTTGATTGGGAGAGGAAGGGAAGATAGAAATAGAGTGATAGAGACAGGAAAGGGGCGAGAGTGAGGGTGGGGGAGAAAGAGAGAGAAAGGGGGAGGGGAGAGAGAAAAAGAGAAGTCAGTCAGAGAGAGGGATGGAGCGATAGAGAGAGGGAGGGAGAGAGAGAGTATGTTTAGTGAAACAACAGTCCGATAACAGGAACCGTGGGATCGAGGGCCATTGTAAAGGAGTTACAAAGAGGCTACAAAGAGGTTACCTGACTTATCTGGCGAGTCGGTGTAGTAAACCATTAATCTGGACTCCCTGCCCAGATCCTTGCCGCCCTATACTACCTTATAAATAACTATAACTGACCTCTGCTACGAGGAAATATGTAGTTATGCCCGATGGGAACCAGTCGCAAAGCTATGGACCATACCTTGATTATCATTTTTGGCTCCTTTATAAGGGAATGAAAAATTATTATTTGGATTGAAAATATGTGCTCTCCAAAATGAAACATATTTTCTGAGAGCCTCAGGATATTTAATCCCATATATTTGAAGAATAAGGTTTCGTGTTCTGTCGGGGATCATCATATTTTGAAAGTAATGGGCATAACTGAAATGCCGAATGATTTGATACAGGTAGTAATTACATTTTCTCATGATTGGGATATTAAAGGTTTTACATTCATCCTTGAAACTCTCAGTAATTTCATAACAATTACATTAATTCGCGGATGGAGATACATCAGGTAACTCGGTGTTATGAGATTTATTGCAAATGAAGTCAGACAAAGCATTGGGCTTTGGCTATAATCCATATTATTCTGTTTTTATATTGACTTCATACACATACATAACGAAAGGGCCTCTGTAGCAATATCTAAATAGTTGCCTAATTGCCCTTTTGAAAGTTGAAAAACTAAATAAAGGATAATAATAATATGTTACAGAGCTTCGTCTTCAAGCTTATTTTGTTATAATTATGAGCTAATGAAAAATTTTAAAATTCAAAATCGTTTCCATATATCAGTTACCAAACGTGAGAGGTGGGAGGAAGGGAGACTAATAGTCTCTGATCATCGATATGAAACGTAAAATAGAGAGTAAATAAATTACCTTAAAAATTGTTGCTTTGTTTAGAATATAAAATAGTGTATTTTATATTAGGAAAGTTATAATTACTAAAAACATTATGGGTTTCATGACAAAACCCAAAGGGCTTCATTGCAAAATCTCAATAATAAATAAATTAAACCAAACTATTTTTGGCTTAATATATGTGTTATTAGGTGTGAGATTTTTAGAATGCTATACGGCTTATGAGTGGATGTAGTAAGGGAAATGCTAACTTAAATTCCAAACACAGGAGAACTGAAGAAGTCATCGGGAACGACTTTTCAACGATGTTTTACATTACAGGTGTCATTTGCGTTCAATTTCCAAACCATCTCACGTAAGGGTCAGACAAGTGGGGAAATTTGGCATAAGTGACCACTGGCATACATAACAATGTACAAATCTATGTCAAGTAACCAATAAATTTACGTCTGATAGATGTAAAGATATATGAGAATATCGAAAAGATTGGAGACCTTGTGGAAGAAAACGGCACTCAATAACTCCGCAGAAGAGATGACCACAATAGTTAAATGGTACGCGTCTCCAAAATGACACCTGGAGCTATCAAAATAACTTTCAATTCATGGTTTCTTTCTACGTACAGATTTAATGTAAACATACATGATATACTGGGCAACATGCATTTTCGTCGATTTATTAGAAAATCATATAGTTAGAGTTGGAAGGTTTAATAATAAACAATACAAATAAAACCAATAATATTTGAGTAAAAAAATCACAAAACAAGGAATGTTAGTAAAGAAATTTACATAAATACACTAATGAGATTGATTATAAAACATTTTAGATGTATCCCATAATATCAAAATTTCTTCCATTTTGTGTAATTACTCTCCTAAACCACTACTTCTCAAAGCATGTTTGCAGCCGTTCACCATCTTAGCAGTATTAATTATTATAATAAAAGCCATTACAAAAGAAAAATATGTTGCTATTTGTTGCCTTTCCTTAAAGGAAATCTGCTAGGAAGGTGGTAATATCCAACTGACTATTGGCCATATCCTAAAACTCAAGGGAGGTCAATAAGCGATTCAAGGCCAACAGCTTACTTTCACTTTATACTTTAATTATATTTAATATTCGCATTATAAGAATATAATTAAACTATTATTACTTTATAATAATAAGTCACGCTCAAATGAATGAATGGAGTTCATGCGAGGGATTGTTCATGCTGTGCTTTAATACAATTTTCCACCCATACAATTTAAGGAATAGATCTGATAAGGAAAGGTATAAATATATATCAATAAATTAGTCATTTTCAAAACGTGTTTTTTTTTAGGGGGGAGTTTTGTTTTTATATAGGCTTGTCAGCTGGATGGAATACCATCTCTTTAATGTGTAAAGGTGAATAAATTTTTCGAAGGCCGCCTTGCTCATTTCCTTGGTAGGCAATTCCTTCAGGTCGGCACCCAACCTATACTTAGGTTACTTGAACATTTGATATAGATGTAAAACTAATGAATTAAGGCCAAGCCCGTCTTACTTATAATAATAAACGTCACTGAAAGAAAACCGCATTGTTCGGGCTTTTAAAAAAATAATTGGCGAATATAAATAATTCATTTATAAGCTGTGCAGGCGTTCTGAATAATTACAACTGCCTAAGAATGTAAATTGAAATTTGATGCAGAAATGGTTCAAACGAAAATTTCTCATGGCAAATCTAATGATGCAATAAACTCTTATAGAAGCAAGAGATAAATTAGATGAAATGTAAACACAATTTCCAAGAAGTCTAGAAAAACAAAGTAGTAATAAATGACGCTTTATTTTATTTTATGGGGCTCAGGTTAGCCATGTGAGTTAAAGCTTAATCACACATAAACCTAGAGTGGCAAGTTCGATTCCCACCTAGGCAAAGAAATTTATTTAGTGACGGAATACTCCTTAGTCCTGCTCTGGCTAGAAAAGGGTGGTAACCTGTAGATAATCCATCCCAATTAGCCTTAATTGAAAAAAAAAGTGGACGTTACTAAATATTTAATTTAAAAAATGATATTATAAATTACCTTTTTTTATGTGCCTACCTTAAAGAGCGTAACTAATTGTAAATTGACTAATTGTATCAAAGCATGGTAGGTAATTGCATCACAGAGTTCAAGTCTTTCAGTTGAAAAGAGGTTGACTTAGTAACCTCTCTCTATCTTAGAGACACCATTTACTATCAACTTTCGTCTAGGAACTAAAGAACAGTGTTTTATGTATATGTAAGAAATTTACAAAGAGAGGAGAGAGAGAGAGAGAGAGAGAGAGAGAGAGAGAGAGAGAGAGAGAGGGAGTGAGAGAGAGAGAGAAAGAAAGAGAGAGAGGGAGAGAGAAAGAGTTTATATAATATGTTGTTTCTGGTGTTTTGTATATATTCCTTCTCTTCTATTTGCTGTAAGTAAAAGTGCTGCAAAATGCAATTGATGGATTTTGAGTACACTTCGGGTTGAAGATGTAGATAAATATTTTGTGGGATAGGTAGCATTCCATTTAGAAGCTTTGAAATGAATTCAATCATCACAATCAAAAAAAAGTATATTGCTTTTTATTAACTCTTATCCGTTATAAGTGTATCTGTATATTTATATCAGAGTAATTTGATTGCAGAACACACCATATTAAAGAATCAAAGGTTCTTTCTTTTTAGGATGTACAACTCTGCCAAACATAAACAACTATTTTCAGAACGATAACACCATATCCGAGTGATCAGCAGGAAAATTTCAGATCGCATGCTTTTTTCACACACTCACTCAAATATATATTATATTTCCACTACAACGTCACCTGTAAGAAGTTGCGACATTCTCTAAGACGAACAAGTTGAGATTATCTCCTTTCTTGCATTCAGCTGTTATGTATTTCTCAAGTTATTCTTAGAGCAAATAGGCTTGTCGTGTTGGACATTGAAAACAAATCTTTTTATGACATTGCATATCAGGACTAATAGTTTCGTAGGCGTGGAAATCGCTAAGTGATTTAAAAATTTTAGGAAAGACTACATAGTACCAAATTCTTCTTTTATTTATCAGAAGAAGAAGAATCTATGGCCACAATCAAGAATGTTTAGTGTTCGTTTATTTTACCTGAATTCAAATTAAATACTTTCAATTGATAGTCAAAAAATCACTAACTTTAATATGAAATAATAAAAATTCAATGAACCGTCGAGGAAGATTCGCACCATGATAACATTTGTTAACTAAATTAGAGAAGTGAAGCGACACTAAGAACCTTGGCTCACCCTTGAGACAGCCCTGTGGCAACACCGCCTATACAAAGGTGGCCCTGATGCGGCCATGGACCAACCCTCTCCCCTGATTTAGGACTCACCCTAAATAGTCCTTCATGCCGACCCCAAAAGTGAACGGGGTTCTTCATTTCGTCCAAGCTGATTTAAACTTCTCTGCCATTGATTTATATTCCTTATTAAAACGATATCAAGGATACACCTACATTGTTAAGGGCAAAATGAAGGTATTTTATTTCTCTAAAATAACAGATGACTTTCCGTAGAGGAAATCCACTAAAATTTAGATCTAACAACACCCCCACAAAAACTGTAAGCATATTTAATGATTCAGTCAGGAGACGAAGTTCAAGCGTTCACCCAACAGGCAATCTTTTAATTTCCTAAGTATATTGGTGAAATAGTTTCCAAAATGGACTAAAATAAAATTTCCAGTAATTAAGTTATGTTGACATTGAATTTTGGGCAGTCATGTATCATTTCCGGATGAGTTTTTTAATCATAGACGGTTTTCCGATATTATATTTTAAGCCTTCTCTAAACATCCTTCTGGTCATATTTCGGACATTAACGAAACTGTTGTTTTCCACAGTAACACGCCCAAAATGGGAGTTTAGTTTGCACTTGATTCATGATAAGTTAGTTTAACTTCTTTAATAGCATTTACGAACTGAAATTAATAAAGTATTTATGTTCCACATCATAGTAGCATCACTTATTCCTTTCAATTAGTGAACCTGACAACTGATATGAGAATTTAACGACTTCCATTTGCAAAAAAAAACGTTAAAACAGTAAGTACGTGTTTGAAATTATTAAATAATTCTTTCATTGACTACATTGCAAGCTGTTTTAAAAAAAGGGTAGATTAGCAATCAATAAATCGGTCCATCTTAATCGTAAGCATCTGACAGTTGGAACGGACGCCGGAAAACTGGAACACACACCATATAAGTCCAATCCTCAAGATAGGCTCCACAAATGAATCTGAAAATTGCAGATGAATTTCTCTGAATGGCGCATACGATCCAGGGTTAATGTTTAACAGATTGAAGCAGTACTCCGAAAGATACTACCGTAATTATCAAGCAGGGTTCAGAAAAGGAAGAAGTCTTATGATCAAGGAAAAGAAAATCTGGAAACTAAGGGTCTATAATTCCATTATCCAACCGAACTTATGTATGTGGGCTTTGGACATGGGCGCTTACGTGAATCATTAAAGTAAACACTGAATGTTCTCAGTGCTAAATAAGCCAAAAATGGGATAGTGATTTGGTGACTCTAGACAAGGAAAAAATGTGAAGAGATAAGATCTGAGCGAAACAGCCGATTTAATATTTAATATGATAGTTTAGAGGTTACGAAAGGCAATAAGTAATCTAAACGAAAACTCTGAACGAATCAAGATAGTTTTTTAGCTCTCTTGAAATTCAAAAGGTGTCTGGGTCAGTGTAGATTTAAGCCAAAGTAGAAATACCAAATAAGATAAAGGCATTTTACAATAGGCTCATTAGTCACATAAGGGCAACATATGCCCTTATGAAATCTGGAGAATTTATCTTTTATAGTAACCATATGATTTTTCCGGTTTTAGGTCGATAAAGGAGGGTTTTCTTATCAGATGGGCTTGATCTAAAATACGGGTTTATCCTCTGGAATGGTAGAATTCCTTCACTCAGAGGTGAAAACGATCTCTTAAATATTAGTTAATCAGTTGTCTGATTTCCTGAACAATGAAGTCCTCGTTCTGAAAGGTATCTAATTATAATATCGTGTGGTCTCATGTTAACTCAACTATAAACGATGCCTTCAAGTCGATTGGATTTCTATAGAGTAGACTTTTGCTTTAAATTTAAGGTTAGCCTTCTCGCCCATAGAAAAGCTAACTTTCGGATACTCGCAATCCAGAGACTAAAAAGAACGGCAGTGGTGATGATCACCCTGATGAAGAAGGCAACCGAAGAATTGCCTAAAATCAGCTTTGCTACGGTAGAGAAGACCTCTGGGGCAGAAACCAGGTCCAAGTTAGAGAAATATCAGGTGTTATATCAAAGCAATATGTCTACCCGGAAGAATGATTTAACCAGTCAAATGAAATGGGATGGCCGAATGATCTATCTGTCAAAAGAAATCATCGAAATGATATATTAGCAATTTTTGGCGCACTGACTCGTAGCACACTGTTGTACTTCTTTTCAACATACGTTTCATCTATTCAGCCGCTGTGAAACGTCTTTAATTCAGAGAAGAACTATACAATAAACAATAAATACCCGTGGATGTATCTATTGTCCAAATGGATTCAGCCACAGCAATGTTCAACGGCAACCCGACAATTAAATTCTCTGGGTCTAGAAGAACGATTCTAAACAGACATCTAAGACAACTAAGAATTAGTTCGATTGTATTTTTTTGCTTGTATTAAGACCTTCAGCCTAGAGCAGTACTGAGAGTAGGGTCTAAATTTGGTTTTAAAATTAACTTAACCATCTTCTCATTTAAATTCCTTTATTGCATTTATATTTGGTCCACAGGGCACATACAGCAAAGATGAATATGATGGTGAAAGAAGCCCTCTAAATAAAAATGGTAAAACTAAGCCCACCCACTACCACAGCTAGAAAATTAAAGTTGTATTTGTACTGCCTGATTGGGTTTTCTCCTAAACAGATCAACATCCCATTTAAACAGCATGAACGTCATAAATCATAGAATTTTTTATAAGGTTTAGTTTTAATTTAATATATTTACAGCAATTGCCTTTCAGTTTATGGGCTGTTTTGTGGAAAGATTTGGAATTTAGATCTTACTAAAAAGAAGGATTGTCCATACATCCATACATCCACACACACACCCACACACACACACACACACACACACACACACACACACACACACATACATACATGTATATATATATATATATATATATATATATATATATATATATATATATAACAGGGAATGAATTGTCTTAGGTTCACTGCGGATGATGTAACGCGAACTTTTCTCTGTAATTTACGTGGTTAACCTTTGTATAGTTCGATCTCTCAAAAAGATGCCTTTATCCCTAATCTTATCAAAATCGGTCACGTCAGGCCCGCCGTCAATAGAAGGCAGTCATCTAGAATTGAAAGATACACCGTTTGTCCTTTAGACACTGATTAACCAAAATATTTCACAATTGGACAATACATTCCATAGTAATCGAACGACAGAAAAAAAGTTTAGAATAAAATATACACAACTAAACCTTGCTCCGCTAGATTAACTAGCCAATAGAATCAACCATTTGGCTAGATAAAGACAGCTCTTAGCTGTTTTGTGTTTTTTTAATGATATTAGCCAACGAAAATAACCAGTTCAATTAATTTTTAAGAACGCAATGTTTTATTTTGAAAAAAAAAAATGTTATGTTCTCATATATTTATATTGTGTGCTACTTTAGAACGAAATGGCATATATCTATAATAATTGGAGTTAAACGAAAGTTCATTAACGTTCTAAATTGGTTAAAATATTCTCCGTCCAAAAAGAAAATATGTATACGATATTTCTTTTTCGCCAATGAAACACCTAGAAACTAAGTCCTAGTAGAAGAATGTTTTGCCTGATTATAAATAACTACGAATATATTTGCGATTCTTTATTTTGGATAGGCCTACAAATCTTACTGAGGGCGGTACTTTATGGTTAACAAGTGGTACTATATGTTATTACTCTATTAAAATGTCGTGTTTTATTTACATAAGAATAAAACTGAAGACGTTGCACGTCTATTAACGAAGCCTCTTTTTTATTAATGTGAGTTTCTTGTCTATCTAATTCTGTAATCTACCATTTAAGGCATTTGTAGGGCATGTAATTGAAACACGAATTCTTCTCTCCAATTCTCCTCAATTTTACAAGTACTGAAGAAGTTGGAAAATATAATATGACATTATCATTGTAAACAGTTTGACTTGGATATTTTAATTTAATAAATGTTAGGCTCTAGTATTTTATATTTTAAATATCATTCCTTTACGTTTCAATTTAGTTTTGCCTCTGGTAGTCACATGAGATTGTTTTTAATTTATTTTGTATGTCAAACTGGGGTGTAGAATATAATTTCGAAACTTCAAGGTCATTTTGTTAATTAAATCCTTGAATAATCAAGAGGTTAAAAGATTTTAGGATGACATTCAGAGCAACTTGAATGCATAAAGGATGACAGATGACTGTCTTTTACGTTCACTCCAACCTCAAAGGAAAATGAAAAGAAAAAAAACAAAACAAAGACTATTATAATAAAATGAGATCACTGATAAAAAATAAACTCTCCTTCCTAGGTTTGAATAGAATTAAGATGCCTTAAAAATAAGTAAAAAGTGCAGTAAAAAACGGACAGAAAGAACCCGCTCTTTAGTGGCAGAATTGAGATAAAGAGCAGAAAAATCTGAGAGCTATTTCTTTTGAAAGTGATCAGTACCTGTGAGACCCCTTCACATTCAATAGTTAAACAGATATAAATGGCTCTAACTGTCTCAACTATTAGGAACAATCCCGGTAAAGATAGCGTTTAGGAGCTCTTTTAGGCTTTAACAGTGCCCTTATTGCGTGGAGCGACCTGTAATTAGACAAACGTCGGCTGGGTTTCCGTTTGACAGCCTGACAGAACTATGGCACAGGAAGTGTGAGTAAGTGTTCCTTTATCTTCAATGTTTTTAGATAAATATATCAAACATTTTCTCTTCACTGCTGATTTCTCGCTTACCTCATGATAAGTGTCATACGCTTTGAGTTGGTACAATATTCTAAAATCGGAATAAGTGATCATATACTTAGTGAAAAGTACTTGACGGAAGGTATGTGTAAACTAAGCATATTTCCCAAGTGCTGGAATGACGTCAATCGTTATTTGCAGGTATTTCTTCCATTGCAATAAACCTAAGTAAATAAGATTTGAAACAAAAACAGACTGCGTGTTTTTAGTAATATAATGGTTTTAAATGAAAATAAATATATTTGATGAGCTCCGAAACGAGGTGATATCTGTCAATATCATATGTTTTCATTCAGACATGTAAAAATAAAGAAAAATGTCTAAACTAAAAAATAAAATACTGTGAAATAAAATAAATATAAATAACAAACCAGTATTCGAGATAGAAAAAACTTTAAATAAAAATTCAACCACATTATCGATCCGCATAATGACAGAAGTATACACGATATTATACTTCTTGAAATCCAACTCCTCCAGACCCAATTTTGTCAATTAAAGATCTTGATCTTTAGTTCCACATGAAACAGCATTTTGTAACAACCACTTAAAAATTGAAGTCACAATAAGTATCACAGATAATTAACACAAACACACACACACACACACACACACACACACACACACACACACACACACACACACACACACACACACATATATATATATATATATATATATATATATATATATTTATTTATTTATTTATACATGTACTACGTACATATCGAAATAGAAATTTAAGCGGTTGTTTTTAAAATTTTAAATTCTCCAGTGGATTAACAGTTTCAGATTCATTAAGAAACATTAAACACGATGTGCTCAGTAACTCGTCAGAGCCGAATTAAACTTTCAATTAAGATCTCAATGTAGTGTTATTTAGTTTTGAGAAAATGCACATTATTCTTAAATATCACTTGCATAACATTTGTTTCGATGAACTGGGGCGCCCCGGACCTTCCCTAAAATGTTACTGATTCTGAGTAGATCTGATTTCGTTAGTACCAAAATTGTTTAATTGGAGGAAGACGGATTTCTCTGTCCATATTAGGAATAAAGAACCGTGCCCTAAGGACATCTAAAACATAATGTGTCCATTTTAAAACTAAATTTTGGTATTACTACGCACTTTTATGAATGGATAAGGGTCAATGTTTCGTAGTGATTTGAAATAGTATCCATAGACTTGCCATATTGCGCTATATATCTATAAAACGTTTCTAGATCCAGAAGTTATACTAATAACAGTGTTATGGTTTTCGAACTCTCTACTGCTTAACTTTGAGAACGTAACCGTTTAACCAAGTCTACCTTAGATCAGAATATACTAATGATAAGAGATATACTGGTATATAAGACATTTACAAGTCAGATGTTCTTGAACTTGTTACTGTTCCATCCCGTGTAACTTTCAGGGAGACTAGGTTTATTTGAACCCAAGAACGATAATAAATTCGTGAATATTTACCCAACAGATATTCCACTCCAAATCTGGTCAAATCTATAAATATTACTAATTAAAAGACAATAAATGGATTACATGGAACTTTTAATTATCCGATATTTATACTCCGCCGGTAAACCATTATTATATCAATTAGTTTCCGGATAACAGTGATTCTAATATAAGTTTGTTTAACTGCTTTAATCTTGGGTAAATCAAATGAATGATGGAAATTTTACAGCTCATGACAAGCAAATATTGTTTATCCATTTCTATTTCAACTAGTCAACGACGGCTAGCACGGATAGTACTACAAATGTAGCTCTTATTTAAAAACCAAAGAAATGTTTTGTAGGAGAGTAGTGACAACAATGTCTATCGATATTTTCGTCAATAAAGAATATACTAAATGCTGGTCACCTATGGAAAGTGTTTTCATTATTAAATTAACATTAATTCATTTCGTAATTGCTAATGTTTCGCCTTGCGAGTATTAATGAGGAGCTATCCTCATCGCCTGTTACATTGACGATTTACTTGTTGACAAGTTCAGCCGTCCTTTGTGATAGTATATTTCTTTGGCAGACCCCGGGATACAGAGCCGTCACCGGTGAATGACACAATGGCCGAGGGGTTCACCCGTTCCTTGAGAGGAGTCAGTACATTTACACTCTCATCTCCTGAATGGGGTTTCGCCAACAAAGGCCAGCAAGTGATGGCAGTAAATGTGCCAAAGAGCTTCTTCCCTTGATAATCTCCCTGCATTCCTGGACTCCTAGGAGGAGGGTCAGGCCCTTGCCTCCAAGTACCTGACTAAATGGCCGGCAGGGAACACAAAGAGTCCCACACGGCTTGTTTTATCTGACTTCTCGGAAGTGGGGCCCGACCTGGTGGGGGTGAGGGCAAAAAACAGGCGCCCCCCTCCACAAGGCAGGGGGTTACAGCATTCTTCTCACGGCCGATATACTATCTTTGCCACTTGGCGCTTACAACAGCAGTGTTTTCACAGGCCACACTCCACAAAATCAATGTTTGGCCAACCTTATACTGACTCGTTAAGCCCTCAATGCGATTGGCAGGTATCTCCAATGCTTAAAGTTACCGAATCATTATCGTAATTTTTCTTCTTACATGTTGAAGGCTATAAAATGGAAATGTAATAGTCAAATACATTCGGTCTTTCAGATGTTACGTAATAAACGATTTTCCTTATTAATATACATAGTTGGAGAGCTTAAATAAAGATATCTTTTCTGGAGTGATAACTTATTTCGTCTTGAAAAGGCAAAAGCTCTTCGCTAAGAAGGTGAGAGGTAATGAATGGGAATGAGATGCAAATCAAGCCAGCAATGGAAAATACTTCTTTTAAGGAAGCTCTGACAGCTGATCAGTAACTACGAATCTAAAGTCGTATACTGTTAAAACTGAAGCTAGAAATCCAGGGCACTGTAAATAAATTAATTAATTATCCTACGCGAGGATCGAACCAATCCCTAAAATGTTTCTAAGAACATTAAGACCTTAACCACCTTTCGCTAATGCTTAATCTAGTCCCTCAGATTTAATTTTAAATTTGACATTTTACTAATTAAATGAATAGTATACTTTTATATTCTGCTATTGCTAATACATTCTATGTAATATGCTCTCTTCTTACTAAATAAAAAACAACAATGATTTATTGGAGTAAACTTTATGTTGCTTTGGCTAATTTGCAAGCTATCATACTTCCCAAGAGAGAGCGGAGTAACGGACTTTATTTAGTTAATTCATCAATAAATAAATTGTTACTGACCAAGCTAGAATCGAAACCTCCTCTTCGTGTTTTTTAAGTGGGCTGTTAACACACATAAAGCACTTTAGCACACATGAAAAACCTGAGCCTTTTAAAAATAGAAATCAGTCAAATTCCCGGAACGTGGAAGAGATATTCTGAATGTTAGGGAATAGGATATGATATGTTAAAAACATTCATCATCTAAGACGATATCCCTCATGTTCTATTTTTGATTTATCCTTTATTAAGAAAGGGCTCATAGTAAAGAAACGACTAACTCAGTTAACATTTGAGTTCAAACAAAATTTAAAGTGCAAAAGAATTTTTGAAATGACTTCAACAAGCTGGTTCAACAAACATTTTTTCAATGACATCTACAATGTGGATGCAGAGATATTTAATATTTTTGAGTCCGTCCATCTCTTCCTCCAAATTCTTCTTAACACAAAGTGGAGGGGGTTGTCCGTTATCAAAGAGTAGATTACTGGCATAAGTATATAGTATTTTCCGAGAAATTAATGAATATGTTATTTTGGAAGTGAAATATCTATCCATTATAAAAAAAAAAAGTTAAAATTAAAAAATGTATCCAAAAAGGCATTCGATTTCTCTGCATGACCCTAGAGGGTTTAACAATTTCACCTCCGTCAAAGCGTTCATTCTTGCATTAATTTGGCTAATCCTCATTTAATATTGAAGGATATGTCTTCCAGCTGCACTCCCAATGAACTGGTTCTAAAACCACGGGCATGGTCGGCCATATACATATTGATGATTGAAGCCGATAGACTGATGTTGATATGAATTCCATTTAGTCACCGCTTGCCCTTGAGCCGCGAGTAGCATATGTATGATTGCCAAATAAGAAGAAGACGTGCTTCTGTCATACAGATGAGTATTTAATTTAACACTTCGGTTTAACACAAGTAATCTAATTCATAAGGTTTAAACGATAATTTAATGTTAATAAGTTTTACCAATCCATTTCCCCTCCTATAAATTATATATGTTCTAAATCTCCTCCTTGGAGAAATCTTGAGGAAACTCACTACTGAGAGAGAGAGAGAGAGAGAGAGAGAGAGAGAGAGAGAGAGAGAGAGAGGGAGAGAGAGAGTGAGGGCGAGAGAGAGAGAGGGAGAGAGAGGGAGAGAGAGAGAGAGAGAGAGAGAGAGAGAGAGAGAGAGAGAGAGAGAGAGAGAGAGAGAGAGGGAGAGAGAGGGAGAGGGAGAGGGAGAGGGGGAGAGAGAGAGAGAGAGAGAGAGAGAGAAAGGAAAAACTATAATTATCTTTAAAAAATATATTTTTGTGCATTAACCATACAATAAAACTAAACGAAGGCTAATTGTTAACGATATAATAAAGAAAAATTAAGAAATTTAAATTTACATTAAAAAACAAAATAGTTCAGTTGTGCCTTATGAGCTCCATGAACTGATTGGCCTGTTAGAGGACATAATTCATTTATTACCCCGACCTGTTTTCAATAACTATTGCAAACACAAATCTCGCAATGTTGACCAATGCAGTCTTTAACTCCAAAGAAACAGTATTTCATCAAATTATGTCCTCAAACTATACTCAAAAAAAAGTTAGTGATGATGTAGTTCACAGTAGTTTCATTTTCCAAAACAATCGAATTTAAAAATATAGTACCAGGAAAACCAGACATACTCCTAATATATTTTATTTAATTAGCAACATCGAAGAAGAAAAACCCTTAACAGTCTACAATCACGCAATTTACAACTATTAACTCCGTTGTTCAATGAAATTGGACGCTGGTCAAAATCGTCCAGACTGGCCAACGATATTATTATTGCATTAGTATCTACAAACTAGGGGCCTGGGAGTTGTTTACGTGAACAGAATGTCCTGATTTTCACGAAATATGAACGAGGAATGCAGAGGGTAGCCTGTTTCAGTCGAGCTAACACACCACTCACTGCAATGAAGATGAGGTTTATTTCTTGAAAGCGCGATGCGCTAAAAAAATGACGAATGATTTGCTGTTTGTATAAGGAAGAGGTGGGATATGCGTTTTCCTGTTGTTTTCTACAATAAGAAGAAAGCCATTCCTTTGTTCAACGTATCATTGATATGCTATCTAATAACGAGGCATTAGCTAGTATGATTAAATTTTAATATTCCTACCTTCAGTTCTGTTTGAAAGAATTTAGAATGGTTAGACCAATATTTATAGATGATTTAATTTGCAATATGATTGTTTCTACCCAATTTTTCGATCCGACTTATAGTGACGGAGATATTTCGAATTTTCAAAATTCCCCCTCTAAACCACCACTCCCACTAGTCCGATTTCAGACATTAACGAACTTGGCCATCCTTTTTACATAAATCGATTAGATATGGCGTTTGGTAACGATCAAACAAAAATTATGATCGCTAAAGAGTTAACAGACAAATGTATGTATGTATGTATACATATACACACACACACACACACATATATACACGACATCAATAGCTGATTTCCCTTTATGGAATCTGCTAATAGTAAAACAAAAATGCTTATTTATTTTTTTTTTTTTCGAAATAGATGTTTTCATGTAGTTAAGGCGCACTATCAAGCCAGAAGCACCTTAATCAAGAAGCTTCTGGTTCATTCTTCCTCAGGACATCCAGACACATTTTGCAAGCAGAAATAACTCATGTTAAGAGTGTAGGATCCCTACTGAACGCGATTCACGAACTAGTACTTTCAATATAAGAGCTAACGAAACAGTTAAAGAGTAAATTAAGGCTCATAAAACAAGGAGCAGCCAGCGGCGCTACGAATGAGTGAATGAACGTAGAGACTAAGTACGTGAGAAGACACAAATTGAAGAATTGAGGAAGGCTGAAAAGAAACGAGCTAAATGAGAGGCGGTCGTGAGGCCTGTCGCCCTCCCAATCTAACTAAATACAGACCGTCTGCCATGGCCGGAAGTATGTCCAAGGATATAAGGTCAAGGCAGTTCTTCCACTCACATATTCCAGTCAACACCTCATACATATACAACTAAATATATGCTATTGAATTTTAAAGTATAAGCAAATTCGCAATAAAAAATAAATAAGGTACAATTTAAATAAAACAGCATTATTATCTCCATTAATTAAATTAAATAATAATCTATCTACCCTCCATTGGAATTATAACTGATTAAAGATTTTCACAGATATATAACCCATTACATTTACTCTTATATCACATTTAGGCTTTGCCAATGATTTGAAGAAATTTTTGCATAATTTTATGGTCAGCAGCCTCAATAGCTCCTTTTTTGTAAGACAAACTGCTAAAATGATATTTGATGAAAAATATTGTGAACAGCCGAATTTAAAGTCAAGGTTCTCCTGCTTTCTAAAAATTAAAACTAGATAGATAGATAGATTTTATTGGCTAATATAGACATATTTTAGCCTGAGTCTGGCTCATTTAGTGTTTGTAATCTTACTAATAATATTCAAAAAGAAAATATATATATATATATATATATATATATATACTTATAAGAACTAGTGATATAATATTAACCTAATATATACAATAAAATAATCGACTTTTTTTTAATAATGTTTTCAAGTATTACTTAAACTTCTAAAATTCTTTATAATTTAATCTGATTAGTACTATTCAACATCATATGTATTTACTTTTATTTATTTTTTTACTGTGGCGTGTTAATTGACTTCGTTGGACATTTCTATATCATGGTGTTTAATTATCAAGGTAATGGTATATGGAAATGCTGCTTTTTTTCTAAAAATTAAAACTATTTGGGCACATTGTATAATTTTTCAAATACTAAATTCTACAGACCAAATATTATTAGTTTTTTATTTTATGGATTGTTCTTTCTTAGTTTTTCTCAAAGGTTTACTTCTCTGTAAGAAATTAGTGATTATGATCTCAGACTGGCTCCAATGGGGTTGTCTAATCATAACTGTAGTCATGCTCAGATTATCCACAGAAGAAAATGGCATAGCAATCATGGATAAGACAATTCTGAGGATAATCCACAAACGGCTTGAAGAAAGAATAAAAAAACACAAATTGGCATTGAAATTGATTTTCATGAGTACAGTGGGATTTTATTTCAGGAAGGGAAATAAATGAAATTTCACAATATTTCTTCTGCATTGGGAGTGCTTTTTTCAGAGTTTTTCAGGTGATTAAGTACTGGAGTTGGTTTTATTGAAAGATAATAACATCAATTAATATGATTTATTTTCTCTTTAAGACAATAATGTACAACGTATTCTTGCGTGAGGGTTTTTCAAACTTTTATCACGTGTCCACAAATCTTTACTAAAAGATAACAAAAATAAGATCTATTCAGAAATGCAAATACCTATTTATCCTGGTTATTGAGTACTGCATAGCTGCAGCAATCGCAAGTAGTAAAGCCAATATATTTCTCGACTTTACCATAGGCTTCTTGTGGTGGCGGCCTTGTTTTTAACCACTTCACAATGATGGAGTTAAGCCGTATTCGCGATCCGAAGTGAATTCCCAGCCACGAAGCCAGTGTGTGTGTGTGTGAAATCTAAATTTAAATTCATACTTAAATATTTCAGTAAAACTAAAGATTAAGGGCCTTAATAAGAGGAATAGAAAAATGTTTATTATTTTGGAAAATTTAAATAACAAATAAATTTAAGTTACATACGTGTCTTTTTAATGGAAAGACTGGATGTATGAAGACTTGATCAATGTGTCAGTACATTAAGTGGGATATCTGATTAGTGTAAGAAATTCTAATTTTCTGATATCTTGTACATTCCCCTAAGACTCACAATATTCTTTCTACGTTTTAGCAGATTTCTCTTAAGTAAACACGGTTTACTCAAGACGCGATTTTCGAAAAAATTGCCTCAATTGTCCATCGATCCTACCTTGTCGAAAATGAGGTCCGATCAAAACAATATATATATATATATATATATATATATATATATATATATATATATATATACATATATATATTTGTCTGTTAACACTCTAGCGGTCGCAATTTTTGTTTAATCGTCACCAAACTCGGTATTTACTCGTTTTATGTAAAAAGGAAGATCAAGTTCGTTAACGGCTGAAATCGGACCAGTGGGAGGGGGGGGGGTTTAGAGGGAGGGATTTTCAAAAATTCGAAATATCTCCGTTATTATGCATCGGATCGAAAAATTGTATAGAACCAATCTTATTGCAAATTAAATTTACTATAAATATTGTTATATACATTTATTCTCTATCTTGAATATTAACCGAGATATTTGCATTTTTCTGTTTTCAGCTTCTGAGATGAGTTCGGCTAACTTCGGGTCTAGTCGTGAGTTTCCGTCAAGAGCTAGTTCGGGCCGTTCCCGTAACTGTTTGACTCTCTATTCTGAAATTTCTTTATTGTAAAACTTCACGTGGGAAATCTGCTTAGTTTACGCAGCCCCTGCGTGACGGACTTTTTTGTAAAAATGAGAGCATATATTAAATTATTTACAGTTTACACAACCCCTATGGGACAAGTTTTTAATATATTTTCCTCAACTCTCTCGGGCGTAGCTCAACTGGATTGGACACTGATCTGTGGCAGTGCAGGTAGTGGCAGACTTGGGGAGGCGGGGGGGGGTGCAAGATGGATACCCAAAAATTTCATAGCTCTCCAAATAACACCCCAACTGACTTTAGCTCTTATGCTTCATTATTTTTTTTTTATTTTTAGAAAGTTGTCAGATCCAATTACGATACATCTTATATTAATTTAGTTTAGCCTATTAACTTCGTGTTGTTCCTCATCGTCAGGACCGTCGATTAGTTATCGTACATAAAGGTTTTATTTTTTAATAAGAGAAATCTTTAATTATATATATACGCTTTATTTGAATAATTGGGGAAATTGAGACACACACACATATAACTTTTAATATTTAAAAATGTATCACGAACTGAGGAATTTTACTGTAGTTAGCCTTAATGTCACAAGAATTAAAACATTCCGTTAAAACTAAGCACACACATTCCTCCTGTTGCCGCGATTGTAATAATCTTACATAAATACCCCTTTGTTCGGACCAATTTGTTAAAAGATAAAATGGAATGTAAACGTATTTTAATATGAAAAGGTTTCAAAGCTTTCCTCCTTTTTGACATGGAGGACAGGGACTAGGTTCAAGGAGATGAACTGTCATAGGCTGAATGGCTGTCAAAAGACAGTTCATTCATTAACGTCGTCAGAAATTCTCCAGGCTTCAAAACTTCGAGCCAGCAACATACCACAGTCAGTCCTTAGCTACGTTATAAATAAATATGAGTTTGTTTTGACTGAAATTTAAAGGATGATCTTCTTGAGGAAGCAAGTTTAATTACATGGTGAAATACAATCTCGAACTCAAAATAACTAACGTGAAATAAAAAGAGAAATAAATAAATATTTGTTTTCAAACATATTTTCCTTAAGAATGAAATGCATAGAATTTACTTGACTTGCCCAGGTAGAGGTGATTAAAGATCGTGTTTCTTATAAATTAAAAAAAAATCCGAAATATATACACACATTTTGATATAATAAATTTGTATTTGTATCAACCAAAAATTAATAATACTTAATAACGTTCAACAATTTCATTCCTATTGAAAAAGAAAATTATTTTATTATTATGTTTATTTGACGAGGACACTTTGTTTCGATCATTGCACCGTTTAATATGGCCCAAAGAAATTGTAGTCACAAGAAAACCCGCCAAAACACTCTTGACGATATCTTACTGAAACATCATCTACTTTTGATTTTAAATAATTCTTCCAAAATGTTTTTAAATACTTAAAATTCCTATCTATAATAATCTTGGACGACAATACAAGCTGCTTTCCTTGTGGAGGATTTTCATCAGTATTATTATCCGAAATGGATTTAAAGGCAATTTTCTTGTATTTATATTTAGTGTTCCTCAATTTTATTTTTATTCTTAATGGATAGCTCCTGAAGAGGTGGTAGTTAAGCCACGAAACATGTAGGGCAATGTAAATAAAGTTTGCGGGGAAAGAAATGTGTTTTATTGGTGGCCCTTGCCATTAAATTGTGAGGAACAATTTTATTTTTATTTAACGATATTTCAATTAATTGTTACTCTTCCTTTCCTTTTTTAATTATTTTATTTAGCTACTTTTTTAAAGATATTTCAATGTCTTATACTTTATCTATGGCTGTTTGTATATTTTATCGGTCTATGGGCAGTTTTTTGATGATTGAATTTTGGTAATATTGCGTATATTAGTGTTAGAGTTTTGAGTGTTAAGTATTGAATGGAGAAAATTCACTTCTGACAGATATAAAATCTAATCGCATTTAATTTTTGGTTATGTTTTAAAAAACAGGTGGTTGTAAGCCTTTTCATTTTGTCTACTAAACTGACTGGATGCTGCAACGTCATCATTGCCTACATTTATTTTCTTTGAATTTAACTAAAAGGCATTCTATCTCATCATTCGTGCTAATAAATCTAATATTGATTGTGAATCTTTGGAAGGAAAACAAACATTCTCTCAGATTAGTTATTATGTTCTTCATGTTGTTATGACAGTATAATGTCGAAACGTGCACACATAGCGCAGTTACCACTTTTAAAGATTCAAAAAGATTCTTCCAAGTAGAAGAACCGCAGTGTCATAGGTTTGTCATATAATACACTGGGAAATTGATTAGCTCAAATTTTATTTTTGTCCAATCACCCTTTCTAATGATCAAAAACCAGTGGGTTACGGAAGTATCGAAAAGCTTGTCATTCCGTTAATTCAAAATTGTCGAAATGTTATCATGGAGACTTCTCTGCCAGAGGTATTTCACAATTTATTTTATTATCATGAGAGCATACGCTTTTAATGGAAATCGTAGTATTTAAAATTAGTTTTCAATATCATGTAAATATAGCAGAACATTACGTATTATTGCAATTGGCACAATGTAATGGTCAACTTTAGCGTCATAACTCGGATGGTACCTAAACGAGGAAAGAATTTCAGAAATATACACATTTTAATAAACGCATTTACTTTATTATAGGTTAAAAACTCAATGTAGTTTTGAATCTAAATTATACATGGTGCAGCAAAAGTAATGAGCAACATTTTCGGAAGTCTCTGTTTAAAGACTGTGGGAGTGTGTTACAGTAATGACATGAGTTGAATTCCAAGTTGTACTCAGTTTTTCCAATCAGTTGGATTCCATGTTGTACTCTGAAAACACATTTCTGTTGAGGCCAAAAAGTACTTGTTCAAGTTGGAAAGGATAAGCTTTTGGTGGGCCTCGAAACGCTTGAACTAAGTAAGCCTGAATTATATAAGTCGGTCAGGTTTGTTTAGTATTTCAATTGTATTAGCTCGACGCTCTGCTATCAACTTATAATGATAAATAAAAACTGCATTGTATTCCATATTGACAACAAGCCTCCCCTACACCTTCAGCACTTCGACGAGTGTGGCCTCAATGATGTTTCTAGCACCCATTACAATAAAAAAAGTCTAAGGAATTGACTGTTGCTCTGGGAATGCTGCGACACGAGAATTATAAATTTCTACCATCCAACGTCTACTTTAAAAAACTATCATAAATATTACCGTCATTCTTATCCAACACCAGATAATAAATTCAATATTTCAATATATTTATGAAGGGGAATACCTTTTGGGCAATCGTAGTAACATTTTTTTTTTGTTTACATTTAAAATAAGTCCTTTTACTCTTTTCAAATCCTATCCTTTCCGACTAAAGTGGTTTTCTGCTTGGTGAAGAGCATGAAGTAACTTTCAAAATCAATAAAATTACAAAGTAAGTAATAATTGCCAGAATAGCTTGGTTTCTGTAATCTTTCTAACATTTTATCTCTGAACCAACTTCTTTAAACTGTCTCATAACTATATTAATTTCAATTTAGTTTTTTGCCCCACGTGTAAAATAACAGAATTTACTGGTACGCCGTTGTTCTAATTGATGTACGATATTACGACCCTATGTATAATGGACTATTTAAAAGTTACCAGTTTTTTGTGCTTTGAGCTCGAAGGATATCTTCAGTTCAGGAGTGCCATTTATCAGCATTTAGACAATAAAATAGATTGTTGGGAATATGTTTTACGGCTAATTCCATTGTGTTACTAAATAATGTTTTACCTATATAATTTCCTGAGGAACTACATTTATATGGTGTAATTTCTAAATACTGCCCATATCCAAGTAATAACCATGCAACGTGACTGTTCCAAATGGCTTGCCTGACTCTTTTAACCTGTTCATTTATTCTGTTACTTACATATTTTAAATTTATGAATTATATCACTTAGGTAGAGTAAGTAATTTTAATGAATTAGCTGGCAACAGCAATGCCTCAGGTTTCTAGTATTCTTCCTCCGCTTCCAGCATCGACCGATTACCCTGTATTTGCAATATACTACTTAGATGATTGCATGATGCTTAGTGCAACAATTTTGAAAAACATAAGCCGCCGTGAGAGATTCTTTATGTACTTTGGTTTTTAATATATCAATATTCCAAAACTAATACAAGTATATTTTTCTACTCTTTGAATGACTTAACCTCCCGTTGGAGGTTAGTCCCGCATAATCCGTGTTATTTTCACCCTTAATTCTCTACATAACTTGTATAATAATGTTTTAGGACGCTTTCTAACTATAAAAAAAGGAGTGAGCTATTTACTTTTTTATAAATTGATGCATTACTGAGTCTTGTGGCTCTCCACTTTAGAATATCACATATTTCCTATAGATTAACTTCACAGAGATTATTTCTGGTAACTAAAGAACGGTTAACTAACTAATTTAATTAAATGATCCCTTTTATTTGACACCAACATCTTATAAATGATATCTTATAGGGTACCGATCAACTCGATGAGTACCTACAACTAATGTGAACGGCGCTCCTAGATACCTGTCCCGCATGACACGGTTTCCAGATCCCTTCAATACAACCGAAGCAATCCAGGCATCTCTTCCTTGAGAGGCTCCACTCCTAAATGTTCCGGTGTTCCCGCTAACCTCAGCAGCTTGAGTTCAGTTATTTTCTTAAAGTTTCTATATAATTATCAAAAACGGTTAAATAATTTAAAGAGTCCTATTAAACATCTATAGTGCCTTCAGCTAGTGCTAAAGCGTTAGTTGCTTGATCACATTTTATAAAACGAGATAAATGGCTTTTCACATCTTAGCCAACTGGATGTTATGAATGCCATACAGAGGAAGTTAAGAAACTCCAGCCTACTAATTCTACTGCCTTAATCTAAAACGGTCAGATTGCCTTGCTTTTACTTATTTAGAGAGAAGCAATCTTCATGCAGGGACTGTGTAAATAAAACAGATTTCCTGTACGAAAAAATAATACACATTTGACGTCATCATGCCATTTTAATATCTATTGCTCTCTTAGTAATTACTTGAGTAATCAAGAGTTCATATGATATGAAGCCTAAAGATAAGAAAAAAATACAAATAATCGTAAATCTTCTAGTTAGAGATAAATGCATAAAAAATCATCTAGTAGTTCATTTATATTTTAAATCATACGCATACCAATGGAAATATCTAAAACTTTTCTTTCTACCTCTTCTCTAAACTCCTCTAGAGTTTTACAGAAACGTTTAAATATGGCGTATAGTAAATAAAAATTCCGACCACTACACACACACACACACACCCATATATATATATATATATATATATATATATATATATATACATGAATGGACCTGATTTTCATGTATTCTGAATAGGCAGAATCAGTATTATTTTTATTAATTGGAGGAATAACAAGAAACTGTTTTAAAAAAAAAACTGCGACCTTTGTCAATGTCTAAAACCTTTGAACGATGCACATTCATGCCCATGGTACTCGCTCTGGACATACCTCCAGATTTCTAAGAGCATCGTAGATGATCAAAGGGTCTTTGACATCTCAACTGACTTTGAAGCATGTTGTCTTACCAGCCTACTACTTGTGATGTATATTGGCGATTTTTAGACTGGCTAAACATTCGTTAAGTACTCGCCAAAAATGGCTGTTTTTTTTTTTCATTTAAATAATGCGGTATGGTTGGCCTAACTTGACACTTTCCTGCCCCTCTATTTTGGGTTAACGATAATTTTCTGTAAATATAAAAAACAATAAACCCGGATATGTAACGTTTTAAGATTATTTCCTAAAAACCAGAAGGCTTATATACCCATGTAAATTACTTTTCATGATAATTTCTTAAATATCATTAAGATAATGTACAAAAAGAAATAACATTTAAAGATAAATTTCCTCAAAATCAGCGTAATATACCGGGAAAAGTAACTTCTGAAAATAATTCCGTGAAACTATGAAAGCTTATATACTACCCAAATAAGTAATTTTTCAAATACAGAATTATTTTCTCGTAGAAAACAAAATATAAAATGTACCAAATTCTTAGAATATTTTTGATTTGGTCTATTTTTTTAAAGCTTACATCTTCCCTTTAAATTAATTAAATTATGAAAGCGTTATTTACGTTTTGCACGATTTTAGGAAAATTAAGAAACTTTAATGAATTACGTAGCCGTGGGTTAAGGCTGCCAGTCCTTCAGGGGTTCTTCATGTATTTAGTTTTTGAATTTACTTAGCAAATATTCCAAAACTAATATAAATAAATTCTTGTAATCTTAGAACAACTAAACTTCTCTTTTGGGATCGGCAGTAGGCATAATCCTAGGTTTTTTCGTCGGACGCTTCTTAATTTAGCAACTCGTCTTCAGTCGAGAAGTGGACCTGTGGCACACACTGTAACCCGTGTATAACTAGACATATAAAGAGTATTGTTATTTATTAATGTCCACTTAGTGCTGCTATGGCTAATGTGGACGGCTTATTTACAGATTAACACTCTTTTCTAGCCAGGGTGAAGCTAAGGAGTTCTATTTAGTGAGTTTGTCACTGTATAAGAACCCAGGGTCTAGTTTTATCAAGTTTACAATGAACGATGCCTTAATTAAGATGGTCAGCCTGAGCCTCCACTCATGAGTTGGAAATAAAATTTTATAATTGAACCTGGGCCAAGTAATGGATAATGTGTATCAAGAAAAATACGTTTGGTATATTCAAATTTCACTTCTCAGGAAAGTTTATCTAAGAAATAAATAAATAGTTGTTGTCCTGTTTCAAGGAACTAGTCTAGTTTCATCAAAACAAGAAATATTTTCAAAGCAGTAAAAAATAGCTGAGAGCCATAAATCGTCAACTAGTTGGCATTCAAATAGGGTTAATTTAATCAAGGATGAAGAGGGAAGCAAACTAAAAAAAAAAAAGTTTCGTTTACATGTTATCAACTCAAGGGATAGATTCTTGGGATTCTCGAATCCCCGAAGGACTTTTTCTGCCTTATTAGGGGAAAAAGAAATTGGACTGAGTTCAAACTATGGTCATTGTGAAACAGGTTCCTGGCTGTCTGGGAGCTAAAAGTTTCGGGAGGCATATTTAATTCGGGCCCCCGGTAAACCAGTTCTATAGCCTTCAAGGCCTTCCCTTTTTAAGTGTCCATAAAACCCCAGAGCAGTCGTTCAACCTCGCTCTCATAATATTAACTGACGAGTCAATCATTCCGATCTTCCATTTTGTTTGAGAGTTTCTTCATTACCTTCCTTTAATTTACAAGCTAATTATTTGAGAAGGACGGGAGTCTGCTGGCATGTTTATTGGTCTTCTGTATGAAGATCTGCCCATTAAGTTGTAACAGTAAGTTTCAATCGTTGATTTATACAACTCAAAGCGAGAAACTTGTTTCCCCAATGACATCCGATAGATTGAACTGTCCCTAAATGCACCATTTAAAGAACGTTTGAGAATATAGTCTCCTTATATTATACTTTCAATTCAATTTTCTTTCAAGCGATCCAATTTTATGCTTCTTTCTATACATTCCAAGTGGGGCTCAACTTGGCAATGTGAATAAAAGCGATGGCGATTATATCACATGCTAATCCTTGAGTGGTGAGTTCGATTCCCGCCTGGGCAATAGGAATTCATTTAGTGACAAACTCATTAAATAAAATCCTTAGACCCGCCCGAGTTGGAAAATGATGTTAACCTGTAGATAATCCGTCCCAATTAGCCACAGTAGCAAAACGTGGACGTTAATAAATAATAATTAAAAAAAGATACATTCCAGACCAGAAGAATACCTTGAAAGTAAAGTTTATACGGGGAATGTCAGTTAAATATTGGCGAAGAAGGTTACATAAACATAATATTAAATATTAAAAATATTTAATTAAATATTAAATCACAAAGAATTTGATATCCCTAGAATCATTTGAACACAACTCCTTTCATTTCCTCCTTGGTTAATGAGGATACTTCGTGTCTAAAGAGCTCTAAGGTGTACTGACAAAATAAGAGATTATTTCACAATAGTTACTTTCCAGTATCAAAGAAACGTTTTGTCAATCATAACTCCTAGCAGTAGAAAGACTACTTTAGAAAGACAATATATTTTCAAAAGAGCACTGGTCTCAATTATTTTTGTTCTGGCTGTGATCTGCAAAATCATCAGTAAAAGCCTTGTAAAGTGATAATTATTATGCATACATACTATAACTTCTCTTCTCTATCTTCCCAAAGGTTTCCTAACTCCTTTGCCATGAACGATATCCAGAAAAGCCTTACTAAATCCTAGCTTTCAAGTTGCACTTAATCAGTATCTGGAGATCAATAGAATGCTTCTCGCGAACAAGTATATAGGAGAATAGGAGAAGAGAAGATAAAGACTCCGGAAGAGTCAAAAATTCACTAGCCAATTAAAATTGATTACAGGAGCTTGTTGAACCTTATATTATTGGACATTTCCTCACTTTGGAATATGATCGATGAAACTTATGTGGGATTCCCTTCATATATTACGAATTGATCTAATATATACTTTTTGCATGGGTTCTTCAAATAATTATTGATTAATCTCCTGTACTTTTTTTTTTAATATTTATTCGTTGCTACAACATATTTAAATATTACAAGCAAATGATATGGTAATTAAGAATGGCTTGGTTATTGTCTTGAGGTGGGAAGTTGTCCATTGACAATACCCACAATGGAGGGAACATTAGGTTGTATTATGGGGTTTAACTGTAACTACATGAGAAGATCTCTTGCCCACTTACGCTTCAGACGTCGCCTTGTGTTTTCTGGAATGTGGGTAGATGAAAGTGATTTCAAAGGATTAGGATGTGTGGGAAGGAGAGAGTGGAATTTCTGATATTGGGATTTGGCGAGGGTATAGACTAAAGGAATGTTGAGGTCGTTATGGAGAGTTAAATTAGATACGTAAAATGGGTCTGTAATTTTGCGAAGTATTCTGGATTGGAGGGTTTGGATTATGTAGGAATTTGAAGGTTTAGTGGAACCCCAAAGTTCAAGTCCGTATGTTCCATATTGGTCTGAGTACTGTCGTATAAATCAGTCGTTTGTTGTGTAGTGATAGTTTAGATCTGTTGTCAAGTAGTCTTAGTAGAAGTCTGTACCGTCGATTCACTTCTTGTCTTTTTAATGTGATGTGTGGTTTCCAAGTTAGTCGCTTGTCTAATGTGAGTCCTAGGTACCTAATTTGTCATTTTTGAGGAATTAGAGCGCTATTGAGTGTAACTGGAGGGCAAGCTGTTGTACTTGATTTTTAGTATTTACATCTATCTCCTCTTTTCATTTTATTCTAATTTTCAAGACATTCGGAGTTATTCCGAAGCCGTCTAATAAAGAGATGATTACTATAACAAGATCGAATTCATTTCCATCCTTCGTCTGTAGAAAGAGATATAACTAACAAGTTTTTGGCAGAAAGCCAATTATGCTTATGCGTTGGCGTTCTGGGCCTATGTGTTAATTGTCATGAAGCATCGTTATCACTAATAACATGTATACGGATTAAAATTCCAATCTCCCCCAATGCATACTTGGTTAGAAAACAGGAAAAAAAAGGTAGTAAAAACAAAGGGGATGAAAAAAACAAATAGATTAGAACCTAAATGAAATATGAAAAAGAAGAAAGTCATAAATGTTATGTTCTGTATGCCTGACAGCAGACACAGTAGAAATGGCATTCGATTATTGAAAAGATTCAAAGTAGGACCGAAGCTCAAAGGTGCCGTGGACTCGCCCGTGCTGTGGACCACATAATGAAAGGAAGTACTTTGTGGTCCAGCCATAAATAAGAGACGAGTCTGAGCGAGTCTTAATACACTCTCTTTTCCGACTCTATTTATTGGCTGTTGTAGAGGGCTGTACATCACCGCCGTAATGATTCCCCTGTGTGGGAGGCTCTATCTCTACCGTCATCGTGTTCCCAGCACTCACTACGCAATTCTAGACACTCACCTTCAAAATCTAACTTTCATTGCTTTCACTCCTCCAAAGCTGAATACTAATAAGAGGAGTCGATGATACAACAACAGTTTGGTATTTTGATGATCAAAAAAAGGGCTCAGAAAGAAAAGCATCTTCCATTGAGAGTCTAGAGTGAAGTACCGGAAAGCCCTTCAAGCAGGGGCTGCGTCAACTAAGCAGATCTCCTACGTCAAATTGTACAATAGATAAATCTACAAACTGGCAACACCACAGTGATACTAAGTGAATAAAGCGGTAATGATAAATCTTTCATTCAACATTAATAACCTCTACGAAAATCGTCTGAATTGTAAACAAACAGATTAACCAACCTCTCACAGTTGCATATTCTTCACGGGAAAGAAAAACAATTACTGAAATATATCTGAATATAAAATATTAATTTGTTTTAAAAACTGCTTACTCTACCATATACCTCAATTTATAATGAATCATAATAATTTTAATCTCTATCACTCAAATTTCATCAGCAGAACGTGTTTGCATGTGTCTCACAAAGCAATAGTTCAATGAAAATCATATTTGGTATTTGACCCTGACATGAAGTAATTCATGGTATAACAGCTTATAGTTTATATAACTTGAGTAGGAATGGGGGTTTACTGGTTTCCGAAAACTAAAATATAGAAATATCTCGGTTAATACTCAATATAGAGGAAACATGTATATAACAACATTAATGAACATTATATTTGCAGTAATATTGATTTTATACAATTTTCCGATCTGATACCTAACGACGGAGATATTTTGGGCTTTCGAAATTCATTCAATTCAACGATCATACAAAAAGCACTAGAGGAGTATCAGATATATTTAATAATTTGGAACGGATCTCATTTTCGCCATCTCCTAGGTAGGAATGATAAACATTTGTGGAAATTTTTCAAAAATCGCGTCATGAGTACGACCTAAATGATTTCTATTAAGGGAAATCTGCTTATAAAAGAATAGAAAAACGTTCGCGGACATTGGTAGATAGAAACTGAAGAAAATCCCACACCAATCCTTGCGTCCTCAACAAATTTGCAACTTAATTTGCCGTTTTCAATATGTTAAAGAAAATACCTTGGTGGCAATGTAAAATGTGCATAATGTAGGCTCATGTGATTGAATCTCTTGATTGAAAACCTTTTGAAGAAGTAGTAAAATATATTTAACTCGTGTTCTCCAGAGCCATCTTAAATGAGGGTATATATGGGAGCTGAAATGAAACTTAATTTATACGTGACTTTATAAAAAAGTCCGTCACGCAGGGGCTGCGTAAACTAAGCAGATTTCCCACGTGAAGTTTTACAACAGAAAAATCTCCATACGAGAGCCGAACAGTTACGGCAAAGGGCCAAACTAGCTTTTGGCGGGAAACTCAGTCGTCCGTTACGGCCCAAATTTAATAAAAATGCAAATATCTCGGTTAATATTCAAGATAGAGAATAAATGTATACAACAATATTTATAGTAAATTTAATTTACAATAAGATTGGTTTTATACACTTTTATGATCCGACGTATGGTAACGGAGATATTTTGAATTTTCGAAAATCCCCCCCCCTCCCACTGGTCCGATTTCAGCCATTAACGAACTTGATCTGTCTTTTTGCATAAAACGTTTAAATATCGAGTTTGGTAACGATCAAACAAAAATTGCGTTCGCTAGAGACAAATATATATATATATATATATATATATATATATATATATATATATATATATATTCCCTTAAGGGTAATCTGCTAAAAGGTACTTTACATATTTTCCGTGCTCTAACAGGCATGGTTAATTGTAATATCGTGTTAAAGACCTCCCCTCAAAAGGAAAATTCTACCATTAAAAAGATTATATCAGATTTCCCTAGAGGGAAATGAACTATTGATGTCTTGGACTGTTAAATTGGATTGATTGAGATAAAAATTATTCTGATTCATTATAAATTACAGTACTAAATATAGTAATAGGTTTCAAATTAATATGTCATATTGTGATACAGTTCAGTAATTGTTTTTCTTTCTGGTGAGAGGTTTGCAGGCCCATTTGTTTACATTTCAGACGCTCTCCGTCGGGAGGTTATTAAAATTGACTGAAAATTTTATTACCGTTTATATTTCATTTGCTTAATATTCACGGTGGAGTTGTGTTACCAGCATGTAAATTTATCGATTGATAAACTTCACGAGGAAAATCTGCTTAGTTTATAGAATAGTTATCCCAACTAAGACATTAAAATGAAAAAGTTATCATGTTTCTATTTATATGATATTATGTATGATATTTATCACTATCCGGCCTCAGTTAATTCCTAGACAGACAAATTCGCTAAAACATAGTGCGAAATAGCTAATAAACAAATTATAAAAGGCAGCGTGAATAGTGTTTGCAGCTGCCCATAAAAATGACTGACACTTTGTACAAATACTACAGGGGACAACAATCTGAGAAAAGAACTCTCCCTGGGCAGTGGTAGACGGCCACTATTCAACATTCTATAGCTCGTCCAGTCCCGACCACCTACTTATACTGACGTCGTGTTCCCATAGGTGCATCGGCCTGCCTTATGCAATTCCAGGCGTGCGCTTCGACACTCTAGACATCCTGTAGACATTTCCTCTCATCAGACTCATCAAATATGATCCTATGCACTCGGCTATAAAAGAAAAGAAGATGCTCCCGGGAACTGAGTCACCTTAATGTTTCCTCCACTTCCATTGGGAACCAGGCTTCAATAGAAACTAATATATCTACTCATTTATGCTATCAGTTTCTGTTATTCAAAACCTCTTCCATTCGCTATTGGTAATAAACATCTGAATGAATAATTTATTAGTTGTAATTGGCATTCAGTACAATATTGCTTAATCTTGCGATGACCTAGAACATTTCATTAAAAAAAAACAAAAAACCATTCCATAAAATAGTATTCTAAAATAAATGACAAGTTTATTTTTAAATTAAAATTTACCCTTATACGTAACCACAAAGTTGACAATACTTTTTAAATATTATAATATTACTAGCTCAGATACCCGGCTTCGCCCGGGAATTCATTTGAGTCTTTACGTTGCTCAATATTTTGACATTTACCCGTCCCAGTGTTTAGGGTTAATACCCGTCGTTTCTGTGGATTTGTTAATAATAAAATTAATTTTTTATGTAAGACTTCACTGTCCTCCATATTGTCATATTTCCCGTTTCCTGTGCATTATGCATAGATTTGAATTATTAAGGACAAAATATTAACATACATTTGAATTAATTTTTCCAGGTGAGGTACCTGGTAGTTCATATTGCAAAGAATTGAGCAAATTTCTCTAAATAACAAAATAAACAACTTTTGTTATGTGCATATTTGTCGAAATCCCAATAAGAAACGAAATGTCACTATTATTAATATCAGGCGTCTCTTATAACCCCCACTCCTGCCAGTCCCTAGAAATGTTAGTATGGCTTATTATAAGGGAGTCGTTAGTGCTAATACACATACCAAGTGTTTTATTTAGTTCGGTGAGTCTTTTGTACCAAATAAAATTGTTAACTCCTGCTATAATTTTTAGTGTATAACGCCTTTATAGTTCGGTATTCGACGATATTGTATATAACAAAACTTTCTCTAAATAACAAAATAAACAACTTTTGTCATGTGCATATTTGCCGAAATCCCAATAGGAAACGAAATATCACTATTTTTAATTTCAGGCCTCCCTTATAACCCCCACTCCTGCCCGTCCCTAGAAATGTTAGTATGGCTTATTATAAGGAAGGCGTTAGTGCTAATACACATACCGAGTATTATTTAGTTTGGTTGAGTCTTTTGTGCCATATAAAAATAAGGAAGGCGTTAGTGCTAATACACATACCGAGTATTATTTAGTTTGGTTGAGTCTTTTGTGCCAAATAAAATTGTTCACTTCCGCTATAGGTTTTAGGGTATATCTCGTTTATAATTCGGCATACGAAAAAAATATATATAACAAAAGTATAAATATATATATATATATACTCTAAATAACAAAATAAACACTTTTGTTATGTTTACATTTGACGAAAAACCAATAGGAAACGAAATATCACTATTTTTAATTTCAGGCCTCCCCTATAACCCCCACTCCTGTTCGCCTCAAAGGATATTAATATAGCCTAAAGTCTAAGTTGGGTTAGTAGTAATATACATACCAAGTTTAATAAAATTTGGTTCAGCCGTTTATGCGTGAAAAGGTAACAAACAAACAAATAAACAAACAAAACAAACACACACGAATGAAACAAAATGCAGTTATGATGTCTATGACATGTGAAACGAAAAGTTATCGTGAAAATTCGCGAAAAAAATCAATGTACAGACAGAGTTTACAATTTTATATATATATATATATATATATATATATATATATCAATAAGTACTAATATAATCGTCGACTCCCGCTATAGATTTAGCGTATATCTCGTATTTATTTCAGTTTACGACAAAAGTAAATGAAACAAAAGTTGCTTTAAATATCAAAGTAAACAACTTTTGTTCTGTGCACGTTTGCCGAAAAACCAATAGAAAATGAAATATCGCAAATTTTTACTTCAGGCCTCCCGCATAACTCCCACTCCCGTTCGAACCTAAAAATTTTAATATAGCTTATTATTATGAAGGAGATAGTGCTAATTCACATACGGAGTTTTGTTTAGTTCCGTTCAATCTTTAGGGCCCAACCAAATTGTTGGCTTCCGCTTTAGTTATTAATGTAAATCTCGTTTATACTTTGTTATACGGTAAAAGTGAATGTAATAAATGTTACTTTAAATAAGAAAATAAACAACTTTTGTCATGTGCAAATTTGTAGAAAACCCAATAGAAAACGAAATACCCGTATTTTTTATTTTAGGCCTCCCTTACAACCCCCACTCCTGCCCATCCCTAGAAATGTTGGTATGTCTTGTTGTAATGAAGGCGATTGTCCTAATTCACGTACCGAGTTTTATTTAGTTCGGTTGATTCTTTTGTGCCAAATAAAATTGTTGACTCCCGCTATAGTTTTAGCGTGTTTACTTCATTTTACGAAAAAAGTATCTATAACAAAAGTTACTCTAAATAACAAAATAAACAATTTTTGTTATGTACATAATTGCGGAAAAAGCAAAAGGAAACGAAATATCGCTATTTTTAATTTCATGCCTCCCTTATAACCCCCACTCCTGTTCGTCTTAGAGGATATTAATATAGCCTAAAGTCTAAGTTGGGTTAGTAGTAATACACATACCAACTTTCATAAAATTCGGTTCATCCGTTTATGAGTTAAAAGGTAACAAAAAAAAAAACAAACACTAAAGAAACAAAATGCAGTTATGGTGTCTATGACATGTGAAACGAAAAGTTATCGTGATATTTCGCGAAAAAAATCAATGTACAGACAGAGGTTACAATTTTATATATATATATATATATATATATATATATATATATATATATAATATTTTTTTTAATTATACAAGAGGGTGAACAGACTTTTTTTAATTAATGTTTTGGTTTTTTTTTATTGAAAAGGTATAAATATGTCCTCTTAGAGAGAAATTTGAGCTCTGAGGCTTAGATAGATTTATTTTTTTTAAAAGTTGGAAAGTATTAATTAACACCTTATATATCTGTAATGGAAAAAAATACAAAAACAAAAAGCTCAGTTTGACCTCCAGATTCTAATTTGGATTTTTAGATATGAGATGAAAACTTTCCTTCCGTTAAAGTCAATAGCTTTTTGAAAATTTAAAGCGGAATATTGGAAGAATCGTTAGGAAGCTTTGTGCTTATTTAATTGTTTGAATAAGGATTGCTTATTCTTTTTTAAACTAAAACCCGTCGCATATGTGCCGATTAGCATATCTACGCTATGGTAATCTGACGATGGTGATACGATGACTAATACCATGTCTATTGTATAATAATAAAAATTAGAATGCTCCACTTACATGATTAGAACTAATGGAAATATGTACTTTGATTTTGTTTTTTAATTCGCACTTTAGTTTATCATTTAATGTGTTACAATGCTTGATTATGCCACATTTCCTTATATATAGTTAGAGTAATTAGATTAGTAACCTATTGGGTGTCATCTGTCAATAAGTAAGATATCGTATCGAATAGTGAGTCATGTTGCGATCTTATCTCAGTCAATATTATTATTTATTAACTTCCACTTTGTGATATTATAATAATAATTGGGAAGTTTTATCAACCTTTTCTAGCCAGGGCGAGACTAAGGATTTTATTCAATGAGTTCGTCACTAAATAAATTCCTATTCCCAAGGCGGGAATCAAGCTCACCACTGTATGTTTACTGTGTGAGAAGGCAAACGCTTTAACTCTCATTAAGCCCCTATAGTCAATAAGTAAATATTAAGTTTTTAGTTTAACATTCAAGTAATATCATTTACCTTTGTCCATTATTGCCCTTGAGTTAATTTGGTGTGACCATTTCTGAGTCTAGGCAATGAAATTCTTGAAACCCTATGGTCACACAGAAGTTGTATTTTTAATAAACGTAATTTATTATATGAACTTGTTTTAGTTCAGGCAGTTTAGCCATTGTCATATCAGAGATACAATATGCAATTTTTCATGAAACGTTTAGAATTCATGGGCAATTGAAGATATTTTTCTAAAATGAGTTAAACATCATGAGCTTCATGATTTTAACCTCAACTGCCAGAATAAAATGACGACCATTAGAAAAAAAAATGCGAGAAAATAAAACTTGCACTTTCGTAGCCATTAATCGTAGTCAAAGGTGAAAAAAAAAAAAAATAGCATAGCAATCACGTTATTCATCTGGACAACTTAGCTCGAAATGATCCATAATTAAAATGAATGCTGTTTTTGACTCTCTGTATTAATTGATGATTAAAAGGTAATTTATCAGTCAATGGCGTGAATAATTGCATTAATTCTCTAACGAGACGAAACACGTCAAGCATAGTAAATCCAACAAACAATTTATTCAAAATTTATACTTCAAATATTTTTGACAAGTGTTATTAATAATATTGTGATGATGATTTTTATACAATTGTATATTATTGTATTATTACATCATATTTAATTTATAATTTATTACATATAAGTAAAATATGCATATTAAATATTTCAAGTAGGATAAGATAATAAAAATTATTTCGATCTGAGTAAAAACTACTGAGACATATCGATTTATTTCATTTTCTACTTTCTCTAACCCCACTTCTTTTTGTCTCTGGAAAAATATACTTCCTTTTTAGGCTTGAAATAAGACTAATCCAGATATATTTGCTTACAATTAGTGTGAAATGAGAGGGGGTATACTTAAGGCTAAAAGCCAAGACGGGCTATTATCTCGGTTAATATTTGAGTCATATAACAAATTCAAAATTCCAATAGGATAGGTAATATAAAATGTTTCGATTCGACTCTAATCATGGAGGAATTTCTAATGTTGAATTGCCCGCCACTTCTAAGTCTAATTTGAGCTATTAACGAACTCTATCTTCTTTTTACATAAAACGCTTAAATATCGAGTATAGTAACAATCAAACGGAAATTGTGACCGCTAGATCGGTCGTAACAGAAACGTTAATGCCTATACGATGGACTTTTGAAGACATTTTTCGAAAATTGCTTCACGAGCACAACCTCAATTTCGGATTTCCGTTTATGGCAAATCTGCTAAAAACTAGCGGTCCGTTAAGAGGACAGATGTGAGAAAAATGAAGTGATACAGAACGGTAGGAGTTATACAGGCCTGTATACGAAATTAGAGAGAATATAATAAGAGGAGGAGAAGGAAACAGACAATCATGCAGTCGGAACTGGGCATTAGAGGAACAATAGGAGCGGAAGTTGAGCAGCCTCATCTTCTTGAATGGAGGGTTAAGTCTAGCCGGGATTAAGGGAGGACTTCCCCTGGATATAAGGCATTCAAGAGGAAAATCAGGATGTGTGTGTCATATGCTACAAAACAAATGAAAGATGGGAACCCGAATCTTAAAGTTTTTTTTTAAGAAAGTTAATAGTTAAGTCATGAATAGCTGTACAGTATACCCAGTTTAACCTGGAGCTCCTGCCCATAAAACAGTTTTTGTTAAAACTCTATTTAACCTTACCCGATCGTTTAAATATATGTTTCAATAAATGTTCAAATAATGTGCAAGATATGCCTGTGAAATATCAATATTACTGAGAAACTGTAACATCAAAACAACAATATAGTTACGGAGATATTTCGAATTTTCGAAAATCCCCCCCCCCCTCCCACTGGTCCGATTTTTGAAAATCCCCCCTCTAAACCCCCCTCCCACTGTTCCGATTGCGTTTAAATATCGAGTTTGGTAACGATCAAACAAAAATTGCGACCGCTAGAGCGTTAGCAGACATATATATATATAATTTTGAACGGACCTCATTTTCGTCATCTTCTGGGTAGGATCGATGGATATTTGAAGAGAATTTTCAAAAATCGCGTCATGAGTACGACCTCAATAGCTGATTTCCCTTAGGGGAAATCTGCTAACACGACGTATTTTCGTCAAATCCTCAGATATAAGGAAGTACCATTTATGAGCCAAAAGGAGGTGTTAAAATATTATGATATTGGAACAGAAATGAGTGGTTTGTTCTTTGTAGTCTTTGGAAATGGAAATTTATTTACTACAACATCAGTAATAACGTTAAAAAAGAAATTCCCCTGTGGAATTTCATGTGCTCCTTAATAAGGAAGAAAACAAGTTCAAAAAGAAAGAAATCGTCAAGAAACTACGGGTATGAACCAGTTTGAATCAAAACTGATACTACATTTAAAAACCTGCTCAGCCTCCACTAACCAAGCAAATGTGGACTAATTTAAGGACAGACAGAATGGCGGCTGCGTTGAGTGAAAATATGGGGGTCGATTGAAAAACTGAAGTTGTGCTCATGACGTGAGCTTCGAAAAAAGTTCTCAAATGTCCGTCAATCTTATTTACACATACCCTTTATTCAAACAATGCAAATCTAAAGATCATTTTATCACTTTAGCACTGGAAATTCTTATTTCATGCAAACCCTAGGTGGCTCTCATTTTAGAGTTTACATAATACAAATTTCAATACAAAAGGAATACATGAACGAACAAATAATTATGTATGGATATTAAAAGAGTATTATCAATGTAGGTTCTTTGTTAAGGGCAGTAGTTCAAGGTAGTAAGGATTCCTTTAAAGTGTTCCTGCAAAGTGTAGGCTTGCAAGTCTATTTGCGAATGTTGGTAGAAAACAAAAATGCATTATTTACTAAAGTTCTCGTTCTAAGATATTACTGTCAAAACGTGAGGAGTGAGGCGATGTTTCCTAGAATAAAAATAGATACTACAATCAACAACGGCGCCTGAGGATTTCTGAAACATAGTCATTTGAATAATCAGTGAATAAAAAAGTCTACTCCTAAATATAATACTCTTCATATAATACAAACCTTGAAAAAAATGTTAAACACTTAATAATGGTTTTGTGTAAGGTTGTGGTTTCATGTCTATTTTTTTCTCATTCTCATAGCTTGTGTGATAAGTAGATTTCCTCAGGAATATATACGCAGGAAGGAGACGCCGAAGAGAGGATGTGAGACCTCTAATTTCCCAGACCGACCTTTGATTCTGCCGATCCTCTTATTGATTCTCGAAGGTCGCGTGCAAACGAGAAAGCCGAGTCCAACAGGGCTAAAAAAAAAAAAAACGAAGAAAAAAAAAGAATGATGGCGTGTCTGTAGCACGGTTTTCATAGGGTTTGGAATGCCCTCACTAAGCTGTCACTGGTCCTGAAATCTCTGAAAAGCCATTAAGTTAACGCACTATACCTTAGTGAATAAGGAAGGTCGCCTGGGAACCTTGGGGAGTAACAGTTACCCAAACGGGGACAAAAAAAGATAAAAAAGAAATACCATAGAACGGTGAGCCCACATGTTGTAAAACCAACATAGAGAGAAGTATTTTAAGGAAACGCTAATACAGTGTTGAATTCATATAATTTATACTTTAATACTTACTCTTAATATTCTAGTTTGTTCACGGATCATCACGAGCTATATTATACTCGAGAGGCACTTGCGTAATCTCGCATGAATATGCACAAAAGTTCAATTCTAAGTTAAACATCTAAGAAGCACAAATTTCCTTGTGAATGAACAAACAAGGAAATTCAAGTTTTTCAAGAATGGTAGTAAACTGCAGTACATTTGTTTTGTTTTTTCTCATAAGACTCGGCATTTAGCAAATACAGTTTAATTAGTTATGTATAAAATAAACTGGGCTCAACTATATTATATGAACGACAAAAGTTCATGAAGATGTATGATTTTATCAATAACATCTGAGTTGGACAGCTGTAGAAAGAATGTGTGTTACTAGTTCTAGAAAGAGTGCATGTTATGTTAACGAGAACTGTGAATGAAGGGGGTCAACATTGGGATTAGTGTTGGAGTGGAAATTCCAAAACTAAATTGATTGTTTTCAAAAAATAAATTTCATGACCCATGAAACTGGCCAAAAACACGCGGCATTCCTCGGACGAATGTTCAAACAGTTGAGGTATATTTCCTTCTATCTATGGTTATTTATCTTATTATTCAATTTATTTGACAGATTTCAAAGAATCTCGGGTTTACATTTATTTGTCAAGTTAGGCTTTAATTGTTTGGCCTAAGCTCTGTCTCAGGTAATTTTTGTTCCCCTGGAGGAAAGGGAAAAGTCCACTGGATTGTTAGTTAAAGTAGTGGGTAAAGCTTTATATTGTCCAAAAACATTAACCATTTCAAATAAAAACTAGCTTACACCAGTAATATCTCCTTTACGTATATTAACAAACGTAAAACGTAAATCGTCGCTGAATTGCCACTGTTGCGAAATGTTATCTAAATGGAATGGATTTGTAAACAAGCAATTGAATACCCAGGTACATCCATACGAATAAACCAATGTTGGCCCAGCAATGTACATGGTTGTTAGCAGTAAACTATAGTTGTAACAAAGATTGAGTACCTACTTTCCAAAAGTAGGTAGCTTTAAATACCTTAAACCAACAGTAACTTCCAACAACTAATTTGAGCAGAGAGTAGTAACAAGTGCTTACTGCGCGTTTTATTCGATCTTTCGAGTCAAGGAAAATCTCACGGACCTTGGAACTAAGGGTCTATAATAACATTATCAAACTCGGGCTGATATTGGCGAGTACCCTTGAAGCAAAAATTTCAAGGTTTTTAAAGCTATAATAGCCCCAAAATAGGATAATTGCTAAAGTCTCTGGAGAAGGAAACAAGAGAAGAAATAGTATCAGAATCAAAACACTCGAATTCACAGGAACGCTGAGAGGTCACGATTGACGGGTCATATAGCAGCGTCATCCAACTGCTTCACTGTACAAGACAATGAATATGACACTAATAGGTGGTCCAATATTAGGAAGGTTGAGGTAGGATACTACGTAGCTGGAAAACCATCGCCCTGGTGGTTAAAGACCAACAGGGTCTGCACGTCAACCGTAAAAAATAATTATCTACCTTTGCTCCCGAATTTCTGTTTTAAATAAACCCCCAAAGTTTTATATTTCGATGTCAGTGTGGAAAAACTTGCATTTCCAGTAAGTACAGCCTGACCTGCAGTTCATGTTTTGATAGCATTTTCGCCCAGACTAATAGCAAAGGAAGTGAGCTGAGATGGACTGAAGAAAGGAAGAGGGGAAGAGTTGCGCCCTAGTCGTGAGAGCGGATCATAGTAATTGGGAGACAATCTCCCTAAAGTGCCGTGACCTATCTAGTACCAAATCCCCTTGCCTGGGGTCATGAGGTCATACTCCAAGACTAGGAGCATCTACGTTCACCATCAAAAAGGAAGGTGTTCTCCAGTATTGCATGTAATAGTAAACTTTGGAATAACCTGTATGTAAAGTGCAAACAAAGACACAAGAAGATAATCTTGCTGAGCTCAAAGAATGGTTCACTCCAGGCACCATACGAAGAAAGATGCCTAAAGCGTAAAGACGTAGGTGTGCTATAGTCTTATATCTTATCTAATTATCAATATATTAGTGGTAGTACAAATAAATTAGAACAAAATACGTTTTCAGTTACAAATAGATAAAACAGTTATAACTAAGTTTGCGGAGCTAAAAATATATAAGTCCAGCGTAAAATATGAAATTTTTATAAAGTGCTTGAATAACTCTTGCATGAAGTCATTTCACATTCTAATCTCTATTTCTCCTCTTACTAAGAACTATTTAATATTTAAGCTGGCCTTGATAAATTCAGTGGCATAGCCACCTATTGTGAAGCCATTATGAATATGATTGGTGGTTTACAAGAGAGCAACAATACATAGAATTCCGATAGACCACTGGTAACAAATGTTGCCCATAGTTTGACAAACATAGCATTTTTCTATGTGACCCCCGTAATATAAATTTGCATAGTCCCCTTCAATAGAAATTCAACGATGAGAATAAAGGCTTGGTCAAGGAATAGACCCAACGCCACATGTAGTTGTTATTTAGTCAATAGAGGAGAGCCAACATTGAATATCCAGAATACCCACACACAACTTCGGCACTGCTACTAATATGTTGTGTCACAGAGAGAACCAAAGATAAGGTCTTCCCGCGAAAGTCTGTTCCGCTATCTTGAATAAATGTCTACTTGCGACCTTTCATCGCTTGAACCCTCAAGAACGTGTTCCGGGAGTAACAGAAGCTTCGGATAACAGTGAAGGTAGGCCCCGCTCACGGAACTGGGTAATTCTAGTCATTACTGTCAGGATAACGCTGCTACTGTCACGTACCATTTGGAAGAGAGGAATAAAGATTTACTGTTTGCCATCTCATTGCGAGAGAAATCTGCTTTAGTTAACACATCCTTTGCGCAGCGAACTCTTTTATCTATCTCTTAGCTAGCCGACCTTCCAAAAAAAAAGGTTCTCAGTACCCCAAAACGCCTCCAAAAATCAGTATCATTTCAACAAATGTGTTATCTACATCAATCACCTTCCAGAGTTAGATACGACATCCAGGGAAAGGGAGCCACGTGCGTCCTTAGTTTCGCGGCCATGCTCCGCATTCCTCAAGGCAGCCACCCTCAATTACATTTAAATCACAATGATAAATGTACCTACGCCTTCAGTCCCGTCATCTCCCTGACGTGCGTCTTCTCTTGGTGACCTCGCCTTTGACGTAACTAGTTCCGACATAGTGAATGACTTCGTTTATTCCCACACGAGTTAAAAGGATTTCTCATGAGTCCTTCACAGTTCTCCCATTTTCGGAAACCAAGCTCAGTAAATAAAATGTACATACTGATCTTTTGTGCAGTCATGATATGATTGAATAACAAATACTTCCGGAGATCGTCCGACAATATTAGAGATGTTATTTCTGAAGGAAAAAAATAAGAGTCAAACCCATAACTATCAACCTTTCCGGAAAACCTCGCTTAAGAAAGCATTTTATAATATGAAGCTTAACGCTAATAACATATAGCATTGTTCTTGTTGACACAACAAAATCATTTTCTATGGGGTCTTTCAAATATATTTTGTTAGTAAGGCACTTTCAACCACTACACTATCACCTTTAAAACACAGAGCAGCCTCCTGAAACTACCCACATTTTCAGTTCTTTAGTTAAATACTAGGACCATGTCTTTGACCTCAGAATATTAATTGTTGTCAAATAGCATAAATATTTAACACAAAATACAAATAACTCGCTTAAAATTCGTGTTAGAGAAAAAAAATAGCTGTAGAAAATTAAAACATGAAAAAAGATTGGTTATATAACATTTTTGACTTAATAATTGAGAAGTATCGAATTGTCAATTCTACGCATCCCACTAACCGCCGCTCAAATTTCAGCCATATATGAATATATCTTTATTATATTTATCTTTATGCGTTTATTTTATTATATTTATATAATAGATAGATATACTCATTAAATAATTTATTAATAATTATCTCATTTTGGTCAATTAAGGAATTTAAAAAAAAAATTACACCATGATTAGAGCATTAATAGCTAACGTCTTTAAAGTAAAATGCTGAAAGAAATTTTCTTCTAATTGAGAGAACATATTTGGTAGTTATGGAATAGAGAGTACAATCAAAATATGATTAATAAGCACCATTTCAGTGATTTTTTAAAAATCTTTTTAAAAAAGGGGAGGGGCATGTTACATTAAAACACTTCTCTTAAAAAATCTAGTTTTGACACCACATGACTTTCTTGTGCTCCTATTGCAAGAAATAAAATGTTTGGTTTCCTTTAATTTGAAATTACTTCATTACTTACTTAGGAGATTTCTCTTAAGGGAAATCAGCTATTGAGGTCGCACTGGAAACAATTCCTCAAATGTCCATCGATCCTACCTAGGAGATGACGAAAATGAGGTACGTTCGAAATTTTAAACAGGTTTATATACGTATTATGTGTCTGTTAACGCGGTATAGCGGTCGTAATATTTGTTTGATCGTACCCAGCTTGATATGTAGACGTTCTATGTGAAAATAATGATCAAGTTAGTTAACGGCTGAAATATCTCCGTTTAGGTCGGATAACAGAACAAATCTTATTAAAAATTAAATGTTCTCTAAATGTCATCACCATCTGGATTATTAACCGAGATATTTCTACTTTTTAGTTTTCGCTCTACAGTAAACCTCCATTCCTCCTCATGTCGTATTAACAGAACTTTATTTGAAGATTAAGTCAGCAAATATCGTTCTCATTGAACTTGTACTTTCTGAGATAAATGCAAAGTTTATGAAGCCCCTGCGTGACGGACTTTTTGAGTTATGCGCGAATCATACATAGGGCTGAGGGAATATATTGTTGTCTACTGCTCTCCTGGAAATTCATTTTCCATCTTGTTATTCTCCAGTAAAGCCCCCTGATGTTCAAAGCATGTCCGTGGCATAACACCGCAGAGACGAGATTTGTTTCCGACTGCTATAAAGGTTCAAATCCCAGAAAAAGATGCCCCTAATCTTTATAAAATCCCTTGAGTAATGAGGATAGCCCAGTTGGCAGCCAAAAGATCCACGGCACAAAAGAGCCAATTCGATTTGAAGGCGGCAAGATGGTGTTTGAAAATAAAATCTGATATGTGGAAAGATATGAATAGGGCCTCGGCGGTGGAGGCTCAAAGGAGGTGGGTCCACGCGACTCTTTGTACCACAGCTCATTAGCGATATAACAGCCTCAATGTACATTGTTATGTCCTCCCCAAGTACAATATATTATTAAAGAGGCTTCTCATTTTATTTTTCATACTTTTATTTGGTGTCTCCGCTTTTTTCGAGGAGGTTTTCTGTCACACGATTGCCTGACTCTGATTGGCTACAGTTCAACGTAACGAGCGTTAACTTAAATATATTCGGCAATATTATTCCTATAAAACATTTTCCCAAGCTGCATCCCCATTTGAGGCTTATGTAGAATTTGGACAGAGAGTCAAACAATATCTCGAGCAATATAAAATCACTGTTTATTCAATTCATCCCATGTTCCCTTTGTAATTACATTACACAAGTATAAAGCATGATTACATAATAAAGTCCGTCAGGCAGGGACTGCGTTAACTAAGCAGATTTCCCTCGTGCGCCAGGTATTTACATTTATCTCAAAATGTAAAATTCAATGAGAACATTATTTAGTATTTAGGATTCAAATAAAGTGGTTCATTATCTAAGAGCTTATTGTTAATATGACATGGGTAGGAGTGGGGGGGGGGGTTTATTGATGGGCGAAAACTAAAATATGGAAATATTTCGGTTAATATTCAATATAGAGAAAAATGTACAGAACCTTGTTTACAGATTATTACATTTGCAATAAGATTAATTCTATACAATTTTCCGATCAGACCAACAATAATGGCGATATTTCAAATTTTCAAAATTTCCCCCTCTAAACTCCCCCTTTCCGAGTTCCGATTTCTGCCTCGATGATGAGGCAGACTTGATCCTCCTTATAGCATGTTCTGTAAAGTATAACAAATTCACGGACCAGTGTTAATAAATATCATAAATAACTGGGCTCATCTCCCCAGCACTTTCACTCCCCCCCCCTTTTCAGTTTACGCTTTTCATTAATATACTAGCTAAAGTATCCGGCTTCGCCTGGGAAATCATTTGAAGCTGAATGATATGGTATTTTTTGGGGGCTTTACTTTGCACAATATTTTTATATTTTCCCGTCTCAATGCTTAGGATTTACACCCGAGTCGGGCGTGCAGGGTATATGTTAATAATAAAACTATTTGATATGCACTTAATTCTACAAAATACACAACATTTTTATATAACCCGTTTCTAGTGCATATATATTTTTATGTATAACATAATCATAGATTATCGTATTAACCATATTATTCATAATCATAGAAAGAATTCTGCATTCCGAGCCATCTAATAAACGTTCATTTCCTCAAAAGTGAAAATATCGCGATTTTATATTTCACACCTCCCTTATAACTCCCACTCCTAGTAGTACCTCGAAATTTTAATATAGCTTTTAATCAGGGACGTGTTAATACCAAATCACATACTGAGTTTCGTTTAGTTCGGTTGAGTCTTTCGTGCCATATAAAATTGTTGATTCCCACTATAGTTTTTAGCGTATAACTCATTTATACCTCGGTATACAACAAAAGTGTATATGAATTAAATTCCTCTAAATAACAAAATAAACAACTTTTGTTATATGCATATTTTCCAAAAAAACAATAGGAAACGGAATATCGCTATTTTTAATTTCAGTCCTCCCATATAACCCCCACTTCTGTTCTTCTTAGAGAGTATTAGTATAGCCGGAAACCTAAGTTGGGTTAGTAGTAATATACATATCAAGTTACATAAAATTAGGTTTACGATTCTATAAAGGGCATACAGACAAACATTCATTTTTATATATATATACATTAAATCAATAGTCAGAAGTAAACGTACAATCTAATGCACAGAGTTCTAGACTTTGTGAAGGAAACTCGTAGTTTATTTGATGGAACCATAAAATATATAATATTTTCCGACAGTAAAGCGAATTTGTCTGTTTCAAATGGCTTTGATCAATTAAAAAGTGAAATATAATTTAACTTATTATTGATTATGATACAATATTTATTCATATTGGAGGTACAAAGGGAGATTCTATTATGTATTTCTCTCGCCTCCCCCCCAAAAAAAACAACCAGTCTCATTTGGCCTAGGCCAATTTAAATGTCGAAATTTTGAATATGTTAATATTCAGAGATGCATTGATGATGGATATTCTGATTTGAAGTTACAAGGCTTAATTCTTGGACTACAACATCTTACTAACGTACAACAAGACAACATTCATGTTTTTACCGACTCCTACAGTTCTATGCAGTCAATACTTGATCTTTACAAAACTCACCCACTCACAAGACGGCTTCAGGAATTACTAACGAACTTACAAATCAAATGAATAAAATAATAACTACTCATTGGATACCAGGACATGCAGGCATCACGGAAAATATCTTGGCAGACAGACATGCAAAATTAGCGACTGAACTTGACACATTACACACTGATCACATTACAGGACACGATGCCATTAAACTTATTAAAAGAGAAGTCAGCTTAAAATGGGAAGTGGAATGGCACCAGACAGACACAAAACTACGAGAAATAAAAGACACTATTCGTGAATGGCAGTCAAGTAATCGGGACACTAGAAGAGAAGAAGTAGTCCTTGCTCGGCTAAGACATGGCCATTCACGGATAACACACGGACACCTCATGACTAGGACTGATCCACCTTTATGTACACTGTGCAATACACAACTAACTATCAAACACTTACAGACTGCAGACAAATAACCGACAAGAACTTATCCAGCAACCTATCAGAACTACTACACGACAGCCCATACATTGCGACAATTATGAAACACCTCCAACAGACACATCTTTTCAACTACATTTAAAACGTTTACCAAACCTTAACTTAAAGAATTTGAATCTACTACCATTAATATACACTGGAGAAAATGTAACCGTGCCGACCTACGACTGTAGATATTTTAACATGTTTTTCTTTTATTTTAAGGTGGCTATACCAACTCTTAGTTTTAGCAGATTTCCCTTAAGAGAAATCAGCTATTGAGGTTGTACTCATGACGGAATTTTCGAAATTTTTCTTCAAATGTCCATCGATCCTACCTAGTAGATGACGAAAATGAGGTCCGTTCAAAACTGTATATATATATATATATATATATATATATATATATATATATATATATATATATATATATATATATATATACATATATATATATTTGTCTGTTACCGCTCTAGCGGTCGCAATTTTTGTTTGATCGTTACCAAACTCGATATTTAGTCGTTTTATGTAAAAAGAAAGATCAAGTTCGTTAACGGCTGAAATCGGACCAGTGGGATCGAAAAATTGTACAGAATCAATCTTATTGCAAATTAAATTTGCTATAAATATTGGTATATACATTTATTCCTTATCTTGAATATTAATCGAGATATTCGCATTTTTATTAAATTTGGGCCGATAACGGATTTCACGTGGGAAATCTGCTTAGTTTACGCAGCCCCTGCGTGACGGACTTTTATAATATGAGAAGTGTGAATCGCTAAAATTGCGACACACATAAATAAATGATTTGAAGTTCGGACTGGCATACATAAATTTTGATGTTTTCACATTTGTTGTTGCGTCTAAGCCCGGCATTTCTTCCCGGCGTAGAGAACAGGAAGTCCTCATTTCCAAGGAAACGAACAAGGAAAGAAGAGGTTCACAAGAAAGTCCGTCACGCAGGGGCTGCGTAAAAACTAAGTAGATTTCCCAGTAACTGGTATAACGCTTTTGATCTCATATCACGACGTATTCTCTATTTATATGTAAAATAAATCTGCTAAAACCGATGAGTAGAAGGGGAGGGGGGTACTGAAGGTAGAAAACAAGAAAGTACGAATAACTCGCTTAATACTCGAGTTACCAAAGCAACGAATAGAATAACAATTGTATAAAATTAAAATTTTAACAAGATTGGTTCTATAACATTTTATGATCCGACACATAATAACGAAGATATTTTGAATTTTCTAATGACTCCTCTCTAAACCAGGACTATTTCAGGTCCGATTTCAACCAATAACAAATATGATCTTTAGTTTTGACTGAAACGGTTAAATATCGAGTATGGTATAGATAAAATAAACATTTTCGAGTACAGAATGAAAAATCTTAATTGATGACGCCATCATACTTGTCATACATGTCACATTATTTGAATATGCCTCACAAAATAATAGTTCAATGAAAACCATATTTGGTATTTAACCTTGGAATGAAGCGGTTCATGATATAACAGCTTATAGTTAATATGACATGAGTAGAAGTGGGGATTAACTGATAGCCGAAAACTAAAATACGGAAATATCTCGATTAATATTCAATATAGAGAAATCATAACAACATTTATAGAACATTATATTTGCAATACGATTGATTCTATACAATTTCTGTAGACCGATGCATAACAGCGGAGATATTTGAAAAATTCAAAATTATACCCCACCCCCAATGGTTCGATTTTAGCCACTAACGAACTTGGTCTTCGTTATATATAAAATTTTGAACGGACCTCATTTTCGTTATTTTCTGGGTAGGAGCGATGGACATTTTTCAAAAATCGTGTCATGAGCACAACCTCAATAGTTGATTTCCTCCAAAGGGAAATGCTAAAAAAGTACTGTTTTCCTGTAGTAGACTGCACGATACTGACATCCAACATTCGGGAAAGCACAGATTTCTCTAGAGGCCAACATTTTTAGAAGCCATCTCTTCCTTAGCTGCTCTAATAATAATTATTCGTCAGAATGAGTATTTTGATTACTCTAAATGTATACTCTAGTTTTGGCCGGCTAACAAGGAGTCGGTGAGAATGTAATCAGGAATTTTCTCATTTAGAGGTATCAAAATGAAATGTTGTCTTGAGCTCAGGTATAAGTCTTGTCACGCGGCCTACGGCAACGGCGTATTTCCCAAACATTCTGTTTATGAAAGTAGGAACAATCATCTGAGGACTGCGAATCGCTAGAAATGATCCCAAGTATATTGGCGAAACCCCTCATAAGAACCCTGGTGACCCAGAAGGAGTGAATGCGAGAGGCTGCCCTGTTATCAGAATGAGATATAATAGGAGGCCTCCAGCAAGCACGATCTCAGCATTCCTACCCCTCTCCACCATCTTCTCTCTCAAGTACCGCTCTCTCCATAAATACATAATCTATGCACACATTTACAGCACGAAAATAGTGTATTTGATCGCATATGAATAGTTATCAGTTACTTTAAAAATATAAATATACCTATGTATCTCTAGCAGCAAACCTCTGAATTCAGCAAATTCACTACTGCACTTAATACTTGCTGTACTTCAATATTTAGAAGATATTCCCATAGTAGGCCATCTAAAAATTTTAAAAAAGTCCGTCGCACAGGGGATACGTTAACTAAGCAGATTTACAAAGAAATCTCAAAACGTAAAAGTTCAATGAGATCAATATTTGGTATTTGGGCTTCAAATGAAGTGTTTCATGATATAAAAGCTTTTTGTTAATATAAAATGAGTAGAAATGGGGGTTTACTGATGACCGAAAACTAAAAAATGCAAATACCCCGGTAAATAATCAAGATAACGAAAAAATGTACATAACAAGATATATAGAAAATTACATTTGCAATAAGATTGGTTCTTATCAATTTTTCGAACTGACGAATAATAACTGAGATATTAAGAATTTTCGAAATTCCCCCTCTAAACCCACAGGTCGGATTTTAGCTGTTAACGAGTTTGATCATCCTTTTTTCATAAAACATTTAAATATCGAGTTTGATAACGATCAGACAAAAATGTCAACTGCTAGAGCGTAAACAGGACCTCATTTTTGTCATCTACTAGGGAGGATAGATGGACATTTGAAAAAGTTTTCAAAAATCCCCTAATGAGCACAACCTCAATAGCTGCTAATAGATATGTATTATATATGAACCTTTAACCTTGGTGTGATATGATAATATCCTAAATATCTCAGTTTCAATGAAATATTTGAGTGAATTATCATTTTCTATAGCTAACAAAATGAAATGTAAAATGATACAGCCCCATGAGTATAGCCAACTGGAAAATTCATAAAAAGTGTAAGATGTCTTCATAAAAAAAGAGGTATTGGTGCTGTTATTTCACACTACCCATAATGTTTGGCCATCTCAATTATATGGTATTGGGAGATTTTATTACACCTCTCCCAGACACACCTCCGTAACAGTTGGACAAGAAACTAAAATCAGGCTCTAATTACTTTTCTTTTCAGTATGAGAAGAATTTTCACAAACCCCTTATGAATATGCTGGTAGATCATGAGAAACCTTATTTCTAGCTTAAATATCAACTATGGTTTTTATTGAACCTAATCTATGTGAGATAACTTTAAATTAATAAGTTTGCAAGCAAATTGGTTCGGTGATGAATTAAGATTATATTTTCTAAGAGCTCAATATTTATTTGATCAATGCCATAATCAATATTAAAATGATTTACGTAAGGCCACAGATCAAATTTACTAATGACCATAATTGGGCCAGAAGGAGGGGGGGCTTAATTTGAGTTGGATCAAAAATTGTATACAAACAATCATTTAGTATCCTATTTTTTTATTATTATTATTTATTTTTTATTTTTCTCTAATTTCAATATTAAGCAAGCTATTGCTGCATTTTGTTTTCAGCCTTCAGTTAACATCCCCCCTCCCTCCTTCCTACTAGTAGGATTTTCACTTATCAGCAATTATATCACTCATCATCTCATGTCCACCTTAAAATTTCAGTTACAATGGTCTCTTATTAGTGGAGAAATTGAACGTTGAATTTGAGGTGATATCATCGGCAAACCCTTCCAGTACTAGGGAAGTATGCTTAGTTTATGCAACATCTGCATGACAGACTTTAATTAGTTTTATGTAAATGGACACTAATATGTATACTTTCTTATGGAATTATACTAAATCTTCTAAACATTCCGTAGAGTAACTTTCAATGTTTCAGGACCACAACCTAAAATTACACAAAGTTGAAGCAATGTCACACTAAGGCATGGATCACTTCCCCAAACACTTTATTTTGAAACCCACATAATATAATTTCATGAAATCACATGCCAGAAATCTTTGTTTTATTTATTAATTGCCTATCTTTAAAGTTTTTGAACTTGATTTTGTGGTTCCTTGGGCAATGATATATTACTTATTAAATATTAATTTAAAACTGGCACTTTTTGCAATATCAATTTCCAATAAATCTAAAATCACTCCATTCCTTCTGTCTTATTATGTACTTTGATCCCATGAAACTATAATTTGAGATTATTTTAGTGTAGACATGTATATTGATTTCAGCATTCTTATTATCATTTGGTTGTAATTGTTACAGTTTTACTGCCAGTTCATATTTGTTAATATTGCCATTTGATTGTACAGCAAGCATGAAGTCGATATTATAGTATGTCAAATAAAATACCGGGTCATATATGAAGTTTTTCCATAATTCGCAAGCAATGGTATGCTTGTAGAATTTAACCATAACCATACCCACACTCTAAATACTGGATAAAGACTTCTGACTATCATCTACTCAAATCTTTCTTTAATGGAATTCAGGGGCAAAAGTTTCATAGTGAACTTTTCCTTAGCAATTGAATAATAAATTTCTCCAACCACAATTAGAAACACTATTGAAGAGGTATTGATGCCCTAAATGAACACAAGTAGACAGCCATCGACAAAGACTGTGGTCAAACTAATAATTGAATTCATGACCGATTATAGATTTATGACTTATTGTATCGAGTAGTTGTAAATAAATTATTTTTTAACGTCCACTTTTTTAAACTAAGGCTAATTAGAACGAGTTATTTACAGGTTACCACCCTTTTCTAGCCAGGGTGGCACTCAGGATTTTATTTAATGAATTCCGTCACTAAATAAATTCCTCTGTCCAGGCGGGAATCGAACTCGCCACTATATGTTTACCGTGCAAGATTAAAAGCAACACTTTAACTCACATGGCTAACCTGAGCCCCAACCCTTAGTTATTCTATGCATCATAGTGCATTTCATATATATAAAACTGTGGATTTGAAAAAAAAAAAATGGGATGGAATGATGCACTGAGCCTATATCAATAAAATTGTTGAAAAGTTGACCATGGTTCTCAATTTGAATAATTTTACCATTAGAGTTTGTCAAGGTTCTAAAATATGCAAAGTGCATAAACCACAAACCAGAATAATGTCTAAAATGTCTTATAAATCCAAAAAATAATATGAGGTACAACAGTCTGTGAAGGTCTGTGCCAACTGGGATAATTTTTGTTGGTTCTATAGCAGTGAAAACTGAAAATTAAAGGAGTAATTAAATTTAAAAAAATACTATAAGGAAATGTCATATTAATCAAGAAAACCCACTAAAGGTTACCTACGGAACGTACTAATTACATGTCAGAATACACAAACATAATGTTATGGATACTTACATATCTCTGTACTGGGCCGAAATATTGAGATCAAAGCATATCAGGCACAAAGGTAACCACACGTTTGACTAACAGACATTTCAAAACACAATTGCAATTTTAAATATTTTGAGTAAAGTTTAAATTCTGGACTTCATCAGACAGCTTGACTCTTTGAACCAGAAACACTCTATATTAGGCTTAAAAATACCACTTCTTATCACCAAATTATCAACAAACCATGACAGAGCTGCAGTAAGAATGCTATCAACAAAAACATCAGTTTAAAGTTATGTGAGATTTCAGGAATACACATAGTAAAATATTAATATAAAATGTTACCTCCAGATATCAATTTACAATAATATCTATGCAAACTTAATAAACCAAGAGTATTCTAATCTAATAATACTCCAACTCAAAATATATCCCCAAAATAATAGGCTTGAAATTATCGATGCAATATAAATCACACCTGCCCTTGGCAGGAAGCGCACATTGCTTCTCTTTAAAGCTTTTATGTGACAATAAACCAGAGTTGTTTTTCCTTATTTGAGTAATTACTCAATGGCATTACTTTGTTGTGTAGACACCAAAACAATGGATAGATGACCATATAACTCAAGAAAATTTATAGTGAGCAGCAAAATACGAGTTTGTGATGTCTAGACATATATCCAGTGATTTACTATTGAGTTAAGCTCTTCACCCACCTATCCTTGTATGAAATTATGGACTTCTTTATAAAAAAGGGCATTAAAGGCTTATAAAAAAAATAAGAACAGAAGGCATAGGAACAATATCTAATATAGTTTATTTACAAAATATGATACAACAAATAAATATAAAAAATAAAGCACACTTAAAAAATATAAATACAGATTTTTTTCTGTAACAATAAAAATATCAACAACATTTATGAGTTAAGAATAAATGGCTTTTTCTAAATGAAAAAAAACTCATATCATTCTTGTTAAAATTACAAACAGAAAACTCTAGAAATTATTCATAAACTTTGAGAGCATACTCAGAATTATCAAAATTTTATATATTTATGTCACTTTTCCTTCAACTACAAAAATATTCTCATATCTGAGATAATCTAAAATCTTCCCTTATCATTTGAATACAATTTATACAAACCGTATAAAAAATAATACTCAGAGGAGTCTAGAAAATAGGTTTTATGATTATCTTCATGCCAATGTTTCAATCTAAATTAAATTAAATTTGGGATTTTTCAGAGCAAAAGAAAATATACAGTTGTGTAGAACACAACTTCATACTTCCACTTGTACAATGTATTTTTATTTGATATAGCCCTCAGGCAGAATATCACAACAAAAATGGCTAAAGAAAAAAAAAATCTTCAATATAGGAGATATGAAAATTAAAATATGTTTTCACTAATTTTCTCTTATGCCAGATTTAGACAATTTTTTTTTTGTCAGATATAGATCTGTAAGGTTATTTCATGATTTAGTTACATGGCTCTCTTATTCAAAGGGAACAAATTGAAGAAAGAAGAATAAAATGTCCAACATGCAGGGACTGAGCAAACTAAACAGATTTCTCATGAACTCAAGATAGCGATCTCATCTTTGCAAATTTTATGATTTAAATTCAATTTCTACTTGCATTTGGGATATATACATTTTTTTAAGCTCATTTGTTAGTACATTTATGTCTAAGGAACTATTACTCATTTTCAATGATCTTTGAAAGAGGAAATATTTTTAGGAAATTTACAATAACTGAAGGTTGGAGTGATAACTAGGATTAGGGGCTTAGGTCAGTCTCCCTTCGTCCTACCTATATCTTGTGTCTACCTATGAAAAAGTTGTTTTCTTTTCTTTCAGTATATTAATTATCTAAGCACCTTGAAGAATACATGCTGCTGAGGTAAATTCTTTTTATACTGTCCATAATTGGAATGTTAGTACAACAGACTATCTGTCGAGTGTGTGCCCACTCAATACTTAGTCAATCATTTCACATTTTAGTTAACAGGTATTTTTTACATATATAATTTAGAAGACGGCAAACACAGATTATTTGCTTTCTTTTTAAAACCAAAGTCAATTTATTTTCATTTTCTGTTATTACATTTTCTCAACTGAAGCCGGTATAATAAGTCACACTTAGAAATCAATATATCTCAAATACATATTCAATATTTACCCAGCAAAATATCACTCAAATGACGAACATTATATTTGCTTGGCAGAGGCAGGAAAGTTGTTTAGTCCACCTGTAATTAAACCATTTATAATGAGAGTCATAATGCGAAATTGATATGATGTAAATGAATTAAGATAACTGATTTATTAATACATACACATATTAAGGAAAAAGACCAATTTTAAAATTATTGTTTACTGACTTTATTCCATTTTCCAGTTCATAAAACAAATTTGAAATGATATAATAGTAAATAATAAATAACTTTATCTATATTAAAATGTTTTCTCTATAAGATTTGGTCAAAGGAATACAAAGAAATATGAAATTTTTCTTATGTTTAGAGTACGAGGGTGCTCTTTAATAGAAGTCACCTGGAGAACATAGACAGGAAGCTTAATAAGTACCCCAAACCAAAACTCAGCATCTTTAAAAACTTATGAAAGGAAAAAATAAATCAACATACTTATCATTTAATGAAATGTAATTTCATTTTGTTTTAATTATTGTTAAACACCATTAAAATTGAGTTCATCTCAGCTAACATAAAAAGAAGTTTTTTTATATCATTTAGTTTTCAGCTTTAAGTAAATGTACATTCCTATAAAGCAATTTTACTATGAGCAGCTGGAACAACAATATCTTATATCCAACTTAAATTTTGAATCCTATTTGCATAGTCTTCTAATTACAGGAGAAATGAAGAATAAATGGTGACATACCATCTGCATATCGAGAGCGAGGGAGAAATACTAAGTTTACTTAGGGAGAAATACTTATGTTATGTACTTTTTACCATCTAGAAATGTATCATTTGGCAGGAGAAGACATTTTTGAAACCTCATTTCATAAATACAAATATAATAGCTTATTAAAATAGGATTTTTGAAATGTATGACAAGTAATAAAGGTAAATGAGACAAATAATGAAAGAACTAATTGTAGGAGTTTATTTTTATAATTACTCATAATAAGAGTCAAATAAGCAGATCTCATACCTTTATAGAATTATCCTTCATTCATCGCTTTCACTACCAGAATATGAACCAAGCATTGACAAGGCTGATGGTTTTGGTTGATCACCTTTCAACATTTCTTTTTCTTCCGATTTATTTTCTACAGAGCCATTCGCTTGAGCAGTTTTCGTCAAGTCCACACCTGGTGCCTCTGGAACTGAAGGCTGATCGGCTTTAGCAGGCTGTGCTTCTGCCTTTTTAATCTTCACCAAATTGCCAAGTGGTCTTTTACTAGTCCCAAGGCTAGTATTCCAAGAAGGATCGACAGGCTTAGCGGCTAGTGGCTTGGGAACAGTTGAGAGAAGAGAACCCTTCTGCAAGTCAAACAAACAAAATAATACAGTCAAATTTACTATCCTATTTTTCATTTGAAAAACGTTTTTAACATGGGGCTCAGGTTAGCAATGTAAGTTAAAGCGTTGGCTGACCATGTGAGATTAAATATGGTAAACCTTGAGAGGCAAGTTCGATTCCCACCTGGGCAATAGGAATTTATTTAGTAACGAACTTATTAAATAAAATCCGTTGATCACTCACTACATAAAAACTCAGTTCATGAAACCCTCAAGTCTTGCTAGGGGACAGCTAAAGATCTCAAAGGTCTATAATACCAACCAAATATATATATATATTGTTTTTAATGGCCCTCATTTTATCATCTGGGATGAATCGATCGATGAAGAAATTTTTTTTAATAACACATCATTATGACCTTAATAGCTGATTTCCCTTAAGGAACATGTACAAAAAAAGTTTCAAAAAATTTCTTGTACAGTTTAGTTAAACTCTTCCAAACTATGGCCTTTTCAATCATATGAATTAATATTTATTCATCAGTAGAAAGTAGTCTTATTTTTGTAAGACAGACATTTACCCATTTCTTCTAACTCCCTTCCCAAGAAACTTTAACCCACTTTTCTGTTTTACAAAACTTTTTTTGCACATTTTCCTTAAGGGAAATCAGCTATTAAGGTCATAATGATGTGTTTGTCAAGTTTTTTTCACAGATTTCTTTTGTTAACCAGTTAAACACATATTTTAAATAAAACTTTTCTTAAATAGCAAAAAACCTGTTTGTAATACAAACTTTGGATTTTCAAGCTAAGTGTGTACTTTTTTTTATGAAATCGCTTCTAAACCGGAATTTTTCATTCTTATAAATTAACTAGAAAAAAAAAAGTCTAAACCTAATACTATTTATGTTAACTTCCACCAATATATTCTATTAAATATAATTAATAAAAACTTTTTTATTTACATAAATATAATCAGAACAAAGGAATTATACATACTGATACATCATCAGAACTACTTGAAGCTGACACATCATTAGAATGTGATTGTTTCTTGATTTTTTTCACTAAAGGCTCATCAAGTACCTCTTCTTTAACTGTCACTAGCTTCCTTTCCCCAAATACTCTCCTAAATAAACAAAACAAAAACAAAATGTCTAAAATACTTGTGATTCATTCACTTTGTGTTATGTAATTTGTAAAAATGATGAAGGATTTTATACACTTCTAACTGGATTAATGATTTTAATTTTTTTTTTTATTTGTGAGAAAGATAAACAAATCATTTTTAAATTACTGAACAAAATAGGAAAAAAGCTTAAAGGGTGCCAAGAAGATCGATGGAAGAAGACTCAGGCAACAAAATTCCATAACTGAGATGAAATCAAGTCACTAAAATAAGGATGTCAATGCAACAATGGTACCATATCATATCAACATAATATGAGGATGAGTGAATTGTACTGTTACAAATATTTGGAAAATGAGATTAGACTTTATCAAATCGCAGAAGGCAGTGAGAGAGAGAGAGATGGAACCACAGGAATTTTGTGTTAGTATAGACCATTTCTGACATTCCACAGCGAGTAATTTTACCCTTTGCACAAGGCTTGGAGTTCAGGGAGCAACTTATTGTTTGTATTAAAAATATGCAAAGTGAATTACTTCGATCAATTTAGGAGAGGTTATAACAGTGGCTGTAGAACATAAGAGAACCGACTTAATCAAAAAAAATTATGTGTCAAAACAATAGTCTATAATATGTGTCAAACTAAAATAACTCATTGGAAATTTATTTCCAGCAATGTATTTGAATACATAAACACAAAGAAAATAAACTAATATTAATTAATGGGTACAAACATTTTCAAAAAAACTATATTTCACCTTAACAATGCAACTACGAGATATCTACGAGACTAGATTGTATTGAACTAGCCTCGGTTTGTGTTTACATTGTAACTTCAATTATATTATAAGACCTATACTGTAAATTACAGGTTATAAATAGAAATGGGAGATCAAGTTAACTTTTATGCTATACTTTTAGCAGATTTTCTTTAAGGGAAATCAGCTATTGAGGTCGTACTCATGACGTGATTTTCAAAAATTGTCTTCAAATGTCCATCGATCCTACCCAGGAGATGATGAAAATGAGGTCCATTCAAAGTTATATGACATTTATTATACGAGATACATGCAAATATGTTGTGGTGACCTCCTCCCTTCTTAGGTTTTTGGACTACTTAAATTTGATTGATTGAGATGAAAATTATTTTGATTCATTACAAATTACAGTAGTAGATATAGTAAATAGTTTTTAATCAAATTAATACATTATATTCAGATATATTATAGTAATTGTTTTTCTTTCCGGTAAGAAGTTGGCAGGACTGTTTATTTATTTTGTTTATTATTTATAATTCAGAAGTTTCTTATTATAGTTTGTATTTATTCACTGAATATTCATGGTGGTATTGTGTCACCGGTATGTAGATTTATCTATTGTTAAACTTCACGCAGGATATCTGCTTAGTTTACGCAGCCCCTGTGTGACAGACTTTTTAAATTTTTAAATAATGAATCAAGAAATTGGAGGAATTATAGAACCTTAATGATTTGGATAGACTGTAATTTCAATTTTTTCATTAAACATTTAGTAATGAACAATTTGTATTATCTGAAGTATGTCATTCCTTTCTTAATAAATTAAAATATATTTTAATAATATTTAAAATACTCATAAAGGATTATTTTAAGATTGTCAAATAAAACAAAGAAATTAATTCTTCCTGGGTTGCTAGTGGTATGGGAAATAATCATCTGAACGAATTAACAAGACCAATTTTATTAAAAAAATAGGTTTTGTGAGGGAAAATAGGTCTTCTTTTTGAACAGATGCAAAAAAAAAGAAATTCTTACAACCAATCAAATGCCAACTTTTCTCCAGTGAAAATGGACAAAATTATTTTTAATTATGTCAAAACAAATAATTAATAAATATATTTATATTACAACTATTCTTACTTAACATATTTCTCATCTTCTTCTTCCTGGAGCTTTAAAAGTTTTTGATGAGCCTCTTTAGAACTGAATTGAGATAACATAGAATCAAAATCAATGTTCTGCTGCCTTTTGTTTAGATCCTTCAATTCTTCTAAGGACTCCAGTAACTCCAATTCCATTTTTGATTGTTTTGTTCTATTTTCCAATAACTGAAACAAGTAAGGAATTCTTCTTAAAATGCTTTATTGAAGAATATCTGCCAAAATCAGTCCCCTCCTAAACATATTATAATGAGTGGTGTCAGTTTATATGATCAGAATAATCTAAAACAATGAATAGTGGTGATAATACAATGAATAATGGTGATCATGCATTGAGTTTTGATAACCTCCGGACAACAGGTTCCACAATGAAATCAAAGAAACTTCACTCTATCTCCCTTGATTCTATCATCAACCTCTCGCTCTGCTGTTCTTTCAGGAAATATAAATTTAGAAAATGTCAATGGAGGTTTTAAACAGCTTAACGAACATAACATTTGGGAATGTGCAAAGATTCAATAAAGTTTGTGTTGGGAGAAATATCATTCATGAGAAGCATTACCCTTATAGAAATTTGTAAGCTTCCAAGAATTTCTACAAAGGGACTTAGAAATAATAGATATGTTACTTGTGGGATGGATCCGCAGTGACCTGTTGTCATAACTATAGGCAGATGCCCTCATTACTGGCTTATCCTCGAGAACACGGGATTGCACCGAATATGCTTGACGCATGTTCTCGACAATCAACCAGTAATGACAGCATCTACCAATAGGTATGACAACAGAAATAATAGACATCTCCTCTTGGTAAGATAACTCTCATAAATTTCTTATAATTTGTTTTTCAGGGAACTTAAAATGTTTACATAAGTTCGTTATTCCAATTTTCTGATCAAGTAAACAACCAAAACTCAACCCCATTCTGGTATTTCACGGCCTTTTGAGTTAAAAGGCAGATAACCAAGTAATCAACCTGGTATTTCCGAAGTCTAACTCAAATTTTATTACATTAAACAATCCACTAACTAAGAAAAGACATTAAGAAAAATGATGGCTTATCTATATGTTTGCAAAAGCACAACCAAAAGTGAATAGCCAGTTAGTTTCATTATTGGAATTCCATGAGCTAATGAAGAAATAAATTATATTCTCTTCGATAGAGCTACATATGTTTGCAAATATGTTTCAGTGATTTTTAGAACCTTTGAGTATACTAGGGTCAAAAATTAAACCGATCACTCAACAACATATTAAAAAGGCCGTCACACAGGGGCTTCATTAACTAAGCAGATTTCCTATGTATGCCTCAAACTTGAATTTATCTCAAAAAGTGAGAAGTTCAATGAGACTAAAATTTGGTATTTAAAGTTGAAATAAAATGTATTTTGATATAACAGCTTATTATTAATATGACATTAGTAGGAGAGGAGGTTCTGAAAGCAGAAAATTTAAAAATACAAATTCCTCGATTAATAATCAAGACCGTAAAAAAACGTTCAGAACAACAATTACTGGAAATTACATTTTCAATAAGATTGGTTCTAAACAATTTTCAATTTTCAGACACAATATATATATATATATATATATATATATATATATATATATATATAAATATATATATACATATGTCTGTTAAATGCTCAAGCAGTCACCATTTTTGGTAAAATTTTTGAACGGACATCATTTTTGTCATCTCCTAGGTAGGATCAATGGACATTTGAGGAAATTTTTGAAAATCGCATCCTGAATACGACCTCAATAGCTGATTCCCTTAAGGGAAATCTGCTAAAATTAAACCTGCTACAAATAAAATATTATACAGGAGGTTTAACAGGACCTTCCTGTCATACCTTGTTGTTACTGTAAAACTAACAATGGTTTTTTTACATGTGTTTGTTTAAGAGTATGGATAAAAATAATAGACTTTTTTAATAAAATCAAATAAATAATGTTCATATTTAGAGATATAAAGCAACCAAGCTTTTTTTTTTTATCATAAAAATAAAATCAATTAGAAATGTTAATGTTCCCAAGAAATTATTTTAAATATTCCTGTCTACATTCAATTACTTTGTCGTGAATGCTTACTCGAGTTTTAAAATTAAAACATTATCATCTGAATATTTTGAAGGCTTCATGAAAAATTAAAATCTTAGGCCCAAGGCCTGCCCACAGTATTAGAAGGAAGTCAGTTTGGCACGTTACATGCCATATCATTGTGCATTGCAGAGCAATGATATAACTAATAAATATATGCAATGATAAATAGAATAAAGTGAATCTTATTGGTAATTATCCAAGTTTCTTACTAAGAGAGAAATAGAGTGAAGATGACAGCATTTGTGTCATTCTTGCATGTGGGAAATGTGTTTAGGGGAATCTGTAATAATGTCAAGGAAGAGGATAATACATACTCTCATCAGAAAAACAAATTGTAATGGGATTAAAAAAATATAAATTAGAAAAAAAAACGTATCATACCTAAATTTAATTAAATTAAAAAACAAATAAATAATGAAGATTAGTAATTAAAATAATAAATAGCATACCTTCATAGGATTTGAAGCCTCCTCTTCCTTCATTTCCTCCTTTTCTTTTTCTGCTTGCTCCTCAGCAAGTTTCAGAGCCATGAAATTTCTGGTTGCCCCTGCCTCAATTTCATAATCAGTATTTTTCGGATCAGTTTTAAATGAAATTTCTTGGAGGCAACGAGTACACTATAATTAAAACACAACCATAACAAATAAGATGACATGCATTATAAATATAACAATAGAGAAAAAATAAGGTTATACCTTTATATAAAAACGAAAAATTCTGATTCCCAGATAGTCTTCTCCTTCAACGTCCTCCTTTCTTGCATTAAATTTCTTTCCTTTATAGATATATTCACCACAGGTCTTGCATCTGAGAACCGTTAACAAAATTAAATTATGCTGCCGTGAATTGAAGAATTACCTCCACGCTGAAAGGCACACAGGAGGTAGCAAAAGAAGAAGAAGAAGAATTGAAGAATTACAGGACAGGGCATCAGGAGGCGAGACGTGGGAGTAAATGCCCAAAAAATAACCTCATAGTTAGTTCAGAAAGCATAACCAATTCAGATGAATTGATAACAGATAGATAATTATTCCCCTTATCAGGAATACAGAAAATACAATAACTTGCCTTTTGTAGAAATTTGTCTAGTGAATTTCCTAAGTGGCATATCTTAAAATAAGAAAAATTGAATAAATAAATTACCTCATGTTAAATGGAGCCATCAGCCTTACAGTAAACTGTCTATTTTTGGAACATTTCATACGAGGTATTTTAGAAGGATCGAAATCAGGCGGGTAGTATTTCTAAAAAAACACATAGAATATTAAATAAGTAACAATAAAACCAAAGGCATAAAGATGAATACAATAAAATCTTGACAGGATGTAATAGCTACTCGAAATATTGAAAACTGGACACTGCATTTTTAATGTAATACAAATAAATTCTTAAGGTAAGTTAAGACTAAATTTTAGCTTTTATATCAATATTTGTTATGAGAATTATAAGATATAAGTAGTAACATGTTAATATCTACTTTATAAAAAAAAAATGTTTAAACATTTATACTTAGAAATAATCAAATCTTTTTTTCAATTACTTACATTTAATACTTTTCTTTCAGACATTTTGAGTTAAAATGTGGTTGTTGCAACAGCAAAAAAGAGTGTCAGAACAGATATTTGTTTTCTTGTAGGTTATAAACTTTGCACAGAGAAGTACGTGGAAGGTTTCTAAAAACCAAAGAGATACATCAATAAAACACAATGAAGTATTGTTAAAATATAAGTATTTATTTGCAACATGAAATAAATATGTAATCTGAAAACCCATTTTAATAAAAAATTCATTATTTAAAGCCTCAAAAATAAACCAAGTTTAACCAAACATATATGACAGCCTGGAAAAGATTTATTTATTTATTAACGTCTACTTTATGCTAATGTGGCTAATTGGGACGGGTTATTTACTGGTTAGCTTAATATATATATATATATATATATATATATATATATATATATATATATATATATAAAATTGTAACCTCTGTCTGTACATTGATTTTTTTCTCGAAATTTCACGATAACTTTTCGTTTCACATGTCATAGACACCATAACTGCATTTTGTTTCTTTGGTGTGTGTTTGTTTGTTACCTTTTCACGCATAAACGGCTGAACCGAATTTTATGAAACTTGGTATGTATATTACTACTAACCCATCTTAGACTTTACGCTATACTAATTTTCTCTGAGACGAACAGGAGTGGGGGTTGTAAGGGAGGCCTGAAATTAAAAATAACGATATTTCGTTTCCTATTTGTTTTTTGGCAAATATGCACATAACAAAAGTAGTTTATTTTGTTATTTAGAGTAACTTTTGTTATATACACTTTTTTCGTATACCGAATTATAAACGAAATATACGCTAAACCTTATAGCAGAAGTGAACAATTTTATTTGGGACCAAAGACCCAACTGAAATAAATAAAACTCGGTATATGTATTAGGACTAACGCTTTCATTATAACAAGCCATACCAACATTTATAGGGACGGGCAGGAGTGGGGGTTATAAGGGAAGCCAGAATTTAAAAATAGCGATATTTCGTTTCCTATTGGTTTTTCGGAACATGAATATAACAAAAAATGTTTATTTTGTTATTTAGAGTTACTTTTTTTTATATACACTTTTTTCGTATACCGAATAATAAACGAGATATACGCTAAAACCTAAAGTGGATGTGAAGAATTTTATTTGGGACAAAAGAACCAACCGAAATAAATAAAACTAGGTATGTTTATTAGCACTAACGCTTTCATTATTACAAGCCATACCAACATTCCTAGGGACAGGCAGGAGTGGGGGATGTAAGTGAGACCTGAATTTAAAAATAGCGGTATTTCGTTTTCTATTCGTTTTTCGGCAAATAAGAACATAACAAAAGTTGTTTATTTTGTTATTTAGAGTAACTTTTGTCATATTCATTTTTGTCTTTAAACAAAGTATAAACGAGATATACACTATAAACTGAAGCGGGAGTCAGCTATTTCATTGGGCGCTAACGATTAAACCGAACTTAAAAAAACTCGGTATGTCAATTTGTTATTTAGATTAACTTTTGTTTTATACATTTCTCCAGGAACAATGGGTGGAGCAAGTAATTTGCGTAGAAATATTGATATGCTCAACAATTCATTTCAATTTGAACTATCAGGTACCTCACCTGGAATAGCAATAAGATTGGTCCTATATAATTTCCATTCATCCTCAAATCAATTCCCGAGTGAAGCCGGGTATCTGAGCTAGTATATATATATATATATATATATATATATATATATATATATATATATTTATCTGCTAGTGCTTTTAAGTTTTGTTTGATCGTTACCAAACTCGATATTTAAACGTTTTAGGCAAAAAAGACACATCTAGTTTAGTTCGTTAATGGCTGAAATTGGACCAGTGGGAAGGGGGGTTTAGAGGTGGATTTTCGAAACCTGGAAATATCTCCGTTACTACTCGTATATGTCGGATCGAAAATTATATAGGACCAATCTTATTGCAAATTAAATTTACTATAAACATTGTTCTATACATTTATTCTCTATCTTGAATATTAATATTCGAGATATTTGCATTTTTATTAATTGTAATGGCCGAAATGAGATCGGCTAACTTCGAGTATAGTCGTGAGTTTCTGTCAAAGCTAGTTCGGCCGTTTCCGTAACTGTTCGACTCTAGTGAAATATCTCTATTGTAAAACTTCACGTGGGAAATCTGCTTAGTTTACGCAGCCCCTGCGTGACGGACTTTTTTATATATATTTAGTAATATTTTTTTGATAGTGATAGCTTGATCAGGCAGTACTCGCCTTTTCGAAGTTTTTTTTTTCAAATGTCTATGCATTGATATATATATATTCTAGATTCTACCTCGAAAACATAAGAACTTGAGGTCTGTTTTTGGGAATATTAGTTGTTATTTTTATTGCCAATCACCACTGATTTGGGCATAAAAAAAAGTTATTTTGTTGAGAGTCACTACCTACTCTTCCTCTAAAATAGGTATTGTTGTGGGGGTGTAATCGACAACATTGAGAGCCTTCTGAAGTATGGTTCAACATCTGGTTTATTTGGAAGGAGCTCAACTTCTTCCTACACGTCTTTAATATTTAAAACGAAACATCTTTCTTTATTTCACCTAAAAACAGAAGTAAGACTTATTCATAAATGAGAAAAGAAATCTCAGCGTAGCCTAATAATTGGTGATACTCGGTGTTATTAAAACTTCTTCTTGGGTCAAAATCATTCAAGACACCTACCACTTTAAAATATTATCAGGAAGTGCGTATTATTGTCTAAGTAAGTGCTCGGCAAGCATTGATCTCGCACTTCGTAAAATTAGGCTACTTTAAAATATCTGTCGCCCGGGAACAGTGGTGATACCCAAAGTGGTCTATTTGGACGTCCAGGGGCCGATGACGACTTATAAGGAGTTCATACGAGGGAAAATAAAAATTAGGGGGATGTGGGATGTAAACGGGGTCTACGATTCATAGTTTGGTGAGTTTAATAGCGAGCAAACAAAAATGACCACCGCTAAATACACACTCTCTCTCTTTCTCTCTCTCTCTCTCTCTCTCTCTCTCTCTCTATATATATATATATATATATATATATATATATATATGTATGTATGTGTGTGTGTGTGTGTGTGTGTTGTATGTGTACTGGAAATGGAAGAAATGTATTGGAAATCATGTCAAGAGTAGATCAGCTCACTAGCTGATAGTTATTTATCTTAAGCCTATTATACCAAAAGTCCGTCACGCAGGGGCTGCGTAAACTAAGCAGATTTCCCACGTGAATTTTTACAGTAGAGAAATCTGCCCAATAACAACTGTAATAATAACTGTAGTAAGGGATCTCTAAACCTATTCACGAGGGACGAACAGTTACGGCCGCCAGAGCTCTCGGCTGAAAGTCCCGAACATAGCCGACTCCTGCCGACCACACACAGAATACAAATGCAAATATCTCGGTTAATATTCAAGATAAAGATTGATTCTATACAATTTTTCGATCCGACGCATAATAACGGAGATATTTTGAATTTTCAAAAATCCCCCCTCTAAACCCCCCTCCCACTGGTCCGATTTCAGCCATTAACGAACTTGATCTTCCTTTTTACATAAAAAGAGTAAATTCCGAGTTTGGTAATGATCAGCGGTCTTCATTTTTTGTCATCTCCTGGGTAGGATCGATGGACATTTGAAGAAATGTTTCGAAACTCGCGTCATGAGTACGACCTCAATAGCTGATTTCCCTTAAGTGAGATCTGCTAAAAATGAAATGGAGCTTAGGAACCTAGACAATGATGTCATTCTAGTTTACTGACTTAATATGGTTTTATAATGAGTCCCTCCCATTCACTGACTTTGAACAGTTATGTCAATGTCTCATCCGTGTCCACCTCTATAATTATATCAGATCCCCTTTCGCAATAAATGATTTCCTATATCAGTACCCTCTTCCCCTTTTTGGGGGGACTAGAAGGAAAAATGTCCTCACGCCGGTTCTTACCAAGGAGATTTCCCACATGATGGGTCCACTACTGATCTCGTCCCACCACATATTCTCTATTTCTTAATAAAAAAATTGATGAGTAGATGTGGGGGGTTATTGAAGACTGAAAGTTAGAAAAACTTACTTATCATTTGAGTTAAGCTAATGACAACAATTGAGAGGATCACTATTTTAACAAAATGGTTCCACAACATTTTTCGGCATAACAATGGAGATATTTTGAGTTTTCGAATTCCACTCTCTCTAATCCTCTCCCCCCGTATTCCTGGTCAGATTTCAGCCATTAACGATTATGACTTTTAGTATTGTCTGAAACTGTTAAAAATTGTGTATGGTATAGATCACATAAACATTTTTGAGTCCAGAAATAAAATCTCAACAGATAACGTCATTACACAACGTATTCGCATGTATCTCATCTATTAAATACCCGATGGAAACAATGCTTGGCATTTAAACTTGGAATAAGGCGTTTCATGATATATTGACTTATTGTTAAAGTGCAAAAATCGCGGGTAATATTCAAGATAAAGAAACGTTATAAACAGAACATGACAAATTTGCAACAAGATTGGTTATATAATTTTTCAATCCCAGTTAGTAACGGAGATATTTTGAATTTTAGATTTCCGCCCCAACTATACTTTTCTCCTCCAGCACCAATTTCATCGGTTAAAGAACTAGATCTTTAGTTTTACTTGAAACGCTGTTATATTGAGTTCAATATAAAAGTTGCAAATATAAAATTCGATTACCAAAGCGGTACAAATGAGTTACAAGTTATTATAAATATATATAATATTTAGAACGGACAACTTTTTCGTCATGTCCTGGGTTGGATTGATAGAGAAATTTTTCGCATTATCGCCTGTTGAGTAGGTACAACCATAAGGGAAATTTCCTAATATTTTATTCTATGCTATTTCCTTTTGCGGCTCTATTCACTCAACTATTGAGTTTTTAGGAATTTAGCCTCCTTACCCTTCTATTATTCTGTTAATAGATATGTAATTGGAAAGCTAATAATAATTTACTGATTTGCTCCAAGGGCACAGAAAGTAGGTACAATAATAGTGCTATCCCCACTCCAAGCGAACCAGTACCCTCCCTCCCAGCTTCCAAGGATTCAGTTCCTATCGGAATTGTTATCAGTTCTGTTTTCCTCCACTGACATTATAGCTTAATCCTCCTCTAATTCCTATTTCTGATATCACCTAAGGCGCACGTTATCGCCGCCAATGACTATCTCTTAGTCAAATATCAAACATGAGAAAGTGCATTAGTGAAATTATTTAATGCAACTGCAGAAGGAAATTGGAAACATCAATCGCATAGCACACCAAGCACCAGCTAATCTAATGATCGTGAGTATCTGTTTATCTTTATAGTTTCTCTATTTTAAACATTTTTAATATACTATTTGGGTATTAAATATGAGTAAACTTGAAGAACAGAGATGGCTTTTAGCGGATTTCGCTTAAGGGAAATCAGCTATTGAGTTTGTACTCATGACGCGGTTTTCGAAAAATTTCTTCAAATGTCCATCGATCTTAGAAGATTTCCAATACGAATCACTACTGATCTCATCTCACTATATATTTTCAATTTCTAAATGAAAAAAAAAAAAAAACTGATGAGTGTTGAAATTAATTAGGGAGTTTACTGAAAGCTGATTTCAAGAAAGTAAGATTAACTCACTTAATATTTCAGTTACGAAAACATGTATAGAACAAGAATTGTAAAGCATTAACAGTCTGACATGATTGGTTCTACATCATTTTTCGACTGACTCATACTGAGATATTTTAAATTTTCGAATTCCCTCTCCCTCTAAATCCCTTTCCCCCTTATACCTGCTTCGATTTCAGCCATTAACGAGTATAACCTTTAGTATTGAGTGAACCGGTTAAAAATTGAGTATGGTATAGATCAAATAAACATTTTATAGTCACGAAATAAAATATTAATAGATGATGTCATTTCACAACGTATTTTCATGGATCTATCCAGTAAAGATCTGTTGAAAACACCTTTTGGTATTTAAGCTTCGATAAATGTGGTTCACAATGCAAACATTTCGATTAATATTTAACATTGAGAAACAATGCATATGACATTTATAGAACATTACATTTATACGGTTGATCCTTTCTTATTCTTCAAACCGGCTTTCTGCTCTAGCGGTCTGCTAGTAACACGCCATTACTGTTGTTCGGGAAGGGTCACCGTCCGGGGTCTAAAGGATCGTGCTCTTTTTTTCTTTTTTTTCTTTTGTCCGTTACCTAAACTAAGAAGAAAGATCAGGAAAAAAAATCATGCAGCAGAGGAAGGGATGAGAAGAAAGCTAAGCTAAATAAAACGTTCAAGCATGCAAAATAAAAACAAGTACCTCATGTACAGATGCATATACACATAAATACCTGGTTGTGGTGCAGGATAAGGCAAGGACTGCTTTTTTTTCTGTAATATATTTATTAACGTTATTAGGTGGTCTTGTAGATAGGCTCCTTGGTGCTGGTTATCTGAGTAGATGTTGCTGAAGATGATCTGAGCAGGGTCACAGTCGTCGTGTCAGACAGGGTAATCCGAAAGATAGCCGGAGAGTAGGCTAAAAGGAGAAAGGCTTAGTTAGATAGAAGTGTAGCTGTTAATGTCTTAGTGTGGTGGGTTGCATTTTAGAGACTGTGTCGGTACTTTGTAGTCCGTCATAGAATTTGCCGTATCTTCGTCTTTAAGAAAGAGGCGATTGTGAGAATGTAGTTCAGTTGCTTTAGTGTGTCTGAAGGATGTATGATATGTGGTAGGTTTATGGATAGTGTTTTGAAATTGTTGAAGCTGAAGAGTAGACGGAAGAAGAAATCTAAAGAGAGTTGTTCCGTGTGATAGTGTGGAACGTAAGGTAAGGAGTATGTGACAAAGGGAGCTGGCTTTTTTTTGTCCTGACCTGCTTCAGCTTCCTCGAGATTCCAAAAGTAATGTGTTTCCCTAGCCTGATTTCCAGTTAGTTTATCTATTCTGTAAGTTAAATTATTTTGTCTTGCAACCTAACAATATCTGGGCGTTCGGCGGCACCGCTAATCTTTCATAGTGAAGAGTAGTTTACTGGGGGAGTAGCTAAGATTTTTGTCGGTTTTGCCGTGATGTTTAAGTCAGTCATTCTTTTTGTCACGTTTTTGCAAGTTTTCTCGGTTTGTTTGAGTGCGAGTTTGTACAAAATGGATGTGCTATATACAGCGATTTCGCCGGCATAAGCGGTTATGTTTGCTTTGATTTGTATACTCTACCCAAAATATACTCTGTTTTTATGATGAATAGTGTAGGTGTGCGAGAGTCTTGTACCCTAACAGTCGTAGTCCGTTAGTATATGGTGTTATAGAGTTATTCTGGGCTTCTGTTAGTTTTGAATCTTTTGAAAGTGTTTCATGTGAAATGAGTCGACACAGTTTGTGCAGTCGTTGGATATGAGTGTTGTAGTACGGTTCATGCTCATATTGTTTGTGATGAGCGCTCGGCAGGGATTAGACTCTGAAATGTACTCTTTAAGGTAGTTGGAAATTATCATCTGTTATATCTTAAAGAGGCGGCACGTTACTTATTCGGAACAGTTCTAGCGCGACAACGCGTTTCCCGGGTTTGGGGGACAGGCGTAATTATGGAGTGTTTCCATTGTAACGGGAAGTGTTTGAGTGTCTGGCATGAGTTGTAAAGGTGTACTAGATAGTGTAATTTCTTCCTGGGTAGTTGTTCGAGTAAGATAGTCTATACTCAGTCTTGTCCTGAGATTTGTTAAGGCATGTCCGTCTAAGTATTGCTGCTAGCGTCTTGGGTGATACCTACTTGACATGTAGAGTCTGTCTGTATTCGGGTGAGCTGTCTGCGACAGTGCGTCTTGTGTGTAATAAGTAGCGAGATTGTCCGTCTGTCTCCCACTGTCATTTTGTGCATGAGGTTGTCACATCAATAGTAAGTCTATTTTCGATTGGTAATTGTGGTTCCCGATTTTCTTGAAGAAGTGACTGCCTGGGTGGATTACTGTGAGTGGGTGTTTGGTTATCAAATCGCCCAATTTTTCACTTCTAGTGTTGTGCCAGACATTATGTTTAGCTTTCAGATCTCCAATGACTAGGTGTTCTCTGCCAAGTCATATTTCATTTAGAGCCAATCCCAGTAGTTTGAACCGTCCAGGTGGTCTTCTATATATACCGGTGAGTCTATGTTGTTTGCTTAGTTTGCTCTGTAGAATGAGTACGTAATGTAGTCCCTGTGTAGGTATGATGGGGTCTATTCGTCACGCGATAACATGTCGGACAGCGATCGCTACGCCTACTACGTCCTCTGTTGTGGATTTTCTGCGTAATGTGTAACCCAAGAAGCGTACAATCATCCACTTTTTGAGTCTTGTTTCTTTTAGTATGGTTTTAGTAAGTTTTTTGTCCCTTAGTCCACTTCCCGTAGTCATGCAGGTAGTCCGTTTATGTTGTAGTTTTGAATAGACCATCCAGCTATCGTGAATCTAACAGTCTTGTGATTATGTTCATTATAGATGTGATGTTCTGAGTTTTATGGACATGTTGATAATACTGCTCATGTTCCTTGATTACTCCTGTGCCCAAGTCGGTGTACTCGTATTGTGTGTAGATGTTCTAGTCTTGTACGGGGTAATGTGGCTTTGTATGTGGTAATGGACCACGTCGTTACTGCAGTCAGTGGGGCTGAGTGGCGTGTGAGCAACTGGCATTCTGTCCTTTAAGCCCGTATGTCAGACCTTTCCCAAACTGGGGCATTCCTTGGCTCTTCGCTAGCCGCTCTATTCGTGTGTATGTCTATTCGAGGGTGGATGTGCGCCACCACAGTAGGTGCACTTTAGTATCGTCGTCGGTCTGTTGCACCTTCGTACAAAAAGGGTCTGGAACAATGTACGGACTGAACATTATGTCCATTTGTTTTTGGTATGACCGGTCGCTTGCAGTCGGAAACATTGAGTGATGCCGCTTTCGGTGGTATATATTTTAAAATAAACTTTTATAGCTTGTATAATGTGGCATGTCTTTGGCAAAGACCAAGAGATAAATAGATAGATATAGATGTATCTGTATTTGTCTGTTACTGCTCTAACAGTCACAGTTTTTTGTTTGATTGTTGGCAATCTCAATGATCAAGTTTGGTAAGGGCTGAATGGGACAGGGTGAGGGAGAGGGAGAATTTCGAAAATTCAAAATATCTCTGCTATTATACGTAGGATCGAAAAATTGCTTAGAATTGAATAGAAATCTTATTGTAATTGTCTATAAATGTTGTCATATACATTTTTTCTCTATCTCAAATATAACCGATATTAGCATTTTTAATTTTCAATCTTCAGTAAACCCCGACTATTACTCATCAGACGTCAACAATTACCCCATATATCATGAAACGTCTTATTCCAAGGTTAATTCCAAATATTGTTTTCATCGCACCTTTATTATGTGAGATACACGCTAAGAGAGTGTGATTATGATGATGGTAAATTAAAAGGTTTGCGATCTTGACGAGACAATTTTTTTTTAATCTATAACATACTTGATATTGAACTGTCTCATTAAGCTCTAAAGATTATATTAGTTATTGGCTGGAATCGAACCAAGAGGAGGGGGGATGAGAAACGTGAGAAACTCGGCCGGGAGTTGCTAAATATTGGTCTGGATCAGGGGTCTCCAAACTACGGCCCGAGGGCCACATCCGGCCCGCGGACAGATTTTGTCCGGCCCGCGGAGAGCTAGCATTCTTGAAAACTCCTATTAGAGAACATATTTTTTATAGCAAATTAAATTTAGTTTACTGAAGTATTCTAATTTTATGTTGAATAATCATTAATATGACATCTACATTGATATGGTCATGGGCTAACTATTCATAACATTGTTGTAGGCTTATTGTTATTGTTTTTGTGATAAGTTGGATAAAGAAACACAAAATTGTAATGAGTAAAGACGTGTATAATTTGCAGAAAATTTAACTTCAGTATATAATAACTAACAAATTATTGAAATGAATCCAACTAACATTTTATACATTTTAAATAAAAACATAACTTATAACAAGCATAATGACATATGAAATACTAATGGAAAATTAATAATATGCAGTGTTGCCGTTTTGCGGACTGTAGTCCGATTTGCAGCCTTTTTTAAACGTTGCGTACTTTTTCGGAGTTTTTTTTGGTTTTGGCCCTCGGAACTTACTGGAGTAATCAGAATGGCCCTAAGGCTGGAAAGTTTGGAGACCCCTGGTCTAGATTAATATCGAGTTGGTCATGCTTTATATCAGGTGTTCGATGGCGGGAAAGCTATGATGTCATATATAGGATAAGCATCTATTGATAAGCACGGTTAAAAAGGAAACATTTAAGGTATTTCGCTACATTAACTTTTATTACAAGTTTTGCACTATAATACAATAGTTACATCTCTCTCGTATACTACGACAAATAAATATGTGATGTAAAAAAAAAAAATCTGCTAATATAACGGATTTCATTTTCAGCACAACAAAAACACGAAAATCAGTCTAAATTAAAGAATTCAATTTTTTATTGTTGACTTTTGTTTTTTAGCCATCAAACATTATGAAGGGATAAGAGAGAAAGCCTATAAGTATCTAGCTATTTCTGTTTAGCTTCACCTAAGAGGAGCTTTTTAGGCGCTATGGGCTCTGTAGGACCTGAGCCTTTGTCGGCATCTTAGATCAATCACACTCTAGAGTCCGTAAGACCTAAAATGTATTTGGTTTATTTCAAATAAAATATATTCAACTAAAGTAATCTGGTATTATTTACAGATATATATCATTTTAATAAATTTGAGTCCTAGTTCCAAGTGACTTAGCAGGCTTGCTTCATTCTGATTAGCCAAATGACCCTACCTTAAACTAAAGACGGCTCTAGAGGTCATTCTTACAATTTGCACTTACAGCTTCCTGAATATATTTTTAACCATGGTGTTTTATCTATTTCAAAGGTGACTACTTGAGTCTGCCTGAAGAGCGGCATAGCACTGCTTGGTGCCTGTGTTCTGCGATTATCAACAAGCACATTTATCACACACACACACACACACACACACACACACACACACACACACTTCATCCTGACGTGAGTCCATATCCTTTATGAAATCTTTTCGCTTCAAATATTTTATTGCACCTGGCTCATCTTAATGAATTCCAGGTTAGGGAGATCAGAAGTGCCGAAAGAAAACTTTGAATATGAGGGATAATGCTTGAAGAGGATAATAAAAAAATAGTGCCTTTATCAGTCAAAGGTAATAAATACATTTCAAGTTTTATTATTCCATTAATACATATGTTTATTGCATTGCTTCAGCTCAAGTATGCCAATTACAAAGTATTGATACTCCCAAGAGTTCCCCTTAGTTGCAAGGTTGCAATGATCCCTACGCACAATTTTATTAAGGAAATAGCTGAAAACCATTCTGCATATTTCCGAAATAGGTTTTCGTATGTCCATCGGTCCTACCTTGGAATTTTGTGAAAGTAACAATAGGGACAATCCATAACATGGGCAAAAATTATGCCACATTTGTGAATGTACCTTCGAGTCCTTGTCAAGATCCTAATAAATTATATTTTCAAGAATGAAAATGAGTATTTTTTTTTTTAAGTGTTTAAGTATAAAGCCTTTGAATTTACAGATAAAATAAATGGTACAGAATTTGATGGGCATTGTTAACTTCAGGAGCCTTTTATTATGTGTTTAACATCCAATGATACGTTACAGAATGTACAGATTTTTCCGTTCTATTGTGTAATCTGTGACCCATTTTTCAGTCCTGTGTTAGTTGGTTAGTAAGGCTATTTTTTTTTTTTTCTTTTGTAAATATCTAATATAATAAATCTTAATGGTTGAACTAAGCCAACCACTTTTATTCCCACCTGTTTAATGATTTGACAGCTACTGTATTAATGGTCTATCCGGTATTTATGTATTGCATTAATACCTACTGTTTCATTTCCTACGGATGTTATTATTTATCTGCATCCACTCTGCAGGGTGTTATTGACGATAAGATGTTTCGTCGTGTGTAAATCACAAACCACTCTTCTGGGAAACCACTAGGGCCTGAATGGAAGAGAACTATTTTATTATCCACCACTCCAATAGTGTCAGTCAGTTATTGGCATCGCTTGTTGACGCATGTAATCCCAGTGTCAAGCTTTTATTGTGTTATCAGTGAACTGATTTTAACCTGGAATGGGAACATTTATCATATATATCAAGAATCATTTTTATGGTAAGTCCGACCATTTAATGCAACATAACACAACCTTTAGTTACAGCAAGTTCAAAACAATAAACTGGCCTAATACTTGACTCGGTATTAAATCATTTTAAAAGAGTATTAAAGTATATAAAGTTTGTCAACCAAATATATTAACATATTTATTTTGTATTTACGTTTCGAATAACGTGGTTCATGATATAAGATGCATGGCATGAATAGCAGTAGGGATCACCGATGGCATAAAACTAAAATAAATACCTCGTTTATTAATGAGGATAGTGAAAATAACATCAGCATATCACATTCCCTTTCATAGGATCCCCTTAAGGGAAATCAGCTATTGAGGTTGTACTCATGACGCGATTTTCGACATTTTTCTTCAAATGCCCATCGATCCTACCCAGGAGATGACGAAAATGAGGTCCGTTCAAAACTGTATATATACTGTATATATATATATATATATAAAATTGTAACCTCTGTCTGTACATTGATTTTTTTCGCGAAATTTCACGATAACTTTTCGTTTCACATGTCATAGACACCATAACTGCATTTTGTTTCTTTGGTGTATGTTTGTTTGTTTGTTTGTTTGTTTGTTTGTTACCTTTTCACGCATAAACGGCTAAACCGAATTTTATGAAACATGGTATGTATATTACTACTAACCCAACTTAGACTTTAGGCTATATTAATTTCCTCTGAGACGAACAGGAGTGGGGGTTATAAGGGAAGCCAGAAATTAAAAATAGCGATATTTCGATTCCTATTGGTTTTTCGGCAAATATGCACATAACAAAAGTTGTTTATTTTGTTATTTAGAGTAACTTTTATTATATACACTTTCGTCGTATACCGAGTTATAAACGAGATATACGCTAAAACCTATAGAGGAAGTGAACTATTTTATATGGCACAAAAGAATCAACCAAACTAAATAAAACTCGGTATGTGTATTAGCACTAATGCTTTCGTTATAACAAGCCATGCCAACATTTCTAGGGACGGGCAGGAGTGGGGGTTATAAGGGAAGCCAGAAATTAAAAATAGCGATATTTCGTTTCCTATTGGTTTTGCGCCAAATGTGGTCATAACAAAAAATGTTTATTTTGTTATTTAGAGTCACTTTTGTTATATACACTTTTTTCGTATACCGAATTATAAACGAGATATACGCTAAAACCTATAGCAGAAGTGAACAATTTTTTTTGGCACAAAAGACTTAACCGAACTAAACCAAACTCGCTATGTGAATTAATACTAACGATTTCCTTATAATATGCCATACTAACATTCCTAGGGATGGGCAGGAGTGGGGGTTATAAGAGAGGCCTGAAATTAAAAATAGCGATATTTCGTTTCCTATTGCTTTTTCAGCAAATATGCACATAACAAAAGTTGTTTATATTGTTATTTAGAGTAACTTTTGTTATATGCACTTTTGCCGTATACGGAAGTATAAATGAGTTATATACTAAAAACTATAGCGGGAGTCCACAATTTTATTTGGCACAAAAGACTCAACCGAACTAAACCAAACTCGCTATGTGAATTAATACTAACGATTTCCTTATAATATGCCATACTAACATTTCTAGGGACGGGCAGGAGTGGGGGTTATAAGGGAGGCCTGAAATTAATAATAATGATTTCCTATTGGGGTTTCGGCAAATATGCACATTACAAAAGTTGTTTATATTGTTATTTAGAGTAACTTTTGTTATATGCACTTTTGCCGTATACGGAAGTATAAATGAGTTATATACTAAAAACTATAGCGGGAGTCCACAATTTTATTTGGCACAAAAGACTCAACCGAACTAAACCAAACTCGCTATGTGAATTAATACTAACGATTTCCTTATAATATGCCATACTAACATTTCTAGGGACGGGCAGGAGTGGGGGTTATAAGGGAGGCCTGAAATTAATAATAATGATTTCCTATTGGGGTTTCGGCAAATATGCACATTACAAAAGTTGTTTATTTTGTTATTTAGAGAAATTCGCTAAACACTTCTTTTCAATATGAACTACCAGGTACCTCACCTGAAAAAATTAATTCAAATGTATGTCAATATTTTCTCCTTAATAATTCAGATCTATGCATAATGCTCAGGAGACGGGAAATATGACAATATGCAGGACAGTGAAGTCTTACATAAAAAAATAATTTTATTATTAACAAATGCCAACAACGGGTATTAACCCTAAACACTTTCGCGACATTTCACGATAACTTTTCGTTTCACATGTCATAGACACCATATCTGCATTTTGTTTCTTTCGTGTATGCTTGTTTGTTTGTTACCTTTTCACGCATAAACGGCTGAACCGAATTTTATGAAACTTGGTATGTATATTACTACTAACCCAACTTAGACTTTAGGCTATATTAATTTTCTCTGAGACAAACAGGAGTGGGGGTTATAAGGGAAGCCTGAAATTAAAAATAGCGATATTTCGTTTCCTATTGGTTTTTCCTCAAATATAAACATAGCAAAACTTGTTTATTTTATTATTTGGAGTAACTTTTGTTATATACACTTTTGTCGTATACCTAAGTATAAATGACTTATACGCTAAGGACTATGGCGGGAGTCCACTCTTTTATTTGGCACAAAAGACTCAACCGAACTAAACCAAACTCTCTATGTGAATTAATACTAACGATTTCATTATAATAAGCCATACTAACATTTCTAGGGACGGGCAGGAGTGGGGGTTATAAGGGAGGCCTGAAATTAATAATAGTGATATTTCGTTTCCTATAGCATTTTCGGCAAATATGCACATAACAAAAGTTAATTATAGTGGGAGACAACAATTTTATTTGGCACAAAAGACTCAACCGAACTAAATAAAACACTCAGTATGTGTATTAGCCCCAACGCCTTCCTTATAATAAGCCATACTAACATTTCTAGGGGCAGGAGTGGGGGTTATAAGGGAGGCTTGAAATTAATAATAATGATTTCCTATTGGGGTTTCGGTAAATATGCACATAACAAATGTTGTTTATTTTGTTATTTAGAGAAATTTCCTCAACACTTCTTTTCAATATGAACTACCAGGTACCTCACCTGAAAAAATTAATTCAAATGTATGTCAATATTTTCTCCTTAATAATTCAAATCTATGCATAATACACAGGAGACGGGAAATATTACAATATGCAAAACAGTGAAGTCTTACATAAAAAAATAATTTTATTATTAACAAATGCCAACGACGGGTATTAACCCTAAACACAGGAACGGGTAAATGTCAAAATATTGTGCAAAGTAAAGCCTTGCCAAAAATATACCATCACCATTCAGCGTCAAATGAATTCCCGCGCGAAGCCGGGTATCTGAGCTAGTATATATATAAAATTGTAACCGCTGTCTGTACATTGATTTTTTTCGCGAAATTTCACGATAACTTTTCGTTTCACATGTCATGGACACCATAATTACATTTTGTTTCTTTCGTGTCTGTTTGTTTGTTTGTTACCTTTTCACGCATAAACGGCTGAACCGAATTTTATGAAACTTGGTATGTATATTACTACAAGCCCAACTTAGACTTTAGGCTATATTAATATTCTCTATGACGAACAAGAGTGGGGGTTATAAGGGAGGCCAGAAATTAAAAATAGCGATATTTCGTTTCCTATTGCTTTTTCAGCAAATATGCACATAACAAAAGTTGTTTACTTTGTAATTTAGAGCAACTTTTGCTATATACACTTTTTTCGTATACGGAAGTATAAATGAGTTATACGCTAAAAACTATAGCGGGAGTCCACAATTTTATTTGGCACAAAAGACTCAACCGAACTAAACCAAACTCGCTATGTGAATTAATACTAACGATTTCATTATAATAAGCCATACTAACATTTCTAGGGACGGGCAGGAGTGGGGGTTATAAGGGAGGCCTGAAATTAAAAATAGCGATATTTCGTTTCCTATTGCTTTTTCAGCAAATATGCACATAACAGAAGTTGTTTATTTTGTTATTTAGAGTAACTTTTGTTATATGCACTTTTGCCGTATACGGAAGCATAAATGAGCTATACGCTATAAACTAAAGCGGGAGTCCACAATTTTATTTGGCACTAATGACTCAACCGAACTAAACCAAACTCGCTATGTGAATTAGTACTAACGCCTTCATTATAATAAGCTATACTAACATTTCTAGGGACGGGCAGGAGTGGGGGTTATAAGGAAGACCTGAAATTAATAATAGTGATATTTCGTTTCCTATTGCATTTTCGGCAAATATGCACATAACAAAAGTTGTTTATTTTGTTATTTAGAGAAACTTTTTTTTATATACACTATCATCGTATACCGAAGTATAAAGGCGTTATACGCTAAAAATTATAGCGGGAGACAACAATTTTATTTGGCACAAAAGACTCAACCGAACTAAATAAAACACTCAGTATGTGTATTAGCACTAACGCCTTCTTTCAAATCTATGCATAATGTACAGGAGACGGGAAATATGACAATATGCAAGACAGTGAAGTCTTACATAAAAAAATAATTTTATTATTAACAAATGCCAACAACGGGTATTAACCCTAAACACAGGAACGGGTAAATGTCAAAATATTGTGCTACCGCTCTAGAGGTTGCATTTTTTCTTTTAGCGTTACCATACTTGATATATAATCCTATTATACAAAAAGAAAGATCAAGTTCGTTAATGGCTGAAATCGGAATTTCGAAAATTCTTAATATCTCCGTTATTATGCGTCGGATCGAAAAATTGTATAGAATTGATCTTATTGCAAATTAAATTTACTATAAATATTGTTCTATACATTTATTCTGTATCTTGAATATTAACCGAGATATTTGCTTTTGTATTTTGCGAGTGGTCGGCAGCAGTCGGCTACGTTCGGGACTCCGCCGAGAGCTCTGGTGGCCGTTTCCGTAACTATTCGTCCCTCGTGAATAGGTTTAGAGATCTCTTACTACTACAGTTGTTATTGGGCAGATTTCTCTACTGTAAAACTTCACGTGGGAAATCTGTTTAGATCTAGAATAACGTACTGATACACTAAGCTAGCAATATGTTCATAAAATGGAATATTTACGATTTTGATTTTGACCATCCTTAAAGCCCTTAGGTTGGTTTTAAAGTATTTCAAAAAGAAAATATATATATATATATGCTAACGGTCAATCTGTGGAATTATAGTTTGATCGCATCCAAACTTCTTATTATAACACCCCCTCCACCTTCGCCTTCCTCTGGTCCGATTTAAGACATTAACTTACTTGATCTTTATATTCTACATAAAACTTTTAAATATCGAGTTTGGTTACGATCAAGCTATAATTGCGACAGCTAGAGCGTAAGCATATATATATATATATATATATATATATATATATATAAACTGCTCAAAAATGAATAGGGATATTGGCTATTTTGTGGTATGTATGGGGCCTAGCATATTTTTTTTTTTTTTTATTACAAATATCATTAATATTTATTAGAAATTATTGTCTTTTTCCCCCATAAAAAAGAAATTTAATTAAGATCGATTTAATTAAAATTAATAGGATAAGTAAAAATAACCAATATCCCTATTCATTTTTGAGCAGTATATATATATATATATATATATATATATATATATATATATATATATATATATGCTTACACTCTAGCTGTATAGTTTTGAATGGACCTCACTTCACGCCATCTCCTGGGTAGGCTCGATGGGCACTTTAAGAAATTGTTTGAAAATTGCGTCATGATTACACCTCAATAGCTGATTTCCCTCGAGGGAAATTCGCTAATAAAATTGAATCTTACCACAAGTATTGAGGTAAAGATAACCGTTATTCATTCATGGGAGCAAGCTTTATTTATTAATTACAACGTTGGGTAGGGCAGCTTTTAGTTATAAACCTATTTAAATAGCTGGGCTACCCATCGTTTATTTAACGACTAGTTAGGGGCTCAGGTTTGCCATGTGAGTTAAAGCGGTGGCTAGTGTCGAGATCGAATCCCGCCTGGGCAATAGGAATTTATTTAGTGGCACACTCATTAAATAAAATCCTTACTCCCAACCTGGCTAGAAAAGGGTGGTAATCTGTGGATGTAGATGTTAATAAATAATAATAATAAACCTAGTTAATGCCGCTAGTTAATGTTCAAGCCGCCATTGCACGCTACACAGTAAGAGAACGATAGAATAGAGGTACATACTTCAGAATGCAATAAAAAGTCTTGGATTCTTTGTTCTATAGAGATATTCTCATGGAATAATAATAAATTGTATTTGGTAAACGGAAGTAAAAATATTGAAATTCATAAAACTGTACGTCTTTAGAAAACTATATTCTAAACACATTTTATTCCTATCTTCAACAAAACCAAAAAGATATATTTATTCGCCAATGAAAATATTGACGAATGTATATTTTGGAGTTATCCTCCATTCGAATAACGACAAATTCATGTATAGCCTAAATCATACGTTGGTGTAGTAGACTCATAAATTTGAAACTTCATTAAAATCGTTCTACCAATTTATAAATTATTGGGTTAACTAACGCAATAATAAAATTAAAAATTTTAATTGACTCAGCAGTAATGAAAATAAATAACCAATATTCTTACAATTTTAATGTTCAACAATGTTCTTCTATACTATTGTTTTCAAACTCGAATAATAGCCGAAATATTTGCTTATTTTTACTTTTCAGACTTCTCTAAATCTTCACTCCTACTAAAGAAATTTTCGTTTCGAATACCAGAGCAATCTAATATTTCATTTAATAACTCTCGCGACCTCGGTGCCTAATAACAATAAAATAAATAAACAACATCTCATGTGCAGCTTAAATTTCACTCCTGTTTACACCGCTTTCTTATTACTGGAAAAATTGGATATAAACCAGCGTCAGTAGCGTGGCCAGTACGTGGGAAATCTACTTAGTAAATGCCACTGCATGATGTTTTTTCTTTTTTTTGTATTTAAAGGCCCTCACTAATTGGTGAGGTACCTTTCGAAAGTACTAAGGTTTTATTTATTCATTTTTTAGAAAAATAGTTGAAATACATAGCACACTTCTTATATAAAATATAGGAGACAGTCTTAAGGTAGCAGATAGAAGGAGAGCAATTATAAAGACTTGGCTATATCTCTACTCATGGATTGATGGAGAGGTTTTTCCAACCAAAGAAGTAAAAAAAAAAGAAATATTGGTTTTCTTTATCCCACAAATTATGAATTAGTCCATAAAGACTGGTACCTCATCAATAATTTTTCGTTTTTTTATTTTAGCACTAGCCAATTATGAGAAGACTCCTTTCCCGGGGAATCCCGAATTCTCCCCAGGACCAGTGGTTTCAACTGATACCAATGTCAAGAAACTTAAACTCGTGGATTGCCATGAGAACCACATAGGACCCAAGATAGTCGCTTCGCATGTCACCGTCCACCTTCCAAAGGAGAGCAAATTTTCTAGGAAATCAGTAAAATGGTTCCTGATCTCAACAATAATCATTGTATTATTACTCGCTGTTGCTCTTGTCGTTACATTTACGATCCCTAAGGTATCATCCAACAATGATGATGATGATGATATTATTGATGACGGAGGGGAACACCCGGCTGATTGGTAAGTCAGTAATTCAATTTAAAACTCTCTCCTAATGTGTTGGGATATACTGGAAATACACGTACTCTAATATCCCCCTCCCTTTTTTTAAGATTTTACATGAAATATGAAATTCCGGGATTACTAGCATGATTATCGATGTCTTCTGGTATTGACGTGTCATGGTATTTTCAACCAAAACTTTTACTTGTCATGATGCTAGCTATGGTAGAAAATACATATTACGGCCATTACAGAAGGCCTCGATGTATTGACATGGATTCTGGAAGTCTAAAAGAGAAACAGGCGTATTTCAACCAATTTTGTTAACGTTTTCATTTGAATACGAAGCTGCTCTTAGTATGGATTAATGCATGGGCATAAAAATGTCCACCCGGCCTCTCCGCCGGTTCATCAGTTGCTGGCTGCTCTACTAGTGCAGCTCTTAATACCTCTAGAAACTGCTTATTTTTTTTTAATCAGCCGATTGTCACATCATTCAGCAACCACCAGCTGACGATAATCCCAGTGGTTGGGGATTATCATGAGAGTGTGCACCAGACTTTGATGAAGCCGAATCAGGTCAAAATCATTGAATAGATTTTTGATGCAAATTTTATCAATTATATGGCAAAGGGTTATCTGACAAAATACATTTAATCACTGATGTTGAATATTTGTTCGCAAATGATCTATAAAACAGATAAATATTATTCTAGGTGAAGAATTAACAAAGTATGAGACAACTACAAATAAATTTAAAAAGGAAAATACAGATATTCTTATCATAAAGGCAAGCAAATCTAATAAAACTGTTTTATTAAATAAGGGTATAATAAAAACCATTTAAAATAAAAACAATTGATTATTATCCAGATAGACTCTTTGCCATTTAGTTCATAAAAAAAAAGGTTCACACAAAGTTTTTTTTTTTTTTATGTAATGTCATGGTATACATTATTTATGTGCATATTTGCTGTAAACATTATTTCAGGTATTACACCAGGACAGACCGAAATGCCAGCGAGTGTGACGATCCTTGGCCAAGAATCATGAGAGATCATTTAGTAATCGATTCGTTGGATAGAACGTGTGTCGAGCCCATGGACTGCCTCCAACTAGTACAGAGCTTAACCGAAGATTCCGACTTCTACTTCTCAGCAGGAAGGGTCTACGAAGGATTTGGATGGAACTGCAATCCGAGGAAAAGACTCAGGTTGACTTTCCTCTCGAAGGGAAAGGCGACGCAGCTGGATATGTACTCATTCAACAGTCTTGTCAAAGTGGGAGTCAATATGAAGGAGATGTATCCCTCTTACGACGTGTTCCCGGCTTGCTGCGTTGAGAAAGACTCACATGGGCCCTCGCGAGGAATTCTGCTCTTCCTAAAGACGCTCACATCGTTCAGGGAAAGGGAGTGTATAGGACATAATGCCAACTGCCAGCAGGCTAAGGTGTGAAACTAGAGGCTCAATAGTAATGTTAATTTACCCCAAATGGCTGAACGTGACGTAAACGTGCTGGGTGAAGAAAATGGCATTTCGATAGTGAAAGGCTAATTGACTCAGACGACATTTCTGAAATTTCATAAAGTTTAAGTCCAAGTTCCAAAGAAAAGAAATTCATTCAAAAAATATGTGACCAATTTTATATATAGCAATACTGATCCCTTAAATTTTCACAAATATACTGTCATATTTAACCCTTATATTATAACAATTTTTTTAATTTTTTTAAGACGCTATATTTTCACAGATATATTTATGTTTTGCTGAAGGCTACATTAGCGACTCTAAGTAGAAAGAAATAAATATTTTTTTTTTACTTGAGAGAAAACAAATTTATTTATTATAACACAACAAATTTTTTGATGAACATGTGTTTTAATAACATATCCTCTTGTGTGTTAATAACATATGATTTTAAAAGAATAGCCGTTGCTAGGCTACAATACTCCCCACAACGACGGTGATGCTTCTGCAGCCTGATTGGACGTCCTCTTCGGGTTCTCCATTTCCATTAAATGCTATCACAACATAATAGGATACGCCATTTGTTTTTCTTATGTACAATTGTTTTTACAACTCTAAAACATACATTGTTTTATTTATTTATTTATTTTATATTTGTCTGTTACCGCTCTAGCGGTCGAAATTTTTGTTTGATCCGTACCAAACTCGATATTTAGTCGTTTTATGTAAAAGGAAAGATCAAGTTCGTTAACGGCTGAAATCGGACCAGTGCGAGGGGGGGGGGGGGTTAAAGGGGAGGATTTTCGAAAATTCGAAATATCTCCGTTACTATACGTCGGATCGAAACATTGTATAGAATCAATCTTATTGCAAACTAAATTTACTATAAATATTGTTATATACATTTATTCTCTATCTTGAATATTAACCGAGATATTTGCATTTTTATGAAGTCTGTGGTCGGGTATAGTTCGGATTAGGTCGGCCATTTCCCTCAGTACTTGGGTCAGGTGGAAGCTTCTTCTAACCTTACCTGTCGTTTCTAACCTTACCTTACCTTCGTTACTTTGTGAGATTTATGCAAATACGTTCTGTTCATCCGCCCCCCCCTCCTTCTTTAGTTCTTGGACTACTAAAATTTGAGTTATTAAAATACAAATTATTCTTACATTTCAGAAGGGTGATTCTCAAACTACGGGTTAATTTCGTTTGGCAAAATCTGTCATACTGAACTTTGCTCTAAAAATCTGAAAAAAATCTTGCTTGTTTCTGGGGTCGCCTTTGTACAGAAAATATGTCGCAAACAAATCAAACTCAATTTTTCTCTTCAAAAATTGAAATCTTTAATTTTTGGGTCCATGGTAATTACGGGTTGGAGCATGGTAATTACATTTTCTGTTTCTTACATTCATGTCGGTTTTTATGTTGCTTATGCTGAGTCACAATGAAGTTAACACATAACAACTAATGCGCAAAGAAAAATAACTTTTATTTAACGATCAAAATCAGTCATACAAAAAAAAAAAAAAAAAAAAAAAAAAAAAAAAATAAAAGAAAACATTTAAAATAAACAAAATAACATTTCTTGACTAGTCTTGATGAGCGAATATCGCTTTGGCATCATGCCTTAAATTAGAAGAAACAGTAGCAAATGAGGCTATTTCGGTCCCACAATAGGCCACCCCTGTGTGTAGACTTAATTGTTGCCTGGATGCCCCAAAATGAATGGCCTGAGGCTATTCAAAATATTTGCAAGCGTAATTCTCACTAAAGTCAATGTGAACTACCATTTCATTCCTAGGGCGTTGCTTTAGGATTCTGAATGCCTTGTGTTGGTGGTGTATTGCATGAGTCTGCCTCATGAATTCGTTTATTCACTCTCTAACTTCCTGACACCATCTAGCAGAGATGATTGATTTTTTTCTTTTACGGTGCGTTTTACCAGTCTTTGGGTACCTTTAATTTTTCGCTCCTCAAATTTCGTAGTCCACATGTTGTAGGAAAATGGAGTGCTATTGTTAAATGGTTGGAATCCAATTACATTCGATGAGCATGCCTGGCACTTTCGAAGGTAGCACTTTTCACCCATGGTCGCACAACCCAGTGTTTTTATCAGAGAGTCTGGATTACGTGTTGAAATTAAACCTGTCCGTTGAAGCTGAAAGGTGAGGAGCTTCATATTCTCATGTCTGATACACATACAGCTGTCTCGTCCATCAAGCTTGGGAGCAACAACATGTGGGGGCCTGAAACGGCAGAATGTAGCGTAGCTCAACTTTTTCGACAATGTCTTTGAAAACCTGTCATACAAGACTTTCATTGTGTTGAATAGATATCGTATTTGAACTTTTTTTCCATTAAAAATTTTAAATTGCTTTTTTCCAGGGCAAGGTGAGCTCTGTTCGTCATCCATTAAGAATTTTCTAATTTTATTTTGCTGCTCCAATGCCTTGTGTTTTAAATTTCTTTCGTACCTTAGGGTTTTGCAATTCCTTCTTCGATTTGACTTATGCTTGCATCATTACTCTGTACTTATGTAAAACGTCACCACCCACCACTTTAACAAAAATTTGCCTATGACTCCTTTTATGCTTTGTTTGTGCAACTTGCAGACAGCTGGCGCTGCGTTACTTCCCCTAAAAAGAGCCTTCTTTTTATCTCTTTTTCATTTTCCGGGGTTTTGCGTTGTAGGAGGTGTTTCACCTTACTTTTGGGACAGATCCTGCTTCTTTAGTTTTTTAATCAACCTTTCATACCTTTTTCTATACATGTCCTTGGCCTTAGTAGTGGCTGCAATCGTTTCTTTAAGCTTTGCCATCTGCCTGTACAATTTACTCCTTTCTCTCCTAATTCTTCTCAAGCCAGCTTCTCTCCGACTTCTTCCTGGTTGAGGTCGAACTACATCATTTCCAACCATTGGTGATTGAGGTGGTGTGTTCGCAAGTGTGCGTACCAAGATTCTGCTTTTTTCTCGGAATCGTCTTACATTTTCTCTCACTTTCTTCCGACGTTGCCTAAGCTCTCTTGGAGTTAGGTCTTTCACCATCTTAATTTTCCCTTCTTTCTTTCTCCCCAAGTACCGAAGTCTTTCTTTCAGCTGGTCCTCTTTCTGTAACTCAACATCAGCTTTCCTCCTCGCTCTCCTTTCTCTCTCTGCTTCCCTCTTCATAGCCAACTTCTCTTCTTTGGATAGGGTTGACTTTGGTCGACCAGGAGCTGGCATTTTTCAAGTCACATATATAATCTGCAATGAAAAAGAAGACACTGTGATGAAATTACCCCAATCAAAACTCTCAAAAGTAATTACCATGGTCAAAATGTAATTACCATGGTTTTTACTACAACCATGGTAATTACACATTTTGAAGTATGGTAATTACATATAGACGTTTGAATTGAAATATTCTGACAACAAAAAATATTATTGAGATGCTTTTTCTTAGCTTCAAATCAGCTATTCAAGCTCTTCAAAATCAAATCAAAAAAAAAACAATTTAATCTAAAAATTAAAAAGTTACAAGAGCCCATGGTAATTACAAGGAAAAAGCTACTCACCAGGTTCAACAACCTTCGGCACTGGATGCACACTTGAAACTGACTTGAACCTCCTGGAACATCTGGATTCATGGCAAGCAGGGTTGCCACCTTGTGTGGGGAAGAAAAAAAGTCCCGTATCCCTTATTTGCCTTGGTGAAAAATTCCCTCTTTTTTTTTGGCACGGTAATTAGAATTTTTCTTGGGACAAAAAGTAAATCATGCTTATATTGTTACTGGCCATCAAAAGTTGAAAATTGTTCATGATTCTGATCAATGAAATCTACCTCTTGGTTGGTCCTTTTGGAATCCAAGCGCCATGTTTTGATGCTGAAGGACACTTTCATAATGGAAAATCATGTTTTGGGACAGCCACGGTAATTACAAATATCCACTTTGTTCGCATAAAAACCATATTTTCACTGTATTTATACCTAACCATTTAATGGATTCTTGTAACTTAGACCTTCCTTCGAACAAATAAAAAAAAATGGGGAGGTTAAAATTAATAGTTAGCGAGGAATCTTATTTGGACGCAATATTGACTCGTAGTTTGAGAACCACCCAGAAGCCGTTTCAGTTGGGAATTTATTTTAATTAACTGAAAGATTTCTCATTGCCTTTGGTATTTAATCACGGTGGTATTGTGTTACAAGTATGCAGATTTCTCTATTGTAAAACTTCACATGGGAAATCTGCTTAGTTTACGCAACTCCTGCGAGACGGACTTTATATATATATATATATATATATATATATATATATATATATATATATATTTGTCTGTTAACGCTCTAGGGGTCGCAATTTTTGTTTGATCGTAATGAAACTCGATATTTAACCGTTTTATGTAAAAAGACAGATCAAGTTCGTTAATGGCTGAAATCGGACTAGAGGGAGGGGGGGTTTAGAAGGGGGATTTTCGAAAATTCAAAATATCTCCGTTATTATGCATCGAAAATTTTAAATATCTCTGTTATTATACGTCGGATCGAAAAATTGTATAGAGCCAATCTTATTACAAATTAAATTTACTATAAATATTGTTATGCACATTTATTATACATCTTGAATATTAACCGAGATATTTGCATTTTTTAGTTTATGGTTTTCAGTAAACCTCCACTCCTACTCATCACATATTAACAATATTCTATTAGGTAATTCTGAGCTATTATCTGGTTAACTTCAATTCCCTCCATACTGTAATATTACATTAGTGTAGTGCTGAATATTAATATTCAGTCCTAATTATGTGTCGGAAAACGAAAATATATTAATAAACTTAATTTAGTAGTCGTCTGGCTCACTATCGGTATCTGGCTCATGAACGACGCGAGATAAATTTTGTAACACTAAAATTTCCAAAATACGCCATCGGTGGTTAAAACCGAGGGTGGGGGTTTTCTTGTTCTAACTTTAGTATAAAACAAGAGTACATCACATTTTTAGGGCGATTGGTCAGATCTACAATGGCGAGGACGAGCAACCTCGCGTCTTTCATGAGCCAGATACCGATAGTGCCAATCTGACCAATCGCCCTAAAAATGTGATGTACTCTTGTTTTATACTAAAGTTAGAACAAGAAAACCCCCACCCTCGGTTTTAACCACCGATGGCGTATTTTGGAAATTTTAGTGTTACAAAATTTATCTCGCGTCGTTCATGAGCCAGATACCGATAGTGAGCCAGACGACTACTAAATTAAGTTTATTAATATATTTTCGTTTTCCGACACATAATTAGGACTGAATATTAATATTCAGCACTACACTAATGTAATATTACAGTATGGAGGGAATTGAAGTTAACCGGATAATAGCTCAGAATTACCTTCTATTATGTTATGAAGCACTTTATTTGAAGCTTAAATACCAAATATTGTTCTCATTGAACTTTTAATTGTTGAGATAAATGCAAAAACGTGACACACGTGGGAAATCTGCTTAGTTAACGCAGCCCCTGCGTGACAGACTTTTCTAGCCAGGGTGGGACCATGGGTTTTATTTTTAATGAGTTTGTCACTAAATAAATTCGTGCATAAAATGCCTTAAGCAATACAATTCAAGTTCAATTTCTACAAACACGTCAGCTGTTTAAGACCAATTTTTATTATGATGTAATATTGTGGTTAGCCATAAATTGTAGACTCTTCTTACACTTTTAGATTTTAAAAAAATAAATGTTTCAACGGTACAGAAATGTAGGTATTTTTTAAAAGTATCTAATTTATTTTTAACTTACATCTTTATCAAAAATATTTTCAGGTTCGATTTCCAAATAGAAGGCATATTAAAGAATCATAATCCTGCTATGATGATAATGGATTATATATTTCCTATTCTCAATATTTATAACGTCATAACAATGCTATGTTTCTGCATAACGAAGGGAAAGAAATACCTGGAGTATATTTCAAGTCTTAAGTTGGATTGCATGTTGTGGAAGCTGATGCGAAGTCTCTATTTGTTGCCAACAAATTGTGAAGGTAGTGACAAATGCATTTGAACAGGATAACTTCAATGTACATTACCGTGATTAGCCAAAGCTTAAGCATTTGATCAATCTTTTGCCATATTGGTTTAGAGCAGGGGTCTCCAAACTTTCCAGCCTTAGGGCCATACTGATTACTCCAGTAAGTTCCGAGGGCCAAAACCATATTATCCGGAAGAAATTGATACTGTTTCAATCACAACTACGAAGTAAATGTTTTTCACATTTTAAAACATGTGAAATATTCAGCCACACCACTGAGACTGAGTTTCCTATCGATTTTGCAATCGAAACTTTGAGTGCTTTGAAAATAAATTTTGATACTCGTTTCTCGGACTTTGATGCCATTGCGAATCAAATTAAGATTTTTCAGAATCCTTTTGATACTGACATTGAAAATAGTGCAGTGATATAATTAAGAACAAATATCAAAACTCATCTTTGTTGGCATTTTTTAAGAGTCTTCCACTGACACAATTTGATAATTTGCATAAATTTGCTCGTGGGCTGTTTTCTGTTTTTGGTACTACTTATTTGTGTGAGAAGACCTTCTCCAAAATGAAGTACACAAAAAATGTTTACAGATCTAAATTAACTGATGAGCATCTTAAATCTCTTTTAATAATTGGTACAAATAAAATTAGTCCACAACTACAAACTATTGTCAGTGGAAAATCTCAATTACAGAAATCTCATTTTTATTTCATATGTCATTATGCTTGCTATAAGTTATGTTTTTATTTAAAATGTATTAAATGTTAGTTGGATTCATGTCAATAATTTGTTAGTTATTATATACTGAAGTTAAATTTTCTGCATATTTTACATGTCTTTAATCATTACAATTCTGTGTTTCTTTATCCACCTTATCACAAAAACAATAACAATAAGCCTACAACAATGTTATGATTAGTTACCCCATGACCATATCAATGTAGATGTCATATTAATAATTATTCAACATAAAATTAGAATACTTCAGTAAACTAAATTTAATTTGCTATAAAAAATATGTTCTCTAAATGGAGTTTTCAAGTATGCTAGCTCTCCGCGGGCCGGACAAAATCTGTCCGCGGGCCGGATGTGGCCCTCGGGCCGTAGTTTGGAGACCCCTGGTTTAGAGGGTGGGATTTTGAAAATTCGAAATATATCTGTTACTACACGTCGGATCGAAAAATTGTATAGAGCCAATCTTATTGCAAATTAAATTTACTATTAATATTGAAAAAAAAAAAAAAATGATTCTCTATCTTGCATATTATTTTTTTTTTTTTTTTTTTTTTTTTACCCGAGTTCCAGACCAAGGGAATTAGTTGATGGTAGGGAGACAGTGTGACCTGCCGTGGCTGTCCCGACAGTTCCCCTTCTACTGAACACTCGAGTTCTATTATAAGGGGGGGTGGTGAGGTGTTGTGGGGGTAAATAGAACTAAGGTTGAGGTTTACCCGGCATCTGGCGCTACCGGGTGGGTGGTGAGGATAGGAGAAAACGAAAGAAGAGAGGATAGGGATAGTAGGAGAGGAGGTAAGAAAGAAAAGAAGAGAGACTTATAGATAAAAGAAATAGCCTAACTTAAAACTAAGACCACCGCGTGCCGGTCACAAGCCCAAAGCGCGGACGCTGTAAGTAAAGGAAGCAAATGAGGACGCCGATACTGAAATTAACCTAACTAATCCTAAAATAAAAATAAAACTAAAACTAAAAGCCTAATCTATCCTAATCCTAAGACGGCCATTCGATGGTTGTAAATTAGTGCCCCGTGCCCGAGCAGTGTCGTGAGGATTCAACAGTCGGTAACGTCGACTAAGGGTTCGAAATCTTCGACCGCCTTCCGCCAACGTACCGGCTGAGGAGGGGGTTGGAGGGAGGAATAGAGGGGGTTGTCTATATACTGAAGGGAGTCATAGAATTTAATGTGACGGCGGGAAATGGTCTGGGAAATAGGTTCTAGGTCTAGGGTGGGATGGATTATCCGGTTGGGGGCACGTTGGAGGGAGGTATGCCGGACAATCTTACGGACGAGTCCGTTCTGAAAGGATTGGAGGTCGGATAGGGAGGTTTTGGTAAGGTAGCGTAGGACAGGGGAACCATATAGGAGGGCGGGTTGGATCACGCCTTTTAATATTAAAAGTTTAAGGCGGAGGCTGAGGACGGGAGAGGTGAGGAGATAGTTAAGGGATCGGTATTTGTATTTGACGGATTTTATGGTATTGGTGATGTGGGTGGAAAAGGAGAGGTATCTATCTAGGTGGACGCCTAGGTAGCAGATGGAGCGGGAAATGGGGAGGATTTCGTCGTCTAGTTGGAAGGTGTCGGGGATGGTGGTATTCTGCTTGTGGTACGTGATATTAACCGAGATATTTGCATTTATATTGTGTGTGCACGTAGCGGATGAGATGAGATCGGCTATCTTCGGTCTTAGTCGTGGGTTTCCGGCAAAAGCCAGTTCGGCCGTAAAATTTCTATACTGTAAAACTTCACGAGGGAAATCTGCTTAGTTTACGCAGCCCCTGCGTGACGGACTTTTATCAATATGCGTAACTCGTAACGTTTGTTTGCTATTTCAATGCTACATTTAGCACGGTGAATATCTGCAAGCCCAGTGTTATTGGCTGAACTCATAAAGTTTTGGTTGTGTTTCAAGCTGGACGGCAGACATTTTTAGCACGCCCTAGGTCTGTAAGCAGAATGTTACTTGCTTAATTCCTGACGTTGTGTGCTATTTCAAGCCTTACAGAGGCCTTATTTTAGGATGTTCTAGGTCTTGTCTCAAGCAGTATAAGTATTTGCTAAACTCTACGAAGGCAGGCTATTTTTTACGGATTCATCTCCCAGTTTAAACAACAAACCATAACCTTACTCTAACAAAGAACATGAGGGAATTCATTAAATAAAATCCTGTAGATAACCTGTCCCAATTAGTCTTAGTTGTAAAAAGTGGACATTTAATAATAATAACAAATAACACACCAGGAAGATTACATAGTGGGGTTGGCCACTTATTCTGTTTGTAGGTTAGGAAATTTAGTCTAGACCTTTGTCTCCTACATTGATGTATACAATTTATCACATTGGCTGCCTAGGAGCTTTTGCTTGTCTTACATTTAGTTCCCTGATGATGCATTTATTTATTTTTTTTAATTGCCATTGACTTTATGCTTATAAAGCCAATTGAGAAGGGTTATCTACAGGTCGCCACTCTTTTCTAGCCAGGGATGTGCTAAGGCTTTTATTTAATGAGTCCTAACAAAATAAGTTCCTATTGCCCAGGTGAGAATCAAACTCACAGCTCTAGGTTTAAGACCAATGCCTTAACTCACAAGGCTAACCTCCTCAGCACCCTTGATGTAATTTAGAAGGCTTGTTAACTTAATGGCATTTTGACTAAGATAAAATACTATATTTTTTTTATCAACCAATAAATATATAAATGAATACATGAAACTTGAATGGGCCTCATTTTCGGCATCTCCTAAGTAAGACGACATTAGAAGAAATTTTTTAAAAATCGCTTCAGGAGTAAAACCGTAATAGCTGATTTGCATTAGAGGAAATCTATTAAAAATTCCCTCGTAAGCATCCAATGCTGATAAAAGGCATCAGGATTAATAAATTCATGTCTATAAAATATTTAAGCACAAAGGGTAAAAAGTATTCAAAATAAGCCTACATGAATACTGTGGTTTACATAATATATATGTATCTTGAAGTGGAAAATTGAATCTATTGATAGTTTTATCAGCACTATCAGTAAATAGCTTTATTATTTATGTTGAAACAACAAAGTTATTTTATATCAGTGAGATAATTTACATTTATCCACTATCCCACGCAGAAAATAACCCTGTCACAGCAAACCTTCCTATACCATAAATTTATTACTTTAATGCCATTTCCACAATTTTAAATATACCAATGAATTTAAGGTTTTTGAGGAGTAGGGTGACTATAGGCTATAGGTGACTTCCCAATGCAAATTTCCTATACCTCCCACCAAAAACATTATAGGATGTAATTTGTTTATAGTTAAATGAAAGGTTCTAAACAATTATATAGCTTCTACATCCCTAATAGAGAGGGGACATTTTGTTGTTCTTAGAATTAATTTTCCTTTAAATTCCATTGGAATTTAAATTCTGAATTTCCTAGTTAATGGACATTACTTCAAAAGATTCTGCATTTACAGATAAATAGATTTATACTATATGACTCATGGGGTGGAACAAAGATACACACCAACATACAAACATTTTTAGTTAGTTCCTATAATTATAAAACACTTGGTTAGTTATTAGCGCATATTTCTTTAAAGTTTTGTTTTTAGCAGTTGCAAACAAAACGAAAGTAGATGGTTTTGGAAATGCAGGGAGGGACCAAAATAACTCCAGCAGACAAGTAATATTAAGAAAACAACTGTGGCAGGAAATCAGTGGTTTGATGAACTTAAGATAGAAGTTTCATGTTCTTCATAATGAAAATTTCCCTGATTTTATCACCTATTTATAATAAAACTGCTTCATCTTCATTCTGCTTTGACTTTTAGTTAAGGACTAATACCTACTGCTCAACTCAAGACAATTTAGTTAAAATTTGACAGGTGTAACAAATTAAATGAATTTAAATGTAAAAGTTTTCAAAGCAGCTAAAATACGTTTTAATTTAAATTTATGCCATAAACTAGACATATTTCTTACAATCAGCAATGGAATACAGCAGAAGACAAGAAAACTAAAAGTACTCTGATAACATAGTAAAGTAAAGACTCTGATAACATTCAGTATATTAAAAAAAAGATTAAAACAATAATTATAATTAAATCAAATTACTTTATCAATAATATCACTTATATAATTTTTTCTATCTGACTAATAAAAACATAAGATATTTGTGTTATACAATGAACCTCTTCTCTAAAATCACATTTCTCTTTCTCACAAAATCGACCAGCCCACCACAAACCGATTTATTACATCATTCCCAACTCTGCCCTTGCATCATCCACTTAAAAAAAAAAATCACTGCAGCACTGTTTCATAAACCGTAACTATAGTTATGCACTTGAGCCACATTTTGACAGCTTGATCCTAACAGAATATTCATTATTGTGCCATTTTACATTATTTGTATGTATTCGCATACATTCCATCATTTCCAAAAAATATGCTACACATAGCATGTGAGAAGATGATCTTTATTTCCTCAGGATACAGTACAAGGTAAGCATAACATTACAAGCAGTATAGTCAAATTTTTAGAAGGGTTAATAAAAGAGATTGTATTCTCTAGGAACAAATAATGAGAACCAATCAATAAATAAAACCTGGGTATAACAATGAGAAAATTCTTTATTTAAACTGTAGATTAAACAATTTACAATTGTTTTTTTTTTATTTTAATTAAGTGATCATTTACACAGCTATTGGCATTATAAACAGTTTAGCTATAAACTATAATATAAACAAAATTCAATAACAGTTTATGAGGCTAAGAAACATTTTGGCCATTCATGGCTCTTATATTTACCATAGTTAGAATCAGGATACGCTTATTTCTTTCAGTGTGCAGTTGAAATGCAAAGCACAGAGATGATACAAATTTAATTCTAGACTAAAGTAAGAAAAGTAGTGTACAGTGTGTCCTAATATAAAATACCAAATGAGCCTGTAATATTTAGATAAGATATATTCAAGAATTTAAGAAAAAAGACTTCTACCCAATAGGGGATAAACAACCCCTGATTTCCTGAAAACAAATATTTTTCCCCAAAGCAACAAGGAGTATAGTATAAATGCTATTAACATACTATTATTCGCAATGAAGTTTTTATATACAATATATACAGTTCAATAAGCTTCCATAAAATTTAATATGAGTACGTACAAGTGAACACCATTCATGGAAACAATTTTTATTATTATCTAAATTACAAATTTATTGAACATTAACTTTGGGGCAATATATTATTTACAGAGCTTCTTTAAGGCTGAAATTTGTACTTCCATATTTTATTCTTGAATTTATATCTACATTATAAATTTAAAACAGCATTTTTTATTATTTATTTTTTTTTGGATTTTGTAGATTTAAATTCAATGCTAATAAATATTTAACAATTTTTTTGGTTAAAATTGTATTTTCAAATATACACAGTTTAAAAAACTAGATCACAACATTTTCAGACTAACAAATGTATTATTTACATATAAAAATGTATAACATCACAGTTCGAGGAGAATCAAAGGGCCGAAAAACCACATTTGAGTAGAATCCTTGGAAGTGTCCCATCTCACAACAGACTTTTTCTTTACAAATCACCATAGCCATTTTGTATATATATTTGTTTTAAACATTAAGCATAATGATCCTTAATAAACATATCTCAAATAAGTATAAATAAATATAAATATATCCAGATGAGATAATTACAATTTAAGTTTTATCACTGATGCCACTAAACAATAATACAATAAATATAACAAGGTAGGTTTTTGTTTTGTTTTCACACCGGAAATAAAAAAAGATGAAAAAATATAATAAACAACATATCAGTATCAACATATATAATTAAAAAAAAAGATGCAGGGAATAGTTTACACTATTTATACAGTTTTTTAATGAGGGAAACTGTCTTAGCAGACACTATATATACATATTGGATTGAGGACTCGAAGAGGTAGCAGGTTCACAAGGGCTGCTTGACCCCGAACCTCATGAGTTACTCGAATTATCACCATTGTCATGGAAACTATTGCCGTTCACAACAAATGATGCTCCCAAACCATACAAGTGACCACAGTATTTTCCATCATCTATATTATCTTCAAAAAACATCTGAAAACAAAAAAAATAAATATAAGTTTTACACATATTGATCTTTTTTATTTCTGAAAATTATTCTTCAGAAATGTGCCTGAATTTAGTTTAAAATTACATAAAAAGGCTAAACCCTATGATGTTTTATATGTGCCCTTGTAAAGGGAAGCCCAGACATTCAAAGCACCACATAAGGTAAGAGGATAAAAAGAACAAGTAGTAGTTTTTCCCAATCTTCTGCAAGAAGAAGCTAACTAAGAATAAATACAACTACTTGAAATGGCATAAATAAATCCAATAAACATTCATAGAAAAGAAGGTAATGTTTGTTATTAAAAGCACCATCATTAGGGATAACAATGGTCACTGGGGTGGCCGTAGTCCCTAGGTAGAAATATTCTGATACAAAGACCATTCCTCGACACATTTCTTTATTCTTCTTATTCAGGACCCAATATTTTTATATGTTCTTCAAAGTTTCATGGCAAGGGGGTCCAATGAAAAACATTTTTTTCGGGCAGATTTTATTAATACTGCTCTACATGTTTCGTGGCTTACATACCACAAAGGGGCTATCCATTTCTGAAGTGCTTGTCCCTTCCTCACTGGGGAGGTCGTTCGTTGCGAGATTACCCTGAGGTCAGTACCAACGACCTCCAATGTGAGGAAGGGACAGTCGCAACCAACGAGCACTCCAGAAATGGATAGCCCCTGAAGAGGTGGTATGTAAGTTGCAAAACATGTAGGAGGCCAGTATCAATAAGGTTTGAGCAAAAAAATGTTTTTATTGGTGACCCTTGAAATGAAAGTTTAAAGAACATTTCTTTTTCTATTGCTGGTTTATATGTGCCCTAGATACCTGTGGACAAGTTTATATTTTTAAAATAGTTTTATTCCATTTATTTAATTTAAGAAAACAAATTATGTGAAAGTTACAATCAAGAGTCATTTTTTTTTTCTTTTTCAGTTATGAAACTTTGAGTGTTGTGATTTACAATTTAAACTCACAAACCTCATCCGATTTGGTGTTTTTGGTACAATTTTTTTTTTTCAATTAACTGAAGTTATTTTTAAATTTCTTGAATTAGATAAATTATATTTATTTACGTGGTGACTAATGTCAAATAGATTTCTGATGTGACCCTTTCTTCTCTCTCTCTCATGCTAAATTGAACCAAAAAGGGGCAGTCATCTGTGAATTCCTAAGTAAAAATTTGTTTTAAAAAAAGAAATTCTAGGGTTGTTGTCTGGGCTCCTGAGGTGATCACAAATGCTTGAGAAACGGAGTCATTCTTACCATTCTTTGCAAAGATAGTTGTACTGAAACAAGGAGTTCAACAATTTTAAAAGTCCCAAATACTTGTACATGAAAGTAACACATTTTGCTTTAGTTATTCTTTAACTAATAAATTAGATAAAAAAAAAAATAAAGAGTGTGACCATAGTCACCCCAAATTATAGTGTTTACTGATTTTGTTTTCATATAGAAAAAAACAACAACACTGATGTTAAGAAATATAAAATAGAGGGTCCTGTGAAACACCCTCAAAAAGGTTTATATTTTAAATCAAATAGTGTATGCGTGTTCAAAATAAATGCTAACACCCCAAATTTTTATGACTATTACCCTAGAGTTAACAGTGATAATTGGGTTTCAACACAATAAAGTTTTTATTGATTTTTCGTAGTAGTTAGTAATTGGGAGACCGCTGAATAGAAGGTTTTAAAAAAAAGAACTTGAAATATATGAAAGATTCAATTTTCTAGCAAATAACATGTTCATATATACGTATATGTATATATATATATATATATATATATATATATATATATATATATATTGCCACATATAACAAAAAAAAAATATTGTTGGTGTGTGCTAATACTAAGGATGTGGATTTTACACTGGTCATATTAGGATGGTAGATATATACTTTCTATTACCTAAAACACTGAGATGGTCAGAATGGTAGGAGAACAAAAAGAAAATTCATTAATTAAAAATTAGTTTCAAATATTATATATCACATGTCTCTTCTGAAGCAAAAAATATAAATCTTATTATTAACCTGAAAACAGGTGAAAGGTGAGCATGTCAAGAATGAAAGAAACGCTGCAGTGCAATATCCATCTGCTAATATGTCTGAAGTTAAATATCGATACTGAAAAAGGTATAGTAGCAAATCGGATTTATTTATCACGAATCTAACATAAAAATGAAATGAAGAAATCCTTAAGTTTTTTCAAATTTTGTTTCTTAGTTTTAAGACATTTATGTGTTTAAAATTGAATTCATTTGTCGTGGCATGAGGTGTCAAATTTTATTATGTTAAGGCATTAAATTAATTGCAAAAAATGCATAGGATTTACACAGAGAACTGACCAGTTATTGGAAAAAGCAACTTGTAAAAACATTTAGATGAAACGTTATTAGAACCTCTTTCACTGACCACAATGTTAAAACTAAATATGAGTTCGATTTTTATTGGCCTTTGTCCAATTCAAATTGTTGTGAAGCTGAATAATGTCACAATGTTAAACATTGTATTTAAATGCCTATTTTGATTTTAATTTGATTTGAAATATGTGTCCCCTAATGGAATTTCCTTCCAGAGTTATTTCTGTTAGAAATCTCATTGAAAATGGATATATTTTTTTAAATGGTTAGCTAATCCATTGTACATATTTAATGTTTTCTAAGGTTATAAACATGTAAATTTATGTGATTGGGCAATCAAAAAAGCAACAATCCCAAGTTTCAGTATTTTATTCTAGCAGCTGAAAAAATGGGTACAAATTCCATAAAAGTTTATTGTTCAGGGAATTATACCAATCCAACAATTACATTGGATTAAGGAGCTAAAATTCTGGAAGTTTACACTGATCATATGATACTTTGTGATATAAACGAACCCAACCCTCTGTAGAGTATAATGGACTTAACATTCATACCTCAACTCTGGTACAAAAACCTCATAGTCGACTATATTGAATAAACAGTGTAGTACCAGTCCAACTATTTTCATTAAATATTGAATAATATGAAGTAGTAGGAGATAGTTGGGTTTCGGCTAATAAAGTTTTCTAAATTCTTGTAGAGGATTTTTTATTTGCTGACAGTTTTGGGCAACCGTTGGTTCCCTTCTTCAGAGCAGTTTTTTATGGGGGGAAGAGCAGAGAGCACGAACTGCAAACGGTGGAGACTACATTGTGACTTCACACACCCCAGTCACAATGTAGTCTCCACCGTTTGCAGTTTGTGCTCTCTGCTCTTCCCCCCACATAAAAACTGCTCTGAAGAAGGGAACCAACAGTTGCCCGAAACTGTTAGCAAATAAAAAATCCTCTACAAGAAGAATTTAGAAAACTTTATTAGCCGAAACCCAACTATCTCCTACTACTTTGAATTATAATAACGGCTAACAATAAAACTGATTGATATTGAATAATATGCTAAATAAATCCTTACCCACATTTATCTAACTTAGGGAAAAATATATTTTTAGCGGGTTTCAAAAAAAAGTAAATTGCCAAATACTACAAGGAATATAATTTCTTGGACTTACACAAAACCTTTGTAAGTGGCAAAACATTTAATTTTAAAAATGTCCTACCTGATTATGTATGGGGAGCCACCTTAATGGAGACTACTTCTTTTAAAACTGTTTTAATCACTTTTTGGACTAAATAATAGTTAACATGGGCCAAGTTTTGTGGTTAGATTAGGAAACCCATCTTTAAAAATTTATAGAAATATACTAATAAGTCAAGTAATATAAGCCTAGAAACAAAGGCAGATAAATTACCCAATACTTCAAAGTCCTCCAAAAAAATTTTAATTTATTACATACTGGATAAAAATATATTTTGTTTTTAAATGTTATGAGAAACCCGCTAAAAGTTCACTAGTTTATGTATGTATATATTTAAATAGATGATTATAATTTTAAGAAATCAAGGAATAAAAAATAAACCACTAAATATAAAAGAAATGAAATTAAATACCAGGACAAATGAACACATTAACATAACTAAATATTGTTCATATGAAATAGAATAAGGTAAATAAATAAATTTATAAAAGGTATAAAATAGGATCCAGTCAAGGCCAAAAAATACTCACCCGATGAAAAAGTCACTGAAGAATTACCACAAACCCTCCCTCCCCAAATAATTAATTCATAAATTCTGATATACATATAAGTATATCTGAAAGAGCTATCTATTCATCTTCAAAATTTCTTTTCATAGAATAAAAATTAATAAAAGTTTCAAAATTTAGATCCATTTGTCCTGATTACAAGAAAAACGGAAAGGAAAAAAAAAATCGGAAGGAGAGGAACTCACCTACCTATGATATTATATTTTTACCATCCTTTTGTTATCACAACAAAACTCGAGAAAAGTTGGGCACAAAATCACTTAAGGGTCGGAGTTATCGGAGTAGGTTGTTAGTATCTCTCTTACACTATTAGTAATTATTACAATCCCCGCCTATAAAATTAGTACACAAAAAATCAACATAAAAATAATAACAATTAGAAGAGTAAGAATCTATTATGAAGAAATATTGAGTAAGGATTGAATGTAGAGAACTCTATTAAGGAGAAAGATATGAGAAATAAAGTATGTTCTGATTTAAATAGAAGAGATATATTTCATGGAGAAACCATATTCGTTAAATTACTGACTCTCTTACAGATAAATTGTACAGAAATATTTTACTTTAAGTGATACTCCAAAATAAGGGAGTGTAATACTAATTAAATCAATAACTTCCGACCTTTAAATTAAGGAAGGATAGATTTAAAATATAATATCTAGATAGGGTAAAACTGGAGATAGAATGAAACATTGAATTACCTTTAAACCTTATATATATTATTGTTTATTTTATTCTTTAGTCCGGCTAATCATTCTATTTAAGTTTTTATTTTATTATTTGACATAGAGACTTGGGTAATTTCAATTTACTTAGGAGCTGTAAAGTACTTGCATCTTATTACACATAAAATTTAAGGGGTAATTATTCACCAAGTAAATATTTAAGAAAATCACACGATTTAAAATTGTATCCATCTTCTAGTAATTAATGATAACAATTGTAATGAATTCTATACATTTTTTGAAGAAACAACCCCATTTTCATGATATTTTTGGAATTTTTTTACTTGATATAATTTTAGATTTGTGAATAATTCTATGAGCCCTTTGAAAATGAAATCTATTAATTAGGTGAATAGCAATTGCCCAATTTCGGGAAACTCTGCAGAAGCTCTTTTTCCCTATTCATCATTACATAGTGGTTATTGCGACTTTTGAGTAAAGCTTTGCTGTTTCTTTCTTCATTATATTAACTATTACCCCCCCCTCCCTATTACACCTTATTCATCCATTAAGTTCCTTAGTAGGAGGGTGGCAGTTATGATGTTTTTATATAACAGGGGAAAAATTCAACAGCCAGATAAAATATTAAATACCATTATTATTTAAGGGCTATCATAGTTAAATATGTTGTTTTTATTTATTATTATTATTTATTAACATCCGCTTTTTGTTACTATGGCTAACTGGGATGAGTTATCTACAGGTTACCACCCTCTTCTAGCCAAGGTGGGACTAAGGATTTTATGCAATGAGTTTACTTTTCTCAGTAGTTGAACTTTTCTTTTCCAGTCCCCTGATTCTTTGTTTTATCTTAGCCCCGACTGCTCATGCAGGGTCCTTGATGCTTGTTTCCGTATGTTACTGGGGCGAGTAGTGTCTAACCATACATGCAGTATTTAGTTCTACATTATGTTTTATATGTTATTTAGTTCTAATAAAGATAAGGTTTTTTGTTATACGGTATCTAACATATTTTAATAGAAATTTAACGAACCAGTGGGAGGGGGGGGGGATTTTCGAAAATTCGAAATATCTCCTTTACTATCGAAAAAGTGTATTAAATTTACTATAAATATTGCTCTATACATTTATTCTGTATCTTGAATATTAACCGAGATATTTGCATTTGTATTGTGTGTGTGTGTGTGTGTGGTCAGCAGGAGTCGTCTATGTTCGGGACTTTCCGCCGAGAGTTAGGGCGGCCGTTTCCGTAACTGTTCATCCCTCGTGAATAGGTTTAGAGATTCTTCACTACTACTGTTGTTATTAGGCATATTTCTCTATTGTAAAACTGCTGAAATCTGCTTAGTTTACGCAGCTCCTACGTGACGGACTTTTTAAATCTTTCCTTACTTCCTGGCTGGGCTACAGTTACATTTTGTCAAGGCGCCTTACATTTTGTAGCAGGTATTATTGTTTCAAGGTGGATTATATCTGCTGCTTCTTGTGCATGCTGCCCAGAGCCATTTGTCAAAGGTGATTATTTTCTTCACTGGTAAGCGTGTTGGAGGAATTGAAAAACTCATTCCCAGACTCAGCACATCCAAGGTTTTTTCCATGGTTTATAGCTACAGAAGTTCAATGCCAGGCTGCTGCAAGCTGAGAACTCAATAATATGTAGCAGAAAATTATCTGATTTTCAAACTCTTTGTCAGCCATTCTTGGATAGACTGCATCTGTACTAATTTAATCTTAAATAAGACAGATTGTGTTTCAGCATTGTATTATTGTGAATGTTGTTTATGGAGCCATTGTGTCTCGCCTGTCTTTTGGCAGGCTTCGGAATATTACTTGAAAACAACTTTTAACCCCTGTTATAATATAATAAACTATTTTAAATGCTTAATTTTTTTAAGACCTAAATCTTATAATTATTATTTTGTTTTAAATCTTCTTATACAATATAGTATCATTATTGAATTGGGATAAATCCCAGGAATGCAGACATCATAAAATGTCTCAAGGGGTAAAGATACTTGACAAGGGTTGTGTAACTGAGAGGGATGACTGGGGACTCTTGGAACTGGAACCACCAAAGCTAAATGAACTAAGGTCTTAGCCTATCTCCTGGAAGGAGTAATAAATGCACCTTCTTAGAACTCTGATAATTGGAAGGACTCCTTACACCTTATTTCCCTTTAACTGCTCACCAGTTTTAACTGGAAAAGAGGGAGAGCACAGGCTGCAAAGCAGTTTACTTGTGTAGGAGCTCACCCCCCTTCTCACTGTGACAGACCACCAGCAAAGGGTTAATTAATGAAAGGGCAGCACAGAAGAATACACTATAGCATTTATTAATCATTTGAAGCTGGTCGTTTCACTAAATTTGTTTTCAAAATTCATGCATGTCCCCAGTTTAAGACTGGTAGAGAAGAAGAAGAATTAGTAGTAAAACTCCATCTCTAGGCAATCTGTTCAAATGGTAAAATACAAAGTGCTGTGTAAAAATCACTCCCAATAAGCCTACAGTAATATGAAATATAGTTTAAGTGTATTGAGATATTTATGCTCAGGTGGTGTCTCACAGGGACTCAAATTTACAGCACTTTGATTAAACATTAAATAAGCGTTAACTGACTGTAATTGTTAATTTATTTAATAATTGCCCAAGACTACAGTATAAAGAGAGCTGGAGTTAAGAGAGGATAAGAAGACCACTAGAGGAACATTCCTCCTGAGTTTGTTAATAATAAATCTACACTGTTTATATCAACTGCAATATTAATTTATAAATATTCGTTATACCATATAGTACTTCTGGTAGGCAAATATAACACTATCGGGCAAAGTCACAAGAAATAATTGTAAGTAAATAAATTTATTTTTCCAGCAGAATAAATTACAATAATTTTAGGGCTGCATAATAATTTACAAATTTATTATGACTAACTTTTGATTCAATTATTAAAGAATTATCAATGTAGAAGTACACAAAATAAAATACTTGATTTTTATTGTAGTGTGTGTGTGCATGTGTGTATCATTCAGGCAATATTATGAATTAAAGATGTTAAGTATATGAAGTGTTCAAGATGTCTTAATCTATTACTTTTGCCCCATGATTTTTGCTTCTCATCAAAAACTTTATTATTCTAAAATAAAAAATTGAGAAGGATAATGTAATGTATATTCACTTGTTTAAATAATGAATAATATTTTTAAGTCAATAACTGAAAGTCCAATTTAATTTCTTTTTATTATCCATACACCAATAATTATTTGTTTTGACCCTTGATTATTCCTGATAAAATATATAAAGGCATACCTTTTATATATGAAGTATGAAAAGATGAACTAGAGGAATCAACTTACAATTTCAATTATTCAAATTAAAGGAAATGAAAAAGGTTAAAAATGATTTGATAAGAAAATAATAATAAAATGTGCAGGGTGTTGTGCATAATATTCAGTAGTCGGGTTTGTACATATGTGACAAATCACAGTATTAGTTGCATACTCTTTTACTTGAGAATTGTATTTTAACTTTATAATTCATTTATTCAACTTTAACTTTTAAAATCAAGAAATTGACTCTTATCAACAAAATATATTTAATTGTAAAACTATTAAGTCTAGGAAAAAATGTAAGTGGGCTATAAATAAAAATGCTAAAGACACAAACTTCATATGTCTTTATACCAAAGGTTCATCAAATACATGGTAAGCTAGGTTGAGGACCAATACTCCTTAATAGGCGTTTAGCAGATTTCTTTAGAAAGAACGTAATTATACTCAACTCATGGTGTGATTTTTAAAACTTTCTTCCAATATTCACCAATCCTACTTAGTAGATGATGAAAATGACCTAGGTTCGAATGAGTATACAATTAACCTATTAAAAGTTTTAATATTTTTATAGAACTATTTTGATTTGGTGGTTACAAAGACAATACTTTAAACTATTTTATAATAAATAAAGTTCAAGTGGGGGGGGGCAGGGGGAAACTGAATCAAAGGAAATTTAAGAGAGGCTGTATTTATTGATGGAACTGCATTTCAACTTTGCATGGTTTTTGTAAATACATCAAAGATGTTTATTAGAGAATTTTGAATGTGAAATTTGCTTAGGTAATGCAGCACCTCCTTGATAGGATTTTCAATGAAGGAAATCATGTACAAAGTAAGAAAGGAGAGCCAAGTGAATGTTTAATTAGGTTTTAATGTTATTTTCAAATAATTAAAACTTTGAAGTTGGTCAAAGGATTTATTCATATTGACGTCCTTGTTTTAAAAAGCTACACCTTGTAGTTGTTTTTAAGATGAGTGAATCGTTCATCAATTTCAGTAAAGGACAAGAGAAGTGGGTCACAAGTCAATGCAGCAGTTTCTCCATGCCTTTTGAATGAAATTAGCTAACAATAAAAAAAAAAAAACCAGGAAGTTGACGTTTAAGAGCAAACCAATCTTGAGCCTAAATTGTTAGAGACCATCTCTTAATAGTCTTCTATAGTTTGACTATTTATAGGCATTATCTTGTGCATAAATTCGATCAACACGTAATATTCCTCTAGCCTTAACAAAATGACTGGGCCCAAAGAGAGAGGGATACCATACAAAACATAAAATTAATGGCCAATGAATGGTACAACTATGTATATAACTTTTACTATTATAAATAAAAAAAAAACATCTTTTATCTAACCTTACAGTGTTTAAATGTCCTATTATGTTACTTATCAACAAAGACTTGATGCTACTACGGCTAACTGGGATGGGCTATATACAGGTTAGCACCTGGTTTAAAACGTATTGATCTATGATTATGCTAATGCCTTTCTTCTTGTTCTTTGAAACTTATGTTAACGAAATTAAAATTAATCCTTGTGATTTCACATCACTACATGATACTCATTGGTAACATATGACGAGTGAGCAGAATCAAATCATATTGTTTCGTACCATGCTAAGGTAATACAACCTTTATATTTCAATGGAAAATGATATTTATTTCCACTTCTATGACTAATATAAACTTGTTAGTATTCATACAATTACCACTTTATGTGTTTAACAAGACAAGTAACACAAATAATGATATATAAAACTGTGTAATATCTAACAAAAACCACAAAATTAACTATATTCCCAAAACTGATGAGATTCAAATTATACTTTTTCATTATATTTTTAGTTTAATATGATACTCTCGAGTTTCAGAAGTCTTATGCTGAACACCCTGTATAGATATAAAATAAATAAGAAGAAATACAATTACAGAAAGAAAAGATTTGCACAAAAGATGAAAAGTGCCAGCATGCTGTATACACAATAAAATATACTAAGAAAGATCGGTCTAATTAAATAAGCAGAAAGGAAAACAAAACAAAAAAAAAATACTTGTAGTAAATTTATCCATTAATAAAATAGGTTTACCTCTCTCATTTTAAAAAATGCCATGCCTGTAAGCAATGAATCTGACCCAGCTTGATGTTGTGGCCCAACCCTCGTCAATTCCAACTGATCAGCAACTTCCTGCAACCCTCCTTTAAGATTTTTACAACTTTTCATCAGATACTGAAAAGAATATAAAATCAAAGGTAAATATAATAAACTCACAATGAGGTAAAGAATACAGAGAGTGTGATTATTTTGAGGAATTTGTTTATTATTGACGTATTTTTATTTAAAAATCCTTATAAGATTTTGGAAATTGTTTTAATAATTTTGTCTACATGAGATTCACCACTGTAAAATTTAAAGATCATTGCAAAAAAAGGTTGAAGACTAGTATTACTTGAATACTGTATATTGGATCGAAGTCCGACTAAAAGAGGAGAACTTTTAACTTCTAAGAGTATAATTTATTATTTCATCATGGATCTATCATATTATGATCTATTGTTTATTCGAAATCAGCAGATGAAATTTATCATAAAATCCAAAGTGAAAGGATGACTTACATACATGAAATGAATGAGACACACCTTGAAAATGATAAATACAATATTCTGTTACTTCAATTCAAAGTTCACAAGAGAAATATGAATGACAAATCTATATAAATGAACCTGCCAGCACTCGTTAAAGCCTCTTGACATCCAGACCTTACTATTTCTAAAGCCTTATGCAAAATATTAGTTGGCTGTAGACTTACGAGTAAGAATACAGTCCAATAGAATACCCACCTAAGAGCTAGAATCTAGGCATTAGTTAAAACAGGGAAAGACCGATGGCATTATAGAGCCATTGCAAGCATTGCCACCAGTTTGGCATGGTACCAGTAAATTGGCACAGTTAAAGGACAAGGATAATCAGAAGAAAAAAAAAATCCATCACGCAGGGGCTGCGTTAACTAAGCAGATTCCCCACCTGTTGACTAGCGTATCAACTAACTCCTCAGTAAGGACAGTTGCAACAAGTGTAAGAGGGATACGAGCACTTCAGTAATGGATTAGAAGAGGTGGCAAGTAAGCCAGGAAACATGTAGGGCACTTTGAATAAAGTTTGCAATGAAAAAAATGTTTTTTTTTAATTGGTGGTGAATGAAGCTAAAAATAGGCTAAGTAACTAAAGTATCCCTATTGTTTAGATATTAGTTTTGGTTAAGAAATAAATTTGTATGAGAAAAGCAATAGGAAATGTATTATGGAAAGTGGACTTGTTCTGTCACAACCAATAGATAAATCACTTAAAACAGTAATAATAAATAATGATTAATAAAATAGAGCCAAAGAAGATTTAAACAAGATATAAAAATAGCCCCATTAATCATTTTCTGCGTAACTATAAAAACTTCTTCCTAGATTAATAGCAAAGAACATCATTAAAACTCCTTTATTTGCTTGAAGTCTCTATTTTCTGTCCTATAAATTTCAAGGCAGGTTAGGGGGTCAATGCCTCCCTCCATTATAACCTATAAAGAGAATTTGCCATTACATGTTCCAAAAAAAATAATTGATCAGATGCTGTCAATTACACTAAATCAATTAACATTATTATACCAGCTAGAGCAGGTAATTATATCACTGAGGTTCCCAAAGCAGATTTAATAACAGCTGATTTTAAAATAATTATATTTATATCAAATTCAAAGATTGATAGTTTTAAACTTAAGATATGAAGGTATGGATATTTAATTTATGCTTTAATTAAGCTCTTTTCTTATTTTTCATAACATGAATCTTTTCTTCTATTATTCACATAATTCCATTCTCTATATTGAGTAATTTTAAGTTGATAAAATTAAATGATTGTTAATAAATATTACATGTTGGATTTAGTTGTTATCTTTTCATTATTGTCTTCAATTTTCATATCTTATTTAAATCATCTTTGACTCCATTTTATTAATCATTATTTATTATTACTGTTTTAAGTGATTTATCTATTGGTTGTGACAGAACAAGTCCACTTTCCATAATACATTTCCTATTACTTTTCCCATACAAATTTATTTGTTAGCCAAAACTAATATCTAAACAATAGGGATACTTTAGTTACATAGCCTATTTTTAGCTTCATTGGAGTAAATTTACATTTTTGGGTTTAAACTAATCCTTTACTCCAGTTCAAATAGAAATATTATCTAGTATATATTCCACGTTCTGATGGATGTTTAAATTTTGAAGGTAAGGTCCTTGGGCGTAGGGGAAGAGGAAGATCTAGAAAACCCTATTTTGAAGACTTAAAGCATTTAATTGATTATGGTGAGTACAGTAATATGAAAAGAACAGCTTCCATTAGAACACAATGGTTTCAACTACAAGGCATAGCCTTTAGATCATGATTTTCGATGTCAGTAATTAGTTATTAAAAATGGATATTCATTTTTTTTTATAATTTATTTTGAAATTATTAAAATTATCCCTAAAAGTTAAAACAGCCCCTAAAGAGATTCCTTTACTGGTTAATTTGTCATCTACTTTTCATTCACTTTGAGATTGGGGATGAAGCATTTTGTGAAAATTAGAGCTTCTGTTGATTTTTTTTTTTGTTTTAGTAATAAGAATACGACTAATATTACTCACTTCATTTTAATAGAATAAACAAAGGAAATACCTCTTGTTGGTTATCCTAATGTTGATGTGGGTTGAACAAAAATGTGTGGAAAACATTTATTCTAATTTAATTTACTTTTATGCAGGCTATGAATAATAAAAACAAATAAACAAAAAAACTGACAAATATGTTTTTATAAATACTTTTTTTAATTACATGCTTTTTACAAATACTCTTTTTAAATTACATACTTTTTAAATTATTTAAAACTAACAATATAGAATATCAAGTGTATCCTCTTCTTTACATTGTTAACACGGTAAACCTCTCAGAGACAATTTATTATTTTTGTTATTTATTCAAGAAGCAACAACTTTTCACACAGTAAATTAATAAAAGTTGATATAATTAAAGTGTACTACTGTTTTAACCAATGATAAGCTACAAAAACAATCGGCATCTGTAGACAAGGATAAGGGCAAGGTTAGAGGCAAACAATATTTATAATAGTTATCAAAAACTGTGTAAACAGAAACGATCTGTTTTACTAATTGTAGTAAGATCAGGCACTGTTTCGGTTCTGGAGTAACTTACTCATAGTTGACATAACATTAAATAAATTTATATTTTCTGAATATGGAGAATAGATATTTTCCATCTATATTCAATTATACATTTCTATGTATCATTTATCCTAAGAGTATTTTCTTAAACTATTTAAGTAATTCATGGAAAAACTTCAATTCTCAAATATTAGTATTTATTTGACAATACTTACTTTTACATCATAAACAGTTGGAAAATAGATCTTCAGAAGTTCAAAAAATTCACTTTCATCATTAGGAAGGTTTTGGTTTGTCAACAGTTTTAAAAGATATCCGAAATCATATCCACTAAAAAAGAAAATGAGGTTGAATTATGCTGCAATTATTTATAAAATATTTTAAAACTATTTAAGAGAAGTTTACAAAATCCTAAACTTTCATAAGCAGTGTTAGAAATATCAAAGTCTGATGGACCAGAATCTGGACTGTTCGAAGAATTGACATTAAGAATGAAAAATGAAAGTGCCTTCCTGATATTTATTTTTCTAAAAAAAAAAAAACGAACTAGACTAATTTTAAAACAATTTATGTCGGAGAAACAATTAAAAAAAAATGTTATCATGTCATATATTGTAAAAAAGGAGGAAACAGCTATGAACTCACAGACCACTCTATAAAAAGAAATATCATAAAGTTTACAGTCTCAATGGACTCCACTCCCCATTAACTGATGTTTCATTACTTTTGTCATTTACAATGATATGCAAAGCAAGACAAAATCTGCCTGATATTCCCATTTAACCATGTTGTTATATTCTGATGTGTCCTCTTTAAATACAATTTATGAATTTAAAATATTGTAAAAGGATCCATAGTTTTCAGTGTAAAATAAACAATGAAATGGAATTAAATATTCCCAACAGAATTAAGTTATCTTTAGTACATGTCCTCTAAACGACAGTTATTCCTATAATTATAAAGCATTCGATTACCTGTGAAAAGAAAGCCACTTTATATTTTCCATTAAGACAATTCCTGATGTCATAAGGAGTTCTGCAAAGTCAATCGGGTCAATGCCATCCTCCTCATGCTTCTTGAATTGAATTCCTGAATTCTGAAGAAGGTCTATACTGTCTTGAGCATACATGTCTTCCCTGAAATACACATTTTAATCAATGAATGTTGCTTATCGTAAAGAAATAACTAACTATATATAAAAGTCAAATGATATATTGACGAAATATTTATTTTAAAAAACTTAACTTTTAATTTTACAGAAATAACAAAAAATAGAGATTTGATTGTGATACAAAGCAACGATTTCTTAAAATGACTTTGGCAAATGAACGTAAAGGGCTTGCATATGCCTTTTCAGAATGGTTTTAGACTAGAATGAGGCACCACGGAAAACCATGTCAGGTTAGAAATCAATATTACTGAAGTTTCCTACTCCAGAATAAGGTAATAGTTGTTAAAAACGCATTCTTACAGTGCACACTGCAGTCTTCTTTAAACTGTAATCAAAAAAGGAATGCACTTAGTCCACTACTATTGTTTATAGCAATTAATCCCATTCATCAATAAATTATTGAGCCCATAAAAGAAATATGCTCACAAAATGGATTAATTGAAACAACTTCAAAAAGGACTATGCATATGATGAAAAGGACTCATCAGGGGATTTACATCTTATGATCAGTTCTAGTCAAGCATTACACATAAATTCTCTGACAAAGCTTTAAGCTTTACAAAACAAATAAAATAAATGAGTTGGTAATCTGGAAGAAGGGTTACTAATAAAGGGATCAGAGTCAAAATATGTTCGTCATAACAACCTGAAATATTATTCCTCAAACCTTAAATAAACAATCTACACTAATTGGCAACTCAAATGGAATCCGATAACAAACAAGTCATATGAAATTAAAAGACACTAAAGCCTCGGGAGCTGTCAGAAATTTTAGAAGAGAGAATATTCTAACTCGACTACAGTTTTGCTATACCAAACCATATGTATGATATATGATATGGTAAATGAAAACTGACCTTAATAAGCACACGTTGCAATGATCAACCCGCCATTAACAAGTCAGAGTTGTGAAAAAAGCATTTGGTAGTGAATTTATCTGGAATTTTAAATAACCCAAGTATGAAAGGACCTAGTCAATTCAAAAATGTTTCCCTAATGCAAAAAATAAGTTTTAATCCTCGACTTCAAATCAATATTTTTGATTATACTTCAATATTAAAGTGAACGAGGGGTCTTAACAATTTTTTTAAAAGCCGTTATAATCTATTAAGTACAGTGATATGAGAATAAAAGTAGTCCTGATGTGCACAAGCATTTATTTTTATAATAATACACCAGTTACAGTAATCAGTGATCACTCTCAGAGATGTTAATGTTGTGAGACCATATGTGATTCATCCATTTCTAACACTAGTAACCTACTGAGACTCCAAAACATGATGCAAAAAAAATTGTTGCTAAGCAATAACAAGCTCTTTTTATACTCCTTTAGCTGGATAGGAACACATAAAATCAACTTAAAATTTAGTAATTATATTAAGTATATGCTAAACAATAAACTAAATATAAATTAAGGGAGGATATGGATTTTGTGGAATCTGCACCAATCTGCACTTACGCTAAATTAAATTTGAAGTTGAACTGCCACGTACTGTAAGGTCCGGCAGGTGTTTTTCCATTTTCATCCAAAAAAGTCAATCCAAGTTGAATTATCCTCAAAAGATCAACATTGCACCTAAGTAACTGGTATTGGTAATCAGCAGTACTTCGAAACTCACCAATTGGCCTTGCTACAACTCCTGGGAACTCAGTGTCCTGAAAAAAAAAAAAAAAAAAATAATAAAAATATCAGAAACAACATTTAGGATATTCGACCTTCTTCATACATGAAAATAAAGGGAAGCAAGTTTACTAAAAGTGTCACAGGAATTTGTACTTGAGTGTATTTTAGAAATTGTTTTAGAAAAAGTAGGTTTGAGATTGCTCACATGACAAAATCACAAAAAAATTCCTTCAACTCTTCATGAATCATAGTAAATGAGTGCCAAAAACATCAGTTTTAATTTTAAAAATTGATATGTATACACATATAATATATATGTAGATTGTTTGTCTGTTCCCTCTCTAGCAGTCGAAAATGTTGAGATATTCAAACCAAACATAATATTTAAACTTCTATCCGGAGAAAAAAGACTGAATTCACTAACAGTGAGAAAATGCCCAGGGGGAGTTAAATTGAAAATTCAAAATATCTCCGTTATTATAAGCTGGATTGAAAAATGCCATATAATCAATTTTGTTGCAAATTTAATTTACAAAAGCTTTATTTTTATGTAATATTTGGGCGCAAATTAATGATACACAGGTGATTTTAATGCTTTTCTTTATAAAATTAGAAATTAGGGTTGCTCACTTGACAAAATTACACAAAAAGTCCTTCAAAATTTCAGAGAAGCCAAACTGCAATGTAGAAGTAAATATCTTGTTTTATATAGCTGTAATAGTGTTGTTGCATCAATTATAATTTCTAAGGTGACAGGTGAATTTATTATTTAATGAAATTATTAATGCAGTTTAATTTAAAATATATCCTATTAGTTATATATTTTTTTGTTTGAGTCATTAGTCCATTATTCGGTTTTATTGTTATTATAGATTGCTTTTGTTGAGAGTACTAATAGCTTTTTTTAGTAATTGTTCTAGGTACTAGAGTGTGCTATTGTACCTTCTTCACAGTACATATGTCAACAAAATTACAGGATAATTTGGTTTTATTTAACATTCTACTAGTTGACTTTATAGAGTCCAAAATCTGAAGACAGTCATGTTTTATTTCAGTGTAGTATTGGCTCCTAGACAATATTATTTGACTGAAGAAACTAAAATACGTTCCCTCAATTCTAGACACCTAAGAAAAACCCCTAATTATGTAGCTCCTATGGGACCGACTTTTTAAGAAAATATTTCCAAGTAACTTAGTTGAGAAAGGGGGCTTAATTTCTCATATACTTCTCAAACTTTATATGAAGAATTGTTTACCTTGAAAAACTATCCCACAGAAAGTAACATAATCCTCAATTGAAACCAACAATTAATTAGTTACTAAATCAGAATGCTCCCAATGAAACTGAACATTACCTGATAAAGTAAACCAGCCATGCTTTATGAGATTTGTAATTTATAAAAATGTAAATAATATGTTACAGAATATTTAAAATTTAGTGTTTTGTGTGTGTCTTAATTCTACAAAATGAGTGTGCATGTGGAATTGCACACAAAAAACACAGAGACTTATACATATAAACTTTTATATATGTCTAGTACATATCTTCTATGATCAATCCTCTTCTTAAATTGTTAGAAAAGTCGATAGTGGGTCATTACAATTAAACGATTCTCAAAGACCGAGCAGAGGAATATGAATAACCAACCAATTAGACGATGGGTCTGCTCTCACCCTCTACCTAAACTTTTGTATATACTTTAAAAGAACATAATGTTACAGTATGTTTGTGTGAAAAAAAAAATATTAATTCGGTCTGGAAATAACTTCTATACTGCAGTCCCATATACTGAAAAGGCTTCTGAGCAGCAGAGAGATTTAGAAGACACGTCCCAGAGAAGGTTTAAAACTCCTATGTTGGTCAAGTAGAGCTACTGCGAATGATGGAAAATTTGTGTAATAAATGTTAATATTCCATCTAAAATATTAAGTTAGACCAGTCCCATTTGTTTGGCATTGATAAATATTAATTTTAATTATAAAGTCATTATGACATACATAAGTATATATTGAAACACCTAGTAAATTAAAAATGAGATAATCAAAATGAAATTATACTCAAATATCTGTTAATGTTAATATAACATCCAAGCAATGTTAGCATTTTACGTAACAGGCAAGACATAAAACATTGATTACTCTTTCATAAGAAATTAATGATATCATGACTATGAAGAAATTTCCTATTTGTAAACAGAATAACTGATTAATAAACATTTAAGTAGGGTTACAAGCCAATCTCCATTAACAGAAATATTCTTAAGTTTTGAAGAGCATCTCAACTTAATTTAATGCTTAAGCTACATGTATGGAATAAAATTTACCAAAAGTTCACAAATCAAATTTTTACTGCAGTCAATTTTATTCTGAAATATAACACATGATGCTACCTATGAGAAATAACAATGATTTAGAAATAGCTATTCAGGATCCAGTTATAGCTAGGCTACTGGATACAGACAACACATTCTCAAAAGACAATAAATATTTTACAAATACAGATTAAGTAACTAGGCTTACAATTCTATTCAATATCAGCCTACGAAATATCTATGGGAACTGAGTACTTCCTGAGGCAAAAATCTGTCACCAGGAAAAAGTTTTTATAAATAAATTTATTATTTTTATTTGTTTATTATATGCTAATATTTATACTGTGATGTGAAAAAAAGCCTCCTTGGTTAACAGGGGATTCATGTAGAATTCATACTGTAAAACCCTCATCATGTATCCCTTATTGTCCCTAGATTTAAAAGGCCCTACAATGCCAACAGGGAAAACAACTGGGAAGTGATATTAGAACAGACCACCCAGTACAGCACAACAGTCCAAAGTTTTGAAAATAAAGTGATTGAAATATAGATATTGCAACTCTTAACAATGAGAATAATAAAAATTGTTATACAGAAAAAGTAAATAAATAAATGAAATTACAATAGAGCATGAATTTCAAGTTCTTAAAACTGTCAGAATTCCAGTAATATACATTAAAAAAAAAATATGTTCTTGCTGAAAAAAAAGAATAAATTTGGTCAAGTTTTTAAAGCTGTTGCTGGTGTAATAAAAGAAGTACAACATTCTATTTTGGTAGGTTACATACACATATGTGTGTGCTTGTATGTGAAAGAAAATCAGGATATATATGTTTCATGAGTATATTGGCATGTTTTGAAAGAATATGTTAAAAAAATACTGTCACCAATAGTTCAGTAGTTTAATAATTCTCTTCTACATCTAGAAACACCAAAATTCACAGATTTTTTTTTTAAACTAAATGAACTAATATAACAAAACTACATCATAGTATAAGAATACAACATTTTTGTTAAATTTGTTTAAAACAACCAAAATGTTGATACATGGTAATAAAATTTAACTCGCAAATTCATATATTCACAAAAAAAATCACTAAATTAGACATTTGCTTTTTCAACATAAAGGATCAGTACATCAGTAGAGGTGCAAAAATGTCTCACATGGAATAAAGGCCACCAATAAATTTGATGCAATTTTATACATTAATAATTTAAAAGAAAAACAAATTATAGTCTATATTTCAATATTTGAAGAGTGAATAAATTAAATAAGTTAGTTAATATATTAGTTATTATTGATTTGTGCAGTCATTTTTTCATAAAACTCAGTGGACACAGGTATTGAACAGTAGTAACAGGAATGAACACTTGAAAAATAAAGCCTATGAATCACAGTGCGACAGAAATTTAGGGGGTCACATAAAGTTGGAATCTGGGTCTTTTCAAATATATAGAAAGAGACTCTTAAATTCATCACCTGATACTTGAAAAATCTAAATATGGCTGATGAAGAAATTATTAACTATTATTTATGATTTAAAAATTATTAGTTCATATAATTGTGCTTTCTTACAGGGAAAGTACTATGGGAGTAAAAATCAGAATACAACTCATTCAATAAAGCATGAGAGAAGCAGCAGACAGAGGACTGACAGATTTAATCATGTAAGCTCATGTTTCATTGCTATTTTTTAAAGCATGGACTGAACATGTAATCAACTCTTCCTTTGTTCTTATTTTATAAGAGTATATTTCTATAATTCAATTGTTGTTCATATAGAATTTGCCTATAACATATAGTATATTCTAAGAAGAAAATATTTCTATCTGAGGGATAGCTATACCTAAAAACATTCTCTGTGGCACATTAGCAAATCAGTGAAAAGATGGGGAGGGGACTTGCTAGATCACATAGGGAGTCAAGGACAAAATTGGTTCTTCAGTGATAACAGCATACTGAGAATTTCTCAGGAAATAACAAGCAAATAAACTTGCAAAAGTATCAGTTGAATGGAACAACCTCTCTGTCCAGCGTCTATACCATAGTGCTTGTTGATGAATTCAAGAGAAATTAAATTAGCTGTTTTATCTGAAATCTTAGAAGAATGGAATAAATGGTGGATTATCGAGGATTACCGTAGCCTGAAAGTAGGATCCAAGCAGACAAGCATGACATGAACAAGTAGATACACTTAGGATGATAGAAATCATGATTTCCAGCAAATTATTGCTGAAAAATGATTTGCATTGCATTGAATCTGTCTGTATTGTCAACAAGGAGATGATAATGCTGCATCTCAAGACATGCCCAGGACTTGATGATCCAAGGAACATACGCAGTTAGGATTAACATATGGTTGTATGACTGAAGTCACCACTGAGATAATAGGTGTTAGAAAAAATAAAAAAACCTGTAAGAAGCTTTTTATTTTAAAATACTTCAAAAATAACGTTTTCTCTCTTTTACCTCTCTCCCTCTCTCATTCACTAATAAAATGTATAAATCATTATAATTTAGCTGCAGAGGAGGATAATTAAAGTTAAATTAAAAAAGCAAATTCCATAAATCGTCAAGAGTTGTAAATAAAAAACAGAAATGTAAAGCACTGGTTACAGTATGGTGTAGCAGTGGGTCTCAACATTTTACCACTGCAGCATTCATCAAAAAAGGAATTTTAAATAAATTAAATAATTTCCTTATTAATAATGAGCAAAATTTTGACAAGTCTAAAAAGAAGCATGTATTTTTACTAATTGGTCAGAGAAACCATGATTTTATGACCCATTCCCCACTGAACCCACAATATTTGTTTCCACGAAATAGCAATTTATATAAGTTATTATGTTTAGATATCTTCACAAGTTGAGATACACTGCTTTGGTCAATCAAAATATTAAAAGTTAACAAAAAAAAAGGTAAAATTAATTATTAAATAATTAAGAAAATCATTATTATTATTAAAAGAAATCAACAACTAAAGCAATAAGAATGGAGAAGATATCTAGAAAAACCTATATAATACATACTACTGACGACCAAGGTTGGCCTGCATGTGATTTCTTAGCAACCAGCAACCATCACAAAACATGGAACAAAATGTTTCAATGAATCACATAGTCAACCAGCATAAATAAAGAATTCATATTATTAGTTCATTACTAATTAATTAGACACAAGATAAAAACTATAATCTTGTCTATTAAGTAGGGGTTGTAATAAATTCAAGCAGTTTAACATAATGGTAAAAACAAAAAAAAAAAATTAACCATCAGACATAGCATTCCTCATTTTGTATTTTTAGTGAAAACAAAATAGTGCGCTATTTTAACAAAAAGATTAGGAGAAAGTATGATACTAATTAATAAAAAAATAACGGTTGACTTTTGGAACTAAAAATTATTGACATACTAGATTTTATTTTTTGCTTGCCTTTTAATTGTTTTACAACTTATAGTTCAATTTGTCCACCCCATTTGTTGGGGTTTTCTTACTTGATATGTAAAATATTCTCTTCCTTTCTATTTCCCTTAAACACAACTTTCATTTTCCCCCTAACTATTATTATTCTCTATTCAGTTTTAACATTTTCCCCCGATAAAAAAAACATTTAGTTGCGCTTTCTACAAGAACCAAAGAGTTATGAGAGTAATGGCCCCAATGAGATATTAATAACTAAGTGCAGCCTAAAGCAGTCACGTATAACTATAGTTAAGCTATTATCACCAGCTACTAACAGTAGTGCAGTTTTTGAGTGTACTTGACATGAACACAGAGATTTTATTGAATGTTAGTAATCTGGATAGGATATAATGCCTCAACCTGTGCTTCAGTGTGATAGGTTTTAATGTTTCAAAAATTATTTAAGTCTAGGTAACATAAATCAGTTGTTCCAATAAATTTGGTTTCTGGGGTGTCTTAAACTGTATCGGCAACAACCCTCTTGAAAATAATTAAAAAAAATAAATAAAATTGAAAGTTATATAAACTATATAACTAGTATAAGTATTCAAAGAAATATACATCTTGTAGTTTAGTTATGCCTCATAAACTAAATGTGCAGACTCCTGTTGTTTTGTTTCAGACATCTGTGTTATTCCTTAATTTTTTTTTTTTAATTGAAATTTATTACCTAAATTACTTTTAATTTTTAAATTGAGTGGCACATTGTAATATGCCTACTTACTTCATTATTAACTAAAGCACTTGGCCTGTTATTAGCAAATTCAATTTCAGCATTTTGAACAGATTATTACAGTTTGCACATTGCTATGCTATTGCATACAGAATGCTGCTACCAGCAAAGTTAATTTCAATTCCTAGTACCTTCCCCATTGGTGGGAGGAGGGGGGGGGGAGAATACCCCTACAGTTATGGTCTGCCTGCAGAAGAAAGACAACTAATTTTTGTCCAAGGAAGACATAGTGTTGCTAACGTAAGAGTTTAAGGTTTGGTATATTCTCTGCCAGTCCCAAGCCAAGATAAAACAGGAGAGTTGAGCGTGGCCAACATCCGTCCTAAATTCTCTAAAAAACAAGTAGTACTTAATCTGCAGGAAAGTCAAGATTTCTAGAGATCCGCAGAAGAATGGTATAGTTAAAAATACAGTTCCTGGAGGAAGCCATTTAGATAATATAGCAAGGGGCCAACCAAAACCAGGTGCTGGTTCAAACATGAATCACAAGTTAATTAGGTTTATCCCAAATTTCTAATACCCTGCTTGATATTATCAAAGAAATGTTAATAAGCATTAGAATAAAAGAATAGAAATAGAAATCTTTCATTAAATACAAGTAAAAATTTATAATAGCAAGTTATAAATATAACATATTAAAGTAAAAATATAAGTATGAGTAAATGAGTCTTTACAGAAAACAATGTGTTAATGTTCCATGGAAATGTTAATGGGTCAGTTAGAAACAAAATTAAATTAGAATACAAACATAAAAAGTTAATAGGTTAACTGCTTAATATGAACTAAGAAAAAGTAACACTATTTATTGCTCACACTAATTTATTTAAAGGGACAGTGTGTAGCTGTGGGAATTAAATACTTATGGTCCAAGTTTTAGCCTTTTGGTTTTGGAGAGTGGCTAACCAAGTTCTCCTCCCCAGAACAGATTAAGATCAGAGTATACTTGCTAATCATTTTTCAATGTGTTTTGTTATAGGGACAATAAAATCTATTATATTCAATTCTATGCAGGTATCAGTAACCAATTGCAATATTTACTTTTATTCTTCTCTTGTCATTTATTGCAGAAAGCAATCCTTTGTTTTACTCATCCCTTCTATACTTATCTTAGTGTCAATACCATTACGTGAAGAATTCTAATTGCCTATGAGTACAGTAACCTTAGAGCTAACAAAAATATATACATTATTTAATATATTGAGTTATCTTAACAAGTTAATGCAATTCTTATCTCTTGGGTCGAGAAACAATGCATTGCTTAAGAAATGGCTGTCCTGTTCTTCTAATAATTTTTTCTTAAAAACTTACAATTTTGTTAAGTGTTATAAAATTTTCAAGTAGATGAAGTTATAGAGTCTAGAACTATACAGAAATATGGATTAAAAAAATACTAATGTCAATGACTTTTATAGACAAAAGTATATATTTCTGAATAAATTGTAACATAACTGTAACTACTTTTAGTTTGGTTCAGGGAGATACTGGGGGTTGAGCATGGAGAATAGGCTTCCTTCCTCCAATCAATAAAAATCAAGGAGCTATTAAACCGCTGGAAAGTCATATTTGTAGAAGTCTATGAAAGAATGATGTAGGAATGATATGCGCTCAGAGGCACAACCCATCCAGATACACAAGGGGGGGGGGAACTCCTGACCTACACAAAAACAAATGAAGGAAAAAACATTGGGACTAAATATTGGATGCTTGTAATATACAGAACATATTGCAGAAACATATTTCCAGGCGAGAAAATGTCATGACTTCACTTATACGAGTACAATATAAAACATGCAGTTCTGTGGATGTTGTGAGGACGATATGGTCTCTAGAGAAATATTTACTGATAATGTCATAAGGCGGTAGGAAAGGGACAGTGGATTATGATAAAAAAAAACTTTTGGTAAGCACTGCTGTAATTTGCTTCACACTATAAAGAAAATTAGTTTGGGTTTAGTTTATGATGATGCCAGTTCTTTTTCTAGATTCCTAATAACTCTCCATTTAGACTTTTTCTAAGCCATTGATTATCCTTCATCGCATTATCTTGAATTCAATTTGATATTTCGATTAACAATTCACATATTTAATAATCTCTATAACATTAACAATTGGAAAAACAAATTAATACAATTGTTTGAATAAAACATCTATTTTTACCAAAAGAAAAAATGAACCTATCTACCAATAAAAAGGAAAAAAAAAATACTGTCATGAGCATGAGTGGGCACTGAATAGAGAATACATTATTTATGCAATATAATTGCACCTGTTTGGTTCAGAGACTTTGGAAGTGTAAAGATACACTAGCAAGCAGACCAGACCAGAGATAGAGAGTCCCCCCTATTTCTTTCTCAATCATGTTGTGAGTGTGAGTGAGTTTGCACGCATGTGTGTGTGTGTGTGTGTGTGTGTGTGTGCGTGAGTGTGTGTGTGTGTGAATGCACATGTGTGTGTTAATATACTTTGTATGCCATTTTTGTTAAATACAACCTAACTCTTGACATTTTTGTTTAATAATAATTTCTAATAATCCAATAATAATATTTATTTTTAATTTTTATTTCAACATCAATCATTTTCTTCTATTCTCTATTACACTGCCAATAACTTTTTCTCAATTATAATCTCCTCCTTTTTCTCTGATTAATTCTTCTTTCTTAAGTTTCCAAAAATGATACATATTCAAAATCATAACAGTCACTTTTTAAACCCTTATACAATACATTAGGTTTTCAAGGATATAGTTTCCTTAAACATGTAGTTCTCAATCAAATATGTGAAGTTCCATGTCCAGTAGTTCCTAGCTCTGTTTCCATCATTGTAGACAATAAGATAAAATTCATGACTAAGAAGAGACATAACAAAGATCAAAATTAACTCCAACCAGTTAGCAAGAGACCAAATCTGTTAACAGAATCCAAGATTTTGTTAACAGCAGCAGAGAAATTCAAAAATCAAAAAGAATAATATCAATCCACAAAACTTGCAGTATACCAATGAACAAAATGAACTTTGAAGATAAAAACTCTGTCACACAGGAGCTATGGAAACTAAACAAACTTTCCATTTATTAGTATATCACACAACTAATCACTTCTCACCATACATTTTCTATTTTAAGTAAAAATCATGCTCATCAGAAGAAGTGGGCGTTTACTATAAGATGAAAATAATTACAAACGGCTGAATAACTCGCTAATTGAGCTTCGAGAGAATGTATAAAATAACTATTGTAGAACCCAATAGATATTTTGAATTTTCTAATTCGCCCTCTAAACTCCCCTTATTCCTAGACTGATTTCAGCCATTAACGACTATGAACTTAAGTGCTGCATGAAATGGTTAAATACGAGTGTGGTATAGATCAAATAAACATTTTTAAGTTCCTAGACTGATTTCAGCCATTAACGACTATGAACTTAAGTGCTGCATGAAATGGTTAAATACGAGTGTGGTATAGATCAAATAAACATTTTTAAGTTAAGGACTAACGTCGTAATTGATGATATCATCAATCAACATATTTGCTTGTAACTCACCAAGTAAATGATCAATGAAAACAATATTTGATATTTATGCTTGGAATAAAGTGCTTCATGATATAACAATGTATTGTTAATATGACATGAGTTGGAAAGGGGATTAAATGAAGGCTGAAAATTATTGTACAAATGCAAAGATCTCTGTTAATATTCAAGATGGAGAAATTAGCAGTAAGATTTGTTCTATACAATTTTTCGATCCAACGTATAATAATAGAGGTATTTCAAAATTCCCCATCTTTTATTTGTCTGATTTCAGCCATTAACTAACTTCATCTTTAGTTTTACATAAAATATTTAAAAATCAAGTTGAGTAATAATTAAATAAAAGCTACAAAATATATATAATTTTGAACAGACCTCATTTTTGTCTCCGTCTCATGAAATTTTTTGAAAATCGTTTCAACTTCAATTGAAATTAATTTCAACTCCAATAACTGATACCACTGAGGGAAATCTGCTAAAAGAAAATGAGAGGCCCCTGGAGATGTTATAACCCCATACTGAAAGGTTGTCAGATCTTTTCAGCAGGTAACACTGGCCAGCCCACAGACTATCTCCTCTATCAGAACTGCCTAGTTTCACAAATCCTGTACCTCCCAGTACTGACTCATTTGGAATGAATTAGGTAGAGTTTTACTTCTAGAATCGCTAGAGCATAGTGACACAAAAGAAATATATTGCATAATCTTATTTTTAAATTAATCAGACTGGGACTAGGAAGACACAAATTATTCTAAGATCCACAGTATAATGAGCCATGTTTCAACAAGGCTCCATCTCTGTGCTTCTAATTAAATTTTTATAATGCTATTTATAACAACAAAATCAATACTGAATTATATATTTTAATATGTTAAAAATGTACTCATAATTTCCTCCTATAAGAAGTTATTTATTGAACCTATAAGTAGTAGTCTATGCAGAGAAAGGGAAACTTTGTACTGTTCTGTTTCTTTGAACATTGTCCAATTTATTAAATTCCATCATACATTCTAAAATCTGCCTCTATCATCCTATATACTTAAATTAAAAACATTCATTAAATTACTTTAATAAATTCAAAAAAGAACTTATTTTAAAGAACACTTTTGAGCAAGCATAGACTAAGCAGAGAGCAAGATTTTCATGAGCTGGCTGTCTGAGAGCCAATCTTTGATATTAACTATAATACAGGTAAAAAAAAACTTTAAACATAATATAAAGAATTAAAATGAAGCAACAGCAAATTAAAAGAAAGAAGATAAACACATATTCAAAAAAAAGAAAAATAACCAAATTAGTTATAGAAAGCAGGATGATATACTAATCAAACATTTATTATTATAAATAATACATAAAGTAAACCAAACTCACCATGGCAACATAATTGTATTTATGAATTATTTTCCGTATAACTTTGAACTCATCTTTCAAATTATGTGCCCAGACATCTCGAATACCACAATCTTCATTGCTTGGGATTACCCCACTGTGTCCTAAAACAAGTAGGATTAAAATTATTATTATTTATTAACATCCACTTTTCTAGCCAAGGTAAAATGAACAGATTACTAAAGATAAAATATAATATAAACAATACACATTTTTTTTTTTTTTTTTTTTTTTTTTGCGATTTTTCAAGTATTGGGTGAAGAGTGTTCTCAACTTGGATGAGCAATTGTCTAATAAATGATTATTTCTAAATACTTAAATGATTTCAGAGTGGTTTAAAGGAACTGTAAAAAAAAATAGTCCATAATTTATTTGATCGACTTTAATCGACATAAGCGTTTCCCATTTAAGAAAAACAAGTATACGGGTTGTACTCACAATGTAATTTTTGAATATCCAGTGATCCTATCTATTAGTTGAAAAAAAGTTGGATGCATTCAAATTTATATAGGTATGTATGCATATATGTTGTATATAACATTTATTTCCTTCCCATAAAAACTCGATATGAAGGTCTTTTGTTTCTATGAGCACAGTACAACTAAATAAACACATTTACTATTACAAATATCAAATAAAAGTCCGTCACGCAGGGGCTGCATAAACTAAGCAGATTTCCCACGTGAAGTTTTACAATAGAGAAATCTGCCTAATAACAACTGTAGTAGTAAGAAACCTCTAAACCTAAAACAATATTTAGGGCGTAATAACCCAGTAGTTTCTAGCCCCAAAAAACAGTTAACCTAACCTCTAAACCTATTCACGAGGGACGAATAGTTATGGAAACGGCCGCCAAAGCTTCCGGCGGAAAGTCCGAACATAGCCTACTGGCGACCACACGCAGAATACAAATGTAAATATCTCGGTTAATATTCAAGATACAGAATAAATGTATAGACCAATATTTATAGTAAATTGAATTTACAATAAGATTTATTCTATACACTTTTTCGATCCGACGCATAATAACGGAGATATTTTGAATTTTCAAAAATCCCCCCTCTAAACCCCCCCTTCCACTGGTCCGATTTCAGCCATTAACGAGCATGATCATCCTTTTTACATAAAACGATTAAATTCTGAGTTTGGTAACGATCAAACAAAAATTCCAACCGCTAGAGCGTTAACAGACAAATATATATATATATATATATATATATATATATATATATATATATATAATTTTGAACGGACCTCATTTTCGTCATCTCCTGGGTAGGATCGATGGACATTTGAAGAAATTTTTCGAAACTCGCATCATGAGTACGACCTCAATAGCTGATTTTCCTTAAGGGAAATCAGCTAAAATTAACAATAAACACAATATAAACAAAGAAGAAAATAAATTCAGATGAATAATTAAAAATTCTAATCATGAAACATGAATACAGAAAAACTAAGTGATGTAAATAAAAACAAAGGAATTTCAGAAAAAAATTAAAAATAGTTATTTCCTACTTTCATACCACATATCCATATCAATGCACACGCACACACACACACACACATGCCTGCACGCACACGCACACACACACACACACACACAAAAGTAGAATAATGTTTTGTAACCTACGGGCATCAAAATAAAAACTTTTCTAGATCATAGCTAGGTCTTTCCATGTGATATACCGTAATCTCTTTTTCTATAAGGAAATTCCTTCATTTTCATCAAATTGCATTTGTATTATTGTTTTACACACGAAGCATAGAATGGCAATTGGACGAATATTGAAAACTGATTATCGTTCATGGATGCAAATAAATCAAGTTTACCGTCAAAATGATTGGCATCACAAACAAAAACACACACACACACACATACTCGCATGAACAAGCACAAACACACTACTATGGGAGAAATAGAAAATAAATGGTGAGATGAGATCACCAGAATGACAATCCAGCACATGGGAAATCTGCAGCCCCTGCTTGAGGAACTGGATTTATACAGATGCACTGCAAAAGTTAAATTGGAAAAATAAAACCTAATAATGAGCAAGCCTAGGCCACTGATATTTTATGTAATTTTAAGAGACCAAAGCTAAATGTAAAATCAGAAACATTAAGTGGGTCACTTTGAAAGTAAAACATTTTTGCAACGGTTGAAATGAAACCTGTAATGCTCAAGAATCAGTATATAGATTAATAAATCGCTAGCTACAAATCAACAGGACAAGTCTCTTTACAAAACCAATATATTTTTTAAATATTAAAAAGATGTATTAAATTAACATAATTTCTTAACAGAAGCCTAAGTATAAATTAAAATTAATTATGTACTGAATGAAACGGACAACTTAGACAAGGCTCTTACCTTGGTTCATGTGTCCTAATCCGTGAATTTAATGAGAAACAAGAGGTAAATACACCTCCTCTCACACTGGAGCAAAGTAAAAAAAATGAACCTTCTCAACTGCTTTAGTCCCAACAAAGAATTCCGAGCTCATTAGCCTATTTATTATCATAATACATTAATTTATGGTTAACTCTTGATTACACAAATGCAACTAACTGAAAAAATATTCTAGCACATATTTTGTGTTTATCTATCTATAGTTAATCAGATAATAGCTTAATAGCTAAGAAGTTTTCAGTTAAGAGGTTATTTTTATAAGAGGTGCTGTACTATGTACTATACTCATTGGCTATTCAGCCAAAGATTAATTTCTATTTTCTTCAATCAAATATTAAATTATTCTCTTCTTTCAAACATCAAGGTGTGCTTTACAATAAGTAGAACAGCTTTGTGCTTTACAATCACAGACCATCTACAAAACTATTTTGTTTTAATCCAACACAATCAGGCACAAAATGAAATAAGCTATGAATATAAAATGACCTAAATTTTCTTATAAATAACTTCAATGGCTTACACTAGATATTATTATAAAATAATTGTATCCCTTAAGGAAGATAGGTTAATAGTCATTGGAAAATCCTCTGAAGGGAATGATTTTATAGTGTTACTGAAAACAATATTTGATCTAAAATATAATGAAAGAAATGCATATTTACCTGTAGCTGTGGGCATAGCAGGGTGTCCTAAGAGAATTTGACTTGCCCAACTGGCATCTGAGGAGCTCAGAACTACTGATTCTCCTATTGTAACCTAAAAATCAATTCCGAACAGAAAATGAGTCATCTCAAATATAAATAGGGTATAATAAAATATAATATATAATATAATACACGGTGATTCAAAAAGAATACCTCAACTTTAGGAATTTAAAACTCTACAAAGAAAAAAGGCAGAGCTAAGCACTATCTGTCGGCAAATTAAAGGAGCAATAAAGTTTCATTTAGTTGCTCATTTGTTTGCTTGAGGCACTATTGACGAGGCGTCAGCGACAGTTGATGCTAAGATGATGACCGCTCAACAGAAAGCTTTTTATGTTATTGAGTACGGCAAAAGTGAATCGAATATAGTTGTTCAGTGTGCATTTCGAACGAATTATGGTGTTCAACCTCCTGATAGGTGGTGTATTAAACCGCTAGGTAGCCCGTGACAGCACTTCATCACTGGCCTCCAAGAAGCCCTGATCTTACTTCCTGTGATTTTTTCTTATGGTGTTAAGGATATGGTGTTTCGGCCACCACTCCCAGTCACCATTGATGATTTGAAACAAGAAATAAGCGCATCCAAACTGTTACGCTTGATATGCTACAGAGAGTGTGGAACTAGTTTGAGTATCAAGTTGATATTGCTCGGGTGTCTGGAGGGGGTCATACTGAGCATCTCTGAACTTCCATTTTTGAGGTGCTGGATGGTGAAGGAATTATTATCTCAGGTAAGAAAAAATGCCTCGCTCCTTCACTATTTTTTATTCGTTGTGACAGAGCGCATTCAGAGCATACGCTCCATCATCAGTGCCCTCTTCACAATGATGGAGCGTATGCTCTGAAAGCGCTCTGTCACAACGAATAAAGAATAGTGAAGGAGCGAGGCGTTTTTTCTTACCTGAGATCTCTGAACTTGTTTTTGAGTGAAAAAAAAAACTTTTTAAATACTCTTTGTAATGATGTATAACAGAAGGTTCTATTATGTTTCTTTCATTAAATACACATTTTAAAAGTTGTGGTATTCTTTTTGCATCATCCTGTATAATATAATAAGATATAATATAAGTACTGAAAAATAAGAATAAGAATGTTGGTGGTTCCTCACGACATATTTTTAAGCATTAGGAGCCATAAAATTATGTTCTTGAGAAACATCAAGAACACTGTAATTGAAGCATATGCTCTTCATTCAGTTTCACTACAAAATTAGTGACAATGTTTTAAACTATTTTATCAATAGAATTGCAATTGTATCACTTATCTTCCCTGAAGTTTTGAAAAAACAAACATCTGAATCGCATTGACTTTTAGTAGGCAAAACTTCAATATATCAGAAGAAACTATTTTTAACAAATACAAATATTTATATAATTGACAATCAGCATTATATAAACATTTATCAATTTATTTTTAAAAACAAATTTTAAAAAAATGTTTATTTTTTATTTTATTTTACATAAACAACATGTTTTAAAGCAGCTTGGGTATAAACAACCAACTCTGACTATCCTTTTATGTGCCCTTCTCTTTATATGTAGTTTAGTTTAATATTTTTAATAGGTTTTATATATAATTCAACTTTATTGGAACTGCTGTATGTAATTTGTTTTATTGTAATATTTGATATTATTATCAAAATTACTTAACTTTGACTTTAGTAATAATATATTTGACAGACTTGTTAATTTAAATATGTGAAAAAATAGTTTTCAGATTATTTTTAGTTATAGTTAGTTGTGCAGGAAATGGATAAGAAACAAAAATCTGAAAGTACTAGGTGCTAAATAGTTGTTATTTGGCTGTAAAGGTCAATTTGGGATAAGATATTGCTGGTATGAGTTAAGTACTTTTAAGAAATATACATCGAACTATAGTTGAAACAAAAACATTTAGTAGGCTTTTTTCTAGGCTTTTTACCCCTTAATAGGGCAAGGGCCGCAAAAGCGGATTGAGATCCCCTTCCCGGCAGCTAAAGTGGCCCTTGCCCATTTCAGGTACCTGCTCAGTTAGTGCTAATTTGGATGCTCACAGTGCATTACCTGTTGTCACCTACATTCTTTTGTTTTCACTCCAGCAAAAAGAAATGTAATACTTTACTAAGATATTGCTGAGCATGTTTCAGTAAATATAAATTAATAATCTTTTCCCGCATGCATGTTCTTTGTCAAGTAATTTAAAAAATACGCCTCTGCCCTTCCATTTTTACAATTTTACCTATAAAATCAAGAGTATTTATTTTTTATTTGCTTATAGTATTTTTTTTATTTATGATGTTTACAAGTTAAACAATAAAATTCGACATTCTAAGTAAATTATTATATTTTTTTTTACCAATGTAGTATTTTTTTAAATATGTTTATTAGAGTGGTAACAAACGTTGCATGTCTTGCAGGTAATTGAAACATTTTCTGAAAAAAAAATTTGCAGAAGGTATTCAGTAGGAGACATAAAGGACAGGAGCAGGAAATGAGCCGAACCCTTTCCCTGCCAGGCGAGGAGACAGGTAGAATTCTGGCGTTCGTCAGCCGGTAATCCCAGTCCCCTTAACAGGCAAGGACCACAATAGCAGCCACTAACTTATTTTCCAATTTTTTTTTAACTATTCTGTTATTATGAATAGTCATTTAATTAATTAAAATTAATTTAAAAAATTATAATTCTTTAATACCATTTTTAAAGAAATATAATATTTCTGATAGCCAGCATATTGTATTTTGTGATATTCTAATTTCAGCCTCAAGCAGCTAAAACTTTTAGCTTATAACTAACTGGCAGTATCCTCTTTAGGGAAGACACTTGCATGAAAACTCAAAATTTCAGCAACTCAGTCACAACAAAAGAACTAATTTTATAAATAGAAACATAATTTGTAAATAGTGATCAAACTAATATATATCCTTTAAGGAAGACCGTATTTCTTTATTAATCCTCTAGATGCTCAAAAATTCCACAGGTGACCCTAGGGTCAGTCACTCTTCCACAGCCAGTTAAGTCCACCAATTATCTACCTTGTTTTTTCTTATGCTTTATTTGTAACTAGTTGTACAATATTATATAAACTATATTAATAAATTAATGTATTAAATAATTCATTAGTTTTTAAGGTTACTGTGCAAAAAACTATATTTTTGTTTAATAGAAGTCTATCCTCTGCACTCATATATTTTATTTGAACAATTTATCATCATAACTACTGTTTATCTGGTTGCAAGTTTAAAGATGTTCGCACTAATAAAGGCAATTTTAAGGAAATTTAGGTCGAAAAGGGTCCTGGGTATAGTACATAAAGAGGTAGGAAATAATGGTACCTGGTTTAAAGGGTAAGAGTTGAGTATGGTCACTCTACATGTTTGGGTGATTGGGTGAATAACTAGTTCTTAAGTGCCAGGCAATGGTAAAAGTCACAGGGCTAAACACTACTGAGAACATAAATGGCTGAGAGAGAGAGAGAGAGAGAGAGAGAGAGAGAGAGAGAGAGAGAGAGAGAGAGAGAGAGAAGGAAGGTGAATGCACGTCTATGTTCATGGCCTGCAGGACACACAAAACCCCAAACAACTATAAACGTTCTTCCAATACAAAAGATTAGCATCCTTAATCTGAATTAAAATAGTCACGAATACAAGTAATGAAGATGACAAACACATAAAAGCTTACATACTTTGAGTTTTTCCTTGATCTCTGATGCTCCCCAATAACGCGTGGTTAACTGGACATCACCTTCTGCTAGAACTTTCATTGGACTCCAGCATAGACTGGAAAAGAAGAAAAATAAGATGTCATCATAACAAAAATTAAAATTGTTTATTGGAAATGCTACAAACTTTTTTGAAGTAATTTATATATTTATATTGATATACAGTTAAAATATTTAGCCCCACTCTAGCAAGTCACATAACTACTCAAAAAAAAAAAAAAAAAAAGTATTTTTACGTTTTACACATGTTTACGTTTCATTTAAAACTAATGACTGAAAGCAGAGAAGGAACTGTGGGATTTTACAGGAGGGATTAAACATTTATTTGCAAATATCTCTGTTATTATCAGTCGGATTGAAAGTCGTTAAATGACCAACTTTGATTAAAATATAATGTCCCACAACTACTTTTTTCTGTATATGTCTTTAATATGAATATTAGTGAAGGGAGATATTTGCATTTCATTGAGGCTTCAGTAAAGTCCTAGGCACACAGTGTTCATTTGAAACTTTTTTATCCCTAATAACATTATGTCCAGATTAAATTGCAAGTCTTGTTTACATACAGCTCTTTCTAATGGAAAATAGAATATCATATGAGATCTAATTTTACCATGCAAAAAGCCTGCAGAATTTGCATAACAGATTAACAACTATTGAGGGTTTTCTTTAATCATTACCGATAAATATGTGTTTCATGTAATACTAAAGATCAAGTTCTTTAACAGCTAAAATTAGACCTGGGGGGGTGGGTAGAGAGGGCATTTTGAAAAATTCGAAATATCTCTGGAATTATTCGTTGAATCAATTAACTATATAGAAATCTTATTGCATAGTTAATTGTCTATAAATGTTGTTATATATTTTTTCTCCCGATCTCGAAAATTAACTGAAATATTCACATTTTTCAATTTACAGTGTTCAGTAAACCCCTATTTTTAGTCATCAGACGCCAACAATAAACCAACATATCATTAATATAAATAAACGTCTTATTCCAAGCTTAAATACCAAACATTGTTTTCAACAGGCCATTAATATGTGAGATATAAGCAAATAGATATAACCTTAATTATGCGAGATACATGCAATTATGATGACATCTTGAGTCTCACTCAAAATCATTTATTTGATTTATACTATACTCAATATTTCATCGGTTTTATTCAAAACTATGATGATAATAAATAATGGCTGAAATCGGACCAGGAATAGGGGAGGGTCAGAGGGGAGTTTGAAAATTCCTAATATCTCCATTATTATGAGCCAGATTGAAAAATGTCATAAAATCAATCTTCTTAAACTATTGATCCACCACATTTCTTGGTCGTTACATGTTTTTGTAACTCTAATATTAAGCAAGTTATACATAATTTCTTGTTTTCAGTCTTCAGTAAGCCCCCTCTTCTAATCATCGGATTTTTACTTAGAAATGGAGAATATAAGGTGAGATGACAATACAAAAGAGTTCTTTCCAGCAGGTGGGAAATTTGTTACTTTATGTATGATGAACTTTTTTTTACTTGGGGTAGATTTGTTCAGTCTACTCATAAATATTTTCAGGACTTACTATTCAAAGGGAAATCCCGTGAGGCATAATTTGTAGACTCATCATAATATTTTCATTATTACAAGATTTGTAGCTAAACAATTTCCAAGAAAGAGTCACAATCAATCATTACAGAAGTCAAATAATAAATGGATGTTTTGATCACTTTAAGTCCCTTTTCAAGAGGCCATCCCAAATGTTTTAACTATTATTGAGTTCAAATGCTGATTTCCTTCAGACAGAGGGCACATAAAAGTACTTATTTTATTTTATCAATACTTAAGAAAACAAAATGCATGTCACAAGAAAAATTTCAAAATTTGCTTGTCTTAATTATATGTAATTATCAACCCAATAAAATAACTTATAGAAATTTCACAAAAATCATTAGAACTCATTAGAAAAGAAGGGTAAACTGTGATATACAATAACAACTCCCAGAACCATATATTAACATAATTAAATTAAAAATATTTAACTCTCTTAAAATGCTATGTAATAAGAAATATTTAATTTACTGTCAATTTAGCTCAAAGTAAAATATTTTCAAAAATGTAGTAGAATTAGCAACCAAATGAAAAGTGGTTTTATCACAAGTCATCAATCACTCGTGCAACCAAAATGCTGATAGTTGCAGATTACTTGAAAATAAATGAATGAAACTTTTTTTTGAGCAAATATCTATAAGCACATTTTTTAATTTATTTGCGCATTAAAAGAGCATTATCATAAAACTTTCTGAAGTAGTAAAACACCCTTATTTTTCACCTTTTTGATCATTGAAAATTAACATGTTCGACTCAATATAGGGCCTTCTACATAAATAAAGACCCTTTAATTACATTGAAGTGATTCCTGCTCTATTTTATGTTAGCTGAGTACATGAAAAGTACTGTGCAGTTCCACAGTCAATTACCATTTAAAATTTTTCATATAAATGACACTGCACGTTACTTGGAGCATTAAAAGTTTAAAACAAATTATAAATGAACATTTTTAAAGAATAAAAATAAAGCTTTAAGTCCTTAACGAAAATAAAGATTTTGAGCATATTGGCTTTGCAAAGTCCAATATAATGCCTTCATTTCTTTTAAACTTCCTAAGAAAGAGATCTTCTTCTTCCAAAGAATTTTCTTTTTTGGGGCTCAGGTTAGCCATGCGAGTTAAAGCATTGACCTTAATCTTGCATGGTAAACCTAGAGTGGCAAGTTCCCACCTGGGCAAAGGAATTTATTTAGTGACAGGATTCATTAAATAAAATCCTTAGTCCTACCCTGGCTAGAAATGGGTGGTAACCTGTAAATAACCTGTCGCAATTAGCCTTAGCAAAAAGCGGACGTTAATAAATAATGTATTTTCCCGATGGTACAAATAAACATTCTCAATAATATCTAGGGTTAAGTACCTAGGAATTGCAGATTTCAATAGAAAGTGACTTTAATAACAATGTGCTCTGTTTACTTGTTGAAAATTTGGCTCACTTAATGTTATTTGAACTTTAATACTTCCTTTATAATTACACGAAAATATTGATGATAGGATGATTAGTTTAGCATTCACATTCCGTTTGAAATAGAAGCATACAGTGCCCATTTTCATCATATTCTTATTTTTTTTCATTTTGTAAAGGAAAATAAGTATTACAAGCACAGAAAAAGTTATATTCTCCAAATTGACAATTTTTTTTTTAAATAAACAATTTATTTATTTTTATATGTGAAAATAAAATAATAACTTGGCATGTGTCGAAGAGCCATTAACTAATACCACTGAGATTATACTAATGATTTCAATTTAATCATCACTGTCAATAGCGATTAGTAACATACTAGATGTTACTTGAGTTTCTATCCATTAGAATATACAGAACTAGTAACTTGAATATCTAGGATAGGTGAATTTTGAAGCATTACTTTTCACTATCGTAAAAAAGATCACTGCAGTGTACACTAATAAAAAACAAACTATGTATCTTTTGATTGCACTAAGTATTTTTATGCAAATTTTTGCTAGGCAAAAATATTTATTTATTAAAATAGTCATTGAAGACAGTATTAAGAATAGTCAAGGAAGAGGATAGATTGGAAGGAAGAAAGTCATGACTATTTCAGCAGCTGCGTCATTTGCATCAAATACATTAAGCACTTGAAATGATGTCACAAAAATATGATTGATTCCAACCTCATATTTGGGCTATCCTATCATAATAGTTTAGACACCCTGAGAATTAATTTCACTATCGAAAGATTAACTTTTTTACACCACTACACTTAACAATCTTTAATCAGAAGCCGTTTTCCCCCATAGCAGCATAAATCAATGTAAAATAACTTTAATAAATAACTTGCTAACTCTTCTTACAAGCACACGGAAGAGGCAGACAAGAGTGATATGAAAACATCATTCTTCCCACCAAAAGTTTGGAAGAAAAGAGTAATGGCCTCCTACAATGCAAAATTTTCTGTCATTTAGTGATCATGGTACAGTGATGTCAGTTCACAAAAGACATAAGACTGGCGAGTCAGATAATTTTGACACCATTGCAAATTACGACATCACAGCTGTGTCCATCTCACCAAAGAAAAGGCTAAAAAGAGTCTAGGAGACAGGTCCAGTTTAAAAATGAAACCACAATGAGTTCAAAGGCTCAATAGTAGAACACCCATTAGCACTAGAACCACACAACCATTCACCAGAATGAATACTTTTAAGTGATTTAAAATTTCATCTTTACGAAATTCAAGTTGTATCGGAATTGACTCAAAAGACAAGCACAACATTCTGTAAAAAACAAATTCAAAAGATTAATAACGGCTTGTATTTTTTTAGCAACTCTACTTGGTTGTATTATTTACAAATCAGAGGGGTATAAAGAAGTTGAATAACAATTATTTGGCACCTTAAAGCCCTTACCAATATAAATTTTAGCAGATTTCCCTTAGGGGAGTTTTCAGCTTTTAGTAAACCCCCATTCCTACTCAACTTATCTTAACTATAAGCTGTTATATCATGAATCACTTCATTCCAAGGTTAAATACCCATTATGGCTTTCATTGAGCTTTTACTTTGTGAGTTACATACAAATTTTTTGCATGATGACATCAACATTTGAGATTTTATGTTTTTCTCTCAAAAATGTTTATTTCATCTATACGATACTCAACATTTAGCCATTTCAGTCAACACTAGAGATCATATTTGTTATTGGCTGAAATCATAGTTTGCATAGTGGGGCTATTCCAAAATGCAAAATATTTCTGTTATTATGAGTGGGATCGTATATATAACCAATCTTGGTAAAATATTGATGGTCTATACATTTTTTTCATAACTCAAATGTTAAGAGAGTTATTCGTGCTTTCTTGTTTTCAGCCTTTAGTACCTCCACCCCCCTCCAATCAGGTTTTTACAAAGACATTGAGAATTTGTGGTAAGATAAGATCAGTAGTGTGTTATAACAGCACATGGGAAATCCGCTTAGTTTATGCAGCCCCTGCGTGACGGACTTTTACATTATCATTAAAAAGGCTAGAGGCTGCAGTTAGGTAAGCTATATCAATCCAAGTATGATAGGACCTTACTTCTTCAGGGAAAAGGTAAAACAAGTAATGAACAATATGTTTATATGCTTGAAACATTTTAGCAAGACCACTTTAAAACTTTCCTGAGCATTTTATTTTAACTAATAAGCATATAATTATGAATACAAGAAAAAAAGTAAAGTTTGGGAAGTCTTTCTTTTAGAGTGTATTGCTTTACGGGAGAGAAAGGTAGACTCTTCATAAAAGGGAATAAAATTGATTGAAAATAAAGGAAATGTGGATTTGGTATAGGATCAAGAGAATATAAGTTGGACTAAAAAAAAATCGAATGTGGAAGATCTGAATAAGGTAAGTAAAAGTCTTATCACGGCATGGGAAAAAAAGGATGCCATAAGGAACTACAATCACAAAATATTTGAAGGTAAGATCATTGGACATAGGGGAAGAGGGAGGCCTAGGAAATATTATTTTGAAGACATGAAACATCTTATAAATTTTCATAGGTGGGCATAGTAATATGAAAAGAGGGCCTTCCGAATGAACATAATGGTTGCGACTGCAAGGCATAGACTTTAGACCATGGGGATGATGATGATTGAGAAAACGACACTTACTATCATGTCACTATTATAAAAAAAAAAAAAAATAAATAAAAAAAAATGCATTTTACGGGGATGCTCATAGAAAAATGAAGAAGTAATGTACATACTTCAAAAATAGGCTTAGGTTAGCCATGTGAGTTAAGGCATTGGTCTTAATCTCGCATGGTAAACCTGGAGTTGATCCTGCCTGGGCAATAGAAATTTACTCAGTGATGAAATCATTACATAAAATCCTTAGTCCCACCCTGACAAGAAACGGGTGGAAACTAGTAGATAATTCATCCAAATTTGCCTTAGTAGCAAAATGTGAACATTAATAAATAATAATAATATACTTGAAAACAAAATTTAAGGTCTTGAAGAGATGATAGGAGGCCTACCATAATATAACAGTTTCAAAACAATTCTATGAACTCACGCCTGGCCATTCCAGTTTTGTCCAATGATTATTTTGTAGTGATCTGGCTGCAGAAATTTGCAGTGGAAGCTGTTTCACCAATAACCAACTCTGATCAAAATTAAAGGAATATAAATTTATTCAAAACTTACCGGGAGCTTCAAAATTATAAAAATTTGGACAATTTATGTCCTCCTTCGGTTTAAAGATACTTGTTAATATATGTTTAATTACATAATTTGGAATAAATTTTGTTGTTGTGAAACTCCATTCCTTAATTTTTTTGTAAGTAATTTGGATGTGGAAATTATTATTTTCAGCTTCCACTTTGAATTTCTACAGCCGGATCACTACACATTATATAATCCCCAGCAGAAATAGACTTAAATTAAATGAGATATATACAAAAACAAGATAAACAGCAGTTTTATAAATAAGTATTACCACCTAAATAAAAATGTTAAATTTGAATTAAATATTTAAGATCAATAAAATAAAAATTAATAAATGAAACAACGGTCCATTAACCAATATATTGTATTTATTAATGTTGATTATTATAAGACCAATAGACAAGTTTTTCTTATTCACAAGCATTTGGGAAAAAATGTGATATAGGTGTTTTTTTTTTTTATGTACGCTCCATGATCATATAACAAATTATAAATGAACATTTTTAAAGAATAAAGATAATGCTTTAAAGTCCTTAATGAAAATAAAGATTATGAGCATATTGGCTTTGCAAAGTACAATATAATGCCTTTATTTCTTCTTTTTAAACTTCCTACGAAAGAGATCTTCTTCTTCCAAAGAATTTTCTTTTTTGGGGCCCAGGCTAGCCATGCGAGTTAAAGTGTTGACCTTAATCTCACATGGTAAACCTAGAGTGGCAAGTTTAATTCCCACATGGGCAAAGGAATTTATTTAGTGACAGGATTCATTAAATAAAATCCTTAGTCCTACCCTGGCTAGAAATGGGTATTCACAAGCATTTGGGAAAAAATGTGATATAGGTGTTGTTTTTTTTATGTACGCTCCATGATCATCAAATTATTTCATCAATACAGAAGAGATTAAAGCTTATAAAAGAGTCATTTTCCCAACTTAAACAAACTATATATCATATAGTTTTCGATAGGCATGGAAAAGGAAGAAAACATACTGCTTCATGTAATATTATACTGTTCATATCCTAACAATGGAAATGGAATGTCATACAGAGTTACAGTAATGCTATATACACAAATGTTTTTAAGCAGAAAACACATTTCATATGACATGTTATCAAATATTGCCAACAGATGAATTAATGTTGTCCTTTTTAATAAACCTAGGTTTGTCGAGGGACATTATTCTCCTAATTAATTAATACTGATAAGTACAGGAATGGTTTCTAAAAATGTCCAGATAGTTTTCAAAGGCAAAAATGACTGAATAGATAAAACACTCATAGAACCCAAATGAAAAAAAAAACAAAAGAAAACATGCATTCAATGACTTCTTGCTAGAAGCTTCACCTCAAGGTATCACATATTTCATGCTGAATAGGATAAACACTCTACTACTTGTGCTAAACTGACTATTAATTATATAAATCCCCTTTGTTATTCAAGGAAGGTTAAAACAGCAATTAAGTCATTGATAATTGTTAATAAGATAAAAATAAAAAGAGAATGGAATGAAATTGCATAATGTGAAGTAACTGCATAATTAAATTCAATAATCAGCTATACTCCTACAAATATAGATGTGCAGCTAACATCAGAGAGAACAACTTTCAAAAATGTATACTTGACAAAACATATAAGCATCTTAATTATACGATTCAAATGGAAAATATTTTCATTAAGCCTATTAAAATACTAAAGCAAATTACGATTGACAAATAAGTAAACATTTACTCGTGTGGTGTCCATAAATATTTAAACACTAAGTTATCACATACTGATAACAATAAAGTGGGATATGCTAGATCAAAATAGTAATAAATGTAAGACCAGTGGGGGGGAAAAAAAAAAAACAATAACAGAATGCACTTTCTTCACAACAATAACAAGTGGATCATATTTCACTTTAGGCATAGATAAAAATAAAATACTAAAGAAATGATGCATAAGTGAAATCAACTTTTCCTTTTGGGCCTTAGAATAACAGTAACTTTCGCCACTCATAGTCTTGTAGCTTTGTTAGAACCAGTAAAATAACAGTATAGGTAAAAAGAAAATCTAAAATGCAGCTGAAGTTGAATTTAAAGCTGAATTTCAATAGCCCACAACTTCCCAAATAAAGCCAAAAGTGTTACAAGTAGAAACTCATCTAAGTGAAAAATTGTTACTCACTTATTTGAGGGGATATTTATAAACGAATTTAAACTAGGCACAAAAGAGTTACAAAGTGTTGCCATTTCTACCTACTGTCATATAGCAGCTGTAATAAGAAAACAAAAGGAAAGTTCAATATACTATCAACTAGAAGCAATCAGATGCCGAAGAAACTAAACTAAGCATTAAAAAAGGGGGAACACATACCATGGAGGTAAAAAGCGTTATAATTTCTTCATTCCTTCAGTAAACCCCTCGGGGAAATATATTATACAAATACTATCTAACGTCTAAGCAAGTAGAGGTTAGAATAATGTCCACTTTACCTTTAAAACGATTAAATCCCCTTCGACGTTTAAGGCTCGAATTTGTCAAGAACTGTCTCTCAAGCAGAAATAATAGATTAAAAAAAAATAAATAGGTAATCAAGAAATATGTTTTATTTAACGTGGAAAATGCTGAAATAAAACAAGGAAAGCCACAGGATCTCGAATTTTGAAATTTATGTTCGCGAATTCTCACAGATTAATTTCAAACATCGCAAACCTCCACGACTGGCTTTTAGTGAACAGTACCCAAGTTTACAATTGGGGCGAGCTCATACTACAGCATAATACTATACGTCATCTTGCTAGTGGAAATCGATAGAGTACCTTTAATATCTAAAATTTTACATTTGTCATAACAAAAAGACAATAAAATTATGTAAAAATCTCTCTACGCATGTATTTCAGTAGTTTTAAATACATACACAACAATAAGCATCGAAGTTAAATATAACACTAATAAATATGATTTGGTTAGCGGGAGTTTCAAATTCAAAGCTACAACTAAGAGTTAAATTATTTAAAAAATGTTATGTAAAAAGGAATAGTGTCCGTTACTTACCATAGTTTATAGGAAGGTTGATATACAAAATCTTCAGATATAATGTTTAAATAAATATAAGTGTATTTTTTTTTATATTTTTCCATAACTGTAGGGCACATTGGCCCATAATCCGTAGAACTTATAAAATGTGCTTAGTGAGACAAATGTTTCTCCCGCGGAATCACATATAAATTATACTAAAATTGATTTGTTAAAATAATAACAATTAAATTAAATCGAATTTAATATGCTATTAAAGCACCCAAAAACTAAAACGTAATTATAAAATAAATTCTTTTTATGGAATTTTGTTCGTTTCTTAATACATCAAATTAATAACCCTTAAAATTAAAATAAAATAATCAATATGATTGGCTGGATCAAAACGTACACATATGCTCAGAAGCTACTGAGTTTCATGTCTGCACTTTAATGCAAATGTGCATGAAGTCAGCTATTGAGGTTCTAATCATTACTTGAATTTAGAAACAATTCCTCAAATTTCCATCGATTCTACCTACGAGCTGTTGAAAATAAGGTCTATTCAAAATTATATATATATATATATATATATATATATATATATATATATATATATATATACATACATACACATATACTAGCGGACCCGACATGATATTTCAATTAATTAGGATATTAAATTTAATAATATTATGTTTAAAACAAAAGCTACTTTTAATATCACAAAATACAACTTTTGTTATGTGCACGTTTGCCTAAAAACAAATAGAAAATGAAATATCGTGAATTTTTTATTCAGGAACCCTATATAACCCCCACTACCGTTTGAACCTAAAAAATTTAATATAGCTTATAATCATGGATGTGGAAATTATTATTTATTAATGATAATTTAGATATAGAGTTTTGTTAAGTTCGGTTAAATCGTTAGTCCCCAATAAAATTGTTGGCACCCATTAGTTTTTCTATTGAGGTCGTAATCATGACGCAATTTTCGAAATTCTTCTTCAAATGTCCATCGATCCTACCTAGGAGATGAAAATGAGGTCCATTCAAAACTGTATACATATATAAAATTGTAATCTCTGTTTGTACATTGATTTTTTTCTCGAAATTTCACGATAACTTTTCGTTTCACATGTCATAGACACCATAACTGCATTTTGTTTCTTTGGTGTATGTTTGTTACCTTTTCATGCATAAACGGCTGAACCGAATTGTATGAAACTTGGTATGTATATTACTACTAACCCAACTTAGACTTAAGGCTATATTAATATTCTCTGAGACGAACAGGAGTGGGGGTTATAAGGAAGGCCGGAAATTAAAAGTAGCGATATTTCGTTTCCTATTGGTTTTCCGTCAAATGTAAACATAACAAAAGTTGTTTATTTTGTTATTTAGAGTAACTTTTGTCATTTATACTTTTTTCGTATACCGAATTTTAAACGAGGTATACGCTAAAACCTCTAGCGGAAGTTAACAATTTTATTTGGCACAATAGACTCAACTGAACTTAATAAAACTCGGTATGTGTATTAGCACTAACGCCTTCATTATAATAAGCCATACCAACATTTCTAGGGACGGGCAGGAGTGGGGGATGTAAGGAAGGCCTGAAATTAAAAATACCGGTATTTCGTTTTCCATTGGTTTTTCGGCAAATATGAACATAACAAAAAGTGTTTATTTTGTTATTTAGAGAAACTTTTGTTATATACACTATCGTCGTACACTTAAGTATAAAGGCGTCATACGCTAAAAATTATAGCGGGAGTCAACAATTTTATTTGGCACAAAAGACTCAACCGAAATTAATAAAACTCGGTATGCGCAATAGCACTAATGCCTTTATTATAATAAGCCATACTAACATTACTAGGGACGGGCAGGAGTGGGGGTTGTAAGGGAGGCCTGAAATTAAAAATAGTGGTATTTTGTTTTATATTGGCTTTTCTGTAAATATGCAAGTGACACAAGTTGTTTATTTTGTTATTTAAAGTAACTTTTGTTATATTCATTTTTGTCGTATAACAAAGTATAAACGAGATATACACTAAAAACTAGAGCGGGAGCCAATAATTTTTTTGGGCACTAACGATTGAACCGAACTTAAAAAAAACTCGGAATGTGAATTAGCATAAAGTCTTCAATGATTATAAGATATATTAAAATTTTAGGTCCAAACGGGAGCGGGGGTTATGAGGGAGGCCTGAAATGAAAAAATGTGATATTCCAATTCCAATTTATATAATCGATTCGATTTTCTATAAAAATGCAATCATTAGTCAGTCAACGACGATTTCCCGGGAATTGCCGGGTATATTAGCTAGATTGTATATACAAAATACGTACATTATAGGTGATATTTAATTATAATAAATGCTGTTCATGATTTTGATTTGAATTATTCACGGTGTGTCGAACAGTGGAGAGGGAATGATTAGAGACTTACTTTCATTTATTCTTCAATTCTAAATTATTTTTTTCCATTAGTCGCCCAAGGGACCCTTACGGGGAAAAGTGCTCCTAGACGGGAAGAGCAGTTGTACACATTGAAGCATTGCCAAAAACGAAATAAAATCTTTCCGTCTTAAATGATTTCCCGAGCGAAGCCGGGTACCTTGGCTAGTATATATATATATTTGTCTGTTACCGCTCTAGAGGTCGCAGTTATGGTTTAATCGTTACCAAACTTGATATTTAGTTGTTTTATGTAAAAAGAAAGATCATATTCGTTAACGGCTGAAATCGGGCTAGGGGGAGGGGGGGGGTTAGAGGGGAGGATTTTTGAAAATTCGAAATATCTCCGTTACCATATGTCGGATCGAAAAATTGTTAGAACCAATCTTATTGCAAATTAAATTTACTATAATTATTGTTATATACATTTATGCACTATCTTGAATATTAACCGAGATATTTTCAAGCCTTCAGCAAATCGCCACTTCTACTCATGTTGCATAAACAATGCTCTGCTATATAATAAATCACATTATTCGAAGCAAGGTACGTATAAGATAAGGTAGCGCCATTCGCGAGTAGCCAATCAGAATGCAGCAAGCCTCTACGTCACTGGGCTGAAAGATTCCTGGCGGACAAGCCGAAATACGATCAATATAAGCAGTTTTCTGATTAATTTGGCGAATAAAAAATTGTTAAAATGGTATATGTCTGTAAATGATACAAATTACTTTAGTTGAATATATTTTATTTCAAATAAACCATGTACAAATTAGATTCCATTAAAAATAAATACATAATAGTTCCTTAAAATTTATATATGTTGGGTTACATTTAAAAATCGTAATTTTTCTAGGTAATTAGCACAACAAAAAGTAAAACTTTACTATAATAAGATGAAATCTTCAAAACATAACAGTAATGACTTCTATTATACAAACAAATAAAAGTTAATTAAATTGAGATTAACCAAGCAATAAACAATGATACCCAGTTAAAAATGAATAGAAATGACTAAATTATTTTAAACATCAGCTAGTCAATATAGGTACAAGATTTTTAAAGGTTATCATTGGCATGTAGTCCTCCTTGTAATAAAGAGATGCTTATATTTAGTCACTGGAATCCTTGGTTCCAGTAGCATCCTTGTGAAGAGAATGGCACCGATGTTGGAGCATATGCATTGAAACCGCACTGTCCCATAGAATAACTAACTGCGAAGGAAACATGTAATATCATTAATGATGGAGCATGGGAAACAATCTCCTATAGTGCTCTATAGGAAACAATACAAGAAAATTATTCTGTTTCTAATATTTTAAATCTTACCTTTTTAAAAGCTCCCATTCGAATGAAGTCTGTCTTGTCCAAAACAGTTGCTGCTGATATTTTTTGAGTGTATACATTGAAACCGCACTGCCCCATAGAATAAATAACTGCGAAGGAAACATGTAATATCATTAATGATGGAGCATGGGAAATAAACTCCTATAGTGCTCTATAGGAAACACTACATGAAAATTATTCTGTTTCTAATATTTTAAATCTTACCTTTTTAAAAGCTCCCATTCGCATGAAGTATGTCTTGTCCAAAACAGTTGCTGCTGATATTTTTTGAGTGTATGCATTGAAACCGCACTGTCCCATAGAATAAATAACTGCGAAGGAAACATGTTATATCATTAATGATGGAGCATGGGAAATAATCTCCTATAGTGCTCTATAGGAAACAATACAAGAAAATTATTCTGTTTCTTACATTTTAAATCTTACCTTTTTATATATATATATATATATATATATATATATATATATATATATATTCGAAGCTTAAATACCAACAATTATATTTAAGAGACCTTTATTATAAGAGATACATTCAAATATGTCCTGGTGATTCCCCCCCCCCCCCTAAGGCTTTGGACTAAAAATTTGATTGATTGAGATAATAATTATTCTGACTCATTATTAATTACAGTACTGGATATAGTAAATATTTCTCAATAAAATGATTTCGTAATATTCTGATATATTTCAGTAATTATTTTTCTTTCCGGTGTGAGGCGGGCAGACCTGTTTGTTTACATCCCTTACGCTTCCTGTCGGCAGGTTATGGAAATTGTCTAAAACATTTCTTATTTCCGTTTGTATTTATTCACTTAATATTCAGGGTGGTGTTGTGTTACCAGTATGTAGATTTATCTATTACTAAACTTCACGAGGGAAATCCGCTTAGTTTCGCACGCAGCCCCTGTGTGATGGACTTTATTTATTAAGTGTAACGGACGAGCTATGGTTGCTTCTAATCGTTCCCACCAAAGCTAGTTCGGCCGTTTCTGTAACTGTTCGACACTCGGAGATGGAGATTTCTTTATTGTATAACTTTCTGTGGAAAATCTTCTAAGTTTACACAGCCCCTACGTGACAGACTTTTATTAATATTAATACGTTAAAAGCCTGAAGTTTTATGTTTTTGTGCCCCCAGGAGTAGTGGTAAAACCATATATATATATATGTCAATAACTATTACTAGTATTTAAAAATTTGAATACTACATTTTTCTTAAAATATACGTTAGTCCAAAATAAACTCTTTTAGTGTTTGAAATTTGAACTTTTAACTCTCGGTTCCTGAATAGTGCTTACTTAGTTGCTAAGTAATGACAAAAGATTTCAGATTTTTTAAATATTTGTTTGAGAGAAATGTATTTTGTTTCAAGAGTTAGTTCTTACTTTAATTTATAAGAGTGGCAGCCTATTTGAAAATCGTAACAAAAATTCATCAATATGTTAGTTACTTTTGGTTTTATCATAAACATAATTATTATATATTTTAGTTTTTCACACAAGGTGTATAACTATTAAAATTTTTTAGTTTTCTTTGGTCGATATCATGTTACATTTTGCGGTTGAAATAAAACCACTTGAATTTTCTTTTATTCAGAAACTGTTTTTGAGAACCACTTGTTGGTCGTCCTAATGTTGGTGATATCTGCTTGGGATAGGATAGTTAAAGAATCTTTTGCCAACTTTATTTCTTTCACTTTTCAAACTTTTTGTTTATTTCTTCTTTGTGCTTCCACTAACATGCTGAAGTAGTAAAGCTTTTCTTAGTAGCTACCATATCCCATTGGGTTCTTAGGCTCTAATAGCCCGCATATATTGTATTTATGGTGTGTGACAAAGCAATTGCAACAGACTCGTTGTTGTCAACATGCTTTGAAAGAACTCTTAGTTTTTGGCAACTCTGTCTGCTACATGTCATGGCCCCTAAGACTCAGATACCAAGTACTCATTTGTCTTTAGCGTTTGACGAAACCATGGTACGACACTCATGCGATTAGCAAGAATCCGGGGACAGATGCCCAAATCAGCTATTCTGTCTAGCTTCTCACAGTTATTCTGGCTTGAAGAGCCGTATTATTGAGGGCCTGTATATGCACTACAATCTTAAGGAGAATTATGCCTAACATTCTTAAGCAGGTTTGTGACCTTCAATCCTAAGGAAAATTGTCCCTAACATTCCTAAGCTAGATTGTTCCTGTCAATCCTAAGCAGGTTTGTTCCTTTCAATCCTAAGCAGGATTGTTCCCTTCAATCCTAAGGAGAATTGTCCCTAACATTCTTAAGCAGGATTGTTCCTTTCAATCCTAAGCAGGATTGTTTCTTTCAATCCTAAGCAGGATTGTTCCCTTCAATCCTAAGGAAAATTGCGCCAAACATTCCTAAGCAGGATTGTTCCTATCAATCCTAAGCAGGATTGTTCCTTTCAATCCTAAGCAGAATTGCACTCTACAATCGTACACAGGATTGCGCTCTACAATCCTACCTAGGATTGTGCCCTGCAATCTTAAGCAGGATTATTTCCTAGAATCCTAAGCAAGATTGGCATTGCAACTGCAGCCATAGAACTGCTAACTGTCATTGACTATGCGTTTGCAGTGATGCTACTACTGTCCTAGACAAGAACAGATTTCTTGGTTTATATTAATAGTGTTTAGTCAAATTCAGGACTCCTAAAACAGAATGTGGTCAGAAGTTCATTGGTATAATATTGTTTGGAGATTTCCTCTTATTTGTAAGGCCCATTGAAGTTCTGACCTACATAGATGCTTCGCTTATTTAATCACAACATTGATTCTTTGCCTAAGAACCATTATCTTTTGCAGCTATTCTGAAGAAATTCTATCTCACCTATTTAACTTAGAGGCTGTCTTATTGTAGACTTTCATTATCACAGGTAAGTAATTTTATTTTCTTCCCTTTTAGCAGATTTTTCTTAAAGGAAATCAGCTAATGATGTAGTATTTTTGACTAAATATTCGAAAAATGGCTTTCGATTCTACCTAGGTTATTTTAAATATATAATCCAATGCGTGTGTGTCTTTTAAAGCTCTAGGCCACCCACAATTTTTCATTAATCATCACAAATCTTGATATTTGATCGTTACCACACTAATATAATGTAACACTATACATGAAATTCAGTGCTCTCAAGCACAAGAGAACCTGAAGTTCTATAATGGGTCAAAAGCCCAAGACAGTGATACGGTCAACAGACTGAATTCTGTCTGGATGAGCAGAGAAACCTTTTCATATAAAGTTAACAAATCAAAGGCAGGTGGGTCAAATATTTTAAAAATATGATAAATTTCGGGACAATTCCGTTGACACCCTATCAGATAGGCAGATAATGTGTGAGGGTATGATGCAGAATTACTGAAGGATGCTAGAGATGGCATTATCATGGAGAAGGCCTATCAATTTTATATATATATACATATACACCAAATCAGATTTCACCAAATCAGCAGCAGATCACCCTTTCTCTACTAGACAAATGTCCGGAAAAAAAGGTCTTCGAATATGATGTTGATCTGCCTCTCCTCTTTACTGACGTCCGGACAGTAATAGGAAATACACCAGGAAGGCAAGAATGACTCTAGAAGGGTCAAAATTGGAGAAGGCATCTATGATAGCTCTCAGGTTATTTGTGGCCTGTCAAGAAGATTCATCTCCATCTGTACTGTATAGCCTTGGCCTGGAAGTGGCAATTTGAAAAATAAGGACAAACCCTGCTGGTACCATATCCATCCGACTGACATAATAAACTTTCTTGATAATGTAATATGCTATATTTGAGTTCGGTACATTTTTCTGAAGCTTGACTAATAAACTGATTTATTTATCCATGGTTGAAAAAACGTCAAAACCTCCACTTTAAAGTGTTTCCTTACTCCTGCCTCTGAGGTGACATCACCAATTTATAGAGAAGAGCACTGATGATGAGCCTGGACCCTCGAAAGCTAGCTATGGAATAAACATTTTTAACCTAGTGGAGTTTTTTCAACCATGGATGTATACATTGTTCCCCAGCAGCCAGGAGGAATTTCAAGCAGAGTTATTTGTATTTTTGTCCTTTCATTTTTCAGAAACAACCTTCTATGAATGTGATTTTCACTTTAAGCCTCTATCGTAAAACCTCTATGTCCAGCATGAGTTTCAAGTCTTGTTAAAATAGGTTATTTAGAAATGAAGAAATAGAGATTACAACCTGCTGATGATTTTGTCATGCTCAAGCTGTAGTCATACCTGTAAGTGGGAAATCTGCTTAGTTTACAGAGTACTTTTTATTAGAAAATTTGCCTCAAGGGAAATCAGTTATTGAGGTCGAACTAATGATGCGATTTTAAAAACATTTCCATAAATGTCCATCGATCCTACCTAGGAGATGACAAAAATGAGGTCCTTTCAAAATTATATATATATATATATATATATATATATACACAAACACACACACACACTAGCCAAGGTACCCGGCTTCACTCGGGAAATCATTTCAGACGGAAATATTCTATTTTGTTTATGGCAATGCTTCTACGTGTACAACTGCTCTTCCCGTCTGGGCTCATTTCTTCCCATAAGGGTCCGTTGGGCGACTTATGGAAAAAAAATTTTAGATTTGAAGAATAATTGAAAATAAGTCTCTAATCATTCCCTCTCCACTGTTTGACACACCGTGAATAATTCAAATCATAATCATGGATAGCATTTATTATTATTAAATATCATCTATAATGTATGTATTTTCTGTATACAATCTAGCTATTATACCCGATGAAGCCTGGGAAATTATAGTTGACTGACTAATGGAGGTATTTTTAAAGAAACTCGTTGAAAAACCAATGGGAATCGAAATATCGCAATTTTTCATTTCAGGCCTCCCTCATAACCCCCACTCCCATTTGGACCTAAAAATTTTAATATATCTTATAATCATGGAAGAATTAATGCTAATTCACATTCCGAGTTTTGTTAAGTTCGGTTCAATCGTTAGTGCCCAACAAAATTGTTGGCTCCAGCTCTAGTTTTTAGTGTATATCTCGTTTATACTTTGTTATACGACAAAAATGAATATTACAAAAGTGACTTTAAATAACAAAATAATCAACTTGTGACATGTGCATATTTGCAGAAAAACCAATAGAAAACGAAATACCGTAATTTTTATATTTAGGCCTCCCTTACAACCCCCACTCCTACCCGTCCATAGAAATGTTGGTATGGCTTATTATAATAAAGGCGTTAGTGCTAACATACATACTGAGTTTTATTTAGTTCGGGTGAGTCTTTTATGCCAAATAAAATTGTTGACTCCCGCTATAATTTTTAGCGTATAACGCCTTTATACTTCGGTATACAACCATAGTGTATATAACAAAAGTTTACCCTTTGTGACGGACTTTATATTTTTCTTCAATCCACTCTCAAAGAACCTGATCCTTATTTTTCAATTTCAATTATTAGTATTTTCTCCCTTGAATTATTTAAAGAAACCCTGAGTACAATAGACTGCAACTTCATTCTAATTTTATTATGAAATAGTGAGATAACAGACAAAATATCTGGATGCTTAATTGCTTTGTAAAATTGAGCCAATGAATTACATTTGTGTGGCCTAGAGAGTAAAATATTGTTTTCCCGGAACTGCTGCTCAGATTGAATAATTCAAAAACTGTCCAAGAAAATATAATATTTTAAATTATATCTCAAAATGTCAAAACATTTATCATCAGAAAAAATAAAAAAGAACAGCTACTTTGTTTTAGACCTTTTCGTTCACAAAGTCAATACAAAAAAATTAAAACCAATTTTTCATTTGAATATAATGCTTATCTTACAATTATATAATAGGAGAAAATAAATAAAACAGATTTAATATAACATTTTGTATTTATACAAATTCTACAGAGTCAATAAATGTCAACACCTCATTAAAATTCAATATAAATTAATAAAAACATATTAACAATGGTAGTTAACTGTATGGTTTCATCAGTTAATATATTTGACAAAACTTAACAAGTAATATTAATTGTTTAATAACATATACATACAAAATTATAAATATCTTATAAAATAATGATGGACAAATCACTTTTAATGATTCAATATTTTAATGTATCAGACAGTTTGAAATCCAAAAATAAAATGTGACTTCTCTTAAAAACATCAAAATAAATGTTTAGTTCTTAAAAATACTAAAGCCCTGCTTCAGTCTTGTACACGGTAGGTGAATCCGGTACGATAAATATACAATAAAGTAGTTGTCACCTTCTTAAAAGTAGTAGTTCAAATTAGCATTCTACTAGTATGAACAACAATGAAAAACAATTTATAAAGAATCTAGACCTACAAAATCCATCTTGTCCAGATAGATATTACAACCACTAAATGAATAACATTTAACATGACAGATAAGAGGAGCTAACTAGATGAATCACTATTAAAACTATCGATGTTAGGGTTACAACATTTAAAAATACACATCAAACATTCGAAAACTCTTACAAAAAATTGTTAATTCACATGATATGTATCTGCTACTATAGGCCTCGCATTATAGTCAATCATTGCCATTTTCAATATATTCTATGATAGAAAGCTGTCGCATATTAGACAAAGCGATTTAAGGGCAACTTTAAGGCCTTGTTCTTACTAATTCTCTTCTAATGTTACTGTCTTTTCCTTTGCCATAACAGGCACATTTTACATTCAAACATACAACTCAAAACAGAAAGCTATAGTAACTATTGCCACTATAAAATGCCAGTGAATCAAATTTCACAAATATAAATTATCACCCTGTAACATAAGATTTCAATCATATGATATAATCCTGCTCGTCAGCTCCAGAAAACAGAGTCGTATATAGTAAGGATAAATTTTAAATTGTCAACAATGTTTGGCCTCTTAGCCTACAAACTAAACCAATTAAAGGTATTTTCCTCAGAAGAATTTTAGAATGTCAACAATCGCTAGTTAGCCACAATAAAATTTTTAAATTTTCAGATTAAGGAGAAAAAATGAAAAGGTTATTGATTAAAATAAAAATTATGGTGGTAACAAAAGGCATATTTAAATAAATTCTCATTAAATAAATGTAACTGTAGGGAAAAAAAAAATACTAATTTTTATAAAATTATTAAATGCTGATTTCATTTTCAATTTTTTCATTTAGCAACTTGGATTTTTTAATTTTTGCACAATCTATAATCATGGGTTTGTCAACTACATAAGGAGTTTTATCTATCAAATTTAAAAAAAAATTACTAGACAGAGAAATTTTAATATTTTAATGAAAACAAAAACAGCTAAAACTTGCCCCATTAATGACATGCATATAAAAAACTTCTCTAATTATCTAACCTTATTTTTTCTCTAGTAGCCAGTTGAGTTAAAAGGTTTTATAATTAGGATGAAAATAATGTTCATTATGAATTTTAATATTCTGTTAATTCCTAGTTTTCAAAATAAATGATCATATAGACATTTATTTTATAGTATTATTAGCACCTCCTTCATTTCTGACTATTCTTTAATCCCTCTTTTTAAGAGGACATTAGTGAATGATTGTTTTTGTAATAATTTATGCAGTAAATTAGGACAATAAAGATGATTTTCCTACATAATTATATCGAAGCAATTTCTTTATCGCATTTTGCTACTTCTGTTAGTAATAAATCTTTTAATATATGCAGCAGAATTTTTGGCATTCACTCAGGCCGGAGTAAACAATGCCAAGATGAATCCAGACACTGTTGACAATTATTGATTAATGACAGACTTCTCAAAAAATATATTGGAGGTGAGAGATCAACTACTCAAAAAATGAAAATAATGAGGATAACAGAAAATATGATTCATTTGAGTTGCATATTTAAAAACAGAAGCAATGTCATGTACATCATCAATAACTATTCAGTTTTAACTCCATAAAACCATTAACAAATTATTTTGAATAGAATACATTAGAAATTTTAATTACTGGATCTAACAAATTTCAAGCACAATAAACACTAATGTAACGTATTCACTAGCTTGAGACATTACAATTTGCAATCCATTTAATAAATAATCTTCAATTATATTGAATATTTAAACAATAACTAAAGTGATATGTGTTTCACTATCCTGTCCATATTTCTTACTTTAAAAATGGTAGAATTTTAGCCCAGTTAGCCTGACCATTATCAAAAATTCGTTCTGGAAAAAGGACTAGATAATAGTATAATAGATGTATACAGGCTGGAAAGTAAATGATCGATAATAATTATTTACTTTCAGTACTGGTTTTGTATAATTGGAACTCTACGAATACCATTATTTAAAATAGAATAAGATACAGAAGAGGTTCAGACTAGCTGAGACAATTTAGGTGCTTGTCTTTAAACTTTAATTAATTGGTTGACTCTTACATGGTGACAACCATCCTGGCTTGAAAAGGGCAGTTATCTGCAGGTATATATATGCAATATAAATTATATTCAATCAAAGTTTACTTAATCAATAGATACTCAATAAGCAATGCTATGGTGAATATTAAAAAAATAAAATTCTACCACGTACTAAACTTTTTAAGAAAAAATAAATTTTCATATAATGGTCCAGTAGTTTGTTTTTTCAATTCCTTACCGATTTCTTTTTCTCGTGAGAATTCTAACAATGAGATCTTGCCATCAAGTATTATTAGGAAATAAAGAAACATTCTAATAACAAGTAAATTTGATTGGAATCAGAATAATGAAGCCAGTAGAATGGAAGTAACTCATTCTTTCATTATAAATGAAGGAAACAAATAAATTCCAATTGTGGTCAAGAAGTTACACCGAGATATTTTATTACCTATATTTCAAATTAGAATATTATGGGGCCACATAAAATAAAGTTGTATATTTAAATTTCAGTAATCGAATACAATTTTTAAAAGTTACTTTTGAACCTCAATGACAATACATTATTGTAATCATAATTAGCAAAAAGTAAATGTTATGTAAGTTGAGGAAAACAATTTATTTGTTTCCTCCTATTTTCCAATAGTTATAGTGATGAATAATTCAGTAAAAATATCACAAAATCAACTAAATCAAAATTAATATGACTTCTAAAATTAATACCCATGAGTATTAATTACAACAGACTTTTTTTTAAAATAAAGAGATTGTTGTTTAGTTTGTTATATACAACAACATAAATTACATAAAGTAAAACAATAAATAACAAAATCCATTTACATTTTTATACTGTTAACAATATATGGAAAAGTAACTAAGATTTTTCTTTTCCAATTGTCTTCCAGTTAAGTTAAAATTAAGACTTTCTTAAGTCAGTACTCTTGTGCTCATCAAATACTCCAATCATTCATTCAGGCAGACAGACATCATCACTACTCACTAGTTTACAAAATTCCTTCTCTCACAGACTGTTCGTGCTAGGCGATGGTAAACAACTCGTGCCGAATGTTTACAATAGGGCGAGTGGCCCTCACGTCGAGAGATAAAGCCTAAGGGGGAGGCTAGAGCGCCTGACATCCTTCGCTCATAAAGAATATGCTGAAAACAGAGTGACGGCTCTCAGACCCATGCCTTCACCGTCACATGGAGTTTGCCTCATGAGGGAAACACATGCTTCCTCCCGCCGAGCCTGAACCATCGCCCAACCTCACGGTGTTTACTCCGCTTTTTTGGCCTTTGTTTACCTGCAATCATTAGAAGAAAAATATTACATAAGGTCGAATCTATATAGGGAGAGGGATGTGTACCTTGAAACACTGATTTTCTAACATAAAAATATATTATTTTAAATATATTTTATAATATAATAAGAACAGTTTGTTTAATGTTCTTATATATATATATATATATATATATATATATATATATATATATATATATATATATATATATATATTTACTTCCTGAAGTGACCCTACAGGAAGGAAGTTTATTAGCCACATGTCCCCTACAACAATTTGTTCATAACATGTACTTGATACATAACATTGTTTTAACTAAGAATAAAATAAAATATTTGTAAAATAAAATTATTTACAAGAAAAACAAAAACAAATTTAGGATTCAGTGATGAATTATTATTATTTATTAACGTCCACTTTTTGCAACTAAGGCTAATTGGGACGGGTTATCTACAGGTTACCACCCTGTTCTAGCCAGGGTGGGACTTAGGATGTTATTTAATGAATTCCTTCACTAAATAATTTCCTTTGCCCAGGCGAGAATCGAACTCGCCACTCTAGGTTAACATGTGAGATTAAGGCCAACGCTTTAACTCACATGGCTAACCTGAGCCCCATATGAATAATTAATTGGCCTGTTGAGGAAAAACTTTTATTTTATAAACACAATAAACAATTTGCTGAAGAAATGTATAACTACCTGAACTGTTTAAAACTGAAATACAATTAAATTAATTGATAAATAATTAATTAATTTAACTGTACTTCAGTTTTAAATAGTTCAGGTAGTGTTATACATTTCTTTAGCAAATTGTTTATTGTGTTTATAAAATAAAAGGTTTTCCTAAACAGACCAATTATCTTGCAGACATTTTAATTGGGTTTTTAATCTTCTCTTTGGTCTGTTTGTAGTCAACAGTCATAGAGCAAGTGTCTGTAGTAAAGTCACAGTAACAGTTTGGTTGATCTGTTAGGCCAAAACGATTAAAATAAGAGTTTGTTGTTCCAAGTCCAGTTAATAATTGAGTCAAGTAATAGTCTGTTGATATTTTTGTCTTAAGTACTCTTTAATTGCTGGAATAAATAGTTTTAGATGTTGTCCTTTCGTAGTCATATACCATTTCTGTTGTCATGTATTAATTGTACATATATACATAATTAATAATCTGAAGATAGCTGAAGCAAACATTAATTTTTAATGAAAAAAAAATTGATCAAAAATAGAAATGTAATGCTTACTAGAATGGTTATGATGTCTTCTGGAGGCAGCTGCTCTTGCAAGGTCTCTTGCTGAGTCTGGAAGAACAAGATCACGTTCTTGTTCAACTGCTTGACGCTCACTGTCCAATGCGGACAGCCAAGCGCATTTCTCATGTTCTGATCTAACAGTGAATATCATCCACTTATCTCCAGAAATTAATTTTAGCCCATGCCTGACAGTGCAATTAAGGCTTAAATCTGTAAAACAAAAAATAATTTCATTGATTATCATTACTTATTAATGGTCACTTTTTTCTTCTATGGCTAATAGGCTACCACCCATTTCTAGCTAGGCCGGGAATAAGGATTTTATTTAATGAGTTTGCCATTAGTTAAATCACTATTGCCCAGGTGGAAATCGAAATCACCACTCTAGGTTTACCAAGTAAGATTAAGGCCAACGCTTTAACTTACACAGCTAATCTAAGCTCCTTTTATTGATTAAAACCATAACACACATTTCTTATCTCATTAAAAATGCAAAATAGTAATTAATCAAATATATGCAAGAGCTTAACTTTTATTTTAAATTATAACCCCACCTCTATTCTGAAAGCATTTAACCATCAAAATAGTTCTAAAATGAAAGAAGCTAAAAATGACTATTTAAAGGAAAGTATATATATATCAAAGAATGATAGAAATTGTCTGTGAACAGAAAACCCGCTATGAAGAAACCAAATAAACCATGAGGCTGCTATTTAAAAATTTATTTTAAAACAGAACACTATTTTTTCTAATAGGAAATTGGGGTATCTTTACGATCAGGAAAATACCTTGAAAAAATAATGGGTAAAAGTTCTGGTGAGTTAATATCATTAGGAAAAAAATTATGAATTTCATTGTCTTTGAAAATTTATTCCTCCATTCTCGATTAAGAAGATATATTAACTACATAACAGGTATATGTATGTCATTGTTTGGTGCAAGTAAAATTTCATAATCATGACTCACATTAAGTAGGAATTATGACAACCTTAATTATTTGTTCACTAATTTATATCTCTATGACTCATCAACTATTTATGGTTATTTTTTTTATGCTAATATATATAAATACCATGACATGAGTATTTATTGTAGCCCAATTATTTAATAAAAGGACCCAATAATATGGTAAATGGCTAGAAATGTTAAAATGGTAAATAACTACTGCTAATAATAAAGTTGCTGCTTTAGACAATGAAAAGTCAGTATCGAAAAGTTATTAAATTCACCTTTTCCATCTGGGAGACTTATAACTTGACAGGAATCCAAAGATATTCTTCCTTTGTAAACATATGATCTCCTTTTCAGGATGTCCTATAACATTTTAAATAGGAAATATTAACTATTTCTTTGAAGAACCAGAACATTAATTAATATTAATTAATTAATAAAAAGGTAAATACCTTTTTACAATATATTAGCTGGCGATCAAAGAGGAACAAACTAATATTGTGGCTCCATTTACTTGGTGAAGTACTAACTCTAACTTGAGCAGCTTCCCCTTGATATAACAACTGACAGCTACGTTCAATCAAATCCTCCCCCTGGAAAAAAATGAACTATTGAATAAGGTAGTTAAGAGAATATCAGGTATAGAAATAAAATTAAAAACAAAGTAAGACCTTGCACAGATAAGCCAAAAAGCTATTTCTTTGAAAATTATTAATTTACGTAATACATAAAACATTTAAAAAAATAAAAAATTGACCAAGTATTGATGAATACATGATACATTTAAAGAAGGAGGGGGTTTCTTGTACTAACATTCCACATTGGAACAGTGAAAACGAGATGCTTAAAAATAAGATGTTACACTGGCTAATCTAATTTAAGATTTTTTATTATCACAACATACTAATTAAAAAATGAAATATTTAACAGGTGCATACAGCAGATATTAGAGTAGAGGAGGTGGGACTTATCTCTCTAAATAGCTCCTAACCCTTGGTTGAATATTTAAGTCCTATTAAATTCAATAAAAAAACACTTCACCTTTATAAAGTGTGTAAATGAGTAATAGTTCCTTTAATTTTTAATTGAATACCAACAAATTTAAAAAAAAAAAAAAATTATGTATGCCAAAATATGGCATTATTTGCAAACAATCGAAATTGTATTCTCGGTATTTCTCAATAAAGAAACCAAAATATTCTTGGCAAATGTACTTATGACATTATATTGTCTATGATATTTTTAAAATATACATATATATATATAGACACACACACCTGTTAGAGGTGGAAATGAAAGAGAAATTCAAGATTTAATTGATAACATTTTTTGGACAACCAATGAGAATTTTCCATTGGTGTATTGCACTAAGAGGTTATTGATAGAGAGTTGGAAATTTAGATTAGAATTTTACAAAGCCTCTTTTTGCAACTTCATTTAAAAAAAATTGCTAATACTTTGATTATTAGTTTGTACATTTATGAAAAAGAAAATTTACCTGCCAAGCATCAACACGTCGTTGCCAAAGAACGACTTTTTCCAGGCTCTCCATTCTTCTTTTTCGTTCATTGATGAGGAATGCTACCCCTCTCATTCCTTCAACAGCTTCCATTAACTCTTCATAGTCATCGTGATCAGTCTGTAAGTAATAAAAAGATTAATAAAGGGAAACTTTTTTTAAATCATTTTATTTATTTTTTTACTTTAAGACTCTTAAAAATAAACTTTGTTTAAAGTAACTAAGCCATTGTTTCTAGGTAAGCCTATTGTATCGACATGCTTTATAAGTGTTCAGAGAAATAAATTTGTTTACCAATGATAACAATAAAACCATAAGATTAATAATTGTGTGTGACAAATCTGTAGGGAAGGGATTTATAAGAATTGAATTGGATAACAATTACTAGCACCATGATACACAATGGATCCCTGGCAAATAACACTTACAATGACTACAGAGAAAAAGAAAAGGCAATTTTATGTATATGATGTTATTCTTTATATTTCATTGTTAGAATTTATTTATTGTTTACATACTTATTTAGTGATAGAATTCATTAAATAAATTCTCAGTCCTACCCTGACTAGAAAAAGGTGGCAACCCGTAGATAACCCGTCCCAATTAGGCTTAGTAGCAAAAAGTGGACGTTAATAAATAATTTAATTTTTAGTATTATGGTTTTGTTGTTGTCAACATGTCATTGATCTTAAAAAACACTGCCATAAAACACCTTTTATTGAAACCTAATTAATCAACCTTTAGCGTACAATACAAATAAGCTGATAAATATCTTTAGACACACCTCCTCCTCTAGTCTCTTTAGTAGATAATACAATTTATTGTGGGGTTTAGACCTATTTTTCTCTACAATACTTAAATCTGATAAATAAAAATTATTTTTACCTTTGTATATTTGAGTAATTCTGCCAATTGCAGGGGGTATTTACATATCCTTTGAACAGGGGTAAGGAGGTAACCAGAAAGAGGGAGTTCCATTAGACCCCTCATCAATCTGCAGGCTTCCCAAAACCTTGCAACACCTGTTCTCCTTGAAACCTCTTCTAGGGTTGTGACAGCTGCTGCATGTCCATTACAGTATTCAGAATACAACCTAAAGCCTGGCAACTGAAATATTAAAATAAAAAAATTATAATGTTATTGAACATTTTAAATAAACTTAACAAATTACCAAGGGAGGTTAGCTTGGGGCGGGTGGACTAACATAAACCAATCTTCATCTTCCATCCGTTGATGAAACGGAAACAATAATAACAATCGATAAATACATAAATCATATTTGCATTTTTTTTTTAATTTAAAAAAAACAACAAATTATATATTTCAAACATTTTATTAATAAGTTATGTTTTAAAATTCAAATGTAAATGACATTATATTAGGTAATAATTATTATGAATATTGGATTCTTTTTGTTCATGTTCTGGCAACAGTAACTGAAGATGAGGCTTGGTCTATGAAAGTAAACTTTGTTGTAATAAATATTTATGGAGAAAAAGATTGTATTCATTGATGTTAATAAACAAAAAAAAAGTATTAAACTATTTGTTGTTAATGTGTACTATTGAAAGACAAAGGAAAAGCGAAAATATCCTTTTAATGAATATTTCATAAATTCTTTTTCCTTAAATCAATTGCACAGAAAGGTGTTTAATTTGTATTCATAAAGAAATTTTAACGATAATGTAGAATGAAGGACAGAAGTTGAAATAAAGGTAGTTGTATTTCTTTAAATGGCATTATAAATATGAAATTCAAGTCAGTAATTAAACATGTAATTGCTACTACACGGATTTCATAAATGCTTGTGTTACTCTCAATGCATTACAATCAATATTTTACAAGATAATTAAAGAATTTAATATTTCTGCTTAAAAAAGGTCACAAATGGGAAATGTAATGAATCGGTATTAAATTTATAATATAATTAAAAAAAAAAAACTATAATTTCCAAGACATTATATCCATATACAAATATTGTTACTCACATTTTTTAAGAATACTGGAGCTATCTTTGATCGAGCTGTATTGCACTGGTCAATACTGAATTCTAAATCAGCTAGGAAGGACTTCTGAAATTCTAAAATCTCAGGTAAATTTGAAAATATCCTATCTACTTCTTCATCAGTAAAAAGATCTGGCCTTTTACGTGCTTCAGTAAGGTATCCGTCATGAAGGTGAATAAGAACGTTGACAAAATCCCTCTCGGTAGCGACTAGTTCAGAAACAACTCTAGATCTCACTTCAGATTCAGATAATTTCCGTGAAGATGTTTGTTCTTCAACAACCTGACCGACTTTCAGCTGTAATAAAGAAAAGACCAGAGACTCATTAAAATCCAATAAATTCAAATAAAAATAAATATTTAAGAGGAATAAAGAAGAATTAGTGATTAGGCAGCTAGAATAAAAAAGAATGTATATGGTTATTCAGTAATCTAAAATTTAAAAATCTCAACAGCTTATTTCCGGGAGACAATTTACTAAAACGGTAAAAAGTTGGAAGTCAATAAAGTGGTGATGTAGATCAATGTCTCACTTGTGTGCTTTTTTTAACTTCTGCCTAATGGCATAAATATTATTTCAAAAAATTGTCTTCTCCATGTTTCAGCAATTCTGGAAGAATATCAGGCGTAAGAGACCATTATTTTTAATCACATGATTATTTTTCCATCTGCTCTTGATTAGGAGACACACATGCTCAGTAGTGTCATTATTAGGTTGACTAATTAGCTGTTTTACTAGTCTTTACATTTAATATTTCATTAAGTACTGGGCCCATCTACCATTCATATGGTCATTTAAAATGAGGAAACTCCTTTCTTGGTCATGATAAAATCCAGTCCACTGACAGTATCAGAGGTATTGAACACCATAATAGAAATTATTCTTATCTTGTGCCTGAAAATGCTCAACTTTTCCTAAAGTTTCGTAGGACAATAAGATCTTTTCTTTCTATACAACAGACCTTTTAGGATTCTTCTTTTGTTGGAATATGTGTTACATGAATAATGAATTTTTCTTTGGAGTATTCTCAGTTATGCCTCGTTGAGTCCCTGAAGGGAATAATTTCTCGACTTCCGCCTTCAAACCAAGGTTTCTGAATGAGTCCCCCCTTCAGAAACTATATTTTTTATGGCATAACATACGGGTATTCATGGTATTCTTTTATAGAGCTCTAGAAATCAACAGATGTAAAGCAATGTAACAGGATCCAATCTGCAGCTGTATTTATTTTTGTAATTGGTTTCATTGGGTCACCATGCTCAGGCGTGATAATGATGGACTAACTGCAAATTATAGTTTCTACCAAGAGTATTTTCCACTTCCTAGAATCCACTCTTGGTGGAAACTATAACTTTCAGTTAGTCCAGTAATAACATGCTAGAGTTTTGGTAATGAGTTACAACAGAAAAAATAAATACAACTCCACAGAACAACCCCATTTAATTTTCTTTATACAAGCAGAGGCCTTGGTATTTATACAGTAGTAGATGTCCATTCCCTATATCCAATTCTCCTTTATACACACTGGGGACTATGTAGTACACCAGCCTTAGTAACACTAGTATAACCAATGCCACATCCTTAGCTAGAGCCCAACTAGTTGCCTTCAATGAGAGGCTGGGCGTACCTTGGGAATGTTTCAACGCCTGGTCAAGTAGCTTTTTAAATAATTTTGTCAATAGCACTTTTAATATTTTAACATATAATTCTTTCTTTCTTTTTCTTTTAAATCCATGTTTAATTTTAAACCTTATGGGAAACACATTGCCACACTTATTTAAATTCTAAAATATTATATTGTTTAGATATAAAGGATATTATTATTGTACAGTAGTATAATTTCCCTTTTTGTATAAGTAAACTCATCAGTCAAAAAGTTTTCAAGTGATTTAGAAGAAAACAAACAAATTTAAAAGTATATATATCATTTAACTTACTCGAACAAATAGTGAAGGAAACCATCCAGATCGACCTTCACTTTCACCCCACCACCACTCTCTATCTTGTCTGTCGATTACAGTGACAACATCTCCTGCTCGGAAACCAAGCTCCTCTGCTTCCATTGCCACATGGTCCCAAACGGCTTCAGCAAGTATTCCACCAGATTTCTTGGAAGTCTTAAATATAAAACAAACAAAAATATAATTGAATAAAAGTCTAGCAAGTATGGAGTACTACATAGACTAAGCAGATTTCTGAATATGAGCGAAGCACTGGATACCAGATGATTACTGATTTAACTTAAAGTAGAATATTTAAATATTGATTTTCGTAATGAAAAATTATGCTTTCTAGAGCATTTACAGCCAATGATATACACAATTTGAATGGACCTCCATTTAGGATGTTTCTCTTCAGGGAAATCTACAACTGAGTTTATAGATGATATGATTTTCATGAAAAAGACTATAAATCACCCAACCTCAGAGACAACAAAGTTATGCCTTCTCAAATATGTACATATGATAGAAGAAATATGTAGACACACAGCTTTTGTTTCACTAATGGCAGGAGTAGCAAACGACTTTATTCAAATAAATAATTGTGTTTAAATAATTACTAACATTAACCAGTAATCTCTGCTGTTATGCTCTCTAAAAGTGTCATGAATGAAATTAGTGAATAAAAGAATGGAATGAGCAATGAGTTCAAGTATAGAATTGTGAGATTTCCTAACTATTAAGAGTTAGTATAAGTAGCCGAAAATCATGAGGAAAAAATAAAGAAAATATATTTACATATTCCAATGATCTCTTTCTATCTGTAAGCGATGCTAAAGATGATTCAGAATCTGAAAGTGCTTCATCTTCGGAAGTAATTGGTCCCCGCTCATCTTCACTAGCTGTACGAAAACCTGGAGGAAGCAATATAATTAATATAATCGCATGATGAATTTTTACTTGATTCTAATTTATTTTTAATGGGATCATTTTTTACCTTGAACTTTCCTGACAAGAACTGGTGAAAGTTCATTTAGTCCAAGAGGCTGACTCACAGATCTTCTTAACCTTCCATAACCGCGTGTACTGCAAAATTAACAAATATGTCAGTAGAAATGAATTCATTTATAGTCTTAAACTATTTCACACTAATTTGAATACAAAATTCACTCTTTAACTTTTATCCGTGCTCACTTTATGCTGTTATATGCTGAGTATAATCAGTTTTAAAATTTATGAGTAAATTACCCTCTAAAAGCAGTTCTGTTTGGCCGAGCTTTGATTGGTGATGGATGGGAGATCATGCGTTTATAGCCTCTTCTTAGCTCCCATTGATACAACCTCTGACCTCCAAGATCAGAATGGGTACGTCTGACACCAGGACTTCGCCTAGCTACCAGTTCGGCCTTGTTTGAAAAATAACAAAAACAAAATATTAATTCAGGTAAATTAAAATATACCTGAAAGAAAATATGCCTATTGTCATACAAAAATTATACCTTGAGCCTGTCAATTAGGAACTGATTTATAACTTCAGATGTGGGTCGAGATGGGCGGCTATCAGAAGAACTTGCAGTTCCTCGCCTTCTAACCTGTATTAAACAGAAATAGATATCTATAGAAATGTGAATGCATATGTGTGTGTTTACACACAAACTCTTAAAATACAAAGGGGAAAAACTTTTAAAAAATCTAGTTATTGTGACTGTGTATTTCCCCAAAATAAGGAACGAAAAAGAAAGATGACTCATATTATATTCGCTATTTCTGCCCAGAAAATTCTCGATGTAAACAAGAGTTATATTAAGATGTCTATGGGACAAGTTAGGTTGGTCTTTAAACAATAAGTGATATAATTTGGTCATCACTTAAATAGGAATTAGGATTTTCTGGAGGTTGAAAATATATAATACAAGACATTGCTGTAGCTAATTGAACCAGAATAAAATATATAGTAAAAGAGTAGTAGAATATAACTTGATCACCAAAATCGCCAACATATAATTTCTTCATGTGGCTTGAAATGACAGAGATATTTACGTTTCAAATTTCCTCTTTCCTCTCAATCACCAAATCTAGCCATTAACAAACTTAATCTTTAGTTTTACATGAAAAACTTATAATGTAAAACTAAAGATTAAGTTTGTTAATGGCTAGACTTGGTGTTTGAGAGAAAGGAGAAAATATCTCTGTCATTGTATGGCACATCAATAAATGATATGTTGGCGATTTCAGTCATCAAGTTATGCTCTACAACTCTTTTTCTATATAGTTTATTCTGGTCCAATTAACAATGGCATTTTTGAATTGGTGATGCCAATTCCCTCCACCCGATCAAAGTGGTGCTGTGGGCTACTGAAGTAGTGGGAGTCTAGTGGATAAATGGATCACACAGGCTGTGTTGGACTCTCATAGATCCCATCCACTGATATTAATGAGGTATTTCAGTTTAAAAGAGAAAACTCCTTTCAGCCCCTCATTGGTAATTAGAGGTGGCACATCGAGTTGGTCAGTCGCTACATAAACTCTGATCACAAATTATCATCGGGGATTGTTAAAGATCTTGAAAACATTCAATGCCAACTGATTATATATATATATATATATATATATATATATATATATATATATATATATATAAAAAGTATATATATTAATAAAATCACTTTATGAGTAAGATGTCAATAGCTCACTTGTGGGAAATCTGCTAATTCAGTAACAGCAAGATATAAATGTAATGTAATAAATAATTTCACATACATAGAAGTGAGTAAATTTACTTACAACAGGAGGACTTTCGTCAGTATCAGGTGGCTGGTCAGTTGACTCACTGCTGCCAGCCATTTCTATCTGAATGCCACTATCACCAGAATTACATTTGGCGTTTCTAGCTGCTTTCTTCTTCCTTTCTTTACTTGACCGCCAGACAAGAGGGCCCAGCCTAGAATCAAAACTATTATTAGAGTATACGTACTAGAACTAATAGTTCTAAATAATAGGAACTAAATGAAACCACTCACACAGAAATCTTATAAACCACAAGGGCCAATAACTCAGATGAGTTTAGCTTACTACTCTCTGCTGGTATCTTTGAGTGTGAAACATCTAATCGAAGATTACTTTTTTTTTAATCGAAGTAGCTACTTTACAGTGTGTGAACTGAGAAAGGTGACAACAAATAAAAAATCCCAAGAAATAAATATTTCACCATCTACTAAATACAACGAAGCCAAATTGAGTCAGAGTATACTAATAAATAATAATTATAATTCTTCAGAAAGAGATGCTATACCATAAATAATTTTCTTAAAATTTGAACCAATTAGTCAAAGAAAAGATAGTTATTCATACAGCAATTAGAGCTAAAATTTAAGATAAAAATGGATAGTAAACTAAAATGGCTTTAAAAAATTCAGCTTTTTAAAATTAATACAAAAATAAAATTTATAAAAATTTGAATTAATAAATATATTATTAAATCACAAATTCTGAGAGAGTAAAGATTTGGAAGTCTATATTGGGTGCTGTCAAATTGAATGGTTTGGAAATTGCAAGATAACTCGTATCAATTAACATCAAGAGTTGAAAGCAAGTGATAAAATCATAAGTGTTATCTATTATAAGAATACTTCACTTATGGTCTAAAACTGTGACATAACTATATTGAGGTTCTATGTAACCAGTGTTTTAATCGTTTCCACGGCTAGTTAATTTCAATTTAATCTCCAGTGAATTAAGATATAAGATGATTAATAAAACAAAGAAAAAACTGAAGTCTGAAGATTAGGGAAGGTTCTCAAAAAGCTGGATGGAGACTTAGAAAGCTAGCTGCAAACAGCGGAGAATGTTTCAAGTTCTCAAAGAGGTTCATTACCTAACACAACTAAGATTTACATTTACGGAATGTGAGTATGACAGAAACTGTTAATTGAGCTACTTGATAATCATAAGCCAACATCGATCAATTTTAAAAACACATAAACAAATTAAGAGAGCAAACATTTAAGATTCTGATAAAAGATGGAGTGATTTTTTTTCAATGACATTACTTACTTTGATGATGAAGGCCTTGGCTGTCTGTAACAATTAGTGGATGCTCAGTAAATAAATTATAATGAGCTGATATTCATAATGTTTCTAATCATAAATGTAACCAGGGATAATATAAAATATAATTATTGAACATTTCATAATTGATGAACATTTCATAATTGATGAACATTTCCAAGAGAATGATAATGAATTAATTATATTTATATCTGTCCTAAATTTTTCATTTCAGTATTACAATTTGCATGAACAAAAAACAAAATTATGATCGACATGAAGAAGTAGGATAAGAATACAAACCTAAATTTTTCATGATCTTCTTTAGGGGTCCCTGGAGGAGACACTTCTCCATCCTTTTTGTGAAGTCTTAAGGAAAAACTTTTTCTGAATTTTTGCAGTACACTCTCTAGAAACAAAGCAGAAATGTTTGTCAGGTCAGAATTTAAAATAATGATAATAAACCAATGCGATTTTGGCAAACCAGAGGCAGAGGAAAATAATCGGAATATTCTCAGACTCTACAGTGGTGAGGTCTACAAGAGTGTATATAAAAACTTGCAATATAAATATAAACAGGAAAAAGATTAAAACAAAGAGAAAGTAATACTAAATGAAAGGAATTTACGAATATATGCTTACCTTCTATTGAAAAGTAGCATGAAAATAAAAGGTAAAACTCTCTTTTAAAAATTGAAGATATGACTTTTATCTAAAGTTAAAAATGGAGAGATTTAATAGTTCCTCACACAAAAAACAGAAAACTGCAGTAAGAGTAAATATACCATACACTTTTATTATTGAGAATTTTGGTAGGACAAACCAGCAATAATAGATGAAGAATACCTACATGTTTTATATAAAAGCTAAAAATATCTTCCAATTATACAAACAAGAAACTTACAAAATGATTAGTTGTGATTTTAGAAGTGATCGGGTAAAGCCGGTATATCCAACTGTTAAACAGTCAATAATAATATGTATGCTTCTGAATTTACCAAAGCATCTTAAGTTTCATAAACTATACATTATATAGTCATATTTAATTCTTATAGTTATATGGAGATAAAAAAAAAGTCCATACTACTAAATGTTAACTTAAAATGAACGTGGGTCGACCTGGAATAAGTGCGCCAAGGGATAATCTTTGTTTCCTCAGATTTACCTACATTAGACACTCTTTAAAGCAACTCATTTAACGAAATTATTCATATCGATTATTTAATTTAATGATGAATTACATTGAAATTAAATAATTAAATCAATAGTTAAGTCTTAATAACAAAAAACCAATATACCGGAGTTCTTGAAAGACCAAGGAGATATATAAGAAATCACTTGTACAGCGAGATTCGAAATCGGGAACATCTATTCAAGTAGCAAGACCGTTGCTATAATATTTAAATATAATTACAATACTTAAATCAAGAATCGTTAAAAATATTTAATTTCAAATTTAGACGTTACCTGATATCTGGCTAGAGCATTCCACATTTTCATCACGACATTTTTCGTCCTCCCCTTGACTCCAATCCCTGAAAGAGAATTGTAAACCAATAAAATAAGGAGTACAAAATAAATGACACGATAATACAGTTATGAAGATAAAATATAAAATGAAAAAAAATTATTGGAAATGTATTTATTTAGTTTTGAATAATTACGAACTAAATAATTCTAATATGCTTTATAAAAAGTTGAAAGTTAACTGACGTTTCATTGAAGTATACCGAGAGAGGACATAAGGCGAAGGAAAGGGATAGTCATAAATTTGGAAATATTTCGAATTTTAAAATTTCCCACTCTAACCCCCGCTCCCCTTCCAATGGTCCGAATTCAGCATAACGAACTTGACCTTTATTTTTGAATGAGACGCTTATGTAGCGAGTTTGGCAACGATCAAAGAAAATAGAGGTAACAGACACGTGTGTATATTATGTGTGTGTGTACCTATATATTATATGCTAAAAACATCCCTTATTTTGAAAAAAGTTCAAAATAACATATTTGAAATGGAATTTAGTGATAATGAATTATGTAGTCAAATATTACGGTGTTCAAAATCTAGTCAAAAGAGTTTTGTGAAACAAAATTCCCTACGTATGAACAAAATTATTCTGTGTAATTATAACGACAGTTATAACAACTATAACATTTATACAGTTTAAATGTGACACTTAAGGTATTTGCTCATTTTTTTTCATTTATATATCATATTTTAATTTTTAATCATGGCGCTTCCCGCATCACGGACGTTGCGTTTCCGTCGTCGCCATTGGATGTACTATGTTGTCAATGAGATGAATGATATTTAGAACATTATATTCAAAACGTACGAAGATTGAAGGTCAATTGACTCCGTTCATGATTTTTAAAGTGTGGTCAATCATATTTTATGTATCTAATTTTTAGCAGATTTCCCTTAAGGGAAATAAGCTATTGAGGTCGTACTCATGACGCGATTTTCGAAAAATTTCTTCAAATGTCCATCGATCCTACCCAACAGAGATGACGAAAATGAGGTCCGTTCAAATATATATATATATATATATATATATATATATATATATATATATATATATATCTGTTAACACTCTAGCGGTCGCAATTTTTGTTTAATTGTCACCAAACTCGGTATTTAATCGTTTTATGTAAAAAGGAAGATCTAGTTCGTTAATGGCTGAAATCGGAACAGTGGGAGGGAGGGTTTAGCGGGGGATTTTCGAAAATTCGAAATATTTCCTTTACTATACGTCGGATTAAAAAATTGTATAGAACCAATCTTATTGCAAACTAAACTTACTATAATTATTGTTATATACATTTACTCTCTATCTTGAATATCAACCGAAATATTTGCATTTTTATTAAGTGTAACGGACGAGCTATGGTTCCCGCCGAAAGCTAGTTTGGGCGTTTCCGTAACTAGTCGGCACACGTATGGAGATTTCTCTATTGTATAACTTTACGTGGGAAATCTGCTTAGTTTACGCAGCCCCTGCGTGACGGACTTTTTTTTTTTATTGGGTTTATTATTTTGGACAGTTTTCGTACTTTTAAAAATATGATGGAACTAAATGTGTACAGATTTTTTTCGAGGCCAATATTTTTTAACACAAATGTAAATAGAATAATATGTATATCAAACAAATATAAACGTAAACAGATTTTCCTAGGCGAAATTGTTTTGTCAAAGGCGCAGTGACAGTGTAGGTCCAGGAAGGTGTTTACAGAACAATCAGTCACAAGCTAATAATAATTGAAAGAAATACGTGATTTTCTTAATGACCATTTTAAATTAAATACTCTCATTTATTTCCATTAAAATAGCCTTGTTAAATTTGAAATGAAGGATAACTATGATGATGCTAGATTATTATAAAAGTATTGACTTTTATTGTCATTTTCTATGTAGGATTTATTAATATTTGAAGAATTATTTCGAAAGTTACAACATTGTTACATCCTTATATTCCATAAATAGCCGATATTCCTTCAGGTACGTAATAAAGAAAACTATTAATAATAACGTTTTAAGTTCACGCATTTATTCAAATTTAAAGCAAAGGTAATTTTTATATTTTGTAGTGAAACCATTTTTATTTCAAGTAGTCAGTGACGAGCGATTATTAGATAAACACAAAATGTGTTATTTATTTGTAATAGACAGACCACATCCATTGAGCGATATGGGAGATTCAGCCAGTTGTATTCGGGAGGACTTTCGCTTTCAGAGGTTTCTTGCTTTCTCAGAGGCTCGCTAGTGCTAGTGAAAGCATTTTGTACGTGTGGAAAAAAAAAAATTTGCATCTTAATAGCAACTTTCTTGGCTGGCTATCAATTTAATAGCAACCAATGTCAATAGAAGGAAGAAAACCTCAAAAACACCAACGCGGATCAAGTAAAACGTGTTACAGGTTTATCAGTTCACCGCAATCAACAGTTTCAAATAATTTATTCAAACTCGTTTGCTGAATAATTCGCGCGCAGACAAACACGCCTGAGGAGATGGGAAAACGTGCCAGTAGACATTATTTAACAAGTTCGTGTGGCAGTGGCAGTGGAATTAAACAAATTTCCAGAATGACGTCAACATGTTTCGTGCTAGCACAGATTCCGTCACGTGTTCATTTTATTCCGTAAGTCTCTCTTTCTAAGAACTCTGTGTGACTTGAAACGTAAGCTGAACTTTAGATTTCTAGTGATGATACATTAGCAAAAAGTGAAAATCACGTTCGTAGTATTGAGGGTTAAGTTGGTGTTACATAAAAAAGTCCGTCACGCAGGGGCTGCGTAAACTAAGCAGATTTCCCGCGTGAAGTCTAACAATAGATAAATCTACATACCAATGAAACAACACCACCATGAATATTAAGTGAATAAATACAAACGATAATAAGAAACCTTCCGACGGGAAGCATCTGAAATGTAAACAAACAGTTCTGCCAACTTCTTACCGGAAAGAAAATCAATTACTGTAATATATCTGAATATAACGTACTAATTTGATTGACAACTATTTACTATATCTACTACTGTAATTTATAATGAATCAGAATAATTTTTATCTCAATCAAATTTAAGCAGTCCAAAAACTTAAGAAGGGGGGGGGTCACCAGAATATATTTGCATTTACCTCGTTTAATAAATGTCTCTTGAAAACAATATTTGGTATTTAAGCTTCGAATGATGTGATTTATTACATAACCGAGTATTGTTTATGTAACATGATTAGAAGTGGAGGTTTGCTGAAGGCTGAAAACTGAGTAATGCAAATAACTCGGTTAATATTCAAGATAGGGAATAAATGTATGTAACAATATTTATAATAAATTTAATTTTCTATAAGATTGATTAAATACATTTATTCGATCCGACGTATAGTAACGGAGATATTTCGAATTTTCCAAATTCTCCTCCTCTAACCCCCCCCCCTCCCCTTGGTCCGATTTCAGCCGTCAACGAAACTTTCTGACATTTGATCTTTCTTTTTACATAAAACGACTAAATATTAAGTTTGGTAACGATTAATCAATGATTGCGACCGCTAGAGCGATAACAGACATGTATATGTATATATATATATATATATATATATATATATATATATATATATATACACAGTTTTGAACGGACTTCCTTTTCGTCATCTCCTAGGTAAGATCGATGGACATTTAAAGAAAAATTTCGAAAATCGCGTCATGAGTCCTTAAGGGAAATCTGCTAAAACGTTGGAACTAAATTTTGAATGTTTTTTTTTTGTATTTTTATGAAGAAAATGTTCTGTGGCAATATGTAATCTGACCTTCACATTCCGACCGGGAATCATTTATAGGCCAAGCCTGCAATGACAGGTCAGCTAGTGTTCATATACATCGACTCATGCGAGCACAGATTTTATGGTGGAGTGGAGGGACAACTTCGTTGGAGAGTGTTTATTAATCCTAATCCTGTGCTCCTGGTACGACTCAGCATGAGTCAATTGAGGAACTTTGTACCTGAATAAAGAAATTGATTGAAACACCACAAATGTGCCACATGATGACAATATCTTCTGTATGCGCTGTAATAGAGAATAGAGAGTAACACAAGCTGGGGTAAGACTGGCATTTTAGCAGATTTCCCTTAAGGGAAATCAGCTATTGAGGTAGAACTCATGACGCGATTTTCGAACTTTTTCTTCAAATTTCCATCGATCCTACCTAGGAGATGACGAAAATGAGGTCCGTTCAAAACTGTATATATCTATCTATCTATATATTTGTCTGATACCGCTCTAGCGGTCGCAATTTTTGTTAAATCGTCACCAAACTCGGTATTTAATCCTTTTATGTAAAAATAAGGATCAAGTTCGTTAACGGCTAAAATCGGACCAGTGGGAGGGAGGGGGGTTTAGAGGGGAGGAATTCCGAAAATTCGAAATATCTCCGTTACTGTACTTTGGATCGAAAAATTGTATAGAACCAATCTTATTACAAATTATATTTACTGTAAATATTATTATATACATTTAATCTCTATCTTGAACATTAACCGAGATATTTACATTTTTACTAAGTGTAACGGTCGAGCTGCGGTCGCTTCTATTCGTTCCCGCCAAAAGCTAGTTCGGCCGTTTCCGTAACTGTTCGGCACTCGTATGGAGATTTCTCTATTGTATAATTTTACGTGGGAAATCTGCTTAGCTTACGCAGCCCCTGCATGAAGGACTTTAATGCATTGCTGAACCTTTACGCATATTTACAATATAATATTTTGTCATTCTAACAGGCTATAGTTGGGAAATCTATTGCCTTGTATCACGATATCCATTGCCTTTCTAGCAAAGCAGACTGTTATATACCTTGCAAAATTATTTTCGTCTTGAAATGATGGTCAGTGCACTTTTTATGTGGAAACACTTAACAAGTTGGAACGGGGACACAAGGGAATTGAATTGCAAATAAACGCTAGAGGGATTCAGCGCGTTACTATTGCATGGCGGTTAACCGAGAAGTGTAGCTGCCAGTTTATCACTTTGAATAATTCGTAACTCTGCAGGACTACTGCCTTAAGCCACCACGAAGTAAATACTGGACAAAGTGAATAATGAAAACCTAAAACGCTAAAAGGTTAAGGGACATTGAAATGAAATTTAACAGTTTTTGAAGCATAACGTTGGGGTAGAACATCAATGAGTAATCAAGTACTTCCAAGAGACTATTACTAATTACGAAGTACCCTTGTAAAGGATTGATAAAATTGAAGTAAAGATTTTATGAAGTTGGAATATGTTCCTTTAGCAGAGCTATACACCTAGACCTCCATTTTGCTTTTTCAACGAAAGCAGTAATGTATGCTAATGCTAGGACCATATTTTCTTTAGCAATAGAATTCGGTCTCTAAACTGAATTCTACTTTTTCACATTCAAATGTTTACGATTATTCAGGAACATCTTTCAATTCAAGTGCCTTGTAGCCATATTATCCCTTACTACAATATACAGAATTGCCATTTTGTCAATAGCACACTTTTACACCCACAACTGAAAATAAGTCAAGATTATCTTTCATCTAAGATCCGGCTTATTTGTCTACAAGAGCCAGTGATAAAAAAAAAAAATAACCCGACAGAAGAATAGGAAAACAGATATTTTAGAACTGGAAAGAGAACGATATATAATGTTTGCAGAATGAACTACAAAATGAAAGATCTTCCATGTTTAACACAAAATTGCCTAAAAAGAACACAAATATAGCAGCACTAAAAAAGATATTCCATTTTTTGTGATTAATCTTAAAAGATAAAGGGAGTAAACAACGCTTAATACTTTTTTACTGAGAAATGCATGTGCAATCATATGGGACAGGCGCGGCATAACATCGTAACTCCCACCTCTAATGGCCCATTATAAATTTACCATTTATTGTGACACCAATTTTTAAATTTTGCTAATGGACGAAGTTTTCATTTGGCGAACATTTAAATTGTCCTAGTAATAATGGGATTATGTAAATAACAGAAATAAAGCGTAAAAATGTGGAAGTGTAAGGTGAGTAAAAGGTTGAGAACCAGAGCATTGAGGTAGAACTCTCACAATTATTTCTAGATCGAATCCTATTAAAGACTGACAGATTGAACTCTCTGAAAGCGTGTCCTAAGAAATTCCAAAGGTTTTTCTAAGGAAAGCCTGAAAACCGGAAGTGAATCTTAACCGTTACCTTAGTTATGGTACTTCTTTATTAAACGTCCGCTTTATGCCTCTCAGAATAATCGACACATCCTACAGGCTGCTACCTACCCTATTTTAAGTCTTTGTTCGTGCAGAGAATTTTTTTTTTAAAAAGGTTTCCTGTAAAAATGCATTGCCAAGGATTTCAATATAAATCCTCTTTTGAACGACGAATGTGTTGCTTTTTCTACTATAATATCGAGGGTCCGATAAAAGTTTCATATGTCCTACACACTGATGCTTCGTCAACAGCAAATTTCGCGCCTGCATTCAAAAATAAACTTCCTTGAAACAAAGGTCAAACGGAAGTCGATTTGCTGTTCCGTCCCTAGAATGCCATAGAGGTAACGTCAAAAGGCAGTCAAACCTCTGCTTTAAATCATTGTTTTTTTACTTCCTTGTACGAAGTAAAGGAAGTATTGTAATCGCGAAAGTTTTCGGTTTTCAGAATTCAACGGAAATTATCCGTTTGGGTCTTTCCTGAACCAATTTTGAGTAGTTTCTTTACATATATCGCATAACTCAGAAAGATCAGAATGTTGAAATTTCATATTTAGAACGGCTGTACATTCTAGTTGTGCACTTGTCCTTTTGATTAAAATCGACTTGTAAGGAGGGGTTATAACGTTGAAAAACGCGGATAACTCTGTTCACATAGTTCTGTACATCAGTAGTTGTATAGAATCATTTCTGTTACTCGCGAAAAGATACAATGTTACTCTATAACAATATTTGATGCGATGCATAGAAACAGAGATATTGTATATCACTTGAAGTGCAACAAACATTTTGTTATTTTATTTAAATATGACCGTAAATGAATGTTTGGAATTTAAGTTCGGTACAAGAAATAAATATTAAACTTTTTAGCGCATTGAATATTAAAAATCTTGGAATAATCGTGCTGTGATTTTATCTAAAATATTGATTTATCTTAAATGGAAAATATTAAGATCTACATAGAAAAGGGTTCTTACCCATGGAGATTCCAGTCTGTTGGGCCAGGATCCAATAGAGGAGTGCTTGAATACCTCGCTGCTTCTCCATCCTTGTCGACTAGTTCGCGCACAGGCTGTGGAGAAATGAAAAAAGTCCAATTACAATTAATACGACGAGAGTAAAAGTAATAATGAAATATTAATATTACATTTTTTAGAAGAGTATTCAAAATATTTATTGTAACCAAGTGGACCATTTCTTCACATTTATTTATTGCTAGCGGATTGTTTTCTTAAATACTTGAAATAATAGTAATATAATAATAAATATAAATAATAATATGAATATAAATAAAAAATATTTGTTTACAAAAAAATCAAGCATCATTTTTTTTGGAGAAAATATAAAGGACTAAAAACAAATACTCTAATTCTATAAAATATTTTACCTTTCTCATAGAATGTGTACCTTGTTCAGTATTCATAATTTGTTCATTTGGCGCTCCTAACCATACGCTTTAGAATAATCTGCTTGAGTTGTATGTATACACACTCACGCACGCACGCACACACACACATTTATTATAAAAAATATATTGCTCACATTTTAAGTTAATTACTGTAGATTTTTGTTTTATATTCAATATTTTGCTTTTGAAATTATTAATTTCAATACTTTTATTAAATATTAATTTGTATTTTTTTGGCCATATTTTATTGTACAGTATATTCTTCTAATTTAACACTTCATTCGTCGAACTAAAAACTCGGTTGATTTTTATTTGGTGAAATTGTAATTTAATTTTTTTTCAGGTGGTCCTTTTTGTTAGCCATTAAGATTTTTTGTTGTTTCGGTTTAAAACTTCTCATATAACTGATCTACTCAAAAAATAATTATATATATATATATACATATATATATATATATATATATATATATATATATATATATATATATATATATAATTTAAGCTAATTATTTATTATTATAGCAGCAAACCTACATAACAATATAAACTTTTGTATTTTATTTATATGTATTTTTTTCAGCATTGGGTAGTAACGTTGTGTATTAACAGTGGATTAGAGCACTTACATGTCTATTCACGGTTCTATATTTTTAAGGGAAAAAGATATTCATGGTAACCGCTATTTAAACACATCAATAAATATATCAGTTCTAATTAAGACGATTCGTAGGTATCTTGATTTAACACTGATAAATAAGTAATGTATGTTTGAAATTGTATCTTTTCTAGTATTATAAAGTATTGAAAGTATTATGCAGAGCCATGAGCAGAAATTCTAGACATTTATGACACGATTATGATGATATTTGGGAGGACTATGTCAGCATCGGTTTGGAGAGAATAATAGTTAAATATGGTGTAATACCACAAATGTATAATAAACTCAAATTACGTACTTGAAAATGTTTGATGAAACAAATATAAGCAATAAATGATAGTAATAGGGGTAAATGATAATGTGTTGATGCGGTAGAATTCTTTCGGAGATAACAAAGCAGAGAATGGTAGCTATTGCAGTATTAACTTATTAAGTTTTTCTAAGGAGGACAGAAAACCTGGGAAACGCAGGCCGTAGTGTTGATTTAGGTCTGTTTTAAAGGACATGAAGTGGTGTGGGCATCACCACTCTAATAGAATAGTGTGGTGATTTTAGCAACTTTTTCTATGACAGCAATTAGGTTTCCAACATGCTAGTAAGAATTGCGGGTACCTTGGGATGAAAAATAAACCTACAATATCGTCTCATCGAAAGATGTCCAAAGCGTTGTTAAAGGCAAATTTGGAAAGCTGATTGAATTGTCTCGAGGGGTTACCGTTTCTATTAATCTATACTCTGTAGTTTACGATCGAATCGAATGTGGAACCCAAGAATAATAAATTAAATTTCAACGGAAGGATACTAAGGTCAAAACACCTCCACCGGGATTCTCGCCGGCGATGTCGGCTCAAAAGGGACCAGCTCTAGAGCACTGAAGATGGGACGGTTCACCCCGAAAGTACTCTGCATTTAATGAATGGAGTATTAAGAGTGGAGGTGTTTTGACCTTGTTATCCTTCCGTTGAAGATGGACCTCCACCAGCTAGCCCAAATCCCGAATAATAAATTGTCTTCCAGTTGAAGTAAATTCATAGGGTGGCATATTTGGCGTCCAACTTAAGGCGAACATGTGAAAGACCCAGCTGGAGTTGCTATTTCTTCAGTTACATACTCCTTCCGTACACTTAAGAAAGATGAGCCATTGGGGTAGCGAAACCGAAAGAAAAAAATTGTTTGAATAAGAACACACAATCTTGTTGATGTTTTCTTTGGCTCATTTCTACCCAGAAACATCGTTAAGGCTGTTCAAGGATTTCTGTCTGGGCGGGGTCCTTTAAAGGGTGTAGTAGTGCTGACTGCAGCAATATCAAGGTTAATGCGTGTAACCCCATCGCTAAGTAGGGCATGTGAAGAATGATAGGAGACGAATAAGGAAGTTGCAATTCAAGACGAAATGTAGCGAGCTATAATTTGACTGGAGACAGACAGCGGTTTAGAAAGCGAGACCGAGCCGAGATCTCGGCACACATTCCCCGCTACAGAGCTCCAACTATCTTCCGAGATGACTCTAGCAGCTTAATAATGTCAGCAGCTGTTTATCTTCCCAGGGGGAAATAGGCCTCGTCATTTCTACCTGTCATCATTAGGTTAAAGCTAACTAATGTCCCTCTCACCCTAGTAGCATATTTAGTTAATCTCCAGGAAGAGCAGTTGATGATGCTAGCAGAGCAATCCACCCATACTGCTTTATGTAAAGAAAGTACATGCTGGGGCTGCATAAACTAAGCAGATTTCCCGCGTGAAGTTTAGCAATAGATAAATCTACCTACATACCGGTAACACAACACAACCGTGACTATTAAGTGAATAAATACAAACGATAATAAGACACCTCCCGACGGAAAGCATCTGAAATGTAAACAATCAGGTCTGCCAACTTCTTACCGGAAAGAAAAAAACAATTACTGTAATATATCTGAATATAAATTATTCAGTATTTATGATGAATCAGAATAACTTTTATCTCAATCAATCAAATTTAAGTAGTCCAAAAACTTAGGGGGGTCACCAGAACATATTTGCATGTATCTCGTATAATAAATGTCTCTTGAAAACAATATTTGGTATTTAAGCTTCGAATGATGTGGTTTATTACATAACCGAGTAACGTTTATGTAACGTAAGTAGAAGTAGGGGTTTACTGAAGGCTGAAAACTGAAAAATGCAAATATCTTAGCTAATATTCAAGATAGGGAATAAATGTATATAACAATGTTTATATTGTTTTTTAATTTAACACACACATTTCACATTTAATTTTTTATAAGATTGATTCTATACATTTTTTCGATCCGACGTATAGTAACGGAGATATTTCGAATTTTCAAAATTCTCCCCTTCTAACCCCCCTCCCCCTGGTCCGATTTCAGCCGTAAACGAAGTTGATCTTTCTTTTTACAAGTACAAGTTAATGAAGTGTTTTCTACAGACTTCCATATTATGGCTGTCTGGTGGAGGCTAAAATGGAAGACATGGATAAAATTAAAAACAATGCCTTCATTTGAGTTTATTTTTTACCACAATTTGTTTTAAATGAGCCATTGAATGTATAAGCCTAAATCTATAAGAGCACACAATTGTACTGAAAAATGGACATTTTTTTTTTTTCAAATGAATTCATCAGTCATGAACAATGTATTAACACATGACATTTTTATGTGCAGTGAAAAAGCGGTCTTACGGAAAAATATTTTCATGTGAGTTTGAAATAACGGGGAATGCACTTTTTTTCTGAATATTATTTAACATTTAATCAACTTGGAGGTTGAAATAAATTCGTTTCTCATGGACTTTACAAGGAAGACATAAGTATTTTATGAGTGTATGTTATTCATTGAAATATATCTGTTGAGAATCGAATTCATAATGGATTTATATCTCATCAGAGTTGCAATTAATTTCCTGATTACTTAGCTCAGGGAGGTAGCATTAACGTTTAATTATACTAAACTAAATCAATCTCTGTAGTGATGGACCAGGGTTTGTACAGACGGCTTCATTAGAAGGGAGACCATGTGCTCAACATATAGATTTAGATGCTTCACTTTCAATCTTCGTTCTCTTTGTTTTTTCATGAATAGTGTCTCCAGTGCCTCAAAGTACTAAGTAGTCACTTAGGGAAAAGGTAGAGGACAATAATCGAAGACTACTAAGCAGCTAGTAAACATTTAGTTTTATCTTTTTATTAATTAGCACTTTCATGTGCATTTTGCTACGGGCAAACCGTATAGCAAACATTGTTGACAAGGTATATTACTAAAAAAAAAGTTTAAGTAAATGGCCAATTAATAGTGGATGTATGATTGCGTAATTCTTTAAGCACAGACAAAATTACAAAATAAGTTCTTAAAAGGTTTGCAATCATCAAAGTTATGAATATTTAATCTGCCTGTTGTCATCCTTCAAACTAAAAGGCGTTCATCCGGAGTGTCCTGGATCATAGCCAAGCCTACTCTTAAATCAAATCTCAATTTTTCTTTGTATTCCAGAACAAACTATTCTCCCTAACCTGCAGTTAACTCTTATCTACTCAAACCCACCCAACAGGAGAGGCGATAAGCTCAATGAATTTGATTCTTCTTGAAATTCCTATGAGACAGTGTATTCATCCTACTGATCTCAATAGTGTGGTGAGTTGGTCAATCCAGTAAAGCTATTAAATTATGAGGGCATTACGGTTGTGCTATGAAGGCAGCGGCAGATGTGCCAATCATTAATAATGTATGATTTATATGCTGTCATTTGAAAAAACGTATATTAAGTAAAAATTTAATATGCGAATGTTAGGAGTCCAAGGGAAAGAACCCGTGGTTCATTAACACCTCAAGCTATTCCATTCGGTTCTTTGTCCTGTTGGATGCCAAGTCACCTAACGATGGGTGAATGCTCCCACTTGGTTGACGACTCTTAAGACCCTTCCGTATTTGTCGACGAGACCACCTAGAGGCGGTGAAGACTTCACCCGTCATCCCGATGGAGAGCATTCTTCAAATAACCTTCCAACACATGCCTTGGAAGCCGTTCCTACAATGACCTGAATTACCGTCATCTTCTTTAGATGTGAAAAAGCATTACTGGGAATTTTCAATGACGCAAACCGATTATTTGTTCACTGAACTGAAGAGCCAAATGGAATACTCCATTATAATACAGTATAAACCATGCAAGGAATTAAACTCACTCCTTCTTTGGAATTCTACAATTTTTTATTATATCTCGTATACAATGTAATCTGATAATAAGAATAAGCTCCGGCTGTGTAGCAATCTCTTCCATCTTCTTAAACACAGAAAAAAGGTTATGACAATGATTCAACCATTCTCCATTGTATACTGTCTTTCACACCCAAGACAAGAGCGTCATGAAAACTAGTGTTTGGCAAATTATTTCTTCTCCCTTTGAAAGTTTTATGCTTCTATAAAAGGAATCGATGTTACTGTGAAATGTATCTACCTCGAATGCATTATGTGCTTCTGTATTGTTTCTACGGAATGAGAATGATTCTTTACAAACGTCATCTAAAACATGTTCATACAATTTTATGTTCCTCTTCATATTATAGAACGTTTGAAGAAAAAAAAAATTGACACGTGAAAACTAAAGGCTCAACTCCATGTATATGTAGGAAGAGCAGATGGAAAATTGTAAAAGGAAACCCATTACTTTGTAGAGGGCTTAGCTTCACCTCGAATCCACAATGTAAATTATCCTTTTTTTCTTTTCCGTTTTTTATCACTAATATTCTGTTCTCTGGGAAACGACTGCCTTGTGATAAGGAGACGGTGGAAAATAAGATTCCCAAATTCCACGAGTAACATTCAATGGAAAAGTCGGCTTTCATCTCATCAATGAGATAAAATTGGGCATCGCAGGCAGTCTGTGTACGAAAGATTTCTGTTGGAGGTCAGATTCTTTGCTGATATTAACATTGTATTGTATTAAGTAAAAAAAAAAAGGAACTTGTCTGAATACTTTGGATGGAGATTATATAGAATATTTTTAACAATAAGGGAAGTGGTCGAAGAGTTCCAAATACCGTGAAGGCAGGTTCATATTTGTAGATAAATCGTCAGTCGTCATCGGATGGAAGTCAATTTTTCTATTAAATATTAGATAGAGAAAGTAGAAATTATTCGACTAATAATTGGGCTATTTTATTTCTTGACCCCGCCTTCCTATCCATAGGTGGCAGTGCGCTATTTAACAGGGTCAATGAGTGTCTTTTAATTTCTATATACTGAAATTGTACACAACTAAGTTGGACACACTTAAAATTCTCTCTCTCCTCTCTCTCTCTCTCTCTCTCTCTCTCTCTCTCTCTCTCTCTCTCTCTCTCTCCAGCACACTCTATTTTTCGAGGGTATTAGTGTAAAATCTGCCTTGGCCAACCTGAAATTAAATGGGAGTTTTATCCGCTAAAACAGTGGAAAAAATTGAATAGGATTTTTAAAACAAGAAAATGAAAAGATAGTATATAAAACACAAAATATTGGCTGCAAAACTATGGCAAAAATTCAATTAGTAACATATAATGGAGGAAGCTGTATCCATTTATTTCTTTAAGGACAAACAGTTTAATCATGTCATTTAATGTTTTTTTTTTTTTTTTTAAATGTTGTACAGTTTTGTACATCCATTATATAACACCATTATTTCATATAGTGTCTAACATCAATTTTCTGCTAACTTCTCATTGGATATCACAACATTCTTTCTGCAGTTGGTTATACACCTTATGATATTGCTTCTTCACAATAAAAATTGCAAAAACTTACCTTCAGTGTTTGTTAAAAACCAGCTGTTTGACGATAGTGGTTCTTCTGATGAAATACATTGAAATAAATATGAAATATGAGAAGAGAAAAATAAATAAAAAGAGTGAATTGTCGTTCTTGTAGAGGCTGTGAATCAAGGTGTTTAGGGTGGTTTTGTGCAGTAAGCTGTTAGAAGCTGGACAGCATGCATGCTGTGTTTGGATGTCATAGCACGATAAGGCTTTGTGTGGAAAAGTGGTGAGTTGTATATGCTAACGACGATGTCGAATTATAGGCTGCGAACCTTCAATACTACAAAAAAATCAAGGAAATCATTTTAGTAGGAATCAGGGTAAGTGATTATTCCTTATTGAAGTAGTTTACACAATTAAAGAAAATGTGCAGTTCTTTTTTGCCATAAAATGGTTAGAGTGATAGAAAAAAAATAGCAATTGCAAAATATAATTATAATGATGATTTTGCACCTATTATTTAGGACCCCAAAACGCAGGGGACGTATTCAGTATCGTATTAATTAACATTAAATGTCAAATACTAAATAGGCAACGCCAAATATTTTTGGTTTTCAATGATAAGTTACAACTATTATAAAGTTATTACTATTATTTACTACTTATTACTATTAGTTATTAATTTCTTTACATATTGGGAAGTAGTAGTGGACCCAATGGGTGTCACCCTAAGCTGTACATTAAGCGAAATTGTTATTTATCAAAATTGAATTAAGTAAGAAAAAAACAGGAAATAAATGAAAAACTGGATCATATCTGCTAGCTTTTGGGAAATATATCTATGATCATTACATATATATAATTTAGGTAACAGGCTCCAACTTATAAAATTTAACATAGTAAACCATCGCTAAGCCAAGTATACCGTTGGTATCAATTTACATATTGTTTGCTCTCGTTTCATTTACACATAGACATAAAAATTTAGTATTGAATAGCAGGTGACCTCAATATCTATTTTTATTTTACCTGCTCCAGGCTTAAGACCATATTACAATGTTACTGTTTAAATTAAACCACATCGATAAATTAAATAGATTTTACTGGTTTTAATTAACAAAAGTTTGCCCGAAGTGGCAACGAGTCGAATTTTTTTCAAAAGTTTCTCATTCGGTTTCGTACACTTCGGAGGATAAATCAATACGACTATTAGATTTAAAGGAGTTTTGATTCTTAAGAAGCGAACTGTGAAATACCTGTGCTTTCTTAATAAAAAATATATCATGTGAAACTCTTGAAGCCAGTTTCATTTAAAACTCAGAATTGGATCAAATTTTATGAATTAATTTTATTGCATTCACTCCTAGGTCGACAAAAATTAAGAAATTGCGAGTTTCAATTATAGAGAAACAAGTAACAGTAATTTTTAATTATAAAAAAAAAGAAGATTACTCAGGGTTTCCTGAATTCTTAAAAAGTTCAGTTTATTGCCCGCGATAGCCACCGCTGAGGCATGAATCTAACGTCAACGGAAGTGTGTCAAAGGAAGTGTCTAGAAACAGTGAGGTATAAGCGGAACAGATGACTCAGGGAAGACATTTTGGGGAAATTTTACTCACCAGCATAATCCAAAGCAGCATTTTCCTAAAAACATGCACTTTCAATTTTCAATTTCACTTAAAAATGTATTTCCAGGCATGCTCTAGTTAAAAGACAAGAAATAGGATCAACTATTATATGTAGACAAATAAAACAGACGCTTTGAATCAAAGAGTTTTATTTTAAACAACCTCACTTTGAAATAATTTTTTTTTTTTTAATTTTTTTTTGTTCCATGATAATAATAAACATCTGAATATAATAAAGGCTTAAACAGGATACATTAAATATTAGATGAAGCTCAGTGGGTCTTTATTATGAGAATACTGCCTGATAAATGTTTAAGGCCGGATACTAGTAGTTAAGCGAATTGTATTCCATATATATGCATAAGTTTATTCGATTTCATTTTGGAAATATTTCATCTTTCTGATTGCCCTTTCGCGTCCAATATATACAGATTAAGTAAAGCTACAATGGAGGGGATTTAACTGGTTATTAAGGAGATATTAAAACTTTATTAAGGTAAGTAAATTTCAGGAAAATATACACATAAAATCTCATTTTAGCCATAGTAATTACTGCCTATGTTTTAGAACAATTTACTTACACACTAACATTAAATGCAAGAGCATTAATAGAGATGCATCGATTTTTTTAATAATGCCCAATTATGCTTCACTATTATCAGAAAAGGAAAATCGAATCCGCAATGACTTCACTCCGCAATACATTACTCTGCATGATTTTAATATTCGAGTTTTTGTTTTTGGGGGGAGGGTATAGTCTCGAAGAATCATGCATTTAAACACCTTGTTTTCCTTTCCTTCTGTTGATACCAGTCAAATTTTAATAAAGCTGAAATCAGTAGTTATTAAAGATTACGTTAAATTTATAGTTCCATTAAAATACGTATATCAATAGCACCTTGTTAAGTGAAGAGAAAACGTTTTTTTATTATTGTAATGTGCATTGACATTTTCATAATTCAGTATTTGGCATATCAGTACGAACGACATTAATATCTATCTGAATACTGACTTATTTGGACTTTGATTAATAATAATGAAAAATACTTTGGTTAATATTTACAAAGTAGGATATTTGAACATTCACTATTCCTTATGGGGTTGAGATTATAATGTAGTTTCTACGCTATTATTACATTCTTATTATTTCAATATAAAAATGGACTATGCTTTATACACATAACCTCAAAAGACAACTACTTTTGCCCGACTAGTGACTAGCATCCCTTGGTACATTCAGGCGCCAAGCGTGAGTGTGTTTATTTACATCTGGAGACAGGGAGTAAACACATTGGTCCGGACCTTATGTCACATCACATAAACCGACCAACAGTCCTCGACTACAAAAAAACTTCTAGAGGAGACTTGTAACCAGCACAAGATGGCCCCCCTGCTAGACTAGAACTGACTAAACTTCACGTTACATATGAACAGTTAAGAAGAACATTTCTTATACAGAAACCGATGTTTCTTCAATGCTTGGAGATTATAAAAGTTTACTGATATCTATATGTAATTAACGCCATTAGAAGGCCTTATATTTAAAATGGTTTATTATACCAACGATTAATTAATTGATCTATAGCTGTAAGCTTATAAAAAAAAAATAACATGAAACGTTTGGAGGAAACAAGGAAAGCTTTTCTTTTTCCTTTCCTAAAATTAAAGAAATAAAATTATATCTCTTGGTTTTTTTTATTTCTTGGCTTTAGGCCTCTTTAACTCAGTTTTTAAACTTCACTTTCAACTATAAAAAGTGGCATGAAAATTAAGCCACTTTATTCAAATGATAAGTCTAATTGTGTACACATTATTTATCTATTCTACTAAAATTGAATTTTAGTTTACCTATATGCGTACTTTTTTTTTTCATTATTATAAAATGACGCAATATTATTAGTATTATATTTATAGTTCGAAAGAATTATTTCTGAGGCATGGAAAATGACAGATATATATGAAATTTTGTTTTGTTTATTTTCCTTAAATATATTAATAATGCATAATAACTACAAGCATTGTTGTTACTAGATTCAAACTACAAATGCATTATAAAGTGTGTACACTACTTATGAATGATATTTTATGATTGCCAGGCTAGATAAGAAAGCCCTCAACTTTGTACTCCAAATTGCATATTACCCGTATGTTTATGTACAAAAATCTATAGTAATACAATAAGCCTACGTTGTGCCCAGCACTCTAGTATCCGGCCAATGGCAGAATGATAATGAATACATATATAACATTAAAAAAAAATAAACAAAAGAGGTAGCACCAACTTAATCTAAGTATTGGGCTAACCTTCAAAAATAATTAGTAAAGTTAGTATAATATATACACATTAAATGGAAGTTAATAACATTCATTATATGTTCCATAAAAATATATTATGTAGCATCCAATATAAATGTCATATTTATATATATGTATGTATATATAGTATGTATAGATGTATACAAAACCTGTTATTTATATACAATAGAGAGATCTTCAAGTGGATGATAGCATCCGTTGTTCATCAATATATTAGGGAACACTTAGAATAGTGGGCTTCAAGAGGAAATAGTTATTAAAATTATTTAACTATATATATGTTTAAATAATTAACTGTAATAAATACTATAATGGCATATTTGAGCTTTTTTATTATTATTATTTGTAATCTTAATTTATAAAATCGGACTTATTTTCCGCTATGAATATACTTATAAGAATCTACGTTAGACTTCAATCACGATCACATATATATTTTTTTTGCTTTTCTTTTATTCGTTTTACTTAAAACCAATTTAAATGTTATTTTTCAATAGGATTTCTTAAATAACAACAACAACAAAATGGATATGTTGGTATTTGAAGGTCAACAACATCTAATCATTTGACTTATAATTTTCAACAAGCATTAAAAATCCCCAATAAACAATACTATGCAATATTAAAATTGAATATCTACTAAAATTGTCCTATAGCTTAGAATAAAAGGTTTAGAATACGAATACATATGCCATCCCTTAGTTATCCAAGAGTTATATATTTATTACACAGGTAAACGTCCATGTTTTAGGAACGTATTTTAAAGTTGTGATTACGCAATCGAATATTTTTTTGTTATATACAATGGAATACTAACTATTATAAAGGTGCTCTGCTTTTTTTTTATTATTTTTTATCTTTTTTTCTCTACTTTGTGCGTAAATTTGGTCGTAAGAGTTAAAAATCGGGTAAGTTACATCTTTATTAAGGTAATTGAAAATGACGACTACCTTCGGGTAAAATAAAATTAACAAATTAAAATGAACATTAATTTTAAGTTTGTATGAAGCACAATTTCACTGAGAATTTTAATAAGAATGTTTATATTATTTTGGTATTTAATTATATGGCGAAGAAAGTAGGTGTTAAGTGTTTGGATGCGTTTCGCAGCTCCAGTCTGAGATATTTTGTAGTTTGTTGTAAGTTGTTAGATGTAGTACACCCATCCAGATTGCTGATGTTGCTCCTTCTGGCAAGGCATGTGGAACACAAGAAAACTTTATCAGAGACGTCAACAGCTAATAGGTTCTATTCTCCGAGCAAAGCAATATAGTTAGGCCAGTTTCATCTATTGCAATATCCTATATTCCACGTAAACGTTGTAACTATTAAACCAATAGGCTACTCAGGAAAGATGAAGTTTTACCAAGCATGTGAGGGGTTAAAAGAACCCGGCCTAAATCGCCGAGAAAACCTTTCCCTAGCTAATTCAGTTTTTGGTTCAAAATGTTGCTTGGTTTGAACTTTAGTACGGCCGGTCAAAATTTTGTGTGCAATGTAAGAACTTCCCAAACTCAATTTGATTCTCGCCCGAGTTTCCACCATTACACAACTCCTAGATGAAACATGGGGAAAAATGGAGTGAACACACCATCACAGGAATAAGGCTTACTTTCAAAGTTGCCAATATTATGAATCCTAAAGTTTTATTCTACAATAAATAATTCAAAATGCTTCCTAGCTACAAAACGCTTTGTACACTAATTCGTCGAGATGATACCATGCTTTGCTAACATACCGTAAGAGCTATTGCCGGATATATTTGTACTTATTAGCATTGTATTGTCCTTACGAGCTGAAATGAGGAACTATTCCAAAGCGATGTGGGTGAAAACATAGAAGAAATGGGATTACTCTATTAAAACCAAGCATTACATAAGATATCGTGCCTCATAAATAAGTAGTATTTTAATTCTAATAACTTACCAATACTAAACACTTATTGAGTTGTGTATAGGCTTATTCCTATATGTTTAAACTCCGTCAAATAATAGTTCTATGTTTTGATTGTTGTGTATTCTAAAATGCTCAAACTCAAAATAAATCCTTTTAAAGAGCATTTCTGATGAGCGTGGGAACCGAATATAGGAAGATTTAAAACTAATGAAAGAAAAACAATGAAAGTGTTTGCAACAAATTATAAAAGTACTCTATCCTTTGAAATATGCTTGAAATATTTAATCCCTGCATTGAAACAAAACAAAACATTTCTTTAATATAAACAATATAACCGACTCAATCGCGCGCGCAAGTGAGTGCGTGTGTGGTTATGTTTCGGCAAATTCTGCTTCTTATTGATGTGAAGGCAAGAGAAAATGATTGCAAAATTAAACAAATACTGTGTCATTTACAATGGCAGAAAGAAAAAAAGGAAAAAATGTTTAGCGCACTAAAACTAACTCTTCGACCTCTATGTTTTCAATATAAACAATTAGACAAAAAAATTGTTTATGAAATAAACAGTAATGGAGTTGGAAATATCAATGGAGTTGGATTTACCAAACCAGAAAAATTTCAGGTGTCGTATACATACAAGAATTTGTTCTACCCTCTGAAAATCAACTTTTGCATTATAATATGGTACTGCAGCAAATGCCCGAAGATAAAAATCGTTTACCATCATTAAGGCATATATTGACCGGAATAATAAAAAAAATAGTTAACTAAACTTCTCATATTGCTCAAATTAAATATTGGACAAAAATCACCTTGCTTAAAAAAAAGTAGACAGAAGAAGGTGGTTCCAGGTAGGAGATACATGATTATATGCGTGTAAAAATAGAACTGTAGAAAAAAATCACCACGGACATGAATAAGAATGGAAGGCAATGATCAAATGATTAATGCACATTGAGATTTACATATGAGTTCATGTTGCCCAGAAGTTGGCACGTTCGTAGGTGTTGAACAAAACTGGCGACAAGGCATCTTGAAGAGTAGTTTAAGGGACCACATCCAGTGATTTTTGACATAACTCAAGGGGAAATAGACTGTCACAAAGTATGTCGCTTCCAACCCGAACTAGTCACTATGTTGTCTCAAAAGAACTGGAACATTCAGAGACAACGTTCTGTAACCCATATAACTCAAGAACAAAACTCCCCATATAACTTATTTTAACTGATGACCAACTTGCTGACATTTAAAATAACCTTATCCTCTAAATAGCCACAAATGCACGTGCGATATCCATCATCCAAGTTCGTTCTGTTTTCAACCCACACAACTCAATAAGTACTCAAAAATGCAAAAATATACCTGCTGTGAAGTTACCTTTCAGACAACGTTATCTGTTAAATGTGATGAAATTTGAGCAAAACGAAGCGAGTGTAGAAAAATACTGAGGGTTTTGAAACTTAATGATGTCGTTCATGAGGATTGTTCTTTGTAAGCATAAGTGCTACGATTAGATGTATGATGTATCCTATAGTACACTCAGATACAATCTATTCAATTTCGAGGCCTATTATATTGCTTAGCTCATGACTACAATGAAATGATCATTCTAGGGGTGTTGCATGCAAGCGCAAGTCTCCTTCACTGCTCTTACTCAAGCTACATACAATATGTCTACAATTCGATTCAGCTAGTTGATATCATGCAAACAAACGCACATAACAACTCAGATTATATAACTCACTCGTGTCACTTAGAGCCCAATATTCACCACTTAACTGACAAAGACGATATTATTCCATACTTTTTCTCTCACTGCATTTAGTTTACGTATTGGCAGAGGTATTCATTACACGTTTGTAGTAAATGCTCAAAATTTGAAACAGAAACAGAATATTTAATGAGTTTTTAGTATTATGGACATCGTCATTTTGCAAAATATGATAATTTCGTAACGGATGTCATGGTGATTTTCTTAATGATGGTACTCTTAAAAATACCATTGAAAAAATTAAATAAAAAAGTTTATAAAAAAAAGGGCGAACTAGTGAAGCAACTGTTAATTTCCTTTGTTTATAATATGATTTCAGCCAAAAATATTTTTTTACGAGGATTAGCTGGTAATTGAAAAATCTATACATGTTAGTAGGGAGTGCAAATAGTAGGTTTGATATGTTTCCACACCATTCGTGGACACTATCGTAAAATATGACAGTAAAACTCCAGTATCAGCAAGGTTGTATCACAAGATTCTAGATTAAGGTGGAAATTTTCCGACTAAGGTGCGACTTATCTAAATCCCTATTGGGTTATTTCTTGGGATTGACTATCGTCATGTTGTATGATATGAACCATATGTTGAGTTTGTAAGCAGCTGAGCCACACCAAATAAGAAATCCTACTTGGGATAAAGTTTTTCCAGGATACCTTAATTTACACACAGAACTTGGCGTTATAAATTTTTCTGTGTCCAGATAGCGTGATTACACAGAAGCCCATATCATTCTGAAGAAAAAAGGTATACGGAAAGAACGATTGATCCCTTATTTTTGGAGAAGTCAAAACAATGTACATAAACCATGAAGCTAGAAGTTGTTCTCGAAATGGAATTTATTTAAATATTGAATAATGATATATAACTAAAACATATTTTCATGTGTATTTAATCTAAAGCTGCAGTTGACAGTAAATCAACAAAGGCTTCAGGCGAAATTATCCGACTGCTCCCAATATTTTTGGGAAGACTCGAGAAAACACATTTCTTTCAAACTGAAATGATGATCGGTTTTCTTTCTATTTAAAACAAATATAAAGTATCCAAACAGTATCTTAACCTGTTATCTATTCTTTTAAAAAAAAAAAATCTATTGAGCTTAATTTCAATATCAGTTATATACCCCGATATTTGGACCTGATAAGTGTTTAACCTAGCTCAGTCCAGATCCTTTGAAAACCAATTATAAACTGTCTACAGAAATATGTATTTTAAACTAAGTAACAAATACTTTATATGGTCAAAAAAGGAACCTAAATAGTCAATTGTCAGTTGACTTATTGTTTTTTCCCCACATAATACATTTTATTAATTCCATCTAAGGTCTGTGTTCTATTTTTTATTTCTAACGTTAGCCCACCTTGAGGAGTTTGAAAAGAATGGATTTGTATGCACAGTGAGAATAATAATAGAAATCTTTGAGCAAGTCTGAAGACATGTTATTCAAAAGCAAATCATTAAAAATGCTTATTACTTTTACTTTCAAGGCGACGGAAAAGTAGTTCCGTTGCACAAGTTTCATGTTTTTTTTCTTTGTTTTACCCATTTTGTACACGGACGACGTTAGGCTCACAACTTTCTTCTAATTGCATCGCTTTCGACACAGCGAGATTTTAAAAAGAAAGTTATAAATAGACCTGACAACATTTCACTGAGTGCATAAAATATTCGAAACTAGTCGAAAAAAGAAATACACATAGTGAGAAGAGCTCTTAGTAAAACTATGCACGATTCCAGTTTTCTGTGAGGAAGCTGGGCCTACGTGCCGAGTAGCGTAGATCGCGGACAGAATCTTCAATGACTCTGGTTGAGTCACGAGTATCGGCTTTTATCACGTTAAAGTTGAAATTTCAAGGTCCGGAGAAACACAACAATTCCGAGGGGCTCGTGCATTGAAGGATTTTAGCCACTGAAACCCAGTTTTTGTTGGGAGTTTTAAATTGTTAATAACCATAATTCACATGATCATCGTCATCATTTCCATGCATATTTCTCCAGCGTCTATTAAGACATATTGGGATATATAGACTTTGCCTTTCCATTATCCATTGCAAACTTGATAGATCTGAGGATCAAATTAAAACTAATTAAACCTATAAACCAGAAAATAATAGCTTAAAAATTAATACGACAACTACTTCTGCCTGGGCCCATTGTTTCTTACCCTCCCCCTCCCAGAAAAAAGCATTTAACAGTCCATAACACTAAGTTTCGGTAAAATCATCTTCTACATTTTTTAAAAATTTAATATTTCTCCTTATATGTTCAAATTGAGACAATAAGGTACTTAAATTCATTCAGGGAATTGAGATTTATATGTAGTATTAATCATTTGCTTGCTATAATCCATTATAATTGTAGCATATATTAATGAAAGCGGTGATTTAAATGGGTGATAGGCTTGCACTGTATTAAAGAAATCAGGGTTAAGAATGATGTTCAAAAAGGAAAATCAAACTTATAGGATACTTGTAACAACCAATGTTAATTACCCTTGGTAACTCGCTTTCCCTCCCTTTTGATCTATCAAAAACGTTGCATTCCAATAAAAATATAAATTCATTGCGTCAGAGGAAAATATCTCAATCTAAATACTGAGGAACAGTAATCATCAGCCACAATGTCATTATAATCATTTAACCATTAGATAATAGCGGGAATTGTCATTATTCAATTATAATAATTTTGTGGAGTTTCCATCACTCGGTACAATGATTTTTATATTTTTTTTTTGCTGAAGACATATTTATCTTATTTAACATTTATTGATTTTTTAGCTGTAGAATTAATATAACTGTTACCAAAACGAACTTAGATTAAGGAAACAGAAGCATCCATAAAAAATGCGACATCATTACCCACTATCCTGTTTATATAAATTCACAAAATTTGAAAAGAAAACATGAGGAATAACTATTCACAAAAAGAAAAAAAATGCCTTGCGCCACTTTCCGAAAAGTAAATGATTTTATTGAAACGCAGTTGTTATTGGAGTAAATGCTGACTTAAATGTACTCATCCTATTCGATATTTAATCATGGTTAAAACTATTGTTTCGAAAGACCGTGTAGCCCTGTCAAAAACTAACCATATCTTTATTTAAAGAGAAAAGAGAATATATTTCCAGTAACATGTTTTAAGGTGATATAACACTATATAACATTGACTCAATAACTAATTCTATTGAGTTAATTGGATTATTCAATTAATTCTCATGAGTACACACTTTTTTGAAGAGAAATTTGCTAATACGGTGTCATATTATTGTTTCGAGAAAAAGAAGTAAACTTAATAAACGGAAGTTTTAAATACAAGTTGTGAAGTGTTAGGATTTTTTTTCGTTTGTTAAAATGAGGAGAAAAAAACGAATCTTTTGAATAAAACATTCAATCACTATAATAGAACATGCAAACATAACATTAGCACAAGCACATTACAAACAACTACTTAGCTTTAAAAAAAACAGGAATTATTAAAGGACATTTCATATTATGGATGTGCTGGTGATGCTTTAAGGGTAAAAGTGCTTGCAAGTCCAAAATGCAAGATGCTGCCAAAAGTGCACAATGGAATGTGTGTTGAGTGATTATGTTTCAGTGATTGGGGATATAGAACATATATAGATAGATATTTAAATAATAACACCATGTTTGATAACAATGTGTTATTTTTAACTGCAGTTGATGTAGCAACGACGCTCCATTTGTAGTAATACATACGACCAAAAATAAAATAATACAGTGGTAAGACTGTACCATTTTCAGATGGAATTACGAGTTCGAATTAATTAGATATACAGGAGAGGTACTTACAAACAGAAAAAGGATAATAAATAATATCTAAAATATATTTGTAAAATAAATAAATCTACAGACATTTATTTTATCCAAATGGACAATCACAATTTAAATGCGGGTTGCCTAAATAAGATAAATAAAGTTAAGAAAGTACGAAATGTGATAATAAAATATAAGCAATTATAAAATTATTAAACAGTAATGAAGCACATAAAGAGAGCAACCCTTGAAGAATGTACATGTATATTTTTTCAAAGAGAATATATTTTACCAAAAAGACTAAAATTTATCAAAAAATAGTTTTAATTTTGGAACACATTAATCACTGTATATATAGTAAAACAAATCAAAAATAAGATAAAACTGATTGGCAATGAAAATATATGCATTCAATTTTCAAAACATTAGATTAAAAGGAAAATATTGATAACGCGACCTCTTTGATAACACAGTTTCATTCAGCCATAACAGTGACCTCAGTTGCCTTTAAAACTATTCCATAAAATATTTCATATTGTATCTTGAAACATCGACATGAACGTTACTTATAGGAATTAACCAGTAATTAGCTAGGGAATGCCATGGATCGTGAACATAATGAGGATTCCTTGACGTAAATGTGATAAAGTTACCGTGAACATTCATCAGGAAATTAATTATGAAGGCTTATAATTCCATAGCTTCGAAACGTTATACTTATGAATACTTTATTTACGAATGACCCAGATAAACGCCATGAAGAAGATGGAAAAGAGCGACTGATCAACACTATCAATTTACTTTATTACAATTGACTGTGGGAGAAAACTTTCTTTATACATTTCCAGAAATACTTTAAATACCTGAATATCTTTCATATATAAGAAATACTTAGTATATTAGAATGTAATACAAAGTAACCACTTTTGTTAATCTCATTAAGTACGCAAGAGACCTATACTGTAATAGTTTCATAGAAGTTATTTTAGTCCTACAGTAAATATTTAAAAAAACGCGTTAATATTTTAGTGTTGTAAGGTTTAACCCACAACCAATAAATATCAGAAATTATTTACATTTTAAAGTAAATTTTTTTCAACCACTGGAGAAATCTTTGACACAGAATCTTCATTATTAGATCATCACTGTAATGAAATTTTGATTTCCTCAGATTGCTCGTTCTCTTTGCCGTTATTCTCAATGACGTCATGTCATTAGGGCAATTGCCTGCTTCATTGCTTGCAAACCCATTCTGGCTGAAGACGTGTTGGAATGATACACAGATGACGTCATATGGACATTCTAATTTCTATTTTCCCCTTAATATGTACTTATGTAAACAAAACATGAAGCCTAAACTGAATACGTGTTAAATAATCTAGTAGCTTAAAGTGAAAATTGCTTTAGTAGGGGTGAGGGCTTAATGAAGGCTGGACAAAACAGTAAAACTCCATTAATATTTCAGTTTCTCCAGGTCTAATTTGGATCATAAACGAACCTGAACTTTATTTTTTACTTAAATCGTTTAAATATCGAGTTTGTTGGCAATAAAATAATTAATAAGGACTGCTAGAACGTTAACAGACAAATATATAAGAAAATTTGAAGGGACTTAGAAGAGCTTCTTGAACACAATTTAAAAAATCGCGTCATGATTACATTCTTACATTTACATATATCATGATTATATATACATTTGAAAGGACGACATATTCGCCATCTACTAGGCAGGGTCAGTGAAGAAACCTTTCAAAAATTGCATCATGAGTATTAACTGAACAGCTGATTTCCCTTAGGGGAGTTTTAATAATAGATGTCCGTATACTGAAATCAAACATTCTCCCAACCTTTATACACTTGATTATGTTGGCTAATATCAGCTGACACAGTGAGTCGTTTCTTCATTTTTTAGTTTTTTCCCCATTTCAAGAAACATAGTTGCGCATAAAAAAAAACTCTTTTTTTGAATCAGCGGTTACAAATACAATCATTTTTGTTCTTTGACTAATGAAACTTAATATACAGTCTTGAGCATGAAGTACAAATTATCCATGGACTTTTTAATAAGCCCATAAAAGGGTTTAGAAACGACTTCATTTACGGGGGGAGGGGCTTGAGCTAAATGAAGGTTCAGAGGCTTAACGATGTCAGGTAGTCGATGATGACCAAACTCCCATTAGACCTTCTTAGGGAAGATATGGGATCAGTAATCCTTAGCAAAGTGTGACAGGAAACGGTTATCTTCTACACATAATACCGCCTGGATCCAATCAGGATCTGATTTTTAGCCCAAAGATTATGATGAGAGATCATAAGGGGGCTTTAATATGAAGATTTCGTTTAATGATTAGGAATGTGGAGCGCAATAAATTGAGAAATATAGACTGGATAAACTAACACAGGTTTTCTACCGTTATCTACTAACTGCACATGTGAACTTTGTGAGCATTCTATAACGGCAACTTAAAGCAACGGGTCAAACACAGTTATTAACAATAACTCTAGTGTATTAAATATTGCAAACTCGTAAATGACTGAACTTATACTTTTCTATGTCACGGTCCTCTAATAAACAATAATACGCATTAGGTTTTATAATCGGATTACTGACATTCCTGGAAAAAAAGAAATCCTCAAAACTAAACCCAATGGTTATAATTAATAGTTTATGAAAAAAGCAAAAAATTTGGTTATAAACTTAGTCTGTGGTTTATATGATGGTTCATCTGCTTGACTAAGCATGATTTTTCTGATAAGTTTCTTCTTCTGCACTGAGAAATCATTGCTCTTCAACTTTTGAGGGACCAGGATCTGCCAATCGGGATTTCGTTAGAAGGCAAGTGATAATGTGATGTTTCTGACTTGTGACTTCTGACGTAAGAAATATTGCGCTGAATAGCCTGAATTTAACGGATACGACTGTATTATTATGACCAATTAATTTCGACTTTCTTACTCCAAAGTCCATCAAAATATCAAGTTTAGACAGTCAAGTATGTAAAATGTCCGTCAAACAGGAGCTACTATACATATAGATTTGAACGGACCACACTTAAGTCATTTAGTAGGTAGGAAAGATGGACATTTGAAAATGTTCAAAAAACGTGTCATGAGTACACATCAATAGCTGATATTTCTTAAGGGAACTGTCCAAGTAAGTTTCTTTAAAATATATAATGGATGAATTCTGATTTTCACATTTTGAAGGGCTGCTCTCTATGTAGCCAATATGACTTATTAGGTGTGCACTCACCGTAGGCGGCGCTGTTCTCGAGACCTCTGGAGTTGGGGGCCTTAACATAGGTCCTGGGCTTGGACTCTGCCTGCGGGACCATGGCGGGTTCCTGTAACAAACAGAAATATGTGAGCAAAACCGAGAGGTAACGAGCTTGGCGTATCATTTGCAATAATAAACCTTCTTAAAATATCATCACATAATAAAAAAATAAAATGGAAATTAATTTTATTTTTCTAGTTCTTGAAAGAGTGTGCACATTCCGAAGGCTGGAACGCTTGAGGGTACTGGGATGGATATTTGAGCACCATATGTCATGCCAACTACATATAAGTACAGAAACTAGAAGGGTTTAGTGGGCGTCTGGTTTTGGATTCCTCTTGGTATGTCGTGTTGATGCATCCTCAACTGGTGTTTCAGCTGGCTTCAGCCCTCTTCGTGCAGCTGTTAGCAGATAGGGGCATGCCATTAACTGCACGAGAAGGGTTGAAGTAATCTGAGCAGCCAATTGGAGGTTCTGTCTCAGGGAAACATAGGACAACATTCAGTACTAGGTCTATATCCAAAAATATAATAGTCAAAACAAGGAACTAAAAAAAAGTCTGATGAATCTTACTGATTAATTTGTGATTATTGTTTACATTTGAATTGCGAAGAAATGCTTAGTAACACCTCATGGCTGTAAATGTAAAACGGAATAGATTATTCACGACCGTTCTGTTGTAGACACGGGTTCTTTAATTTCAAATAAATTTGAGAGCTGAAAAAAAAAAACTAGCAAACATATGCACAAGAAGATGTTGAACGTTCACTCGACTTCGTAATGAGCTTCCTAAACCAACAGATTGGTGGTCAGGTCATCAACTCAGGACGGACATTAAAGAGTGTTGGGTAAGGTAGATGCAATGGGAACACCTCTTTATTTACGGTTCTAATTAGATACTAGAAAAAAAACAAATATTTTTCTGCCCAAAGTATATTAGGTTTTCAATATTGATCATGAAATTACAACTCTTGCAAGTTGTCTATACTCTACTATGACATTTCTATATAAAAGTTTAATTTAAATGTTTCCCTCGTGCCTTTTTTATCTACATTTCTATATTAACGCCCTGAACATTTCTCTTTTCAAAGCAGACTCTCTGATTTACAAGTAGTTCTTATATACACTGACATACTCAATTTTAGATGAAAAACCTTCAATATCGATTCAAAGGGGATTACCAGTAGTTACGCGAAGAGCAACAGAATCAAATTTTTCCAACTTTGGCATTAATATTCTTGAACTTTTGAGTGTTCAAAGCTTTGTTGAAATAAATTTTCAATTAAATGAATAACGACTTTTCGCGAATCACTAATACACCGTTGATACGAGGTTCATGACATTCATGTCTTTGTTTACCTCCCATGACAGGTGTGACAACGATGTAGGTGGGTGGCTCTTTAGCACATGTTAAAGAGAAAGGAAACTAGATTTTGTAATGAGTTGAGTCAGAAGGCGACTCCAGAGCGAAACAGGTGTTACCCAGCTTGGCCAATCGACAACACGAGACCCCAATGGGCCGCTGAACAAGTCTAGTCGTAGACTGCCATTAACAAAAACTGGATTGTTCCAGCAATATTCGATTTACGTAGGCGATTATGTATCCTGTAGCAAGTAGACCTAGATTTACTACTCATGAGGCATTAAATAGCCCAAGATTTATTTTTCCCTTTTGATATTAGTACTTTAAGATTTTATTTATCATGAATAAAACGAATTGTAAATGCTGAAGTGATTTGAATAAACGCTTAAAGTACATATAAACGAATTTTTGATCAGGTATACTCGTACTGTCGAGATCAGGCATCTCTGGATCTGTTAGTGTCCGTGGGAATAACTCTTATTCACACCGCCAATAGTGAAGGGTTACCGGAGAACCCTGGAGCCAACGCTCATAAGACATAATGACCAAATTGTTCATTATATCAATGGTGGCAGGGAAGAAAAACGGTTTCATTACGTTTCATTAAGCAATTTATGGTGGAGGGAGGGACGAGGAGCTCGGAGCTTGCCACTAGGCTGGAGTGCTATATGTAATTGAAGTTCAAGACATTCTTTATCTAGGGCTGAGTAATTAAGTCATAAGGTTAATTCGTTAATTATGTTTAAAACCTTTAATTACATTTTCGTGCTTTGCTTTCATCTATAAAATGAATCGGCAGATGTAAAAACTAAGTCATTCAATTTATGGAATATGAAACTCAATATAATATAATATTCTGCTTCAATATTTATCAACGTCCACTTTTTGCAACTAAAGCTAATTGGGACGGGTTATCTACAGGTTACGACCCTTTTCTAGCCAGGGTGGGACTAAAGAATTTATTTAATGAATTCCGTCACTAAATAAATTTCTTTGCCTAGGCGAGAATCAACTTCAATAGAATAGCAACATTCCTATCAGTTCATTGGAACTGAAAATAATTGTATCGTAAATGACAATGTCCAAATACACATATAGATCCACATTGGTTATTTATTAAATGTTGTTAAAATGGTAGTAGTTTACATGGAAATATTGGCGTGAACCTTGCATAAGTGTCTTAACTTCTAATTTCAATTCTAATTCTCGTCGGCATATAATTATTATTGGAGGAGGGGGAAGAATGGAGGTTTTTATTTTGGCAAGATTAGATTTCTTAGGAACAGGGTATCTAAAATTAATGTTTTGAGAAATATAATGAATACAGGTTGTTGTGATGTTGCTAAAACAATATTTTTATGGTTTTGATTACATGGAATGAGCTTACACTATACTATAAGAGGACCCAGAACATTTGCATTGATTGTTCTTGCACTAATCGAGATAACGTTTGAACGGGCAATGCTGAATGGAACCGTAAAAGTAATTCAATGGGTTTGTAGGAGAGATAGAGAAGATTACAATTACAGAGGTTTTATTTTTGAGTTGTTTACCGATGTAGCCTCGGTGGTCCTGTGAGATAAGCAGCTAATAAGATGGCCTTCTGTAGAAGGAGCGAGCTTACAAGATAACAACTGTGCGTCTATCTGGAATAGGTCCCAGCTGGTAGTGTGTGGCTGTACAGAAGGGAAGTTCCTGTGCCAGATATAGTACATTAAGGAATGAATGGACTCCAACAGCTGTAGACTAGATTTCCAAAACCCGACCCAGGTGATTGTCGCAACACGCGACAAGCCGTACTTACCTTCCCTCTCTCAAGGTAAACCGCTCTTTGACACCATTCGAAAATGACACTCCCAAACGATGTTAGAAATTAATTCGGTAGAGCTTTTTTCTGAGGATTAGTAAGGAATTTTCAACAATGAAATACACTTTTGTGATTTTAAAAATGACACGATTTCACAAAAATATATCAGAATCTTTCCAAACCACAGTAAATAAGTGTCCGTCGTAATGGAATATTTATGTATATTTTCTGCTGTCTATCTGTAGATTGTTCGTATTTAAGATTTTTGAGCCATTGAAACCAGACGTCAGTTTATATACCAGTTAAGAGTAAGTCATTAATGGATTAACAATGCGTTCAACTATGCTGAGACAAAACCAGAACATTTACACATTATATTATACACAATGTATTCTCATTGAACCTAAAGGAACTATGGCAATTGAGATGAAATGAGATAATCAGTGATACGTAACTTCCACTTCTATTTACTATATATTTTAGATCAATTAAAACTAATTAAATTAAAATACATTTCTTAATTGTGACTCTTAAAAAATTATTTTATTTTATTTTTCATAAATAATCAACTTTTTAACTAATTTTTTCAAATTTTGTAAATAATGTTTTCGAGCAGCTGATAAGCTTAAGCCAATACCACCCAAAAAAAAATAAGATCCTTTGTAATTTTAAAATCTGAAATCTAACTATAATTTCTTTTTAAACAAGTGTACGCTAAAAAGAGAACGTCAAAAATCAGATTCAGCCTCAGATTCAGAGGGCCAAAACAAAAAATTAAAAATATCTGGAGTAGGCTGGCATTAAATGTACATTTTTTTACACCATTTTTTTATGTTTAATATTTTGATACGCTTTAGAAGTAAAGGACGTATAAAGCCATTCCAGGGGGCCAGCGGAATAGAAGAATCCTCTATTGTTGACTACACATCTTCCTACAGACTTTTGTGAAAAAAAAATAAAAGCATCCAGTGCTATAGTCTAGCTGTGATCCGCCCGTCCGTCAAAGCAAATATTTATAAAAAGTAAGCAAAAATCATTGCACAAGGAATTTCCTTTGATCCATGGAATGTGAGATCCTATAAAATCCAAGCTCCAATTTATTCGAATATAAAATTAATTTAATTAAGTTTTTTTTTATTAAATTACTTATAAATTAATTTGTTTTCACTGCTTGTGTTATTTTTGCTTTTGATTTTATATTTATTTTAAAGAGCAAATATTCTTTGATGTAGTGCCCATAAATTAATAAGTAAATTAACAAATTAATTAATTTATGAATTCACTCCAATTCAACAGGAAATGATGAGCCAATAGAACTCTATACATTTTTTTACTGATTTGATATCTTATCGATTGCAAAAAAATATCCAAAAATGTATACATTTATTAAATATTAGTAAACTGGACAAATATAATTTGGTAATCCGTTCGTTAAATTGTAACTGTAGAGATCCATCATACACCCAACGTACTAAATCAATATTTGAACTAACGTTCTTTCCATATTTTAAAAATATACGGAAAAACGTTTGATTTAAGTTCTAATGAGAAACAATGTGATTTACATTTAAATGGAGTAATTATTTCAATTTATATTTGTAATAGCAAAAGAATACATAAAGAATATACATACAGTTGCCTCTCATTCAGATGCAAATCAGTTCCTCTATAACAATGTAATCAGAAGGATCATTAGTGCTTAGTTGTTTTCATTGATTCACTTGTATCACCCATTCAGAACCAATGAAAACAATATTCCTACGCCAAAAGTACATTTGTGTAAAGAGAGCCTTGGGGAAGATAAAACATTCTTTTCTTCCAATGTCTCAAGTGAAATCATGATGACACTAGCTAAAATTCAAGAGGCTTTCAGGACGCCCAAATGAGGTTCCTCAAGAAAGAGATACATAAAGGAACAGAATCAAAAATGAAAGGCTGCATCAAATATGATGAGCAGCCAGAGGACGAAGAGTGAATCAAATGCCTGCTTGTTAACTGGGTTCCATTTTTTACTCAGAAGATACTTTACTCCCTTTCAGGGCATTTCAGTGCTGAGTGCTTGTGTCGTCAACTCTGTTTGAAACCAGATAGCAGTTCTTCTCGCCCCGTGGAACACTACTTCTATATTCATGATTTTCTCCTTTGCAATTAATTAAGTGAAGAAGTTAAACTATTTTATTCGGTATAGTTGTATGTTGAATAGAGTAGTTAAACTACCCAATGGTGTACCTTAGAAGGTACACACATCTAAGTTAATAAATAAACACCTACATTGAAGAAAAGCCTTTACTTCAAACAATATGTTTAACTAAAACCAAATGAAATTATAATAATTCTTGCAATCAATTGAAATTAGATGGACTAACCACTGCAACTCACATTAGTCATCCATAGGAAGGGTATAGTCGCAGATGATTTGTTATAAGCTTTTTATTTTATTCTATTAATAAATGTATCTTCCTTAAATATGCTAGCATTTACAAGACATAATTTGTTTCTAATGTTTTATGGACTATTTCTTCATGTCTAAATTATAAAGAATTGCAGACATAAAAGACAATTGGGCCATTAAAATGATTAAGAATAAAGTAATTAGCTGATTAAACAGTTCCTTTTATTGCAAGAGTATTATCATTTTTACATCCAGGAGTATGCCGGCATTTTCTCTATGCCCATCGATTCTTCTTCCACATTGACCCAAATAATTGAGTTAAACCAATTTCTTTATTGACCGTTTAAGTCGACTTTGATAAAATCTCCTGAATTGTTGCTGAATTGGGCCCACATGCGTGAATATAGTAGCTGCCATATGGCCTAGGCTTCAAACCATCACTACCCCCATACTGGAACTACTTAACTTCCGAAGTACCGAATTGGAATGGAAAAAAAAAATCAATTTGAAAATTTAATTGACATCAATTTCATCGATAGAGTTAAGTCAAGATGGAATTACTCTACCTCTCTCTTATTATTATTAAATTTATTAACATTTTTTTTAAAATACTTATTATTTATTTAAATACAAGACTAACGGGGAGTATTTTTATAAACATAACTCTGTATGAGAAGACCACTGGTCTTATGACAATATGAGATTTATTAATCCCCTCCTCTTCCTCTCTCTCTCTCTCTCTCTCTCTCTCTCTCTCTCTCTCTCTCTTTCTCTCTCTCACTCTCTCTTTCTCTCTCTCTCTCTCTCTGTCACTTTAGTAATGACTATAATTAGTATTATTATAAAGCAGTTTAAATATATTATGCCAATATTTACAAGGGATATTTAAAAACGAATATTAAAAAGTAATATATAAAAACGAATTATGCCCTTATCTATCCCCTCTGAAGAAAGAACCACTGACCATAGGGAAATAAAATTTTTCTCTCCCCCTGTTTCGTACATTTTTAATGGCTAGTGTGTTGAAATGTCCTTCGCTCTAGTGACAAAATTATTCGTGCTTTCCGAGTGTAACTCATTCGTCTATGCTTGGTTGGAGGTGGAATTAGTGTTGATAATTTCAAAGTAATTACCAATTATGCACACTGTGTCGACACAATCCATCCATAATTCAAACGCAACTAGATTTTTAAATTTAAGGAAATTTATATTTTCAACTAATTTATATATAAGAATTATTTTGTCAATCTATGTATGTCAATAGGAAGCGTGATTTACACGCCATTTTGTTCAGATACTGTTTAAAATACTTTTATCTATTAATGTTTAATTGATATTAATTTTTTTATTGTTTAGAAAAGTAACATGACTCTAGAGGTTGCAATTTTTGATTGTTTGTTACCAAACTTGGCTTAGAGTAGGAGAGTTTTAGAGGGAGGGGGGAAATGGTGTAGGACAAAGCTTGTTAAACAAGTGACGCTCTTGGAAAAAATAAGATAAGTAGTAAAAATACACTTCAGATAGAATTATACAAAATTTGCATGGATTTTTAAAGTTTCTATTCACTAAAATGAAGTAATTAAGAAAATATCTTACATTTGTGATGTGGGATAGTTACCGCGTTTATTTTTGTTTGTTGTAAGTTATCTTGGCTAGCAATACACGGTATTATTATACCTCTCTAAGAATTTATCTATCATCATTTTTGTGTTATTTGATCTTGTTTTTTATTTCATGTATTTATTTTAAAGGGCCAATATTTTTTGATGTAGTGCCCATAAATAAATAAGTGATTTAACAAATTAATTAATTTATGAATTCACTCCCCTTCTACAGGAAATGATTACGGAATAGAACGCTGTACATTTTTTGCAGATTGGGTAGCATATTGATTGCAAAGAAGTATCCAAAAATGTACTCATTTATTAAATATTAGTAAATAGGACAAATATAATTTGTTAATCCGTTAGTTCAATTGTAACTTAAAAGATCCATCGTATCCTACGTACTAAATCAATATTTGAACTAATGTTTTTTTCTTCATTTAACGTTTCGTTCGGGAGTATCATTTAGAAATAGATTTCTCTTTCGGAGGGTCCCTGATTAAAATTCAAGCCGTGCAAGAGAAATCTCAAAACAGGAAGTATTTATTTGCTCATATCGAGCGTAAGTATAATTTCCTGAGTGGGCGTTACAGAAATATAGGAGTGGATGTAAAACATATATATAAATTGCAGAGTGAGCTGGATGCGGTCTTCGAGAACCGCAAATCGAATCGAAATAACCTCGATCCATCGACCAACCGTTATTGTTGCTTGCGGTGCCCTTCTCGACAGCTAACTTTTTCTTCCTCTTGGATATGCATTCTAATACTGCAGAAACGCCTTACATTTTTTTAAATGGCCTCCTGCAATTGCTTTTAATTTGGTAATGGAAATATGGATGTTTAAAAAAATAAATAATATAGTCTCATTGTAGAGATGTTACTCAATGCTCGCTTTAATCTTCTAATACTATTGCTAATTGCATTGGTCATCAACAGGTTACGATCTTTTATACCCAGGGAGTTTCTAGGAGTCCGGCGAATCAATTTTCATGTCCAGGTGGGAATTAAATCCTTGCCACAAAGTTTATGTAGATTTTTCAGAACTATAGGTAGCCAGTTATCCAAATGTTTTATGATAAACGCCTGTACAGATCTAACTAACTTTAACAATATTTGGGATATAACATCAACTCAACATATTGCAACATTTTGAAAAAAACCTTTATTAAAAGGTAAATATTTAAATGAGGCCATCGTGCAAAAGCAAGATCCACAAAATAGTTTCTATACTTAAATTATCTGTTCTGAGCCATTTCTGGAGTTAGGAAAATAGTGAGATATAATCCATTAAAGAACAAGTTAACAAAAATAAGAGAATACTTAAAAGGATAGTAATAATTATAATTATAAGATATGAGTTTTAATTAGAATTTTCTTCTTGACAAATATATATTTATAAATTTGTTCATTTCTGTGTGAAATTATTTTCTATAATCTGTATTCCTTATTTTGATTGGATGTTTTTATGGATGTAATTTAAACCTCTAAAGTGATATTTTAACAGGCATTAAGTGATTTAAAAGCTAAAGAACGGCAAGATTAGATTGATTGACATTGTAATATTAAATCCCACTTGTGTAGCCAATGTTTTTATTTTATTAAATTATTTTTATCAGTGTATTGTGTCATTATATGGTTTCAATGACAGTCTGTATAATATGGAGCAGAGATCACAGGAAGGGCATCGAAAAAATAAAAGGACAAAAATATGAGCACGGCTGCTTGAACACAGGTCAGTCAAAGGCGGCTGAAAAATAAATATGAGATAAAGAGAGAAAGAAATTTGTCCGAGTTTTTCTTTTCGGCCATTTTTCTTTTCTTTTTTTTTTTTTCATTCCAGAGTCTGACTGATGTTTCACAGCTGTCATCCACATTCCTACAGCCAGCCTCTTTACTCAGCCCGATGGTGGAAAGCTAAAAAACCCAAGTCTCACTCCAATTAGAAATAGTAGACTAGGACCCCCTCGGTTTATATCATGTGTCATATAAAGTATGCCACTTTTTAGAAACTATTACAAAAAAGAAAATTCCATAAACGTTTTTGTGCTAGTGTATCAGGACGGGCTACTTAAGATGTTCTAATTCTGGACTATATGTCATTTTAAGTACAGAATTTAAATCTAAATACAAACGTACTGCCTGAATAGTTACGAAAATGATAAAAATACTGATAAGCAATTAGAGCTCCCAAATATCTGGGCTTATTTATTTTTTTTAACTATTTTTGAATGAAGTGAAAATTAGGTGAAGATCAACTAGAGATATACAAGATCAAATAGAGCTTGGTGTTGGTTATCAATAGAGATCTCCAGAGCAGGCACAATAGACGAACAGAACAATTATACCCTCTCATGAACAGGAACACTAGAGCGTCCTGAGTAGTGCTTAGTTCTCGCCTAACCAAGCCGATCAACACTCCAATGTGATGGCTATTTGCCTTTGACAGCCCGTTCAAATGCAAAGAAAAGTCACATTAAATCGTTGAACCATTGTGATATCCCTAAAGTATTAGGTACATTTCTAGTTGTTTGTGATATTACAAAAAAAAAAAAATGAATATTTGTCACTCTCCATTCAGGAAAATTAAGCAAAAATCTAATTGTAACTGTTTTATCACTCTTAGAAATCATTTTCAATTTAGTTTGTTCAATTAAAAGATATATATATTTTTGGAAGGTAGCATTGAAATTATTATTTGCCCAGTAGGACATTTTATTTTATATTAACTATATCGAAATGTGGCATCCAAAATTTGTCAGTAACTTTTAACATTTTACTATGCAACTTTGTTAGCTTGCGCAATTTAAAAAAAAGTTTAGCCCTATATCATATTCCATTGTGTATTTCTTGAATAGAAACATTATGAATAAGCCAAAATAATAATTGTCTAAACAAGAAAAATTACAAGTTTCATAAAAGCAATTAATTGTAAGGTTAGATTCCCAATTTCAATTAGCAGGAGTGTGTACTTGGAGTTAATCTTAGCATTCTTTAGAAATGTTTAATAATATGTTAAGAAAAGTGACATTTAAAGAGGGGGGGGGTGTTCAGGTTAGCCATGTCAGTTAAAGCGTTGGCTTTAATCTGACTTGGTAAACCTAGAGTGGGGAGTTCGATTCCGCCTTGGCAAATAGGAATTTATTTAGTGACAAACTCATTAAATAAAATCCTTAGTCCTACCCTGGCAAGAAAAGGGTGATAATTTGTAGATGATCCGCTCCAATTAGCCGTAGTTACATAAAGTGGACGTTAAGAAATAAAAAAAAATATAGGTCTATTTTATTTCGTCTATATTTCTTTTTATTTTCATTTATTTTACTATTTATCAATGCTCTATCAATATTAATATCGAATTTTTTATATATTTCGGAAGCATAATTCTAACTTACATATATCTAGAGAAGTATTAAGAGGGAGCAGTAGTATTTAGAAAGGTATTTCCAAATAGTAACTTGGAACACCAAAAATGAATCCTACAGTAGATTTTGTAGGATGATGATTTGCCATGAATGGATCAGATGAATTTCATTCAGATACTATGTGTAATTATGAATGTGCTGTGCAGCACCGTATGTGTTAAATAAAGCCACGTTTAGGTGGGCAGCTTTAATGCATTCCCGTTGCAAATGTATGCAAATTAAATGGGACCAGCCAGATAAATCTACTCCACGTTCGTGGGTGTTGTAGGTTCTGCAGACTACAACAACGTTTCGTACGACGCGCAGTAAATCTCCTCCGTAATTATATAGAGGGTATGCAATTGTGTCAAGGGTGCAATGATTATATATTTAAATGCAGCGTTGACGCCAGGGCAAATCTTAATATAACCTGCAGTAATTCATATGACATCTGTTGTAGCAGTGAAATCTTGAATAAAGAGGTTAAGGCTTCTCTATATATTAAATCTATTAAAAAATATTCATCGTTTAAAAATAAATTAAAGAACTTCATGCCTAAAGTTTGTTTTTATACACAAGAGGTTACTATCAAAAATGTTCAATTATTAAATAAAATAAATAAAACTACAGAATATTTGTCATAAAAATCACCCAAAAAATAATTTGTGATCATGTACATTGTCTCTTTAAGGTGGGACAAGATTCACATCATTCATAAAGCTTGTAATCCTTTAAATAATAAATAAATTAAAAAAATATATGCTATTTATTTTGAGTGGTATTAAGATTGTTAATGGAATTAATTTATTGTATATAATTATTTAAATTGTTGGATTTTATAATATGTATTCATAGAATTTGATCTAATTTTTTTGTTGAATGAATTATATAAGTATAAACGTATGTAAAAAAATTAGTTGACAATTAGAAAATTGCTTACCAAAAAAAAAAACACTTTTTGACGTATTCTATTATGTTATGTTAACATTTAATAGAAATAAACACATTTCATTTCATGGAGAGTTGTAAAGTTACCAATGAGTGTCTTGTCAAATATAAAATAAAACTGGATACATCAATGAGAAAGTGATTATTCAATGTAATATTATATTTTATGAGTATGGATGGTACCAAACACCATCTCCATTTGCCATTGTTTCTAGAACAGATGAAAACTGAACAAGTTGCACGACCTTTTAGCTTAGAAATTATTTCTGAGTGCCATTTTTGACTCTAGTTCAGAAAGTGGAATTGGCAGGGTTTTACAAAAAAACATCATTGGAGAGTTCGGCTTAGTAGATTATGGGATGTCAGTTACTGAAATTGAACTCATGACGCAATTTTTTTTTGTCTTCAAATAACTATAGATCTTTCTTTGTAGATGAAAGTGATGTCTGTTTAAATAATAGTATTTTCTACTGCTTGTTTCGTTCGTACAGAGATCGTTGCTAATTTGAATCCTAGTAGGGCAGAGGGCTGTTTTATTTTTACTGAGGTTAGGAAACAGTTCTTTCAATCCTATCTGTATCTATATTTCTATATTCTCTCCAAGATACATCCCATCAGTCTTGAGTAGTAGAATGGATCCAATAATTAATCAATTAAAATACATTTATCATTAAGAACAACACAATATATGCATTTTAAATAATGAATGCTTTGAACGGCCTCGGGTTAGTAAATATACTTGAATACCTTTTAATGAACAAGTAAATTGTTAGTTGTGGCATATCGAATTTTAAGCTGGCTTTCTCTTTGTTCTTTTGGTGCCTCGGAGAGACAATGGTAGGTAGGATCTTTTCAATATCTTCTCCGAAGGGAATGGTCACCAAATGTGGGCGTTGTTCCGTGTCTAATGCGCATGCTCTATGTGTTCCCTTAAATATGTCCGTCCCATTTCCGTCAAATGACTAAAACCCTTATTCTCCATTCTTTCCAGCACATCACGCCATGTTATGGCTTATTATGTAGCCTATTGCTTCTCTTGTTTCACGCTCTCGTAGCTTTTCATGCATCAGCCCCTCTGAAATATGGCGAAAAGTTGGGAAACAAGGTTTTTTTTTTTAAATGTAGAAATACGCTTCTATGGAGGACATTCACACTCACGAAGAACAAATCTTCAAATATTAATCATTTAATTATCGTACATTTCAGAAGCATATTTCTTGAATCGGCAATATTCAAATGTGCGTGACTTGATTACAACAGTACTATATTAAGCAAGCCACAGTATGAGTTGCGAACAGTTCCATCAATTCTTCACTCCATGCCAAACTGCCGTAACACGTCGCACCAAATCCATCATCACCTTGCAATTAAGGTCAATTTACAGCTTGAAGTAAGATACTATTAGCAAGCTTTAAAATCGCATTAATGTTAAGGACGGGCTGCCTCGCCAGTGGTTATAAATAAAACTTCCATCACGCTGGTATGGATTTCCCGCGCGCTCTTCATGTGCAGTTTCCTCTGAACTCACTCAGCACGTCTGATAACGGAATAGCTACTTGAGAATAGCGATCTTTGGTATGTAATGTCGTCACAAAATTGAAGGGAAATAAGTCAAACTGGCCTGTTGACCTTCCACCAAATCCATGTGTCAAGGCGGTTGATCCAAATATTATTATTTGTATTATAAAAATTTCGACTTGAAGATAACTCCAACAGTAAGCGTTTACTAAAAATGAAAAGCGGATAGTTCGAAGTATTGTTCTAAGAGGGACAACCCCAAAAGTCATAGTTCTAACAAACATGAAGGTATTGCATTGATATTAGCCCATTTTCCTCAAAATATTTAAAATGAGAAATCTAGTGAAAAATTCGCCGACTACTGAGGTTTGCTGTTACGGGGGCATTATTATTTTTAACAAACATATGAGTCTGCAGGGCTACTGGATAAGTGGGAGGTGCTGTAGGAGTGATCGATGTGTTGGATTTGTTTGTCGAGCTGTCAAGCTGAAGGTTATGGGAATACTGAACACGCTATACGAATATGATATCAGGTATCACTGTCATGATTCCAAAATGGATGGAGTAATTTCAGTATATATAAACCATGGTCTTATGAATATAATATAGAGATATATAAAATGGCAAATAAATGTTCGTTGATTTTCACCGTAGAACTGATATATGCAAGATAGTTATATCTTGACCAGATGCAGGAAAAACGTGTTTCAACTGGTTTCAGAAAGTCTTTGAGAAATGACTTCCGAAGGTCAGATTGGATTTAAGAGATCAACAGATGGTTATGGAGGCCAAGCCTAGTTACCAACTAACAATTGATTATTAGCCTAAATTATCTAATATTTACGGAACAGTGTGAAACTCTTAATTTGGACCAATGAATATGACAGATGGAATTTAAATGAACTATGACAGATGGGAGTTGACGAAAGACCCAAAAACGTTTGACATTTCTGTACTAGTTTTTGACTCTAAATAGTCTGTCAACTCTAGAATTTCAAAAAGATAAAATTCCTGGTAAGTTTAGAACGTTTTTTACACTTGCCCAGACTCACGAAAACGGAGGAACGATTTTCACGAACAGGATTTAATTACATAAATATCTTAAAAATTAAATTAGGTTTCTATCAAATTTATTTTTTATGATTTGTTTTTCGCAATAACAAAATTATAATATGCAATCTTGAAATGTTAATGGGGATGTTCATTATAATAAATAATTGTATACCGATGACAAAGCTAGATATTTATTATTTCACTATATTACTTTATGCTTGAAATGGAAATTTAATTGATGAACAAACGAAAATTAATTGTTAACCATTGAATTTCCAAGTACTACGACGAGATTCAAATCCAGATAGTGCCATCTAACTAGCGAGCCCCAAAAGAAATTAAAATAGTTTTCTGAGCATCTTTAAGAAGAGCCAAGGCCTGCAAGACGTCATTTGTGCGAGTCTAAAGTTGCCAGGTTGACCGCATTGTGGTGACCAAGAATCACTATTTCTTTTTTCAAGAAATTACTCAATCGACTCCCGATGTTGAATGGCCACCTCGGGAACTGATAAAAGCATCGTCGAAAGATGATAATCTCACAGCTGAATGTCAAGAGTGCGAGCCCTGCAACTGAGCCTCCCCGACTACATATATTTCATGTATTTAAACTAATGTTCCCTGGATCTTATCCATGGAGATAACTAATGATTCCTGTAAAAAAATATGATAAACCTATTCTGACTTCCTTAGGGTACAGAAATAGCCTTTAATGCTAGGTAGTAGGCCCTTCCTGTGACTAGACAGATGCTGCAGCTGGATGATGTCCTCCCCCACCATCTGTGCCAGCTGTACTCCAATCCCGACCTCTAAAGCAGGTAGGATCTAACAGCTGTTGCACGGGGCAGGTGCCAGCTACCACCTGGCCCCACGTGCGCCCGATGTTTAAACCTATCCGCTCCATCTTAAAGATTTGCTTCAAGAGGCACTGTTGTACCGCTCGCCAGACGTCACGGATACACGGTCTGCTGACAGCAGGCGTAATGTCTTTACAGGTATCTGGTTTTAGCTATTGTTCGAACAATCCTTTCTTGAGGTTGGAAATTGAGGTTTAGTCTGATCACTTGTTGACAGATGGGTTTTAGACCTATGGGATTAGTCATTTTAATTTTTTTTTCTGCCCTCATTTCATGCGTCAAGGTTAACACCATAATTCTGAATATTGAGGTCACAAAGGAGGCCCTATGTCCAATCCTTAGAAACTTATAATTTTGTTCGCAAGGAGCTAATGCGGAAGTATACTGTGTCCCATGCTCTGTACGTTTTTGTCAAATTGCAACTTCATATAGAAATAAGCGGGCAATAGGATAATAAATGGCGTTATCAAATTATTCATGTACGTGTCGAAGCCAAAACTCAGCTTCTGTTACTTTCTAACATCTTGCTCCAGGAGCCATTGAGGTCCAATACCTGGTCTTCTCCCCTTATTTTAGTCATGAGACAGACAATATTTATAGGAATATTATATGACAACCGAAGACTTCAATAAATTATTGAAGCAGGCTGCCTATCTGACATGGAATTACCATATTTCGGATGTACTTTAGCTCAGAATTCACGAGATATTATTTAAACAAAAATAAAATTATACCAACGAACTATTGAACATTTGACACTTCAGAAAGTTGTTTCGAACCCTTTGAATTTAGAGATCTCTGAGCCAAAGCAAATGATCCTTGATCTGCATTAACGATATCTTAATAATCAGATGTCATTTCAATATTCTACGCAAAATTGCCCCCCCCCTCCCCTCTTCGAATTCAGTACCCCATTCCTTCTCTAGTGGCCAATTAAAGCAACTGTAGGAGTACTATCAACTATGACAAAACATAAACAAATAGATATAACATAGTGATCTTTTTAACAAGTAATTACTTACTGATAAACGACATCTGCAAATAGTACTAAAATTATTTACACAAATGAGGAAAACGTTAATTAAGTAATTTATTTCGCCATTTCCATATATTAACTCTACCATCCTGAACCATGGTAAATAATCATAGTGGTCCTCTAATATTTTATTTGCTTATTTTTCGAATTTATTAAGAAAAAACTTATTTCTGACTATCATGTACTATCTGAAGAAGGCTCTTGGAATACTTAACTCTAGTAATAATTAGAAGTGTTTTAACTTTTGAGTGTAGAAAGTTATTACCTGATCATTTGGTTTTAAGAGTTCATTAAAATCCGACGAAAAACGACTTCCTTGTAAAAAAAAGCCCTCAAAGAAAGTGGAGCATTAAATTTTTAATTAACTACTTCTTTCTCATTAAAGAACACCAGATTCAAATTAAATACAGAAATCTGAGTAGAAAGTGGGAACATTACAATTTTTTAAAGGGCTTTCAAATTTTAATTTTCGAGCCATGTGATCTAAAGAATGTCTCACTGTAAAATTCAAGAAGAAATTCCACACATTCCGAGTAAGCGATTGCACAGTCCGTGAGTGAAGTGGGTACTAAACCCGAGGACATACGTCGTCAGGAATCCCCTACAATTACCCCTCCAGATAAAAAGCTACTGATAACAAACGTCATTCTGGTGATAAGTAGTGTCAGCTATTTATATGAGCTCGGCTAAATAACTCCTGTCTGTTTTTTTTTTCTTTAAGTTTTTATATTCAGTTGAAACGTCATGTGTACTAGAACTCTGAACCCACAATCAATTGTTAAAATAATGGCAATCACAACTCAGACGTAGAAATATGATCTCTTGAATACTGATTAGCGATAATTTATTTTAAAACCACATCTTAACATCACTAGCCTATTGAATGCGAAATTTCTTTTAAAGGACTAAAAAAATGCCATTAAATATAACCAGGTAAGAAGTAGCTACTGATTAAAGTGAGTCTATTAATACAATAATTCTAGAAATATATATGGACACAAGCTAAACAAAAAGAAGCCAAACCACATGGCGAATATATTGAGAAAATCTAAGCTAAGTGCTTACTTATACATTTGAAATCTCCATTGCATCAACTTATAACAATTCTAATTCAATAGATTAGGATTACTTTTCGGTTAAAAACGAATAAAAATCTTTGGTGGTTCCTATTTGCACAAATATGCCTACATACTCAACACGTAAAGTTTTTAACATTTTGAGTATACATATATTTACAAATGTAACCGTGCTCTCATAACGGAGATGACCGAAAAAGCGCTAATAAATTCATATTCATATTATCATGGAATATAAAAGTAAAGAAGTAAAACAAAAAATCAAACGTTGGAAATAAAATGTCAGTAAAATTATTATAAACCAAATTATAAAGACGAAATAAAATCCTCTCTTAAAATAAATTTTTCTTACATATTGAATTCTTTGTGAAAAAATATTAAACAAAGGAAAGTAATTAATTATTAATACGAAGCAGATGTAATTTACAATTGTCATTAGAACTTTTTAATAGCGTTTGTCAAATTCATATCTAAAGAACAAAAGAATGCCTTTCCTTTTTGTCCTTAAAATTTAATTCTTTATTTTTCATTTTTTACTGCGGCTGAATTAGAACCCATCGGGTTTCTGAAAAGTAACTAATCTCTAAAACGATATAACATTTTATAAAAATAGGATATCCGTTGAAATATAATCCCTGTAGTCATTAGGAATTCTTTTTTGAGAATTGGCCCGAGGAGACCAGGATCCTTCTCAATTTTCCTAAATATTACTTTTAATTATGAATATTCTTGAGGCGTTCTACATTCCTGTGGAAGTGTAACCATTTTTTATACCTGCAATATAAAATTCTCTTACACCTGCCAGAAAACCAACCTAAGAATCAATAAGAAATACACTAAACTAACATTCCTTCTTCGGCAGATCGTAAATAAATTTCAAATGCAATAAACTATTTGTAGAAAATGCAAGTGCACTTTGAACATGAGATATGGCTCGTTGGGAATGTTCTGACGAATGCACTCTACAGCCGGTTGATTTAATAGTTTATTTTGTAACAAGAAATGTAGGACATTGAGATTATGGGAACGATACGAGAGACAGTAATGGTTTTCAGGCATTTTATTTATCTCTCTATTAATGTAGCAACGTCTATACTGAAAATGTCAACATACAACGCAAATTACAGCCATTCATTTTCAATTATGAAACGTGAGTGTATTTTTAATGCGCCCGAGGCTTAAGCGAAATACAAATAGCGGTTGGGATTACTATCAGCTGTCTGGATCCAAAGCATTATTTTTTAATGATATCATTGAAATATTAATACGAAACACAATTTATACATTTATTTAATAGTAGCTTCAATTTGTACCTGAAACGCGAGATATATCTCTTTTTTCTCTTGGGATTCAAGTCTAATGATAATTTTTAATGCCAAAAACTGAAATATAGCGTCGATTGAATCAGAAAAAAAAACATCTCAGGAATAAAAGGTTTTCCCTTTCATAACATTTTAACGAGAGGTGATAAAACTGAAAATAATTTTTAATATTTTTCCCCCCAATTTACATAACAATTTATTAGTAATTATTCAAATACAGTCATACTCAGCGAGATAAATGACATATAATCTGGCAACGTACTTAAAATTGAATTAATTTAACTTAATTCAAATGTTCAATATTGAACACTTGGAGTATTACTACCACCTGTAGGAAATTGCTCAACCAGGATTAGCCTGTTTATAGTGTAAGCGATTTAAATTGCTTCACTAACAACCAAATTACCCTGCGGTCATTCTAGGAAAAATGGAAATTTCGCCAGCATCAGGCATACATTTCTAAATGGGAAGATTCCTTAATGACTGCTGACTTCTAAGTAAGAAGCCGTTGATTGCATAACGCCTCTAAAACCAGTTTTTGCTTTAACCTCAACTAATATTTCTTACTATTTTAAAGTAGGTCATATTTTCACTAAAATAAATAAACAAATAATATTGATTATTACCACTGTCAGTTAAGGGAATTGTCTGCTGGAGAACTGAAATTCTATTATGTATAGCAGTCAGTCAATTAAGAACGAATTAAATATCAAAATAATGATTCTGACAAATTTTTCTAATTAAAAGTTTTAATATTGGATTTTTTAAAATAGAATTTCGAAACAAAAGTATGTTTTATTTTTTAATTTTCCAAATATAAGTTCCTATTTATCAAAAATATAAAATATTTCATACTACTTCACCAAACAAATGCTAATTAGTCCGAAAACCATCAGACCTATCCCTTCACACTGGGGGGGGGTTCAGTTTTTCAGTTAGCCGTAAATATTTGGCTCACGGTTGTCAATTTTGTAGATATCTTTTTTCGTAAAAAATAAAATCGTTAACCAAAGAGATTAACGGAAAGGCATTTATTTAATTTATTAATAATTAATTTGTAAATATATCCAGACTGAATAGTGATATTGATGGCAATTTCAAATATGACAAGACCAAGATAACATAATGAATTAATAGAAATAATCAAGACAGCAGTTAATTGATACTCTGTCTTTTATCTTCATAAATTAAACATTAAATTTAACTTAAGATAGCTTTGTTTACGAAAAAAAATCTTTCTATTTAAGATGCTTACATAATGTTAACCGGAGATAACTCCTTACGCAGGTGTAAAATCAAATATTGAAATTGGTTACCAGGGGATCCTGACTTGGCAAATTCCTATATTTTAGTTGTTATGTCCAATAATCCAGTCTTAGACCCTTAAGGGATTTGTTAGGACCGTTATGACAAATCAGGTATACAGCTGTCATTCTAAGGGCCCCCAGGTATCGACTGTCAAGTTTGACATATGTCTGAGGAAAGTCTCCTTCTTCCTCTGTCTATATAAACCGTTTGAAGAAAAATGTTGAAAAAAATGAAGAGAAAAGTTCCTCTTTTATATTCCTTGCAGATTTAATCATTTAAGCGTTATTTGAATTGTCCGAAGTTCATCATGCAGGAGCTAAGGAAAAGGGGATTTGATAAATAAACGTCAAATCTGAAGAATCAGGGGATGAAATTCCGCTTCCTCCTAGTCCTATGGTTGAAGTGGATAGCTTAAGTCGTGTTTATTGAAATTTTTGGAAAGAATACTGAAGAATATTTCTTTTGTGGTTACCATAAAACAACCCTCACCACATGAGCTAAATCTACTTCATTAATATATATGAATATCTGAGACCATTTTAAAAAGCAAACTGAAAACAATATAAAAATGAATAAGTAGTTATCACAAATTCAACAAATTAATTGTGGCCCTTTTGCAACTATCATGAGAAAAATTATGGCTTCGAGATGGCGCGATCTAAAAAGGGTTATTTACTAAATAATTTACAATCATTTGATATTTTATGGATAAATTTCACTGAAATTAGTTTTTCCATTCCTTTGCTGAGCGAATGTTATAAATTCAACAATATAGAAAAAAATGAATTATTATAATTATTTCCTGTTTGATTTCTTGAATAATAATAAGGTATTAAACTCTATGAGATTTATCAATAGTAATTTATATAAGGCTTTATCGCTGTTAAACAGTAGAAGCTTTCGAGTGAAGATACATAAATCATTCATGCTAAGCAGTCATTTAGTCAGACCAATTGCAAGAAGTGTTACTGCAATACTCAGTGTGAAGGAATGTCTCATGACGACATTAATAAGTATTGTTGTGTAAGTGCTACAAAGATAAGCAGTAATGAAATTCCCAAGAGGTACTAAGTAACGAGAATGGTTTCTCAATTGAATATTTTATAATGAATAATCAAATAATAGTAAGAACCTCTGTTTGACTTTCATAACTATATTAGCATGCATTTTTTCCTTTCTACACGCATACTTAAAGCGTTGAAGTAACGAAGTATTTGCGTTGAATAACAATGATATTTTTGAGGTACTAGACAGAGACTAGTGCATATTCAAAGTCACTAGTTGCCGAACGTAGTTCTGAGAGTCGTTATTAAATGACTTCACAGAATAGTGCCGTAGGATATTGCAGTGTCTAACTCTAGTTTAATTGTTCATTGTTAGAGGGGCATTGTAATTCATAATTCTTTGATTAACGCGTTTTAAGTACTTTAACAACACTTTAATGGTTTAAAGCATATAATACTTTTAACTACTAATATATTAATTCTAATGCCACTATGTTTGTTACATTAAATGAGATTTCATGAATCAGAATAATCTTAAGGTTTTAAATTTCACTAAATCTTCTACAACATGCCATTATGATTTTTTACAAGTACAAGAAATTTGTTAAAAGATGTATTACGCACACTATGATTGGTTCCAAGGTCATTAGAAACTTCTGAAATCAGCAAATAAATTTCTAGTCATTTAATAAGGAGATAGTTAATTACGATTTGATTCTTGATATTATAATTAACGTAAAATATGAGTGTATTGTTTTAAAAGATTAATCCACATAGCCTTAAATAATCTAAATGAAGAGATAATAATACCGAACGTCTAAATAAACACAAAAAGACAAAACTACAAATATGATTTGAGCGAAATTGTCCATGAGGTGTTTAATCCGCATGTAGCGTTTTGCTATTTTTCAAGGGGGTGGGATGTTCTCAGTCAGAACTTAAATATTTAGTAAATAGACTTTCCAGCCCTGTTTCGAGTCTGAAAAGGATATTTTAACAGTACTCTAAAAAATTCAATTTAATTGGGCGTTTATCGTAGTGCTTAAAATGACAGAAACTAGAATTTGTAAAATTTTATTGACGAATTTTCTCAACTGTCATGTATCAACATTTAGCAACTACAGACAAAAATATGTATTATAATTCAGTTCTTTCTGTCTGCCTTTGCATTTCTCTCTGTGGTGTGTGTGTTTGAGTGTATATATATATATATGTATATATATATGTATATATATATATATATATATATATATATAGTTTATACATGTATATAGTGTGCATAGGTATAGGAAGATCAGTAACCCATTAATATATCATAATTTTCGTTAAATGTTTGCCTAAAAGTTTAGATTTTGATGACCCACGATTCTTTCTTCTGCTGAGAGGTACCGTACACCGATGGCCTTTTGTGAAACAGATATCTCCCCTTGAATAATAGGGATATGTTGATATATAGTGATAATGGTGATGACTCTATATATATTTATACATATATAATGTGTGTGGTCCATATAAAATTGTTACATGTTTCTAAAGTATTCATATGCAATTACAAGCGGTAAATTACCTTTTAGCTTGGCACATAAATCTCTTCATGGTCATGATTGCACAGTTAAAAATCACTACACTAATATTAAATAAAAGTTGTTCGGAAAGTATTTAGAGACTAGGAGAGACGCACAGCAAGTAACCTGAGAGAGACTCGGCACAGACTGAGCTGGTCGGCTAGGAGCGGTTGGGACAGAGGATGGAGGTGTGGGAGGGGATAGCAGCTGGTAGAGCAACACAACCACCGGGCTATTGTAAAGCAACAGGCTGTGTTTGCCTTCTTCAGGGGGTTTCATTGCTCTGTAGGGGTTTTGTGGCCAGTGTCGCCGGGGCTTTTGAACCAAAGTAGGATGGAAAACCTGACAGCTGCCTCAACAGCCAAATATAGTGGGTATATATGTCAGTTTCTCCCGAGTACGCGTTTTACCAAATTTCATTTGAGGGAAATAAGCTCTTGAGCTCTCTTGTCAATTTTCAAATGTTCATCGATCATAATAGATGACGAAAAATATATATATATATAAACGGAATGTTTTTTTTATGTATTCCATACTTGATATTTAACCGTTTTATTCATCACTAAATATTATATTTGTTGATTGTTAGAAATCGGACCAGGAAAAGGGGTGGGCGGTTAGAAAAGGAGGGTAATTCGAAAATTCAAAATATCTCCGTTATTATTAGTCGGATCGTAAAATGTTATAAAATTAATTTTGTTAAACTATTGAAGCACTACAATTTTTGTTTTATACATTTTTTTTCTAACTCAAGTATTAAGCGAGTTATTTGTAATTCCTTGTTTTCAACCTTCTGTGCCCCCACCATCCGCCCTTTCTACAGGGCAACCTCCCTATGTTGCACTTCTGGCAAACATCTGATTGGCTTTTCCACTTAAAAATAGAGAATATGTGCTGAGATCAGATCTCAAGTGTGTTATAACAGCATGTGGGAAATATCCTTAGTTTACGAAGCTCCTGCGAGACGGACTTTATTTAAAGCTAGGCCTTTTGAGAATCCAAGGTCAGTGCTAATTTTAATTAACTTCTTGCAAAGTTATAAGATCAATTATAATTATGTTATATTATTTATTAACAACCACCTTCTAACGACTAAGGCTAATAGGGACGGGCTATCTGCGGGTTACCGCCCAGTTCTAGCCAAGATGAGAATAAGTATTTAGTGAATTCGTCACTAAATGAATTCCTATCACCCATAATGAGTGGTGATGGGTGAGAATTATACTCATGACTTTACATATTATTACTAACTGACAATCCATTCACTTTAAGAAAGTGAGTTATCAAAATATAAGCAATGGTTATACGGATGTGCACGGCAAATTTGTAGTGTTCAGAATGTATATCTAGAAGATGCAGATTTTAATCCAGGATGTGTTACTCTAAATGTCTTTAACTGTACCATCAACGTTTCTTAATTGCTTTCCGTTCCCTCGGTGCCTACTCAGAATCGTACGGCTATCAAGAGGTTATTACAATAAAACTGTACAAACATTTTGGAAAATTAATAAACTACAGTGGTGATAAGAATAAAAGGCCTTTTACGAGAACATTAGTCAGTTAGGTGCCATACACACTTAAGAGGCTAGTTACTGGAATTTAGTAAACGCGGATAAGCGAATATTACACGCATTGATGCTATGTGAACTATGTAAGAAAACTACAACAAAAAAAACCTGACTGTAAAAGAAAAACAGTTACGATTGAGGACGCTTCAAGGCATGTAAAACAACTAATTACTCATAACTGGCAGCATACTGAATAAACACAAGCACGAACAATATATTGGGTACTTGAAAATATACAATTAGGATATGGACAACGAGTTTCAAGAATTTTAGAAATCTTCCTCTAGAAGTAGGACTCTCAAGGTTTATAATGGACCGCTTAAAATAAACACATGAATATTTGATGACAAAAAATACAAACTCATTTAAACTGCGTCTAACGATGACCTGAAAATTAAACACATTCTCCCAAAAACGACATAATAAACATATTTCATATGGAAAAGGAGATTTTGAGATATAAAATAAATATTCAAAATTAAATTTAAATGATAGACGACTATTGTATTGTACAATAAGCACTGAAGAGGTTACTGACAAGCATTAAAACTTAAGATTCTTCAAGTATTTAGAATTTGTATAATTTTTCTAGGGTTATTATTGTTGTTGTTATAGCACTAACGCGTTAATCATCAATGGTTTGGAGAATAAACAAGCGTATAATTAATATTAAATGCTGATTTGGGAAGGGACGCAACAAAAATGAAATTTGGAGACTTTAATGACTATCACCGATGTATGTATGCAACGTTGAACTTATGACCTTTTATGGCAAACCGATTATTACCAATGCTATTAAAAAAGGGGCAAACTGCAGTGGATAATTTGTTTTGAGTGAATGGGTCAAAGCTGATCACCCTGAAATATATTATGCCATAAAAGTGGGAGGGCGAGAAAGAAAGGCAGGTCTCAACAGCTGTGGTCTTATAACCTGAAAGAGGACTTGAGAAGTCTGGGAGTGGGGAAATTTGAGAAGCGTGACTGAGAACCGCAGAGATTAGTCTCTGTCAATGGCAGAAACACGGGACTATTGCATTTGCTTAGAGTTTAAAATAAATGGTTATTATTCGTAATTTGTTTTCAGTTGTTTGGAGAGTGTGGTGTGATATCATTTATTGTCCATCAGTAACGCTTCCACTAACCACGTGTAGTAACGAAATCCTTTATTTTTTCTTTCCAATAGAAGAATTATTTTTCAACTTTCCTAGCTGATTATGATTATAATAAAACGTGATTATAACGAGCAGCTGTATTATACTTTTGATATGACTTCCGCTATGTTAAAATATGCTGCAATATTCCAAAAAAAAAAAAAAAAGAAAAAAGTTGGTATCTTTTTGGAATGCTGGAAAAACGGCTCTTCCAACTTATTTAGCTTATTCTTCCCTAATAATTTCTGTTTTCTTTGTCACAACGTTCAGTGATTTAAAGCACCTGAGAAGGAAGTTAGAAAATGTCTTAAGGTAATCTCCTAAGTAATAAGGGTCTTTTTGATCATAAGTAACTAAGTTCCCGAAAATACGCTACATTTTGAATGTAGCTAGCGTCGGAGAAAATTGTTATAAGTTGACTCGAGAAGAGTCAGATAAAAATGAAACTGTACTTTGCCAATACAAACTGACGACAAAGTGTGCAGGAGACAACTCCATTTAAAAAGTTTTTAAAATGCTTTCGAGTGGAACGAATCTTCAAAAGAAATTTTTGTCAGATATGGAGGGTGCTCAAGAGAAAAATATTTAAATTAAGTTTAGAAAAATTTCTATACGAACTTTTAAGTGGGAAATTTAATTTAATATACGGATATTTCTTAGATAACAAGTGAAATTTTTACTACTTAAAGGGAAGTTTTGAAAGCGTTAATTAACTTATCATTTCATAGCAGATGTCTATACAACAGATAATAATCAATAAATGGGATACAAAAAAGAATTTATATCAGTGAAATATTTAATTCGTTAAAGAAATATGTTGGAACATGTTACAGCTTTTATATGAGAGTTTAAGAGTGTACCTAACAACTGGAAGATCGTATTCTAATTTGTACTTATATTGACTACACTTTTTATTCTTAAGATACAATAGATTTAGATGTTTTACAACAAATAATTACAATTTGTTAGTAAAAAATACAACGACATACAACTTTTGATGTCACAATGTTTGACATGGAGCGCAGGTAAGTCATGTGAGTTAAGGTGTTAATCTTAATGAACCCGGTTCAATCAGTTCCAAATATATTTCTAAAGCTTCTTCTCTCTCAGAAGTGTAGGGCCTTCCTGTATTTAGTAGATTTTCCGTAAGGGAAATCAGCTATTGAGGTTGTACTCATGATGGGATTTTCAAAACATTTCTTCAAATGCCCATCAATCCAAACTCCATATTTAAACCCTTTATGTAAACAAGGAGATCAAATTCGTCAACGGCTAAAATTGGACCATTGGGGGGGGGGGTTGGAGGGGAAATTTCGAAAATTCAAAATATCTCCGTTATTATGCGTTGGATCGACAAATTTTATAGAATCAACCCCAATTTACACCCCTTTCCGCTCACCCTAATTATGGAAGAGCTGAATTGGAGTTACAAATGAAATGTAATGTTTCAAAGTCATTGAGATTCATCATTTATCAATGACTCAGTATTTTATCTTTATTAGTTCTCAAGTTAATATGTAAATACACAATATCTCTGACATTTGTTCATTATTAATCAGTTTAATTCTCAATCGGAGCAGGAACTACATAGCAAGGAGTCCAGTGTTCTCATCCCATTTCGAGATGCTTTGTGGAGTTAAATATTGAGTTTTAACTATAAGACTTTTCCCTTTTGGAGTCAAAGTTCATCGGCAAACCTTGTACATCTAATGGTAGGTTTTCTAATCCTATTAGTCTGTCAAGATCCAAGAGTACGCCGAGATTTCTAATTCAGCGCTGTTCTCGGGCTCCCTTGCATCTGTCACGCGAAATCTTTGGAACCCAATTGACAGCAAGGAGTTTATTAGTTAGAATCCAGGTGTAAGTTACTTAGATTCTACTTTGCGTAAGTAACTTGTGATGTGTGTAGCTATGGTTTAGTATAGAAACAGTTTCTGTAAATTTCATTAAACGGATTGCATTGAGAAAATGTAGGAGATGTATACATCAATCATTATTTAGTAACTGAATTTAAAAAGAAAAGAATATGTTATTGCTGAAGTTACTCCATCCCCGTATCAATTTTATTGTTCTGATTTGTTTGGTAATTTCTCATTCTACTTCCAATCAGAGAGTGAATCAGAATTGACGAGATAGAGAATTTCCGAGGCTGATGAATTGCGGGTATTATTCTTTAACGTCACCAAATTATCTCGTAATGGTTTTTATAGTATTTTTTGACATCTTTCTTAAGAAACTACTTACATAGCTTGGAGAGCGAAGTATGAAGGACTAGATGTGTACATCTATGTTTTATGTATTATATGTATGTATTGTATGTATTATTAGGCAAATGAAATTATTTCGACAACAGTATTCTCAACATCGGGTACCTGCTACTCTTTGTCAACACAGTTTTAAATAGTTTCATGATTTCAAATCCTCCATTGCACATTTTTCCTATATAATATTCTGACATCATTAAATTAAATTACCCTGTTGTTCGAAGTAAGTTTTTTGCTAAGGTATTTCTTTTTTTTTGTGGTGTTTTGTAAGAGTGTAAGGATTTTATCACCTGTTAGTTTGTTAAACAGCTTGCTTCTCGTTAGCTTCCAATATTTTTCTTGATTTATTTTACAGAAGCTGCCCATCTGAAATATTGAAACCTTTTTCTTCTCTCAGTGCCCATGAAAAATTGATGGAATATCTGAGAGGCCTCTAGGCTATTAGCTTTTACAATTCGTAGGCTAGTTCCCTTTGTTCCAGGGAGAGAGCAGTGATGGAAGTCGAGCGAAATAATTGAAAAAGGTAAAAGGAATAAAAAGAACCTTAATCACAATACTAGCTGATAGCTTTTCCTGGCTTTATTCAATTCTTGAATGTAGCTACCGGTCTATAATTCTTGCTATATAACTTTCTTTCCAATTTTATGAACTATCCCCGTCCGAGGAATTATTTTTGTCCGTATGGCTAATAACTCCTTTCTATTTCCAATTTATAACACAGGGACAACATTTTTTCTGAAATTCCATAGTTGTACCCAGAGTGCAGTGAGACAAATGTATTGCGAGGCAAAAATTATCTTGTCTCTTTCCCATTATTTTGAATTGAATTAAATTTGAAAAGATTTATGTTTTGAAGGGGAGTAAATCTACCTAATTGTCTGAATTTTAAGCAATAACCAAGCCATGATTGCTTTCTTATGGCGATTATTAGTGACAGTAAGTACTAAGTGGGTCGATAATTCTCCGTTGGTAAGAATAATGCTGAGGGGCATTCATTTAGGTGTTTGGTTGATCTAAGTAACATTAATTAAAGTAATGATGTTTCTCAAACAAAATGCTCGTTTAACATGTAGATTAGTCACGATTTATTTAAATTATATAATTTTTCTAAAGATGTTTAATGGACTATTATTGATATCCATTAGATTTTTATATATTACTAGCTCAGATACCCGGCTTCGCCTGGGAATTCATTTGAGGCTGCATGGTGATGGTATTTTTTTGGCAAGGCTTTACTTTGCACAATATTTTGACATTTACTCTTCCCAGTGTTTAGGGTTAATACCCGTCGTTTCTGTGGAATTGTTAATAATAAAATTAATTTTTTATGTAAGACTTCACTGCCTTACATCTGTCTTCTTGATTTCCCGTTTCCTGTGCATTATGCATAGATTTAAATTAATAAGGACAAATTATTATAATAATATATTATAATTTGAATTAATTTTTCCAGGTGAGGTATCTGGTAGTTCATATTGAAAAGAATTGTTGAGCAAATTTCTCTAAATAACAAAATAAACAACTTTTGTTATGTTCATATTTGCCGAAAAACGAAATACCGCTATTTTTAAATTCAGGTCTCCCTTACAACCCCCATTCCTGCCCGTCCCTAGAAATGTTGATATGGCTTGTTATAATGAAAGCGTTAGTGCTAATACACAAACCGAGTTTTATTTATTTCGGTTGGGTCTTTTGTCCCAAATAAAATTGTTCACTTCCGCTATAGGTTTTAGCGTATATCTCGTTTATAATTTGGTATACGAAATAAGTGTATATAAAAAAATGTTACTCTAAATAACAAAATAAACAACTTTTGTTATGTTCATATTTGCCGAAAAACCAATAGGAAACAAAATATCGCTATTTTTAATTTCTGGCTTCCCCTGGTTCAGCCGTTTATGCGTGAAAAGGTAACAAACAAACAGACACCAAAGAAACAAAATGCAGTTATGGTGTCTAAGACATGTGAAACGAAAAGTTATCGTGAAATTTCGCGAAAAAAATCAATGTACAGACAGAGGTTACAATTTTATATTTTTTTATAGATTATTAGTGCGTGTTAAATAATTATTTATGCGCAGTGCATGCTTTTGGATCTCGAAATGGTTTACAGAGTTATCCTTTTTGGAAAATGTTTATAAATTATCGCTGTGTATTGCTAAGAGAGATTCTGCAAGGATTAGCTTAGTGGTAAGTAGTGCGCTGGACTTGCTAATCGCGGTTCCAGATAAATGAAGGTAAGAAGATCCAGGTAGCAAACAGGCGAGTCTCCAACAGACATGTGATTAACGCATTTCGAAATATGATTTCTTTCCTTACACTGGGCTTATTTATCATCGTGAGTGTTACTAAAGAGTTACTAGAATGGAGAAGTAGCGAACTCTGGTTATGCTACATGTGACATGCCCTACCTCTAAAAGAGAGAAAGTACCTACCCGTCAAGAGGCTATTAATTTAAAGTATTTATTCGTCTTATTATTGTACTTTTTTCTAGTAAATAATGGCATTTAGTTCCATTTAAAAAACCTGCGAAGACTAAATAAATCTCTTTAAAATAATACATGAAATATTTGTAAAGTTCTTGAACTTTAGGGACCCCCGTGAGCTTAATAAATGGTCTTCCAAGAACATTTTTTCCATTGGATAAATAAATAAAAAAAATCCTAAAGACTAAAAAAAAGGACAAGGATAAAAAGTAAAGGAACTATTGTTTATGGGAGGGTATTTTAGAAAGAGAGTCCTATTGTTTGAGAAAGAGAGCAATTCATTGAGGTTTTTGTTTTATAGGGCGTTCTTTGAAGAGGTTAGTCCCTGCTGAGAGTCTTAGCATGATTGCCATTCTCGAGAGGTGAGTCAGCCTCAGATCAACCTCCCCCTCACCTGCTTTCTCTCTCCTGCTAATCCTAGATAACATCTCTTTGGACTAGATCTCTTTGGCTTTTAGAGGGCATCTACATGTCCCAAGTGGAAAGGAATTTTGGAGTTGGTTGACCAATATGGAAGTTGTTCCATTTAATGAAATTTAGTGAATATGTAACAGTTCACGCTCTGGTGATGTTATTTTAGCATATTATGGACAATGAGTTACATTATGGTAGATGTACATATAGTAATCAAGATTAGATTATTTTATTAAGCAATTTCTTCGCATTTCTCGTTTTAACCCATAAGGACATCGAAGAAGCCCCTTGTATGTGCTATGTACATATGTGTGTGTGTGTGTGTGTGTGTGTGTGTGTGTGTGTGTGTGTGTGTGTGTGTGTGTGTGTGTGTGTGTGTGTGTGTGTGTGTGTGTGTGGGTGTGTCTGTGAGTATTTGTGAGGAACAAATGGTTTATAGAAATAAATATAGACTAAAACAATGCGTACTCACGTCTCTACGTTTTACCACCTTCTTACAAACTAAGTTATATTACATCAGATAATATTGTGTGTGTTGTATATTTTGGTTGCCGGTTGAGAATTATGGCTACTATATTGTTGCTTAAATATTAAGACATAAATAGATTTTTAGTCAGAACTGTAGTCCATGGAATTGGAATTCACTATATTAGAAGACTGAAAATGTATATACTACATTTCACACTTCCTCATTTACTCATTCTTAGCAAAATGTTATTTTCAAGCTACACGAAATCACTTATGAAGTTTCATATTCCCTAAAAATTATTATTTATGGAAAAGTAATTAGAGTTCTGTACAAAAGTTCAATTAAAAATGTAGCAGGAAATAAGTAACTGACAAAGGAGAGCTAAATCGGTTGTAGAGTTGTATCCTAGAACCCAGGGTCAAGGTGTTACTCCAGTACAATCTAAGTATTCAGTTTAATTAGGAGCTATTTCAATGGGGTAATATTTCAGTTTTTATCTCCAGAAAAAAAAATTGTTTTTATTACAGAAAAAGTGTAATTTTTCCAAATTAGATGTCTTGCTAAGTGGCGAAACAAAAAAGGCCCGTAAAATTACTTTGTTCTCCGTCTTAATTTACGTACAGAACCCTTTATAAAAGAAATTAATATAAAGTAAATGCGTTCTACTATAAAGGCATCGGGGTCCAGTAGCTGAATTATTGGGTTACTATGCTAAAGGTGAAAAGTTAGAATCCCAAGATTACGAATTTTTTTAGTACTAGCATAAACGAGCTTTGAGGTTAGACGTTGGAAAATACGAACCCCCCCCCCCTAGTGGTCAATCAGTAACTTGTGAAAATAAGGAAGGTGACCACTTGACTTCTAACCAATGCCATTTGGCAGCCCTTGGCCCTTCATGGTCTGTTGAATCAAAGATTTTCATTTAAAGTACCATAATGTCCTAAGACTGACGGTATAACTATAACCTTTTTATTTTTTTTTTTGATGCTCCAAAACACGTTCGTCCTTAAAAACTTTTATTCAGTTTTAAGGAAGAAACATTTATAGTTTTCAAAAATTGTAGTCACAAATACTTTGCGCCATGGAACAGATGTCTGTAGGTTACTAAAAGTAACAGAGCGAAATACAGGTGGTTGTGTGTGTGTGTGTCTGAGACATATCTATATTTTAAAAACTCTACATGGAGCCCCACCTCAAGAAACGCCTTTAATTCACTCTGCTACCCAGAAGAAGTACTGCTATTTTAATTATGTTTTAATATTGCTTCAAGCAATATCATAAAGAAATTATCGCCTAAAAAAATTCAAATCTACGTTTAAGACTTTAAAAATGTCCAATTGTGCCCAACTTGTTGAACACGTTCACCACCACTAGTGCTAAAATGCATGCACACCACATGCTGGCTTGCAGTGAAGGTGGAGAATAAGAAGTAAAGGACTGGTGAGAACAAGTTTTTCCTCTCTCATTGAAAATCGAAGGACGGTGAGTTCCGCCGATCTGATAAGGAAGGTAGTCAACCCTTTATCAACTCACATGACGTTAAAATTGTCTAGAAAGAAAGTAGGAACGTATAACGGTGGTTACACAATTATTAACCATGAAGTATTAAAATATTCGTCCCACTGAGAAGTATCCCCCTTTAAGATTTGTTGAAATTAGATCGCGTTTGATATACTCGTACGCAGACACACACACACACACACACACACACACACACACACACACAACACACACATACATACATACATACACGCGAGTGAGCGTGACGTGTACATACACAAACCCTAAATACAACTCACGACCACTAATACCAATTGAGCTGAACGAGAAATGAGATTCAGACCGAATGGAGTGTTGAAGGTCATTCATTGCTCAACACCCTATAAATCCGAGTAGGTAGTAGTACAGAACTTTTCAATTATACATTCATGATCTTATCTCGACTAAATCATAAACCGGAATATATTATTTTAATAACAAGAAAATGTATAAAATGATATAATTTTGTCATTGTATTATTATTTCATTCATCTCCATTATTCAAAATAAGTATAATAAGAATAATACTATTGTAATCTTCTTAAACGTTGCCAAGGGAAACTAGAAATATACACATTTATTGAGAAACATGGTTCGGCCGTTATGAACGGTGGCTCAGGTAAGCTACATGGATTAATGCGTTGATTTTCATTGGCTTAGTAAATATAGGGTCGTTTATTAGATTCCCCCCGTGTGGGCAGTTGGAGTTTATTTGATATTTATTTATAACGAACTCTTTAAGTAAAATCCTTATTTCCACTATGATTATAAAAGAAGATAAATCGTTACTATTGGCTGTAAGTGTACTACTTAAAAAAAAAATTACCATTATCAATCTTAATAATTTTATCAATCGATGATGTATCGGTGGACAAAGGCGCTAAATATTCAACAGGTTTGTTCCACTTAGAATTATTATTTTTTCTATTTATAATATTTCATACGAGAGTGCTGTATGATTCCACCATTCCGCATAAGTCGAACAAATGCCTTAAAGCATAATTTATAGTTCTTTTCACGGTAAACAAATCGTGCATATAGTAATCTTCTCTTTCTCCAATAGGCACAGAGAAATTTGCAATTTTAACAGATTTCCCTATAGGGAAATCAGTTATTGAGGCGATTCGGAAATGAGTCCGTTCTATTCTGTATATATATATATATATATATATATATATATATATATATATGTATATATTTGTCTGTTAACACTCTAACGGTGGTTGGCAAATCTGCTTATTTACGTAGCTCATGCGTTATGGAATCTTTGTAGCAGATGTACCTTAAGGTAAATCAGCTATTGAGCTATTTTTGAAAACATTCTTCAAATGCCCATCGATTCTACCTAGTAAATGACGAAAATGAGGCCCGTTCAAGGTATATATACTTGTCTGTTTCCGTTCTATGGATGACTAGAGGTCAAGTTTGGTAATTGCTTAAATGAAACCAATGGGTGAGGGGCGGAGTTAGTGGGGGTATGTGGAAACTTCGAAATATCTCTATTATTATTAGTTGGATCTAAATATTGAATAGAACCAATCTTATTACAAATAAAATGTAGTATATTTATTGTTATGTACATTTTTTCTCTGTCTTCAATAATAACCGAGATGTTTTCATTTTTAAGTTTTCAGTCTTCAGTAAAGCTCCACTCGTACTCATGCCATATTAACAAGAACATGTTATTCATAAAGTACTTTATTAGAAGCCTAAATAACAAATATTGTTCTCATTAAACTTTTACTTTTTGAGATAAATGCAAATATGTGGCGCACGAGGGAAATCACCTTAGCTTACGCATCCCCTGCGTGAGGGAATTTACCCCTCCCCCAACATTTTCAAGGGGCAAGGGGATTCCGTGATGGACAAAGCAGATAATTTCGTTGAAATATGTGAACCCAAATTTTTGGCAATCAGAATATTTTGTTTACGATATGTAAAAATTGACAAAACTAATTTCAAATGTTTATATGGAAGCAAAAAATATTCTTTTTTTTTACAGTTACAGGGGAGATAGATAAATGACGTGAAATGATGTCTGCATTAGGATTAATTGTGAGGAAATATAATTGGAGAGCTAGTGTTAATTATGCCATCAACAAGTGTAATTAATTCCAACTTCCTAATTACGGGGTCAATGAGATGGAAGAGCTATTGTAGAATCACCCCTCGCATTATGCACACCTATTCAATTTGGATAGAAATTTAGGTCCAGTGCTCGAGCAAAATTCGGGAGTATTGTCGTAGGGCATGACGTGAAACATTTCTTTAGAGGGTCTGAGGTTTTTTGCACCCCCACCCCCCACATAGTCTGAATATTGTTTCTGTCCTTCTGTCTCAAAGCCAGCCACAATATTAATGTCTTTGTTACTGCTAAATTTAAATAACGAAATCTTCATGTTTTTGAGCATTGTTACTCTTGAAAGTTGTAGCCGCTTCCAAAGAAAGTATTCCGACACCGACGTCGAGGTTAAATATGGAATAAATTGTAATAGTAAGTAAGAAAACTCTTTTTGAGGAGTATTTAAAGCACTCGTTTTAAATTCAAATATTTATATGAACATAAATTGTATATATATATAAATTCATGAAATGTTTTCTTTCAATTAATTTATTATACACACAATACAAAAAGAAACTATAAGAATACAAACAACTCAGTTAATATATGAATTACAGACAAATTTACCGGGTGAAGTTGTAGCATATTATGTTCTGAATAGGTTAGGTTCAGTAATATTTTTCAATCCATAGTATGATACCGGAGCTATTAATGGTTTTACATATTATCATTAATATGTTAATTACCATATTGGGGGGGGGGTTAGAGGGGAGGATTTTCGACAATTTGAAATATCAATTTTACTATACGTCGGATTGAAAAGTAATATAGAATTAATCTTACAATACTATAAATATTGTTTTATACATCTATCCTCTATCTCGAATATTAACCTAGATATTTGCATTTTCCTACTCATGTCAAATTAATAATAAGCTGTTATATCATGACCCACTTTATTCCAAGGTTCAATACCAAATATTGTATCCATTGAACTTCTACTTTGTGAGACATATGCGAATACGTTCTGTTGACCCCCTCCCCTTTCTTTTGTTCTTTGAGTATTAAAATTTGAGTGATTGAGTTAAAAATGATTCTGGTTCATTATAAACTATAGTACTGAATATAGTAAAGAGTTTTCAATAAAATTAGTATGTTATATTCAGATATATTTTAGTTATTGTTTTTCTTTCAGTTGAAGAATATTTCTATCTATCTGTTCAGCACTGAGCGGTTGGAACACCTGTTTTTGTTGTTATTATTAAAACTTTCTCATAACCCTATGCATTTAATCGCTTAATATTCACTGTGGTGTTAATTGTTGAGCAGTATGTATTTTAAGATTTATCTATTGTAAAACTTCACCTGGAAAAGCTGCTTAGTATTCGAAGCACCTGCGTGTTAATGAAACCTTAACATATAAATCGAACAAGTACTTTGATTGCAACTTTTTTTTTTAATCTGATACCTCGCATATCTTAGTTTCTTTTAGAGTCTTAGCAGCCAGATGACTGCTGGTTCCGAACAAGATTAATCCATGTAATCCATTGTTATTTGAAGAGGATTTTGTGAGACTCATTGGTTGTAAGGAAATATTTTTGTGAGTTAGCTGATAGCGGGTGGAACACCAGCTGGGTTGTGAGGCTGATTGTAACCGTTCACGGCATAAATACGTTGATAAGAGATGATAAAGAAAGAGGCTGAAGGCTGGGAGGGGGTAGAGCTAAGTGTGGAACTAGTGTTCTATTCTAGAAGGCGAGTGAATGGGACTGTACTAGCGGCTCATGAAAGAAAGGGACACATCCTAACCTTGCTCCAGGTATCGGGGTCAACAAACCTACAGCTGTAGCCGCCTCTTCAGCTGATTAGCTACATAAACTTTTCTTTTTTTTTTCTCTTCTTTCAATAGCCACACTATCATCGGCAAATGACATTTCTCCAACCATAAACTGAATCGAAAGAGGACAATAAGACAATCTAAAGCACTGTCAAGCTATAGACAGACATAAAGAAATAGTCTTTAAGAGTTAAGGAGTTGGTTTAAATTAACTTGGTAAACCTAGAGTCGTGAGTTCGGTTCTCACCTGGGCAATATGAATTTATTTAGTGACGAGTTCATTGGATAAAATCCTTAGTTCCACCCTTGCTGGAAAAGAACTTGGTAAACAGAGTGTAGCTCGCCCCGATTAGATTTAAAAGCATTTTAGTTGACGTTAATCAATGAATAACAATTTGTTTGCTAGAGATGGCTCATTAAAAAAAACTCTTATGCGAGCAACACAAGAATTCTTCAGGGGAAATCTGCTAAAAAGGGTATATGCATATAGTACGTACTAGAAATAGAAAATATATGATTATTTCCTTTGTTGTTTATTGTGAATAAATATATACATTATGTGCTATGACTTTTAAACCAGTACGTATAGTGAAATTTAAAATGTGTTCTTTTTCCTCTTCAGTTGACCCTCCTCCCCCCCTATTGCTCAGTCAATTTTGAACAAATGAAAAGGTGCGCAACTAGGCGTTATAACAATTCCAAATATGAAATTTCATTATTCAAGGACAATATTCTGTTCTTAAGTTATGTGACATATGTACCATGCGTACAGACGTCTAGCTGATACTAGTCAAAATGGATCCAGGGAGTGTCAAAAAGGTTAATTCCATTGAAATTTGAAAACTAAAAGGTTTCGCGATTACGATAATTCCTAGAAGGGAGTAAGAAGGTGTGTTCAGTCAACAACAACTATGGTAAACGACCCGAACGAGGTAATGTAATGTTACTGTGTACTAAAAAAAAAAAGAGGATTTTTTACCAATGTGTTCTGTTGGCGAACCAGTTGACCTTTAAAACATCCAAGAAACTTTAATAAAAAATGAATGAATGAATTTAGCCTTTATAATAAAGAGTAAAGTGAAAATAATAGTTTACAAAGTTAAGATATACATAATTTTAAGGAAAAATAAACTAATAAACAATATAGCTTACATACTTTGAATTTAGAAAATAACCGGTGGTTCACTCTTTATAGGCATTCCCCGAAGGGAGTACGGTCTAACTTCACGGAGTGACCAACTCTATTGGGAAGTGGAGTGTTGGGCATTAGAGAGTGCTATTTTTCTTTGTCTTGTGCTAACCTTGTCCTAATAAAAAATAAAAAATTACAAATTAATTTATGTTTTATCTATTTTAAAAATACCCATATTCTCCTGGCCAAAAGTAACACCTAGGCAATACAAAAGTCATTTAAATACAATACAAATTTGCGAGAGATACAGAAAATATTTATAGTTGTTTGCCAAGAAATAACCCACAAGCGGAGTCCTAAAACACAGTTAGACATGTTGTATTACAGCAACAGGATTGGATTTAATATTGTATCTCAGAGGGCCAAGATATAAGTTGTTTTATTGCTCAAGGATCCTTTATCGATAACTCATCTCGGTATTGGGACAGCTGATCAAGGAGCGGATAAAGCAGAACAAACAGCTCCACATGACCATTATTGATCTAGAGCAGGCCTAAGACTCAGGAAAAAAATGTGGGTGTGTCTGAGACAAGCAGGCATAGGAACTAGTCAGCATTACTTTAATAAAATTGCATTATGATCCTGATGGTTAATATGGTAATTTAAATCCTTTTATGGAATTAAATGGATTTAACCAAAGCAGGTTTATTTCGTATAAGCTGTTTAAAATTTGTTTGCTGGTATTGACTATGGGCTCTAGCTTGTTTAAAAAGTCGAAGTACTTAGTGGCAACAACGATTTGATATGGTTTCCAAAACATGGAATGTATATGGGATTACAGACAAGTATATACATTCCAAGTACATAGTTTTGCGTTTTGGGGTTTTGAAGGCAAGTAAAATTACTCCTATCTTGCATTCTCTTCTTTTGTCCATAACGCCGAATGAGGAACTAATTTTTCTACACAAGTTTGGATTTTTCTAGTAATAAGGATCAGAAACCTTTTTGGGGGACTCAGGTTAGCCACGTGAGTTAAAGCGTTGCCTATAGCCTTTGCCTGTGGATAACCCGTCCCAATTGCCTTAGTTGCAAACAAGTGGACGTTAATAAATATTTTAATTTTAAACCATTCACTTATTTCGAGAATCGAGTTAGTTTAAAAACGGATTATTGAGGACGATAGTTAACGTTAGTTACTACGTGAGAAATACAATCCGAAAAGGTCAGGAATGGTATTGCTGTGATTAAAGAAGATAGACTTGTTTTGGAGCAGTGCGAAAGTGCCATGGGGAGCGCCTTTCAATGAAATAATGGGACAGCTAAAGTAACTGAGAAGACGGTTGGTAAAGATCTGTCAGTGAGTGTGACAGTCAGTTAGGAATAGAACCCTAACGTAGGAAAACAATTTTTACATAATTTATTATTAGGTCCAGTAAGGAAAGTTAATAGTTTTGCTTTTGGCACCATTGTGCTATAAAGTGGCCATTGCAGCAGAGCAGAGAATATAATTGAATGACTTTTCAATGGAGCAACTGAGGCTTTGAGTTTGAAAATGATAATTTGGACATTAGGATTCTTCAGGAGATTCCTCGGGTAATAATTTATAATTTTGTATTTATTTCAATTAATAAAGCAACAGATTATTTTTAAAAAATATATTTCATCGAACGAATTAAAAAAGAAAGGTCATATGTTGAAAATAAGGCTCGACTGTCCATTTATTTCTATAATACGTTAATGTACATAAAAGGACTTAAAATACACCGCGTTCATTGTACAAGAAAATTTGTGAAAAGATTTGCTTTGAAAGGAGAGGCGGGGGGAGGTTGGGAGCTGCTTAAACGTACTAGAGTTCCCACGTGAAGGAATGTTGACGAAATAATTATATTCAGAGACAAGGGAATTCGCATATTTGGGAAAGACCTACCGACGTCGTGGGAATCTGGAACTCCTATTATACCGAAAATATAAGGGAATTGAATTGAACAACGTTCGCCTTTCAGACCAATTGATTTATTGTACTATAAGATACTTGGCGTTATTTATTTTATATTTTCATTTATTAAATTCCCCTTGATGTCTATAAATAAATATTAATTTCCTTGCTTGACTGAGAAGTATTTGATTTAATTACTACCCCTTTCCTTTCTTGTTTTTTTTTTTTTGAGAATTAAATGTATAATAAGTAATTCAGTAATAATTTAATTTTTATCAATATATTTTATATAGATGAAATACACGCTTGAAAATATATTAAATATTAAAAGTCCGTCACGCAGGGGCTGCGTTAACTAAGCAGATTTCCCAAGTGCGTCAGGTTTTAGCATTTATCTCAAAAATTAAAAGTTCAATGAGAACAATATTTGGTATTTAAGCTTCAAATAAAATGCTTCATAACATATGAGATGAGCAGGAGTGGGGGTTTACTGAAGACCGAAAACTAAAATATGCAAATATCTCACCTAATAATCAAGGTAGTGAAAAAATGTACATAACAACATTTATAGAACATTAAATTTGAAATAAGATTGGTTCTATACAATTTTTCGATCCGACGCATAATAACGGAGATATTAAGAATTTTCGAAATTCTCCTTCTCTAAACCCCCCCCCCCTCCCCGGTCCGATTTCAGCCTTTAACGAACTTGATCTGTCTTTTTGTATAAAACGATTATATATGAAGTTTGGTAAAGATAAAACAAAAATTGCAACCGCTAGAGCGGTAACAGAGAAATATATATATATATATATATATATATATATATATATATATATTTCCTCATATATATATGACCTCATTTTCGTCATCTCCTGGGTAAGATCGATGGACATTTGAAGATATATATCGACAATCGCGTCATGAGTACGACCTCAATAGCTAATTTCCCTTAAGGGAAATCTGCTAAATGCTGTTTGAGAGACGTAGGAATTGAATTCTCTGTTAAGGTTTACTTAAAGTAATATATAAATATATATATATATATATATATATATATATTTATAAATATTTATATATAAAAATATATATTAATATATATATATATATATATATATATATATATATATATATATATATATATATATAATTTGTGGGACCCCGTTTTCCAATTTAGAAAGGAAATCTACTTCACTTAATTTTAAACTATTATGTTAATCAGACATTTCTAATGAATTGCATTCATCACATTGTTAAGGAATACCACAATCCACTCATTTGAGTAGTAGTTGATTTCCAATCATTTTGTGAGGATTGTGAATAAAATCAGTGAGGAACAAACAAGCAGCAGAAGATTGATTGTTTGTAAACAGCGATGAACGGTAAAGACGGAAGATATTGTAGACTCAAGCAGTGGCAACAAACAAATATTTACTCCGTTCTGATTGCACCCAATGCCTCCGGTTAGGATATACTCCATGGCCTATCATGGATTAAAACATGATTAGTTTACTACGGACCAGTTAATCGAATACATCTGTGGTTATCTTATGAAACCTGATTAGAAAAGGTCCGTCACTCAGGGGCTTCGTAAACTAATCAGATTTCACTCGTGAAGATTAATAACAGATAAACCTACATACTGCTAAAACAACGTCACCGTGAATATTAAGTGAATAAATATAAAAGGCAGTAAGAAATCTTTCCCCTCCCGGTGGTAAGCATCTCAAATATGAACAAACAGGTCTGCCAACGGCTCATCGGAAAGAAAAACAATAACTGAATCTTATCAGAATATAGCATATTCATTTTATTGAAAACTATATCTAGTTCAGTAATTTGTAATGAATCAGAATAACTTTTATCTCAATCAATTAAATTGTAATAGTCCAAGACGGGGGAGGGGGGGGATCACAAGAACATATTTGCATCTATATCGTATAAGAAAGGTCTCTGGAAAATATTTGGTATTTAAACTTCGAATAATGTGATTTATTTTATAACAGAGTATTGTTTATGTTACACGAGTAGAAGTGGGGTTTACTGAAGGCTGAAAACTGAAACTTGCTAATATCTAGGTTAATATTCAAGATAGGGTATACATGTACATAACAATATTTATATTAAATTTAATTTCCAATAAGATTGGTTTTATACAATTTTTCGATACGACGTAAAATAACGGAGATCAATTTCAATTTCAATTTTTGGAAAATTCCACACTAAACTCCCCCCCCCTCTCACTGGTCCGATTTCAGCCATTAACGAACTTCATCTTTCTTTTTACATGAAACGACTAAATATCGAGTTCGGTAACGATCAAACAAAAATTGCGACATGAGTACGACCTCAATAGCTGATTTCACTTGAGGGAAATCTGCTAATAAAGGTTTGAAGAACAAATCTGCCACCAAATTATTTAAAAGTCAGTCAGGCAGGTGCTGTAAGCTCTAATTAATTCTCACTTGTGAATATGTAAAAAAAACATCACTAAAAATTTACAAATACCTATTGGAAAAACATTTTCGGTTCTCGAATGCCCAAAGATGGCGTGTGATTAAATTTATTTTTAACTCTAATATATCTCTCACTTCATAATGCGTCAATCGAAATATGGCCTCAATGCTGGCTTTCATGATTTAGTCGTTCCTCAAAGTGCAACCATTCACCTAGTTAAGTCCACTGGCATCAATCATATAGCTTCTACCTCTTAGTTTTTGTAAGAGTGTCGATGTTTGGAGTAAGTTATTGATGAAATTTCTACGAATAATATTATTATTTTTTCAAGCATGATCTATTAAACATAATTAATTTCATTAGAGGGTAACGACCTTTCGGATTTGAGTTTTCACTGGTTATCTTTTACAGAGATAATGTAATGATAATAGCCCACAAAATAAAATGATACTTTTCTGGAAGTTCTGTTAAGGCCTGCCTTCATATCTGACATACATTCTAATTTATTATTTAAATGTATTTTATGTATAACATTTTTTTGTCGACCACCGGAGAAGCATAAATTAAACATTATGTTTCTTTAAAAATTCAATTTCATAATTGCGGGTGGTGAGTGCATTGGATGAAAAGTGTACTAATTCTGGCATCTTTAGTCCATATTCTCACAAAGTTCTGGCTTTGTACCCCCCAACCGTCTAGTCTGAAGAACAGTTTTCTCCTCCGGAAATAGAAATTTATTTATTAATGAACTCATTAATTAAAATCCTTAGCTCCAGCGGGTGGTTACATATAGGGGTAATCCCCCCCCCCCAAATAGCCACGGTAGCATAATGGAGACGTAAAATTTTAAATGTTCGTCATTTAAAAAAAAAAAAAATAGTTAAGAAGATCTATTATAGTTTCATATTTCCTAATGTTTTTCGAAAATAATGCATGTTTCATAATTCTGAAAATGTATTAGGCTCGTATTACTATATAATTATTTTTATTGCCACTGCCCCCGAAACGCACTTGAATTATGCACAATGGTTTGAACTATGCAGATACAACGTAATTTACAATTAGCACATATCAACATGTTCGAGCTTAAACCACCTGATCAAATTGTGGCATAATCTAAGACAGACATTAGAATCACAACATATCTCTCACTATTTAACTTAAAAAGGATAAAATTAAAGTTAATTTCATTATATTTTCATTTTGTATGCCAATTGCCTTATCCACAATTGTTTTTATGTTTCATATATATAAAAAAGAATGCTGCAATTAAAACAATTTTAGCTTTGTCAATTTGCACAAAAAATGAAAAATAGTACAATAATGAAATTTAATTGTATTACATTTTAGGTTAATTGATTCATGACAAATTAATTGGTATTTCTTACTTAGTTACTGATATTTCAATTAAATAATTCCAGTCCTTTGCTGAATATGATTCTTTTCCTCCGGTGGGGGTTTAGACAGGAGGATTTTCGAAAATTCTAAATATCTCCGCTACTATAAGTCACATCGAAAAATTGTATAAAATCAATCTTATTTCAAATTAAATTTACTATAAATATACATTTATTCTCTATTTTGAATATTAAACGAGATATTTGCATTTTTATTAATTGTGTGTGAATAAGGGACGAGATGAGATCGGCTAACTTTGGTTCTAGTCGTGAGTTTCTCCCAAAAGCTAGTTCGGCCGTTTCCGTAACTATTCGGCTCTCGTGAAATATCTCTATTGTATGACTTCACATGGGGAATCTGCTTACTTTACGCAACCCCTGCGTCACGGACTTTTTCATTTTGAAACAGCACTGAGAAGACAAGATTTGAACAATTTCCTTAAAATTTAGTTAATTCAAGAAAACAAAATCTTTTAATTCAAATACAAACTTGCGTCAGTAAATAAGATAATTGGGGGTTAGTTTTGTGTAAAGAGGTTGAGATGAGTACCATCCCTAGGACGTACAGGGCAGGAAGAGTTGGATCAGTTCTATTTCGGAACTTGACATTTTAGTGTCGTTGAGGTTCCAACGCCCTCTGTCTTATTTTCACTCTCCGTATATTTATGCAGTTCGAGTTCATGACAATACGCCATCTAATAAACGCTTTAAATGTTAGTTATTATTATTTTTATAAAATGCTTTATAAAAACCAAGAGAAGTTCTTTTGTTTCCGTTATATTAGTAACCACGGCAATAATAGGTCTGTGAATCCCACATGTGTACAGAGTGCTGTGGAGCTGTGTGCTTTAATCCTATTCTAGTTTTTAAATCTCTATTGCGTAAATTTAATTTCAACATAGAAACGTTAAGGAGCATAAACCAATTGAGAGTCTATCGTAGCAAAAGCATTAAAATATCCCATAAAGATAAAGCCCGTATCTTAAAATCAGATGAAATATGTAATTGGCGTAAAAAAAAAAATACATTTATTACAGTCTGGAGCATGTAATGCTACATTGCCCTACACTTGTAAATCACAGCCAACAATAGTTACAATCATATACAGTAAAAACAGGGACGAACATTCATTGAAATATATGCTAAATATTAAAAGTATAGAAAAGATAACATATTTTCGTTTATTAAAAATATATTATTCTCAGTCTCTTTACATTTAATTATTTTCTTCTTTTCAGAATTATTGTATATTGTTGCATACATATTGTAATAAGTTACTTATATTATAAGAGTAATTGAAATTGTATTATAAATGATTAAATAAAATTCCTAACGATACTAACATAAAATGGTCCCCTAGAAACGCCATATATTTATACCAAAGGCCTTGTCCTCTACTATTGTTTTTAATTATATGCAAAAGTGCACTTTCGGAGTCAGCGCTCCATCGTCAGTGCCTGATTATAGCTCTGTGGCCTGGACAACAACCGAAGGCAAGGGTACCCACGCTTCAACCCGGTCAACCATCTGCCCCCCCCCCAGTCCATATATATAATAAATAATATAGAGTTTTAGAGCCCGATGCGGTGTAGTGATACTACGTAAAACATTTTGTGTACTGAAAAGGATTATCTAGTAAACTAACCCACTCCTAAGAAATAGGAAATTAAATATGATTGAAGTTTTGTCTGTAAAGGTTACTTGAAGTGTTGTGGTTGCCTGAAAGAGCAGTTTATTTTTCAAAAATCATGTTTTATAGAAGCAAATACAGATTATTTCATTTTAACATTTGTGTTTTACTATGTGTGTATGTCTGAGCATGGAGGGAGGATTCCCAAAAGGCTATCTGAGAACTAGTAGCCACTAGGCTGTGTGGTGTTTTCTTTTAGCCCAGTAAGACTGGGATTTCAGGGGAACGGCCTGCTGAGCGAAGCACCAAATCCCTTTTTTTTTTTCTGTTCACGACGTGCTTACTTGGCACCGATTTGTAGACGTGCCTTACTCTCAAAAGTCTTTCCACTATCATCTCTCTCCCTAAAAGTTGTTTTTTCTTCTTCGCTGGGCAAACTTTCTTTAGAGATCCAAAATCAATGAGAATTTATTAATTTGTAAATACAAGACGAACCGTTATTTATTTAAAGCAGCAAATTTCATGATAACAAATAATGAAAAAAAAAGCAACCTAAAAAAAATTTCAAATATTTTATCTCTATGATAAAATTATTCACTTCACCAAAATATGAAGAATGTGATTATGCTCCGCATTCTATTCTATTTTTGGTGTATACCCATACAGTTTTCTTTCTTATTAAAAAAACAATCCAATCTATTAACAAAAAATAAGAAAAACAAATTGTGTCTTCTAATTTAACCAAGAGTTGTGCGTGTTTCTGTTTTATTTTTAGACATGTAATTGTTAAAAAAGTGCTAACTGGATTAATTTACTTTTGGCGGGAATAAACTGTTCTCTTAATAATGAAGAGAAATAGAAATAAAACTATGTGAAACAAAATATTTCTAATATTTAAGTAATTCTGTATTTTTTATAATTGTAATCGAAGAATGATATGGTATATAATCTTTATTGTTTTAAATCGAATATTAGCGATGCTTTAATAAATCAATACCAAACCTTCATTGTCATGTAAGTCCATTAAACATGAGTAATAGCAATAAAGAAATGCATTGTTTCTAAACTAATAAATATCTCCTAATAAATTTGGTATATTTGTAAATAAAGAAAATGATTTATATACGTGATTTAAATCCATTCACAATATTTTATTTTTGTTCACTATAGGTTTTATCGTTAAAAACATAAAATTCTTAATAGCTGAAATATTCTTAGTTTTAGTAGGGCAGTAACCTATTTTCCAAATTAATGTTATCATTTATACGAACAGTATGTATTATGTGGGGAACTTTTGACATTGATTTCATCATTTTGAACCTACACTACATAAATTCCCTATTATTATTAGTGATAAACTATATAATTTTAAATCAAAATAGTCCTCTTACCGTTTGATTGGACTCGGTTCATTCGACAGTTACAATAATGTTTGCGTTACAAACAATATATTTGATTCCTTTATTAATTCCTATTTGAACTTTAGAAATTATTAATAAAATAAACTGAGAAGTAAGGTAAAAGTAAATATTTTTAGAAATTAACAAAACAAAAATCACTAAAAGAATCACTATAGCAATGGTAACCTTTACAAGATAGGTATTTGTTGCAGTAATCAAAGGGCATTATATTTCGAGGGAGGTCAAACAAAGAAATTAAATGGTCATAATTTAGAGAAAACAGTTTTTAACTTCCCAGTTGTGTATAAAAAGAATATAATAAAGCAAGTTGAAAACCTGGCCACAGCCGGACTGCATCTGCTGCAAATAAGGGACAGCTGAAACTAAAAACTTGACAGGATATCATTAGTTGAGATTAATATTTGATGAGATATGCCAAAATGTATGGGTTCCGTCTTGGACATTCCATAAATGTGGTTAAATATTTAAAAATATATAAAAAGTTAACTGAGATTGTCACAAAAACAGTTACTGTATACAAAAAGAAAATAGAAATGTAAGGATAACTTTAAATTTACTGGTCACATTATCAAATGGCAGTAATGACGAACATGCAATGAAAAAGAACGATAAAAGAGAAAGAGAGAGAGAATATAAAGAAATTTGAAAAAATATCTACTTAAAAAACACAGAGTATAAAATAAAAAATATTTGAGAAATATTAAAATTCATTCAATAAAGGTTGGGGTGAGTGCATGTAAATAGGGGTAAATTTTAACATTGAGATATAGTTGATGATATTTTAGAAGGATATTTAATAAAAATAAAGTACATATGCAGTCACAATCATGACAAAATTAAAAAAAAAATATGGGGTAAAGAAACCCTATCTTTTAGGCAATAAGTTTACTTATTTTATAATTAACTTTATTTGTTTTTGACGCTATCCGTACCCTTGTACTTTGTACTCAATAGTTTTTATTCAAAATACAGTATTGAGAAAGAACATTATTTACAATAGCTTTCTTATTCATATAATATTGAAAATTAACATTTGTGAGCCACTTCCTTTAAATAGATTATTTTTCGATTTTATACCGTTTTAATATCTTCTTTTAAATATTACTGTTATACGTATTGTTTTTTTTTTTTTAAAAAGAAGGGTATATTAATATTTTCCCCTAAAAAGAGGATTTGGTTCATTCAGGATTCTTATTTTCTCCTTTGAATTATATTTTAGTTCAAACTAGTGAATTTAATAAAATACATTACAAAAAATATTACTATTTTTCATAATTTTATATTTTAATTTAATATTATGAAACCTACTTTACTGATTTAGGTTCTTCTTCTTAATCGAATTAATTTTAGCAAGATTTTAGTTTCTAACCTAACCCTATGTTTCCTATTCGAACATTCAAGTAATAAATAAAAAATAAACACATACATGATTAAACGTAATGAAAAAAGCCAACAAAAAAATGGAACAAACCATGGTGGAGAATTGACAACGCTGAACAGTAGGTTCATTAGTTGCGCCGAAATAAAACATCCAAAGACATTCACAATGAAAATAAAGTAACAAAATGGAAGGTTGGACATATAGAAGAATGAAGAAGAACACCTTTTTTGTGCAGTGAAAAAATCCAAAAAAAGAGATAATTAGAAAAATAACACAAATATTCAGTTGCTCTTCAATTGTGACTACAGACACCAAGTGCTTCGTACTACGATGGGAACACCAAGTCAACCAAGGAGCCAATGCTAGGGCAATAAAACTAACTGTGAATTTGATGAAAGCATTCCCATATTACTTACATTATATATTCATAGTAAACATCTTCCTTCTTAAACCTCGTCCCGTAGGTACGTAGGAGGTCGATAATTGTTGATAGTAAGGTACTTGTTGATAAGCCGGATTTGTAGGTGGTGGTGGAGGAGGTGGTTGGTTTTGTAGGTATGTCGGTACTTCCCTCAGAGACCGAGAACGAAAAGATGGCGGAGGCCGAGGTACAGGTTCTTGTTGAAAAGAAATCTCACGTCGAAACATATCTGAGCGGTGTGGAGGGGCTTGATGAATGTAATGGTCTGGTAGGTAAAAATCCTGTGGGTACACGGGATCCTGGCGGTATAAATGCCCGTGGCGGAAAGATGGGTCCTGCCAAAGAGGAGGATCTTGTTGGAAGGGTTGGTCAGGTTGTAATGATTCTCTTCTTGATGACTGACCTTGAGAAGGAGATTCTCTTCTGGATGAGGGTCCTTGTTGGAATGATTCACGGCGAGACGAAGAGACAGACGGTCCTTGAGGAGATCCTCTTCGAGGTGAGGTCCCAGGTAATAATAATGTATCTTGTAGGGGAGATTCCCTCCTTGACGAGGGCCCTTGTTGCATTGATCCTCGTCTCGATGATGGCCCTTGTTGTAATGATTCTCTCCGAGAAGAAGGAGCTTGTTGTGGCGACTCCCTTCGAGATGAAGGTAGTTGTAGAAACGAAGGATCTAGTAATAAAGATTCCATTCGTGTTGACTGATTTTGTTGCAGGGATTCTCTTCGAGAAGACGTTCCCTGCTGCAAAGATTCTCTTCTGGACGATGGTCCTTGTTGCAACGATTCTCTCCGAGATGACGGCCCTTGTTGTAATGATTCTCGTCTAGAAGATTGTCCTTGTTGCAACGATTCTCTACGGGATGATGGCCCTTGTTGCAATGATTCTCTTCTAGAAGAAGGTCCTTGTTGCAGGGACTCTCTTCTGGAAGATTGGCCCTGTTGTAAAGATTCTCTGCGAGAAGAGGGCCCTTGTTGTTGCAGAGATTCCCGCCTTGATGAAGACCCCTGTTGCATAGAGCCGCGCCTGGAAGAAGGGGGCTGAAGGAGTAATGCTTCCTGTCTCAATGATTCCCATCGGGTTGCCGAATCTTGCCGTGACGAGTCTCTGAAGAATGAATGCTCCGGGACAAGCAAGTGTTCTTGCCGCAACAAGTTTTCCCGCCTACCTGACAGTCCCTGCCGATGTAGAGTCTCTTGGCGAAATGATGGTTCATTGTGATAGACTGGCTCTTGCCTAAGCAAAGGTTCATGACGATAAACAGGATCCTGTCTAAGTAAAGGGTCATGACGATAAATTGGATCTTGCCGGTGTAATGGGTCATGACGGTATACTGGCTCCTGCCGATGTAAATGTTCATGACGATAAATTGGGTCTTGCCGGTGTAACGTATCATGACCAAGAACAGGTACCTGTTGCAGTAAATGATCATGTTGGTGCTCAGATACATGCCGATAATAGTCTCTCTGACTCTGAGGGTCTTGTCTGACTGAAGGATCGTGTCGTAATGAAGTGTTCCGATGAAATGATGTTTCTTGTCGAAAAGAAGGATCTCGGTGATAAGAAGGTATGTGTTGTTGTCTGAAACGGAAAATTTTCATGACCAGAATCAAAATGGTGTATATGCCTTTACTTTAGTATTAGGTAAATGTTTGTATTTACTATAGAATAATCCCGAAACGTTTGATGTTTTCTTTGTTCTGTTTTTTAAGCAATCTTCTAATAAAAGTAAGAATTCAATAAAAGAGTTTTTATTCATTTTCTAAATTGTAATAATTCATTATAGAAAGTCATAAGATTCCGTAGGGAAAGTGATTACAGATCAGTCTGTTAGTAATTTTGTTGAAGTAATATCCCTGAATTCACATAACAGATTTGTTTTTAGTAAGTTATTCAATAATATAGATTATTAATTGAGTTGATAAAATTTTAATTTGGCTCATGAAGGTTGAAATCTCAGGTCATTTGCATATCTATTTTAATTTCCCTCATTTTGATTTTCTATAGAATCGTAAGAAAAAAATCGTTGAAACGAACAATAAAAAAACCATGGACATACAGATATACGTTTCCACCATAAACATTGCCAAGACAAAGACCTATATATACATTGACAACTATGAACAACACCTAAATCCAAGATCTACCTTCCAGAGAACGAAATAAAACAAAAACTGATTTCTAGTAAGAACTTCAGCATGGACTTTATCGTTTAATCAACCTGTGAAAGCGAGCAAGCAATGGAAAAATAGTAATTAACGATAAATAATTCAAAACGTCTTGCTAGAAATATACATCGTTTTCCATGTTAAGTACTGAATTAGCTTTAAGAAAGATATATACTCCGTAATGTAGCTTACATTTTTCTACCTTACAAATTATAATTTAAATGAATAGTTCATAGAGAAAGTGGCTCTCTATTTTTGTTGTAATAGATACTCCCATTTAATTAAACCTTTAAAATATCCTTATATAGAATGAGAATAATGTTCTTAATTTACTTTGGACAAATTTCTTTGTTTAAAAAAACATTGGTTAAAATAGAGATCAAAAACTTTTTTCTACTGTTGAAAACTTAATTTATCACCAAATCCCTCAATGGGGAAGAAGCAAAAATTAAATAGAGCATGGACGCTTAAATGAACAAGAAACCATTGTTCATAATTATTGAGACTATCCATAAATTAAATTATCAATGTAAATTCTCTTATATTATTATAATTACTAAGGAAGGACGTTTTTCTGTACTTATGTCTGTGAATTAAACAAAAAAAGCTGTTCTAGAAGTTATTTAAAAGACCTGAAAAATGTATATATATATAATCATACATGTGCAATGATTGCAGCGACGCGAAGGGCCATCTCCTCTGGCGATCATTGACCATGTGTGGTTGTCTAAGAGAAAAAAGAATTCGTAACTAATAGCTAATTTATAATAAATATTATACAAATACAACAAAAACTATCGTTACAAAAATAAGTGTCAATTGTGTCAACCTACATAGTGATTCAAAATGAGCGCGAAACCGTAAAAAATGATGTAAGCAGACCGAACCGACACCGAAAAGTTATTAGTTTTGTTAATTTAAAATATTTTTTAACAATAATTAAAGAAATAGTTTGCTATTGTCTCGATGGCATATGAGTGAATATAAAACTAATTAATGTTTTTGATGTCGCCGAGAATTAATAAATCCTTTTATCAACCTCTGGCACGTGCCAGTTATTTGCATATCCCGGTTTAATTTTGATTGGAGCCCTCTGTGATCAGATATATATACTTTCATTTCCATAGTTGAACGCTTGAAGAGTTCAGATACAATTCCACAAAGTAATTAATGAACTGAATCATTTGAATTCCTATGGTCATGATACTGTGAATCAATGATTTATCACATTTCATTGGTAATTTGTTGTGTGCTGAGGACAATTTATAATATGTGGTTAATAGGACTGTAGTTTCAATCGAATATGACCGAGGCCTGGGTGTCAATTAAAACATTTATTCTGCCAAAGTTTCTTACTATAAAATTCCGTCATCAAAGACCTTCATCAACAACAGAAAACCACAATACAATCTGTGCGGTGAAAACCGTGCAGTGTTTAGTTGTAGGTGCATTATCAATACCCTAAATGAGGGTAAAATTGGTAAAAAGAATGGCCTGATTGCTTCATCACCGGTGCTAGACTACGCTAGGAGTAAATCCATCTTCTGCACAGCTCCTATTAAGTTCTGGGCACTTGGCTATATGATGAGTCCCATTACCTACTTGAGATAACTTATTATATATAGTTGTTTAATGATTTGGATTACCGCATACTTCAGAAGGCTTTGATCAAAAAACACTTCATTTGCTGCTAATGTTTTAAAGGTTCTAAATTGCCCATCGAAAAAATACATATGTATAATTTCTTTTCTAATGGCATAGATTTTAGTTGATTGTTATTAACCCCGGAATACAAGTTCGTTTACTGCTGAAATCGATCCGGGAGGTGGTGGAATTTCAAGAAATGGAAAAATATAAACTCTTCAAATCAGCTGTGAGTCGCATAAAAAAGAGACACATAGCTGATACGGATAAGAATAGGAGTTTGCTATGACCGAAATAATTATTTTTTTTTTTTTTATGTTCTATAATATCCCTATAAAGGTGGGTGTATTTTTCCGTCACCTAACATACATGAATAGTATATAAAGAGCACATTTGTACAAAATTAATGCATTGAATTAATTGCAAGATGTGATAGCCTTCGGATTATTTCAAGGTACATTTAGGGAGCTCCGGTTAATCATGTGAGTTCAGACTTTGGCCTCAATAAACTTGGCTGTCCTAGAGTCATGGGTTCCATTCCCATGTGGGAAATAGGAGTATGTTTCACGAACTCACTCAGTGTAAATCTTGTTCCCCTGGCTAGAAACGGATGGCAACCTGAAAGATAACCTGTCTCGATTAGCCTCAGTAACAAAAAGACGACGTTAACCAATAACAAAAAAGATTTGAGTTAGGTAAATACACTAAGATCGTTTAGTAGAATACTAAGATTAAGTTAGATTAATTAGCATGATGGACTTTAATATTTATTATGAAGAAATTAAGTGTACCGAATTTACATAGTTAATTCTAATTTTGTTCCCAAAGAATGGAGTGAACTTAGCCTTTTTAAGCTCTGCTGATGAAGGCATAATTAGAGTTTAAGTACATATTGAGTTAAAGTAGTGCAGAAGCATAAAGATATGAGCCATTTGACACATCAAGCTAGTTGGTAAAGGCGCTTTAACCTCTTTCATTATCAGATCATTCAAGCTGTATAAACTCTAGCAAACACCGCTTTTAAAATGTAGGCACTTGATTTCTCGATGTTCTATTGAAGATTTTTACTATGATATAATTTAATATCTCATTCCATGATGACTATTGTAGTAATAAATAATCGAAGTTGTCTTCTATCTTCCCACTGAGATATCCATCCATATTCATTCGTTTCTTTTCTGATTCCGTCTTCTTTATTCATGGTTTTCTGTGTAGATGGAATGAGAGTTGGCTCATTCTACACTCATCTTCTCTGCTGATTTTATTTGGGCATTTCACTTTCTCTATTGATGCTAGTGCGATTCTTTCCTGGAATCAATCAACAATCGTCCTTGACTTCAATAAATTTGATGTGGTTAGTTTTCTAAAAATGTTCTTCTATATCTGAGTCTTCTATAAAATGTTTTATCAATCTTGACACATTCTTCGACCTTAGCTAATCAACCTGGCTATAGATTTTCTATAGATATCATGTGTCCAATTTTCCAGTCTGTGTCAAATGCCTTATGCCCAGACGAGGCACATATGCCCCAGACCTGAATAAGAACAGTCTCAGAGAAGGAGGAGAGAAGGGGAAGCTGGAAGTATAGTATATCTAGCGAAACGTCGGCCAAAAACAAGAAGAAACGGCCAAAACCCGGAAACTTTAATATTAATAATGGCAAGGACCGTGGAAGAGTACGATTATTTTTTTCATAAATTATCCAAGTAATTGAGAATAACTAATATCAGACAATAAAATCATATCATTAATTATCCCTTTAGGGAAATCAGCTATTCAAGTCGTACTCATGACGCGATTTTCGATAATCCCTCATATGTCCATCGAACTCCCACCTAGGAGATTACGAAAATGAGGTCTTTTCAAAATTTTATATATATATATATATATATATATATATATATATATATATATATATATATATAGTTGTCTGTTAACGGTCTACCGGCCCTAATGTTTGTTTGGTCGTTACCAAACTTTATATTTAAACGTTTTATGCAAAAATAAAGATCACATTTGTCTAACAGGAGGAAGGGGGAGAGGGAGTTTACACGTGGGCATTTTGAAAATTCCTAAAATCTCCGTTATTATGCATTGGATTGAAACATTGTATTGAACCAATTTATTCACTATCTTTAATATTAACCGAGATATTTACATTGTTTTAGTTTTCAGCCTTCAGTAAACCCTCACTCAAACTCATATCATATTAATAATACGCTATTATATTATGAAGCACTTTATTTGAAGCCTAAATACCAAATATTGTTCTCACTTTTAATTTTTGAGGTAAATGCAAATACTTGACGCACGTGGGAAACCTGCTTAGTTAACGCAGCCCCTACGTGACGGCCTTTTTCTATTGGCCTCCCCTAGAGATCTAAGAGAGGTAACTTAGAGTATCCCACTTTATTTAAAACTCAGACAAGACGGAGCAGTAGAGAAACAGAGTTAGAGCAGTAAGTAAGCGTCTCAGGACAACTGATTAACAGGAAGGTTTCTACTTAAACCCAGTACTTATTGCAGTGTGTGTAACTTAGTTCGTGTGTCTAATTAAGCTTCTTATCTGGGGAGGTTTCACTTACTATGGATGTTTCATTCCAAGACTCAAGGTACAAGAGTGAGCTTCTAAACTAACAACCCAAGGAGCATTCAGTTTTCCTCTCAGAGAATTAAGAAATATATTATAATACACTCTATTCTCACTGGTAAATGAAACTACTCATAAGTTTGGTGATTTAGGGCAATGCAATTCTTTTACAAACGTATATACCAAACTTTTGTTAGTTTTTGTGGTCTAATATTCTTTTTTAACAATCTTGTACGAAAGTCCTAAGAGTCTTTATCAAAAACCTCCTACAATCTATCACTTGTATGATTGCCTAATTTTTTCTGAAGTTCAAACAGCCCAAAAAAACACTTGTATTTTAACTATTTGTGTCAAAAATCTGACATCTATCGAACGTTAGAAAAGTGTAAGAAATTTTGATAAGTAATACATTGAAAATCAGTATATTTGAATGCACTTAAGGAACTCCCATTTCTGGCGAGTAACCACTTCTTTCTGTAAAGTTTCGACAGCTAGATGGCGAAACTAGGTTTAGTTTGCCTAGATACTAATTATTATTTATTTATTTGGTGTCAGAACTCAATTTGGAGTGATTTACACTCTTCATCAAATTCCAAATGGTAAAATTAGTCCAAATACTTGAATGTAGCAGATAATAATTCATCATTTTTCAGTAGTCTCTATTTCTTGATTACGACTTAGCTCAGATAAATAAGAAAGTTGAATCATATGTTGAATTTGATTTAAAGTTTTATATATATATATATATATATATATATATGCATTGGTTGCATTAAAATAGGTAATCTATAATTACCTAAGATAATGGTCCATAATACATAAGCTTATTAAAGGAGTTTCCATTTAAGCTGAATCATTAGCATAATATCAGTACAGAAACGCATTCATGTTTTATGTTCTACGACCGAGGCATTGCATTTAAGGGTCAATATATGTATTTATATTTAACGGCTGCAATAGAAGTAATAATACATGACCGGAGGCCGTACTTCAGTCCGTACAAAGGTATGAACAACTGTATTTAGAAAATGAACGTAAAGAAATGTTAGAGAATAAAACCGAATGTTGTTCCACTCACTTTTTTCTATCTTGAATATTACCTGAGATATTTGCATCATCAGTCATCCTAGTTTAAAAATAAGCCTATGTATCATGAGTCGTCTTGTTTCAAGCTTATATACCAAACATTATTTTCAACAGATCTTTACATGATGAGATTTATGTAAATATAATGTGATGACGTCGTCCATTAAGATTATATTTCTTGACTCGATTGTTAATTTACTTTTAATTTTTATTTTATTACAATATACCGCATCCACTATTCCCATTAACGGTAGATGGATCTATATTTCTTGGAACAAACAAGTTTCAGTTAAAAATTCAAAAAGCCTTTTTATGTCTACTTCATCGTCTCCACGGAGTTCTCTTAAGTTCGGTTCGAGGTTCAAAGTTCTTCTAGGAAGATCGTGTTTTATACAATTAATGAGAGGTGTGATGTTAATTTGATTTATTCCCTATTCAATATTTAGCCGTTTCATTCAAGACGGAAGATCATTTTCGCTAATTACTGAAATCGGATCAGAATAGGAGGTGGGGGATTAGAGGAGGTAGAATTCGAAAATACCAAATAATTCTGTTATTACGAGTTGAATTGAAAAAAAACAGGTTGTAAAATTGATCTTGTTAAGCTATTCATGTTTTCCAATTATCCCTATACATTTTTTCGTAACTCAAATATCAAACGAGTTATTCGTACTTCTTATTTTCATTCTTTGGGAAAAATAACCCCACTTCTACTCATTAGACTTTTGTTTTGAAATAGGGAATACACGGTGAGATAAGATCAGTAGTGTGAGAAATCTGCTTTGTTTACGCAGCCCCTGCTTAACGGACTTTTTTTTTTATGACAATAGAATTAATTTTAGTTGTCGTATATCTCCAACGGTGTCTTTAGTGTGGTGGCCCACGATATTTCGCCGGTCTTCCAACCGGCTTCTTCTCTGAGAGCAAGCCAGACGACAACTGTAATAAGTTCCCAGTGACGGAGTTTAAAACAACATAGAATTAATTTCCAATGAAACACCAGGCGAAATATACGAGTATCTTATCAGAATGCAGCCACTAGAAGCTCGATGAACTAAAATTAGCCAAGAAGGAAATAAAATGATGACACTGGCATAGATATGCAGAATATAAGAAGGAAAAAGAATACTTCTGGCCAAGTGAAATTAAAAATAATAAGATTTAAAATAAAATTGGTTTGGATTTTGCTTCTGCAGATTGAAATTTTGAACGAAATGCGGTTATAAATGAATCGGTTCTATTACCTAAAACATCAACGGAACAGCGAAAATGAAATAACATGACATCGACAAAGAGGATATTAAAACACACAGTGCTATGGGCTTGTAAATGCAGTTGATCTATTGCTCCTCTATTTTTTTTTTCTTTTCTTCATTTTTTCCAAAGAATTGGTAATAGTCAGATATATGTGCTCATCTGATCAACATCCGAACTGTCAACAAGCCATAATGTTGATATCCATCACAGTAAGTGCTGAAATTGAGTTCTGTCCCTTGGCAAACAGCCTAGGCAAGCTCGTGGTTCCACGCAAATAAGCGGTGACTAATTCAGTTTCCTTCATCACAGAGTAGTTTCATCAAGTGGAAATCCAGTTTAGGCCCGCCATTTTCTGATATTTCCCAACCCTCTTTATTTTGAAATGAAGCCCTCGAAGACCTCTTTGGCCTTCAAATTGGGTTGGTTTTAATGTACCTGTTGCATTTAGGGCTCAATTATGGCAAGAGAAATATGAATTTATTCAGTGACAGACTCATTAAATGAAACCCATAGTCCTACCCTGGCTAGAAAAGGTACCTCCAGATAATAATACCCTATTAGCATGATTAGATGTGTATATGTGTGTGTGTGTATGTGTGTGTGTGTGTGTGTGTGTGTTTGTATGCGCGTGTTTGCTAAAGGTCTAGAGGCACAGGTTATTTGGATTTCATCGTTACCAAATTCAATCTATGATCAGTTCAAATAAGACTAAAGATTCAATTCAAAGAAAACCGTTAACGGAACGACACACGGAGTGTAGACATGGCGTCATATAGAACACTGTGAAAAATCACCCTTGCTTATGAGTCGGGTACATAAAGAATCTTGTGGATGAAATATTACTGGAGGTTTATAAATGAACCGAGATCATTGTGTTTTTGTGTTCCTATTTTACTCCTAATTATGCGATTTTCTTTAGTAGCTTCTGAATAAGTAAACAATTCACGTTCAGCAGTAGTCTTCTCTTTATAACAATTTAATCTTATTTGAGAGGCTTTCATTATTTGTTGGAGTTTAGAAACTGCTTTGTACCTGATATTTTTAATTTAATTCAATATTTTTTACTTTCCTAATTTTATTAACTATGAGAAAACATGAATTTGAGGGCAAAGGAGTGGTAAGTAAAAGCACGGAAGTAATAGAAAATATATTAATGAAAACTGGTTGGATTATTGCCCTATTTATAACTTTTCCGATCACCAGTATTTGAGTAGCTGACGGCTGAGTATGCGTCATAATGCACTTGATCTAAAAAATAATATGTCATAAACTATCATTCCAAGAGTTACAAGAGTTCGTTGACATATTTAAGATAGTATTCTGAACAAAGGCTGTGTCATTACTAAGACACACCTACACTGTTATCACCAATTAATATCTGGACTAACCCCACTGTTCTAATATATATCTTCCATCTTGTGGATGAGTAACACATGTTGCACAAGGCTTTTGATAGTATCTGTAACCGGCACAAGATGAATGGGGGTGTTACACGCAGTCTATGCCCAGCTACAACTACTGACCTAAATTAACTAGACTTGAATAAATATGACATGAAGAATGCCAGCTGATATTTACTTCTGCTTGTAATTATAATTGCTAAATAGGCTATCACTTAAATTTGATATTGCATGGGCCATTTAATTTGGAAATTATTATATCCAATAGTAGGAGATATTCTAAACAAATTTCGAAATTGACATCCTACGAAACTTCATATGACATCTTTTGGCGCATCCTATAACACCCACATGCTAGAATGGAACGTGATATCTTGGATTCTACAGTATTTTAAATTTCTCCCGTTATAAGGAACCCGAGTAAACTCGACTTCAATTTTATGTCGCATACATCTAAGGATACCCAGTTGTTTTAAATGAAAATCTCATTAACTGACTCCTACTCACTGTTTACTGAAGGTACAAAAAAAAAAAATAGTAATAATTCCCCATAAAAGAGATGGATAAATATTGTAGCGTGACAATTGTAGTATGTTACCTATTCTATAAGTTTGATTATGTAACACTTCGATCTGACACATCATAACGAAAGTCATGATTTCACAGAAAGCAATTCCTCAAGCACTAGAAGAAGCTTTTGACAAGAAAAACAGCGTATACAGAATACTAGAATTCCTAAAAAGAATATTTATAAGGGACGAAATCTATGTTTTCCATTTCAATTATTATGATTTTCACATGCTTATTTTATTAACGAGATATTTGCATTTTATTAGTTTTCATAAATATTAATATTATTCACCTCATAAATATTAACAGAGTTAATATGTATTTTGTTTTTAAATTTTACCCAAAAATAACGACTAGTAATTTACAATTTATTAAAAAAGCTTGCAGTAACATATTTTGGGGAAAAAGTGCTTTTTTTAGAGTTTCTTTTTCATTATACAATACATATATATATATATATATATATATATATATATATATATATATATATATATATATGTAATTAGAATTTAATTTCTATAAATAAGGTTTTTTGTAGACTTCTCTGGATGGTTTTCCATTTTTAGTTTTCCCAAATTTCCAAACTGTCAGAGTTGTCTGAAGGTGGAAAAATAAAAGCCCAGTAAGGCAGTTAAAATGTAGGAAGTAATAAACTTGTTTTGTCCGAAAAAGGGGATCGGCTCATATGTTATTCTGGAGAATTATATATTTTTTATTTGGCGTTTTATATTCATGAAAAGGGGAAAAAACTATTCAAGGATTCCATCAAGAGAATTGCATCCCCTAGGCGACACTTACACCCCTCCCGCTGGGCAGGAGGGAAGTCTACGGGGGTTCAGGGTTCTTTTGAAAATATTTTATGGAGTAGCGTCTAAGTTGAAGTATGGAAAGCAAAGAATATCTTATGTATTCCGATTACAAAGCCTGCCTTCAAAATCATTCTTCCTTTAAGGTTATTTTCTAATGATTGAAATGAATTGAATGTGATTATTTTTAGTTAAATGAATAAATCCAGGAGAAACCAATTGATCAGGATCAATAAAAAGGCCTTGTCCTCTACTATTGTTTTAATTTATGCAAAGCGCACTTTCAGAGTCAGCCCTCCATCGTCAGTACCTGCTGACAAACAAAAACCTCAAGACTAAATAACAAACACAGCTTGGCCAACAGTGTAAAATAGTCACAAAACAATAAAAAACAAAACCAGGATCCCGGATAAAACGAATATCCAGGATAAAACGAATTCAAAATTAAAAAAAAAATAGTCTGTTTTTAAATTATTTTTTATATATATATAGTTTATAGATGTTAGGTTTTTATATTTGACACATGCTTATCGTTTTTAACTTTTTTTAAAATTTTATTAGTTGATTATTTTTTAAATTTTCTACGTGTTTTATCCTGGATATATTTTGTTTTTTATTGTTTCGTGACTGTTTTTACACTGTTGGCGTTGCTATGTTTGTTATTTAGTCTTAAGGTTTTTGTTCATCAGCAGGCACTGACGATGCACACTTGAGCGATTCTTCAGTAATGTTGGACATTGGGGGAAAACATAAAAGTTTTAATTTGGGATTTTGATTGTATTGTTAGTACCACATAAACCCTTTTCAATTGAGCAGATTGATTTTTAGCCATATTATTGCAATGGTTTTTACATAATGCCTGGTTATAATTGCTATGTTAAAAAAAGCCTTGGCTTATTAAATTCGTCGTGAACTCTTATTTCATTTTATAAATTATTGTTGCTTCCAGTACACATTAAGGGTATTATAACAAATCAAAAACTGACACAAAAGATTTATAAAATTCCTCTAATTTTTTTTTTTACATCGAGCTGAAAATAATTTTATTTAATTGAATTCGCAAATCGCTTGTGTTTGCTTGAAAAAATACCACTTGGCATGCTTTTAGGAGTATATTGTCTTATTTACAACGTCGTCAGATCTTGCCTAAACTTGCCTATTCATTAAATATTTTACTTTTAGTGTTAGTGCGGAAGACGTATTATACCTCCCGCGGACCTTTCCCACCTACGTACGGTGATTCCTCAAATTTCGGGGTCAATCATAGGAATAGATGTAAATTTAATTAAACGGTTTTCTATTATTTTGCAAGCAATATCGTCCAACGCTTTGATCAATACTGAAAAGTTTGAAAAGTTTACAAGAGAAACAGCTGAGATATTTGTGGATTTGTATGGATGGTATTACATGCCAGTAACAGTTCACAAACTGTTAAAACATGGCCCGGAAATAGTCAAACACGCTATTGTACCAATTGGTATGCTGTCAGAAGTTGCTCAGGAGGCTAACCATAAATACTTCCGCGCATACAGAGAATCTTTTTCAAGAAAATTTTCAAGGACGGCTACCAACAGAGATATCCTGAATAATTTGTTAATTAATTCAGACCCTTTAATATCACATTTAAGGCCAACACTTATCAACGATAGCGATCGCTTAGAAAGAATATCTTCGGAAGTAATAGGACTTCTAATTGGAAAATAAAAAAACATTTGAAATTTTAGAAATGTTAGATATTCTTCCAGCTTACAAATTCTCATTATTAAATTAAATACATAGATTTTTTTTTTTAATTTTTATTCTAGATATATTTTTGTTTACAATTTTAGTATTGCGTTTGTGAACTTCAATTTATTAAAAAAATAAAAATTTATAAAACATATGTTGATATTATGTGTCTACAAATCACAATTCTCTACATAGTGAGCGGTACATAGTCTGTATGTACACATTTAAAATACATCCTACCGTTATATCGCATCTGGCAATATTGCTGATCAGGTAGTTCAATAGAGTATTCGATGTGCTTTAAAATTACACCAGAATCAATATTCTAGGACCAGTTGAACCGGAGATATTAATGAATGTCCGGCTTACCCTATCACTCGCTCCAGTGTGCGATGGAGCCGCTGACTCTGAAAGTGCACTTTGTATAAATTAAAACAATAGTACAGGACAAGGCCTTTTTATTTATCCCGAAACTATACATTCTCTATAGAATGATAGTGATTCATTCATATCATTATTAGAATGCGTATTTTAATTTGCCCCTTGACTAAAACCTAGAACTGAAAACTATAAGTGATTATCTAATGATTTTGATCAACATTCCGAATAAAAAAAAAAAAAAAAATCCGTCTCACAGAATCTGAGAAAATCAAAAAGATTTTCAGATGGTGATCGATAATAGGCGTCTTTCATAAATTTAAAACAGTCAAGGCTAAAGGCCATTCCGACACTGACATGATCGGAGTTTCCCACCATGTTTCACGTTCAGTTCACGTTTCTTCTTAAGTACATATACAATGTACCAGTATTTAATATTCAAGCTAAGTATAATACACGATGTTATATATAAACATGATATAATCATATACGTTAATCAGACGAGGAAGGAGAGATTTGACTTAAAAATACAAATAACTTCTTATAAGGATATGACAAAAAAAAATGGAGGATATAATTTTTTATGTAATGCAAATTTTTCGAAGCTTTAGCTGTTAAGAAGAATGGAACATTTTTATGGATGTAACGTTTTAAAACTAGGTAGATCATAAGCCTTTATACAAGAATAAAATTGATGGATATATGTTTAGAATTGCAGAACTTAAAATATGGTAGGGCTTGTATAGGATTTAATGAACAGTGCATAAAATTCGCAAAGCATGGCGGTGATGTTGAACGAATGAAGGAACTTTTGTCAGTAGAAGATAATGACTTGGAAATGACACAAGTTAAGATAGAAGATAAAGGCGATGTAATTTCATTAAACGTTCTATAACTCAAGACATTTAATGCGGCTTTAGTCGGTCGCTTTTGTTACGGAGTTTCAAAGTACCAGGGCTAAGAAGCTTCTTATGTAAAACTTCAAATAACAGATTAAAACGACTTTTAAAAGCAAATGAATAGTATTCCTCGAGACACAATGAATTTGACGACATTTAACGAAATTCAGAAAGTCTTTTACTATTAATACATTGACAATGAACACATCTCATTTAAAATTAATTTAAAATGTATGATAGTGATCTTTATAAAAAAAAGGAAAGTAAATGGGATTTTCTTTAGCATTCGCCCTCACCATTAACAAATATTCATTATCCCACACTATAATACCAATTTCCACAAAACGGAATTTTTTGGTAACCGGTTGAAGATCTGAGAACCAAGTTTAATTTTTGTTAGAAGACAGTATCTAAGTACTGATGTTGCACTGGCGTCATCAAATTCTTTGGTACTCCTCACGAATTTATACGCCTATAAGAAAAACAGTAGCTGTGCAAGCATTAATATTTATTTTAAATTAAGAGATAAATAAAAATAAAATTATAAAAAAAAAATGGAGTTACAGCGCATCCAAAAAACGAAATAACGGCAAAAGAAAAATGAAATTAACAAGAAACCTATTTATATTTTTAACGATGTGTATGTTTTATTTTTTTTTCGGAAAAATACCTTTTAAAAAAATTAGCTATTTATGCACCACCTCTCCCCGGAAGGAAATCTGCGGAATTCCAAATGACACTTAAAATATTTCAGCATTTGGAAGGAAATTCACCGGCATCAATTAATACGTAATAATATTAAATTATGTATCGAAAAAAGTTAAAGTTAGTGAAGAAGTTGTAAAATACAATGCTAACCATACTAAAATATCTCCGTTTTAATACGCGCGATCAAAAAAATAGTATAGAACATGTCCTATGTGGTTATCGGTCACTTGAAATGAAACATCAGCTTGCTAACGTTTCGTTTAATTTATTACCTTTGTCAAGGCAATTTGAATGTTGTGAATATTAGAATATTCAGGTCTTGTGCACTATTCAGTCAAATGCTAAAATAAAACATCTAAAATATTAAACGTTCTTTCGGGAAGGAGAGTCGCAGACAGTACAACAATGAAATCAGGCTGTAGAATGAATTATAGAATGTAATTTCTTGATCTTTTTGTCAATTAAACAGTCATACATAATTGCATCTTAAATAGGGACAGACCCTCTTCCTACTCTGATTTTGCTTTTTCGTTTTTTACTTAATTTATTAAAACGTTTAGACTCCCAGGTTCAAGGATAATGGGCATTAAGTATCTGAACATTTAGTATTTTTAGCAGATTTATTTTAAGGGAAATCAGCTATTAACGTTAGTCTAATTCAATTTTTCAAAAATGACTTCAAATATCAAGTGATGAAGTTATTCGTGATCCAGATAAGAAAATTTTAAATAAGAAATCTAACAGGACATTTTTTTTTTTACTAATTTTAACTAAAGAGATATTTTATTTTTATTTATTAAGCCCAGTTAATTCACACTCCTCATACGGTTATCACTAATATCTACTGACATTAATCATTTTATGTCCAGGTTAAAATTCAACTTATATTTTCATATGCTTCTTATTACGAGTGAAGTAGAAAATTTACACAAATCATAACCACTTGAACCTTTCTTTGTAGAGATTACAAAATTCCGTATAAGTGCAGTAAAAATTGACCGGGCGTTACAATGAAAATTCAACTTGAATAATTTTGAATATTAATTATGATTTCCATATCGTGTTACATAATAAAAGAAAGAAGGGAATTTATGGCAGACTTGCTCTCATGTGTGGGAAATAACAATCATTATGAAAAACAAAATGACCATCTAACAATATACCTTAAGCACTATATAATATTACTATTAATTTTTTTGAACGGAGTTTCCTTAAGGGCTGTTGAAGTTGTATTTATGACACTTTTTTAAACATTACTTCCAGCGGCCATACATAGTAAGTGATACAAATACCATGTGTGCAATTTGCTTGACTCATGTACAGATGACGTTGCCTTGCTTTCAAATCCCTATTTTTTTTAAAGTAAGACGCCTAACTATGCATGAAATATGAGCTGGAGAGATGGATAAAACCCTTCTTCTACTCCTATTTCTTTTTGTATATTGTTTAGAACCCTGATTGAGAAATAAAATATTCCCGAATGTTCCCAATACTGCTTTGATCATTTCAACCTATATGTGACAAAAATTAACCGATTAAATAGAATAAAACCGAATGGTGACAAGGACAGTAGAAGGCGTATGTTACTTGTAAATACTCTTGTAAATGGACTTTATATGTGTAAGAGCAGGTATTTTCAGACTTTTCCAAGTTTATCTTTTCAAGGTTTATCTCGATATGGGTAAAAGAAAAACATAATATAGATGAAAGTCATACAGGATCACGTAAAATAAACAGATTTCCTATCTTCTAGCATTACACACGAATGAAACAATGTCTCCCCTCGCAGAAGTTCCACCTACACATTTACTATTTATACCATTCTAGAAGCTTTAATTAAACATGTCTAAATTTAATGTGAATATTACGGTGAGTAACCTAAGACCGAATGAACCAAAATTCAAATTACTCATTTAATACTTGAGTTACAGAATAATTATTGTTGTTTATTAACAATTGCCTTTTTAAACAAGATTTCATCTTGAATATTCGAGGGATAATACAAGAGATGAACGGTATTGCAAATTTTTACTCTCTACTTAACCCCCTACCTTCCTGGTCCTATTTTGGTCGATAACGAACTTCATCTTTTGGAAATGTTTAAATACCTTGGTTAGGCAGCGATCTTTTTCCAGACCAACACACACATGCACATACGCATTTACACACACACACACACACACACACAATATACATACATACATACATATATATATATATATATATATATATATATATATATATATATATATATATATATATGTATATAAACATACATATATAAGCTCATTTTCTAGATAGGGCCAATTAACGTTTAAGTTTCTTTTCGCCAAGTTTCGAAACTTCCCCCATTAGAAATATCAATCAAAGAAATGAAAGTAGTTTTGAAAAAATGAAAATGAATAAGCTTATTGCAAATATTATATCTGTGATGCCAAAAGAAAGATGCAATTGATGTTTGGTAGCATAACGTACCATGTGTAGTTTTATCTGTGTACATGATTAGACTATCAATGCGTGGCTTCCGTCAGACGGAGCGAAACGAATTCATGACACACTCTAATCAAAACAATATGAAGGAGTCTTGAAAAAACAAATAATACAAAACTGTATGTTTTTATATCGTTCCATATTGTGTGGCCAACATGAATTTCAGGTAGGTATATTTGTGTTGGCTAAAAAAATACCAATGTAATTTGAAAGATCTGGAAAGAAGTAGGTATTAATTTCACAATTTAGGTTGGTGAGAATTTAAACGATGCGTACGTAATAAAACCGATTTCAAATTTGGTAAAGATTTTTATTCGTGTATTTAGTAATTCAAAATACAACTCGTTTGGTGCCTTTCTTTTAAAAAGGGAATACGCTGCACGAAGTTGTGGCTCCGAATTTGTTTTCTATTACTTTTCTGTTTATTTATTTTTTCTAGTTATTTGTAGCTTTAACTATTCATGACCTCCAAGTGATAAGACACGATGCCTCTATGTGAGATAAGAAGGTTCAACCCATAACAGGTCTCGAAGCTCTTCGACAACTTTTAAGGGAAAAACGAACTGCCAACAATCGGCTCATGCCCCATCATTAATAATGATATGTCGATATCATTATCGGGTATAAATATTAAATCAAAACCCCATGCACACATACTCACAAAATACTTGAACAAAGTTTGTTTTCGAATTTCGTCGCCGTTTGTGCACAAACCAAAATCACAATCATACGTTACCTCCAAACTAAGTAGACGAATAGGGCTAATGACGTAATCCATGAACAGACGAGAAGTGCCAGCATGTCCTAGAGCCGCCGGCTGGATCGGAACTGTCACAGAGACTATTTCTGTCGGGTAACATCCCCACCACGGAGCTCCCTTGACGGACGGAGGGGGACAAATTCGATTTCCGTTTTTTTTCTTCTTCTGGAACATCGGCGGTGTGACAAATCCAACACAAACACCCATAGGGGAAGCGACATTGGATTTCACCGCACTTCTTATGCACGTCGAGGAAGGTTAAATTAATGAGAGCCCAGAAGTGTTCTTGAGGTCGGTTTAATGAAGAAATACTAGCATCACATGATGACTTTACGACTCTTCCGCATGGAATCGTCTTGAAAATGTCATTTTAAGGAGTAGAAATAATAATTGAGCTCGGGCCTCATAAAACCCCATAAAAGGTCCTTCGGGAATGTTTTCATTAGACATGAACATAAACTAGGAAATGTCAGATATATTACTTAATATGGAAGTGGTGTTTATTGCAATCCTGTCAAGCGGGCTTGAATAGGCATCTTCTAAGAGCTTGAGGTTAGCAATGCGTATTAACCTGTTGATCCTCGAACGTTTGGATAGCATTGTGAAATGGGTCCGACTCACGTGGTTAATTTATTTATTGAAGGACTCACTAAATGAAATCACTCTTCCTAGCATGGCTTGAATTGGATAATAACGTGCAGACAATCTGCTCGATTGGTTTTAGTTATATAAAGAGGAAGTTAATTTCATTTTAAACAAATCCTTTGAATTTGCTTACCTAATTGTTAACCTTCAAATTCCTGTGTAAACTAAGCAGATCTCCCACAAGTCTCACAACGTAAAAGTTCAATGACAACAATATTTGGTATTTAAGCTTCAAATAAAGTGCTTCATAATACAACAGCTTATTCTTAATATGACATGAGGAAGACTGGGGGTTTACTGGAGACCGAAAACTAAAAAAATGTTAATATCTCAGTTAATATTAGTGATAGAGAATAAATGTATATAATAACATTAATAGACCATTAAATGTGGAATTACGTTTGTTCTATACAACTTTTCGATCCGACGCAAAATAATGGAGATATTTGGAATTTCCGAAAGTCCCCCTAAACACTTCTTCCCACTGGTCCGATTTTAGCCGTTAACGAATTTGATATTCATTTTTACAGAAAACGTTCAAATATCGAGTTTGGTAACGATCAAACAAAAATTGCGTTCACTAGAGCGTTAACAGACATATATATATTATATATATATATATAATTTTGAACGGACTTCATTTTCGTCATCTCTTGGGTAGAATCAAATTATTTTCGAAATTCTCATGATGAGTATAACTTCAATAGCAGATTTCCTCTAAGGGAAATCTTCTAAAAGTAATAAATAGGGGTTTTGAAATATGAAGTAAAAAAGTTCAATGAAACACATTTGTTTTTCAAATTTTTTGCCCATTTTATAAAATGCAAAACTTTTGCTTTCGTAGTCTGGACGAATGAGGCTTGAGTTTGGATTCCTGAAGTGACACATACTACATTTTCTTGAGTTGAGTAACGAACTCAAGTAACATCCTTGTTTTTAGGAGTCGCTATACATCATGATGAGGGATTAAGGGACCTAAGATTGCATATGAATGCCAATAACATGGCCGTAACTAATAAAGTCATTTTAAAATTCTTGAAGTTTTCTTTGACTTTCTGCCAGAACCCTACACAAAGTCAATGGCAGATTGTCGTGATTAATTCCAATGTGCAGTACCTTCAGTAAGGTAGGTCAAAATTATATTAAGTTTTCCTAGAATAGAGCTTAGCGAACAGGTAGTCACGAGGTCTTAATCATCAACACAGATCTAAGAATGACTGCAGCCTTAAATCTATTTGGATCAAGTCCAAACTTTCTTTCATAGCCCTAACTCACTTTCCATCTTATAAATGAATTCTTATTTATAAACAGCATTTACTCAAAACAAACAGGTATGACGAAAATAATATTAAAATACAGACAACATGTCATTTATAAAAGTCGAACATTGAAAGTAATATTGTTTATAATAAAAATTTGATGAATATAATCATAAATTCCTGTATTTATTACATATTTTTCAATAATATATTTCTTTAAATAACAAGTTATTCGAGACAAATGATAAATTGTGGATAAATGAAATAGTCAATATGTAATTAAAAAGCAGAATGAATAGAATACTGAAACATACCATTTCTAATATTAACAGTTCAAAAACATTCTTATTACAACAATATTATTTGGTTCTGCCAGTACCCGGAACTCTGGTCTCAATCTAGGCCAGTACAATGCCAATTATGATTCAGGTAAAAAAGTTAAACTACCCAAATTCCAAGCGTAGCGTTCAAAGGTTTTGTCCTCAACACTTTACAACTACCTCCATTGCTATTTCTATATCAACATTGTTAAATGATTTTAAATGTGTTTTTTTTTTCTCAATATGTTTCTCTGAATATATATATATATACATATATATATATATATATATATATATATATATATTTATATGTAACAGAATGTTTTATGAGCCATTAGGTCAGAAAATAAAACTATTTCTTCAGATTTTCATTTATTTTATTCCCGGCGCGTTTCGAATGACACCACTCATTCTGAAGGTGTTATTTAGCTATACTGAAAGTTCAAAATAATCCTTATATTATACTATATGAAATATATTATATGTTACAGTCGACGTTAAAGCTATACTTCGCTTAAAAACCTTTTAGCACGTCTTTAAATCAATGGAGCGAGGCAACTATACTCGTATACCATTAACTATATTGATTTAAAGTTGTGCTAAAACTTTTTTACCAATTATAGCTTTAAGAGGCTGTATTATGCAATACATTTTACACAGTATAATATAAAGATTATCTTTTACTTTTAGTAATGTCTAAATAATGTCTTAAGGAATGGTGTCCCTCGAAACGCGTCGAGGATGAAATGAATGGCTATCTGAAGAAATAGTTTTATTTTCGGACCTTATGTCTTAAAAGACATTCTTAAATAATAAATGGTTAGTATATAAATCTATTGTATATATATATATATATATATATATATATATATATTTATATAACATATATTACGCATATATTATTATTTTACCGGTCTTCTGCTACGGGTCGGAGGCCAGAACCATACAAATAGCTTGAATAGAACCTCCCAATATTGAAGAGAAGAATGCTCCTATGCATCTTTGATGGAGTCTTCATTGACGGAAACTGAGGAAAAAGGCCTCAGGTGAGATTTATAATTTATCCGGATAAGCAAGTGTGGTCAGATTTATTAAAGTTGGTCGACTCCGATTGCCAGGAGGTTTATGCAGAACGGATTTAGTAAAAATGGATGAACAGGAGCTCGACGTTGAAGGGAGCTATCCATGGGAGAAGCCCGAAAGGACGGACGAGGATCAGATGCCGTTGCACTTCGTGTTAGGATAATTTTAGGAGGCAGGAACGGGAAGGTGGCTCCATGTGACCGTGACACCTGGCGGCAGCTGATAAAGGAGGCCATGACTTAGTGGGCTGTAGCCCCAATAAATGTGTGTATATATATATATATATATATATATATATATATAGAGAGAGAGAGAGAGAGAGAGAGAGAGAGAGAGCTCTGCGACATGTAATTCTGAATTCTATCTTGCTATCATAGGTCAAAGATTGTTTCTGGGTTAATGTCTACTATTTTCTCCCTTGAGGGAAATCAGCTATTGAGGTCGATACTACCTAGGAGATGACGAAAAACGGGGTCCATTCAAAACTATATGTGGGCGCGCGCGCGCGCGTGTGTGTGTGTGTGTCTTCGTAATTTTTGTTTGATCGTTACCAAACTTGATATTTAAACGTTTTATGTAAAACTAAAGAACAAATTCGTTAATGGCAGAAATCCGACAAATGGGAGGGAGTGGGAATTAAACAGGGAAATTTCGAAAATTCCTAATATCTCCGTTATTATGCGTCGGATCGAAAGATTGTATAGAGTCAATCGTATTGGAAATGTGATGTTCTGTACGTGTTTTCACTATCTTGATTATTAACCGAGATACTTGCATTTTTTTTTTTTGGCCCTGAGTAAACCCCCCCTCCTACTCATATCATATTAACAATAAGCTGTTATAAAATGAACCCCTTTATTTGAAGCATAAATACCAATTATCGTTCTCATTGAAGTTTTACGTTTTGACGTAGATGCAAATATGTGGCGCACTTGGCAAATCAGCTCAGTTAATGCAGTGACGGACTTCTCTTTGCATTTATTGCATTAGAGCTTTGCACATGCAGTTTATTTATGCCATGATGTTTTTGTTTTGTCAAGTTCCTATTCAGTTATTTTTACTAAAAACTATTTATTATTATTTACGTCAACTTTATGCTACTAAGGCTATTCGGGACTGGTTATCTACATGTTACCACCCTTTTCTAGCCAAGGTGGCCCCAAGGAGTTATTTAATGAGTCCCTCACTTCGTAAATTTCTACTGCTCAGGGCAGGAATCGAACCCGCCACTCTAGGTCTACCACGCGAGATTAAGACCAACGCCTCACCTCCCATGGCCAACCTGAGCCCTTACTAAAAACTTTATTAATACTATTCCTTTCGATTGTACTTCTACAATTTTGTACAATTTCTATTTAGTTCAGCAATAATAACCCAAACAAGCTTCCTTTGATAGGAACCAATTTAAATAAATTAAATCTTTAGAAACCTTTTTCTTAATTTTTTCTTTTGTAGTTATTCCCAGTAACATATGTAAAGTAGTTGTAGACTAATAATTGATACAGGTTTATTTTCCTTTATAATTAATAATTGAAATGGGCTAAAAATAAAAACAAACGTTAGAGGAAGATATTAAAAACATTTTCCCACCGTATGTTTCAATTTTATTTTACTTGACAGTTATTCAATTAACAGAATTGTATATTTGAAATAATGCCGGCAACGGGAAATAATGATGTCTTTTTATTAGCTCCCAACAGTCCTTTTATCTCTTTGTATTCACTGATTGCTCTACACTCGTTGTTGAATTGCATGTTCAAGTTGCCGCTATTTGCCCCGTAAATACATCAAATTAGAACCATTTTCAACGTAGTATTGTGTTATTCAACGTAGAACTGATTAATGGAAATTTCCTTTCATCTTTTACTCCTATTTTTGAGTAGCCTCAATGAAACATTTTATAACAGGTTTCTTAAGAGCCCTTTTATCTTTCCGATGCTAAAATAAAAAATTAAAGAACAGAAAAAACAGACTTTTCATTTTCTCTTGACTTTTCTTTCTGAAGATTAAAACTCAAGGCCGCATATTACTTCAAGGAAAGTATCATTCATTTTCTTTTCCCTTTCAAATCTGAATATAGTGAATAGATCAATAATAAAACATACAATAGATATTTAATATCTTATATTTCTTCTATGAAATCCCGCAAAATCTTGCTTATTATTAGAAGAAATTATAAATTATGGCTTCACTCTCAGAGTTGACTATTAGACAGTCTGTGATATTAAATACATATATTTCTGTGTCCAGTGCAGATTTCAATTTTCAAGAATAGTTATCTATTGAAGTTGTACTCAAGACGTAATTTTCGATAATTCCTTCAAATGTTCATCGATCCTACCAAAGAACCTCTTTTCAAATTCATATACTTCATTTTCGTCGTCTCAAAGTTAAGATCGATTTATATTTGTAGAAATATTAAAAAAGTACCACACGGCACAACCTCAATAGCAGATATTATGTAAGTATATATATATATATATATATATATATATATATGAGGGTGCACTTGAAATCGCATAGTGTAGGGCCAGAATTATTTGTTTATTAGTCCTTTAAAGGCGTCTTTTAGAAAAAGGCGAAAGATTGATGCGTTTTGAAGAGAGACCAGAGTTTGCTCGAGAAGAAGGAACTACAGTAACCTTCATCTTCCCAGACGATTGGAAACGAGAATTTCAAAAGCTCATACTTCAAAGGTGGAAATCAGACAGGACGAAAAAACACGACAATAAACTGTTACAAATCAAAGAAATTACCGAGCGTTGGAACACTGGAAGGAGAAAATTCCGAAAAGAGGAGGTTGTTCTTGCCCGTGTCCGAATTGGCCATAAAAAATTAATACATAGTTATTTATTGAAGGGCTTATTCCCACCAACCTTTTTGGCTTTTTGTATTTTTAAATGTAACTTTTTTGTTCCAAGGAATATAGAACCACCTACCTCTAATGACAATAGTAGATGCGGTATATTGTAATAAATAAATAAAGGCGTATTTTCTTCCTATTAGAAACCTGAAGTAAAGTCAGTTCGAAATGGGGATCAAACGCATACCTCTGATTATTTATGCAAAGAAGGTCCCACGACCCGGGGCTTTAAAGAAGATTAGGGAATTTCTATATAATTTAGATGAACCTTAATAATCCTTAAATATGGATAGCTGTAAATGCATAAGATTACCCAATGCTTATAATTTACAGTCTTTGAATTCTGTAAGAACCCCTCCATTGTCTCTACCCTGTTATGGTCATCACTGCCACATGTTATTCAAGCAAGATTGGGCCTACATTAGATACGTAGACGCATGCAATCACAATACCCACACACGCACACAGCATACAAACATCATACACACAGGCGCACACACACACGCGGCCACACTCACTTTCATGCTTACATATACCTTTTCTACTCTATGTATTTAATTGAGAGAAATGGATTACTAAATAGTTTTGGATAAGATAGAATTCTTTAATCAAACTGTAAATGGAATTTTAGCAGATTTCTCGTAAGGGAAATCAGCTGTTTTTCTTCAAATGTCCATAGATCATACCTAGGAGATGACGAAAATGAGGTCCGATCAAAACTGTATATGTATATAGTTGTATGTTTATAGAGTTTTCTATATTGTTTGATCGTTACCAAACTCGATATGTAGTCTTTTTATGTAAAAAGAAAGATCAAGTTCGTTAACTGCTGAAATCGGACCAGGGGGGAGAGTTCAGAGGGGGAAAATATTTCCGTTACTATACGTCGGATGGAAAAAATGTATAGAATCAATTTTGTAGAAAATTAAATGTACTATAAATATTGTTTAATACATTTATTCTCTATCTTGAATATTATCGAGATATTGACATTTTTCAGTTTTAAGGCTTCAGCAAACCCCCACTTCTACTTATGTTACATAAACAATACTCGGTTATGCAATAAACCACATCATTCGAAGCTTAAAAACCAAGTATTGTTTACAAGAGACATTTATTATACAAGATACACGCAAATATGTTCTAGCGACCCCTTTCTTAAGTTTTTGGAGTACTCAAATTTGATTGATTGAGATAAAAGTTATTCTGATTCATTATAAATTACAATACTAGTATAGTAAACAGATTTCAATCTAACTAATACGTTATATTCAGATATATATCAGTAATTGTTTTTCTTCCCGGTGGGAAGTTGGCAGAACTGTTTGTTTACATTTCAGATGCTTTCTGTCGGGAGGTTTCTTATTATCGTCTGCAATAATGCACGGTAGTGTTGTGTTACCGCTATGTAGATTTATGTATTGTTAAACTTCACGCGGGAAATATGCTAAGTTTACGCAGCCCCTGCATGACGGAATTTTGTGAATATTAAGGTACAATTAATTGTACAGTGTAGTTGAATCTTAATACATTATATAGCATATTAAGCTTTAAATATGTCACTTTGACAATGACAGTATCCAGAGGTGATATATTAGGAAACTGAAGGGAGGTTACCCCCTACTCTAGGTCTAAAGGACTTGACACATAATCAATACGTATTTGTATGTATTTTCTAAGAATAGATATTGTTCAGGAATTTGTCACATGACGGTGATATCTCGGGTTAAATATAATTTAGGACCCCATTTGTTACATTCTCATGCTACTGATCCTGTTTTGAGGAGGATTTATAAGTTTACACAGTAATTAATGACTATCTGCAAACTAAAGCTAACCAACGGTTTTGGCCATATGGAAATCTTTGATTGGATTCAAAGATCTTTTCCACCCAAATCATTGACATTAGTGAAGGAGACATGGGCCAACCATTGTACAGCATTTCGTAGTGACACATCATTCGTAGTGTCTTTCCATGGGGTCCACGGATAGATATACAACATCCTTGTCTTCAAAGCCTTGCTGCTTGTTGGCAGATTTCCCTTAAGGGAAATCAGCTATTGAGGTCGCACTCATGACGCGATTTCGAAAAATTTCTTCAAATGTCCATTGATCAAACCCAGGAGATGACGAAAATGAGGTCCGTTCAAAATTATATATATATTTGTCTGTTAACACTCTAGCGTGTTTAATCGTCACTAAACTCGGTATTTAATCGTTTTATGGAAAAAGAAAGACCAAGCTCTGACGGCTGAAATCAGACCAGTGCGAGGAGAGGTTTAGAGGGGGGGATTTCGAAAATTCAAAATATCTCCGTTACTGTACGGATCGAAATATTTTATAGAACCAATCTTATTGTAAGTTACATTTACTATAAATATTGTTATATACATTTATTCTCTATCTTGAATATTATCCGAGATATTTGCATTTTTATAAAGTGTGGGCGGAGATGAGATCGGCTAAGGTCAGTTCTATTGGTTTCCGACGAAAGCTAGCTCGGCCGTTTCTGTAACTGTTCAGCTCTCGCATGGAGATTTCTCTATTGTATAACTTCACTTGGGGTATCTGCTTAGTTTACGCAGCCCCTGAGTGACGGACTTTTTATAATTAAAATCTATGGCTATGAGCTGACGAACAGGTACGGTGAAGCTGAGGAACCGATTTGACAAAGCAGTTATAGGTGAATTAATGAAAAAGTGATGTAACATGCTATGAGTCATTTCATCAAAAATAAATATTAAGAAATCAATTTAATCACTGCATCTCTGGTCTAAAATGAAGAACTGGAGAAATTTCTAATCTTTTCTCTTTCGACACTGTAATATAAAACTTTTATTGAAAATTCGATTTGGATTATATATATATATATATATATATATATATATATATATATATATATATATATATATATTGAAATAGGGAGCATTAGGAATGCAGCATGTTTTTTTTTTTCTGCTCCCTCAACTTTAGTTTACAGCATACATTACAGCAGTGAGATGTACTTGCACCTTCATGTCAACTGAGGAGAAAACCAGTTAATTAGCTAATTGATTGGTAAGCAAACAGTCCGGCAAATCACTTTGATGATCAACGAAGCCAGGTTGCAGTGATTAGCCAGAGAGGTTAGTTCAAACTAATCCAGGCTCAACTAGCCGTTCTCATTCACAATTGTAAATGACAGGCTCTGCCCTATTGGAGTTGTAATCTGCCAAGACTTTACTAATGAATCAATGCAAATAAGCCAAAGGGAGAAATGGTAAAGTTGGCTTTCAGCTTAATTAACCCCGGAACATTCTACCTCTCAAATATCTTAAGATGATAGCCTTTTGGTGGACCAGTAATCTACTTTGCTAAGGATTATCATGATCTCTAAAGCCCACTATTCGTACATCTAATATTCAAATATTCTGACTGATAAAATAAATGCTATTTATTATATTTATAAAAATAAGATTTCATTGAGATGTGATCTCAATTCAATTCAACGTTGAAGGGGAAATGGCGGAAGGTCAACATATGAAAAACCCATGAAATATATTTCACTGATTTATTTTTCATCTACATGTTTCCCATTCTCGATGACGCCTCTTCAAGGGTATATAACAAGATTCGACGTTGTCACCTCTGCGGTCACGTTAAGACCGACAAAAAAGAGGAGATACAACACCAATCAGATGATAAGATCGATACGTTGAAATAATGAACCGTACAAATATCGATTACATAAAAAGGTTGGATTTTTTTTTAAATCGATTCCCGAAGAAGCAAGACAACGTATACATCTAATCGATTTGCTATTTATTTAAATATTTGTTAAATATACCGTATAAATTCCTTATCTCAGTTTTCTTGTACACAATATATTATTTGTTTTAGGAGATTTCCCTTAGGGGAAATCAGCTATTGAGGTCGTACTCATGACGCGATTTTCGAAACATTTCTTCAAATGTCCATCGATCCTACACAGGAGATGACGAAAATGAGGTCCGTTCAAAATTATATATATATATATATATATATATATATATATATATATATATATATATATATATGCCTGTTAACCCTCTAGTGGTCGCAATTTTTATTTGATCGTTACCAAATTCGATATTTAATCGTTTTATGCAAAAAGAAAGATCAAGTTTGTTAATGGCTGTAATCGGACCAGTGGGAGGGGGGGGTTTTAGAGGGGGGATTTTCAAAAATTCAAAATAGAACCAATCTTATTGTAAATTAAATTTACTATAAATACTGTTCTATACATTTATTCTCTATCTTGAATACTAATCGAGATATTTGCATTTTTGTTAATTGTAGGCCGACAAAGGATGACTGAATTTCGCGCCAAAAGGTAGTTCGGCCATTTGCAGTAACTGTTTGCCTCTCGTATGGAGATTTCTCTATTTAACTTCACGTGGGAAATCTGCTTAGTTTACGCAGCCCCTGCGTGACGGACTTTTTAATAGTATTTATTTTCTTATTTATTTTCTTTTATCATTCGCTTGGTTACGTTTTTGCAATTATCTAAAATATTTACCTCGTCAAAATTAAATTTAAAGAGTCGGCCAATGATATTCTATTATCTAAATCATATGTGGGCAACCCCCGGCCCGCGAGCAATTTTGAAAAACCCAATCACACAAAAATTAATAAAAATCAACATGTCAATGGTTGCCCATACCTGATCTAAATTATCAACATTTCTCCAATGCTGTTTCAAACTTTTCCTTAAGGTCCCCGACGATTCCCGTGTATAAAATTTGTCACAGACAGAACAGTTTATTTAATAAACATTGTATTATGTTTCCTTGTCTTTTATTTTATCTTTTACACAACTAAAATTTTTACCTGTGCCAATGGCCAAGTAATTTAACTTATTTGACTAAAATAATCACTTTTAATACTTTTTGTTAATAAAGATAAATAAATTTTCTTAAAAAGTAAATATCACGTGCTAATCATTGACAATACAGAGTTTACGAATTATGTAAATTAGCAGAGAATGCCCCTGAGTGTTACACCAACCTTGTTCTTGCCCTTCAAAGTATAAGATAAGACAACTTAGACACGGTGGCAAGAATATTTATTTAGCAAATATGGGACTACAAGGTAGTACTAAAAATCCAGCTAAGGAAGTAAACTTTTCAGGGATGTATTATTTTTTATAGACTGCTAAAAATATTACAAGGAGGGATGTAGCTATGGGCAAGAGTTATAAGTTGAATGAAATCTTGTAAATATTTGTAAAGCGGGAGGAATCATATTTTGAATCTGGCGATGGACGAAAGTATTTTACTTTCATTAGGTTGGGGGAATTCTTAAACTCAACTCCTCACTTAAACCTATTCTACATATTAGCAGTAACATTCGAGATTCATAAAAAAGAACGAGGCGAATATTGACAAAAAATGTGTACCTCTGGGAAGGTAAAAATTTCATTGACTTGAATTCTGCAGCATCTTTCTAATAACCTATGCAAATCATACCGAGAAAAAGAAACTTTCGCAATGTAAGGTAATAGGTTAGAAGCTGAAACAACTGAGCCCTCTTCATACTTAACAAAGAATACCTGACTTGTAAGCAGATTTTCAAATGTAAGGGATTTGATATCCCATTGTTCAGTTTTTAGCCCCTCAAGGGAAATCAGCTATTGAGGTCGTACTCACGTCGCGAGTTTTGAAAAATTTCTTCAATTGCCCATCGATCCTACCTAGGAGAGGACGAAAATGAGGTCCGTTCAAAACTGTCTATATGTATATATATATATATATATATATATATATATATATATATATGTGTGTGTGTGTGTGTGTGTGTGTGTCTGTTACCGCTCTACCGGTCGCAATTATTGTTTAATCGTTACCAAACTCGACATTTAGTCGTTTTATCTAAAAAGAAAGATCAAGTTCGTTAACGGCTGAAATCGGACAGGGGGGAGGGAGGAAGAATTTTGAAAATTCAAAATAGCTCAGTTACTATACGTCGGATCGAAAAAATGTATAGAATCAATATTATAGAAAATTAAATTTACTACAACTATAAATATTGTTATGCACATTTATTCTCTATCTTAATATTAACCGGGATATTTGCATTTTTCAGTTTTCAGCCCTCAGCAAACCCCCACTTCTACTCATATTACATAAAGAATACTCGGCTATTTAATAAACCACATCATTCGAAGCTTGAATACCAAATATTGTTTTCAAGAGACATTTATTATACGAGATACACGGAAATATGTTCTGGTGCCCTCCCCCTTCTTAAGTTTTTGGACTACTTAAACTTGATTGATTGAGATAAAAATTATTCATTATAAATTAGTGTACTAGATATAGTAAATAGTGTTCAATCAAATTAATTCGTTATATTCAGATATATTACAGTAATTGTTTTTCTTTCAGGTAAGAATTTGGCAGAACTGTTTGTTTTCATTTCAGATGCTTTCCGTCTGGAGGATTCTTATTATCGTTTGTATTTATTTACTTAATATTCATGGTGGTGTTGTGTTATCGGTTTGTAGATTTATCAATTGTTAAAATTCACGTGGGAAATCTGCTTAGTTTACGCAGCCCCTGCGTGACGTACTTTCTCAAAGGATCGCACTGATCTGCGAGTGGAAGCACAGCTGCATATTGACACTGCAGCATTCAGGATATGGAAAGACCTTGAATTGGATAATGGAAGCAAATGTAGTCAGTCGGTTCTCGTTTGAAGAGGGAATCCCAGTCGAGTTTCCTCAGCTATTACTGTCTGTAATTAAGTAATTTGACAAAATACACGTTATTAAAAATGGTGAGAGGAGGTTCAAATATGAATATCCCAAACAAGCCACAGTAATACGAAAAATAAGTTTATCTCACGAGACGTACCCAAAACTAAATATACTTGAGATGGAAATTATGAGCTGCCATATCATTATCCTATTAATAGCTAGCCAAACACATTTACAACAGTTTACCGAAGGGAAGAAAAGAAAGAAACTGAAAATAAGAAAATTCAGGTAGACGTTTCCAGCGGGAAGTTAATTCATAACCATATTTAGTTCATAAGAATATTTTTTGTTCTGTCTTTTATATATAATGCATATAATTGATATACTAATCAAATTTCACATAAAACAAAGTATTTGGCTATACATTTCATTGGCAAGACATAAAATTAAACCAATTAAGCTTTTGAGATGATATATAAACGTTTATGGGCACGTCTGGCCATTTCTGGCATTTTTAGATCACCCCCTTGTGCAGCTGACAAAAAATTACTATTAATACATATATGCTCCAGAATATATTGTCATTATAAGTGCGTATGGCAATAATGGGTATTGGACAATAAATTCTAAATTGGTCAATAGAAAAAAAACAGATGGGCACAATGGACAAATCTCAGGTGCGGTCAATAGCTCTATAAATCCCGAAGGCTTTTTCTAAAGGTCCCCATTTACACCAATAGACCATTGGATTGCAATGCTTGTTTTTTATATTTTAGTGCTTTAGGTTTATCTGTAATTTAAAATCTAAATTATTTTTAGCATTTTTTTCATATTTGCCTCCCTATTAAAGATGTTAGACTAATTTTTTACTTTAACTTTTGAAGGTGTGACATTAAATATTTACTTTTTTATTTACTATTTACTTGTCACTAAGTTACTGTTTGAAGACCGTGATATATCTCTTAAAGTTTTAGTGTAATTCTCCGTAGAGAAGTACGCGGTTTCCGTAAGCCACAGAAGATTTCATTTTGTAACTGAAAAGGTGTAAAACCAATGGATGAAAATTTATGTGAAGATTTATACGAATATTCATATCAACTATATATGTCCGATAGTAAATTTGTTTGAGGAAAATATCTGCAAAAATAAGTAGCAAAATATCCTTCTTTTTAGCAGATTTCCCTTAAGGGAAATCAGCTATTGAGGTTGTACTCATGACGGAATTTTCGAATTTTTTCTTCATATGTCCATCGATCCTACCTAGTAGATTATATATATATATATATATATATCTATATATATTTGTCTGTTACCGCTCTAGCGGTCGCAATTTTTGTTTAATCGTTACCAAACTCGATATTTAGTCGTTTTATGTAAAAAGAAAGATCAAGTTCGTTAACGGCTGAAATCGGACCAGTGGTAGGGGGGGTTTAGAGGGGAGGATTTTCGAAAATTCGAAATATCTCCGTTACTATACGTCGGATCGCAAAATTTTACAGAATCAATCTTATTGCAAATTAAATTGTCTATAAATATTGTTATACATTGTTTCTTTATCTTGAATATTAACCGAGATATTTGCATTTTTATTAAATATGGGCGCCTAATGGACTAGAGTTACTTTCCCGCCAAAAGCTAGTTCGGCCGTTTCCTTGACTGGCTCGGCTCTCGTGAAATTTCTCTATTGTATAACTATACATGGGAAATCTGCTGAATTTATGCAGCCCCTGCGTGAGGGACTTTTTTTCTCTAGATGGGGGGTATGGTTGGGGAATGTTTTATTTGTCATATTTTGATGTACAAATCTCGTCAAATAATACTTTTCTAATCTAATAAAACGACATCGCCACGTTGTGGAGGTCATCAAATAAATAAGTAATCTGTATGTACACAGTAGGCCTGTTTTCCTCTACAATACGGTTATTTTGACAGAGTGCACTTTCAGATCCAAAGCTCCATCTTCAGTAACTGTTGATATAAACGAAAACCTATGAATAACAGGTGTTTCAGGAGTTGTTTATGATACATTTCTCAGCTATTAAGGAGTTATTCTAAGTAGAAACAGAAATTAACTGAGTACTTAATTTTCGTTTTAAGAAATACAATAACATTTGTTATTTATTTGTTGTTTTTTTTATTTATTGTTGCGAATTACTGGCTTGGAGCAAATAATGGTAATAAAGACTATTAGTTAGTTAAGGGACGCGCATTGATGAAACTAGGTTGGTTTGTTGAATTTTAAGAACATTTAAAGTTACAGCTTCATTTGTAAAATGTCAATTGGTAATTTCCCTTAACAGAAATCGCTAACAGTAATTTAATGAAAGGAAATGAAACCAGTGATACACTAGTTAATGATATGTTAACTTCGTAATTATATCATTAGTGCCACAAATGCGAGCGTGACAAAATAATTAAATCAATGAAGTTAAGGGCTTATGGTAATTAGAGTGAGAGATCTGTTTAATCCGATATCCAACTTCACAGGGTCAACAAGCGTCAGGCCTTTTGAATATTGAGTGCGATTTTAATTGGATAATCTTGATATTCACGAGTGGAGGAATTCGAAATAAGTTACCCGGAAATAATCCTAAAGCCGACGTGTTTATACGTGTTCCGAAAGAAAAAAAGGGACTACGTGTTCGGAAATGAAAAAAAAATATACACGTGGCGGTATGATTATTAATTTAAAAAGTATTTATTAGAGGTAAATTTCGAGATTTATATTGAGGCAAAGAATTCTTCTTCTGTAAAATATCCAAAGGATGGAGAACTACCAGACAGATTTTATGTCTAGTGGAGGTAGGTTGGAATACGAATGGAGCGAGGGGGGGGGAAGGCGGAAAGTGTGAGCCAACGATAAAAAATACAAATATGTACTCCTACCCACTCCCAACAGTTTTTAGGAATTCTATAATCATAATATTAATACTAATGATAAACATAATATTAATAAATACACAAAACATATTCTGGTGAAAACATTGCCTAGTCAACTTCAATTAACCAATCATTGGCGGAAGCCCTCAAAAAAGGAAAACCTCAAATTACTATTGAACCCATTTCTATTTGTCTACCAGTTTCCCGTCCATATGACGCCTCATCAGGAGAAATATAACTGAACTAACGGCCACATCATTACAGAGGGCCTTCCACTAGCCTGTGAGAGAATGGCTTACAAAGTTTGGTGGGTAAAGTCAGCTGATTCGGGAAAATTTAGACATCTTTGAATATATATATATATATATGATCGGAAGTGTTGAAGTACATCATAATTATTTCTTCTCGTGTTTAACCGTGAGATACACTGAGAAAAAGTTCATTCACAACTGTTCTCGAGAAGTTCTTCAAAAATCTCGCGATTCTAAATGGGTTGTATGACACTGAAAATAGCCAGACAACGAATCCTCATATGCGCTCTGTTTCAGAGGGCATTTGCTACACGATTCCAATTAATTATATAGACACTCTAGAAGATTAGTAATTGTACTTACACGCCTACGCACAGGACACACTAGACTAACACATTCATATCTAATCAGCAGGGAAGATGAACCTATATGTCGCTACTGCAACAGAACGCTGACTGTAAAACACATACTGACTGACTGCACACAAGTGAAAACGTACCCATGGCCCACAAATGTAAAAGTTGTATATAGCACTGTGGAATGAGTTTTGCCGCCTTCCAGTTTAACTATTTATAGTTTTTCTTTTTTTTTTTCTTTGTTGTTTTATTTTAATTTTATATTTTTACCTCATGTTGTAAATATACTAACAATTTATATTTAGGTTTGTCCATTCTATTTATTTTGTAAATTTGTAAAAGTTAGCTGTGTAAAAATTTTAATATTTATTTAATCTTGTAAAACTATATTCTAACATATTAAAATACGAATCGCCATTGTAGCGGCATGATCCTATTTATTTTGTACTTTTGTAACATTTAGCTTTGAAAAAATGTTAATATTTATTTAATTTAGTAAAATTATATTCAAACATGTTAATAGATGAATCGCCATTGTAGCGGCATCTCAAATAAATAAATAATAATAATAATAATAATAATACACGATTCCATATTTGTATGCGTGTACACCTGACAAATAAAAGACGAAAATATTGTTGCGAAAACTATGTACATTTAAAAAAAAAAGAAAGTTAATCACGTGTTAGAGAGGTGCGAAGTAGATGAAAGGAGCCGCCCGAAGGTAGCCGCTTTCGCTCGAATGTAAGTTAGTTCTCAGCTATTTTCAAGTGAATAACAGTGCGTTCAGTGCAGCTTTAGTGTACAGAGCATTTTAGTTGCGGTTTTATGTGAAGATCAGTGCAGTGCCTTGTTTTTGTGAACATCAGTGATCGTGAGTTATTGTACTGAGCAATAAGAAGTGAAGCTATCAGTGCATACTGTGAGCAATAGTTAAGAATACTTTACCAAGTATGTTGAGCATCGTCAAACAAATTGTGCAGTGATAAAAACTCGAATGCTTGTGGTTTTAATTTTGCAATCCAAAAGAACTCTAATTAACAAGTTTTATTATTTTTGTAATAAACTTAACAATATTACTGCCAAACTACCCTCAACCTCTCTCCCTCCTCCTACTCTCTCACTTTCTCTCTCTCTCTCTCTCTCTCTCTCTCACACACACACTCTAACACACAGACATATATATGATTGTATGAATATATATATATATATATATATATATATACATACACGTACAATAATGTATTGATTAACACATTTAGGTCTATTACATACTATTCATAGGCCTCAAACAGTCCGAATTGAATATTGTTAAACTTTCCCCAATGTGGGCCAGATGGTGTAATGAAAATGTTTACGTGGCTTTTTGAAAACAGATTATATTATTTGCTAAATGCAAAAAGTTTCTCTCGCTGCTAATCAACATAGAATGAGAACTTGTTATATATCCATTATAATAACGTTGATACGAGAATACTGTTGAGGAGCATTCCCAATTAATCGGAGTAATCTGAAAGTGGAGAAATCGTATTCATGATTGTAGCAGTCAAAATAATTAATCGATTCTTAACTAGTTTCTACTGGTGCTCCAGTTGAGTGCAGTATGCGTGCTCTCAATTAATCGTGAAATTGTTAATCTGCAAGGCCCAATAAACAAGGAGCCCAATTCCCTTGTTGTTCTCCAGATGGATAGGGAAAGTGTGTCACTAGTATTTGCCCGATAAAACACTAATCCCAATCACTAATTGATTCTCCACAGCTGACGTGACACTACCGCAGCGGTTGATACAAACTACATGGCCGTCCATAGACAACATAAACTGCATACTATTTATTGAGTAGTTTTTCATAAAGCATCAAATTGGTGAAGCTATTATTTTTAGCAGTTTCCCTTGAGAGAAATCAGTTATTGAGGTCGTATTCATGACACAATTTTCGAAATTTTTCATCAAATGTCCATCGATCCTACCCAGGAGATGATGAAAATGAAGTCCTTTCAAAATTATATATATATTTATATATATGTCTGGCTGTTAACGCTCTAGCTGTCCCAATTTTTTTATCATTGCAAAACTTGGTATTTAGCCGTTTTATGTACTTATAAAGAAAGATCAAGTTCTTTAATGGCTGAAATCCACTGGAAGGTTGGTTTAGAGAGGAATTTTCAAAATATCTCCGTTACTATAGGTCGAATCGAAAAATGTTATAGAACCAACCTAATTGCAAATTACATTTACTATAAATATTGCATTTATTCTCTATCTTGAATATTAACTGAGATATTTGCATTTTTATTAAGTGTATAATAACAGCTGAAGTCGGTTCTATTCGGAATTTTCCGCCGAAAGCTAGTTCGGCCGTTTCCGTAACCGTTCGGCTCTCGTGAAATTGGTTTAGAGACTCGTTACTACTACTGTTATTAGTGGGCAGATTTCTCTGTTGTAAAATTTTACGTGGGAAATTTGCTTAGCTTACGCTGCCCCTGCGTGACGGACTTTTTTTAGACTGCTGTACTTTGATATCAGTGTATGCATATTAAAAACGATCATTACTGGCCTTTTTACAAAAAAATAAAATGTCAACGGAGGGCTGCATAAACTGAGCAGGTGCCTTACGTGCTGGTATGAAATGATCCCACCATATAAATGTCTTCTATTTCTAGGCGAAAATTCATAAGTAGAAGTGAGTGTTTACGGAAGGCTGAAATGAAGAAATTATGAATTGCTTCCTTAATATTTGAGTTACGTGAAAATGTATACAACTCATCAATATTTTAAAACGATTTTTTGATCCAACGGAGATTTTTTAGTTTTCAAATCACTCCTGTAAACCCCTGCCCCTATCATTAATATTCCCTTATTAAGGGAAATCTGGTAAAAATGAAAGTTTTTAAAACCGCTAAGGTATAATCTGAGAAAAGTTTATCAAACCTAAACAATCTAACAAATACTTTATTTATAGGAATATGAAAACTATATTAAACAATTAATGTATTAAAATGACACTTAATAAATGTTTCTCAGTATTAAAGACTTGTATTACGTTGAACATTAGATTTCATTTTTAATTAGCAGTTCCAAAATTTCTATAGCGCCTGCTTTGGTGGCACGGAAATACTATGATTCCATATAAATTAAAAATAATTAAGTCACAATTGAAATTGCAAAGTTTTATTTCAAGTTAAAAATGGTGTGCCACAACCAGGATTATATGCAGCCAATGTATTATTTTTATTTGTACTTATATGCTTACAGTTTTATGAAGAATTTTATTTTGTTTATTTGAGTTTTAAATGAAAGGCTATTTTCTCTTGAAATAGACATTACAAGCGCCGAGAAGTGGCTTTATTCGATATCACACAACTATTTGAAGGCAAAGTACACGGAGAATAATGAAGATCGTATTTTATATCAATTTTATTTATTAAAGTATTTCCTTTCTCAAAAGGGTTACATTAATACTATGTAAATGAAATATCAGCTCAAAATTCTTTAGAAATTCGAGATCTATCCAGACAATTTACTAACAAGGGGCTTCTCTGAGATTCTAATACCCTTAAGATTGATTTTCAGAAGTTTATATGCTAATAAACTCGGCATACAGAAGGACAAATCAATTTTCTCTTTGATGGAGCATAAACATCTAACTCTTCACTCCTCTTGAGAAAAAGTTCCCCGGAGGAAAACAAAGCCTATGATTTGCGATAAGGCCATTAAAAGTTATAAACTTGACAAAGACCATTAAAAATTGGCTTTAAATGAACCAAGGAAGAAGCTCATTATGTTTAACATAAAATCAAATTTTCTCAGGGAACAAGACGTTTTATTAAAATAATGTAATTGACATTTACATCCTTTTCATTAGAGCTACCAATTCTAATGCGTTATTTAAATCTTTTATATATATATATATATATATATATATATATATATATATATATATATATATATATATACTTCTACTGTACGTGTGTATGTCACTGAACTCCTCCTAAACGGCTGGGCCGATTTGAATGATTCTTTTTGTATGCGTTTGGGTGATGCCCTGGATGGTTTAGATTCACAAATCAGCCCGACAGATGGAGTAGGAGTGGGGGTTGTAAGGGAGGCATAAAATTAAAAATAGGGATATTTCGTTTCTTATTGGTTTTTCGGCAAATACGCACAGGAAAAAAATTGTTTATTTTGTTATTTAGAGTAACTTTTGTTATATTCACTTTTGTCGAGTATAAACGAGATATACACTAAAAGATTAAAGTGGGAGCCAACAATTGTATTGGGCACAAAGGACTCAACAAAACTCGGTATGTGAATTAACAGTAATTCTTCCATGATTATAAGCTATATTAAATTTTTTAGGTACGAACGGGAGTGGGGGTTATAAGGGAGGCCTGAATAAAAAATTCGCGATATTTCATTTTCTATTTGTGTTAAGGTAAACGTGTACATAACAAAAGTTTTTTGTGTTATTAAGTAGCTTTTGTTTTAACTATAATATTATTAAATTTAATATCTTAATCGCTTGAAATATCATGCAGGACAACGTCTGTCGGGTCCGCTAGTTTAAATATAAAATAACATTCAAATGAAAGCCATCACATTCATAATAAAATAAATAAGTGGAAATAAAATAATTCAACGTTTATAACAGAGGCATCAAGTTCATTAAAACTTCTCTATCAAAACGTGCTTGGGAGAGAGACTCCATTCATAAAGTTATATTTCGATGATACTATACGAACTGAATATATAATATGTTCAGAAAGGCATTGTTGAAAAGAGACATGAGTTTCTACTATATTTCAATCATATGAGCTCTCTCAATTCAAAAGGTAAGTAGTGGCCTTAACGACAGTTGCATTGTACTATTTGTACGATGCAATTCTTGTTAATCTTGTTCTTATCACCCTATATGGGTGATTTCGCAGGCTTGATGAGCGTCTGTCCATCAGAAAAATAATTAAAGCTATTTAAGAAAATCCTTGGGCGACATTTCAGCGTAATCGAACGACCGTTTCGCTTATTTGCCTGTAATTTCAATTAGTAACAGAGAAATGGTAACCGCGGTTCCCTTTTCAAGTTCTTGGACATTTTCAGATGAGTAAATACAGAATTAAATTCCCATAGATCTCATTATACCGCATTAAAGTTTAGTAGCTTAAGGAACTAAACTAAACAGCAATTTCCTGACTCTGAAGAGAACGCTCAAAACACTAGTATGTAATGTGGCCCGGCTAGAAGCATTAGAATCAAGGGATACGTGACATTGTCAGAGAAATGACAATTTTCCTTGTTAGAGGAGATAGGTCGACTATTAATGGAATATTTCGCAGTAGGAAACACGGAGTGGGAGGTTGACGTTTCCACAGACTTTGTCAGCCCACATCTCATCAGCAATATGTATTCAGGCCAACAATGTCATACAGAACTCCGGCTAACAATAGCCACAACGCTAAAATGTCAACATTAATAGATTCGAGGGTCAGTTAGCTAACCCTACGGCTTTGCATACATTATTTTTTTCGAATCGTAGTAAACAAATGCAAAAGGGAAATCGGTGTGATTTTAAACATTTGATATTTATTTATGAATATGTAGTTTCTCGTGCTTTCAATTAGCCGCCGATTTTGTGATATTGAAGATAAATTTTATATTTACACTTTTCACCCCAGAAAGGGGAGAAGAAGGACCGAAATTGTTAACGGACAGAATCGGCCCAACAGGGAGGAAAATGGAAAATTCGAAACATCTGACTTATTTTGAATCCAATAGCAAAGCAAACTACAACTAATCATGTTGTAAATTAAATTTCTTTCCCAAGTTGGACTCTTTATATATTTTAATGCATGGTATTTCATTGTTTGTTTCTTTAGCCTTCAGTAACCGGTCTCTCATTTCAAAGCGTTTTTCACTGAGCCACTAAACATTTCATGCTCGCCTTTAATATTTCATCTTGAATATAAAGGTTTCTTATTACAGGAGAAATAAAAGTAGGAAAGATGTTGGCGGATCATCTTCGTTTACAGCACTCGGGAAATCAACTTAATTTACGCAGCCCCTTACTTTTAGTGGAGTTTCCTTAGAAAAAGTAGCTACTAGATTGGGTCGCTTGAAAAAAAAAAAAAAACTTCTTTTTAAATCTTCAGCAATAAATCTTCTTAGTTAGCGAATGTTAAAACTCTACTCACTTCATAACAAACTATAATCCTGTTTTATTTACTATTCTGTTAGTTGTCTCTACAAAGACACCTAAAACATATTTCATTTCCGCATTGTGCCGGTAACTAGACAGAACTTTATGAACTATGATGTGAAACTCAAATTATTTTATAATGTATAAGGATGTAAGAAAAAAAAACTGGTAATTACCAGAGCGAGAAAATCAAGTGCTCTTCCCCAGTTATTGAAGAAACATCTGGAATGAGTCGTTTTCAATTGACTTAACCTGGGGAGGGTCAAATGTGCAGATCACTCCTCCAGGAAGCTGTGGCAGGTGGTTGTCTCTCTGCAAATAGGGCCTGGGAGAGTCAAAATCATCCTGATAGACCTGTTAGGTCAAATTGCTGACTAGACTGCACCACATACAATCCCAGTACCGATATTACGGTAGTTCACACATGAACTTAGATTGCCACTGGTGGGAGATTAAGTTTTTAAGCAGAGTTCTCTTTAAGAGGAATCGAATTTGCAGTTGTGCTAGGAGATGACAAAAATGAGGTCCGCATATATACTTGTCTGCAACTCTAGCGGTCACAATATTTGTTTGATCGTTACCAAACTTCACATTTAGGTTTCATATAAAACTATAGTCCAAGCTCATTAATGGCTGAACTCCTACTGGAAGGGGGTAAAGGAGAGGAAAATCGATAATCTAAAATACATCCTTTACTATGAGTCGAATCAAAAAAGTTTATTAAATCAATCTTCTGTAAATATTGTTATCAATATTTTTTCTCTGCGTTGAATAGGTATTAACAGAGATATGTGCATTTCTTAGTTTTCACACTTTAATAAACCCAACTCTCCTATTGTCATATTGACAATAAGCTGTTATATCATGTATCATTTTATTGGAAGCTTAACTACCAAATATTGTTTTTTATCGAACTCTTACTGTGTGAGATACATGTACATTGGGGTGGGTTTAGAGGAGGAAATATTGAAGATCCCATATATCTTGGTTACTATGAGTCAGATAGATAACTTTAATTTAATCAAAGTAGTTGGAATTTTACTTTTCTACAACTATTGTTCTATACGTGATTACTCTAACTGAAAAAATGACTGAGTAATTTGCATTTTTTTCTGATTTCAGCCTTTTGTTAACAGTTTCTACTTATCCGACTTTCACTTCATGTACCTCAGTCAATAATCATCTATCAAAACGGTGAGATGAGGTCACCAGCGTGTTATATTCCACGTCGAAAAAATCGTCTCAGTTTAAGCAGCACCTGCGTGGTGAACTTTTTTAACCCTCTCTTCAGGTCAAATGACGATCCACATGTAACGAACTGCTGATTTAAATGTACCAAATTAACATATTTTATGCAGATATCTGGTTTCCTTCCCTACTGCTGCACTTTTTAGGTAGCATGTTATCTGCTTTATTCAGAAGAGGTTGTTTTAGTTTTTTTTAATTTTAAAATCACGTGTTTAAAAAAGGCAGCTCTAGTAGTAACAGACACTTGCAAGAGCTGAGAGTGATAAGAAGCCGCAAAGATGGAATAAGCGATGATTAATGAAAAATGTTACGAATATAATTTCTTGAAGTGAACAAACATACAAAGCAAAGAATATTAAAAGGGTTAATTTGTTGTTAAAGGTTATTGGTTTCATTTTGACTTAGCTCTTCTAGTAGAGTAAGTTGTAATTTTGTTTTTTTTAATGGAAGCTATAGAGGTAGAGATATAGAGAAAATTGTGGGAGGGGTGAGAGAAGAGATGGTGTAAGCGTGGGAGTAAATGCACTAAATAGTAGATGAGGATCGCTCGATAAGAGCACTCCTACCCTCTGAGGATGTTACTGGGCCAAGGGGTGCCTCGTACCGATTACCTTGGCACAAAATATTCCCGGATGTGTCATCTATGTAAACGATTTTCTAACGGAAATTCGCCATTGAGGTCGCTACCATGATACGAATGCAGCTTATAATCTTTAGGGCTAACGATCTAAGAAAGAGAAGTATAAAAATAAATAGTAAAATTCTCAACGTGGTGTAAAAAATCAACCGAAGGGCAACGACTAAAACTTGAATCCTGTAGATAAGTTTATCTCCTGTCAATTAAGCGTTTCAGCTCATTGAAGTGACTTTTAATTATTTGACCCTCAGCTAGAAAAAATACAGAAATACTCATAGTTTTTTATGTACGTAAATTATAGGAGTTTTATCAGAACACTGAAGATGAGGCGTCTTTGAAAGCACTCTCAGAATAAAATAATTAAATGGAGATGCTAATAGAGAGTAATACAGAATGAAATTTAATGTTTAATTCGTAAAGTTTATCAGTGATTTCTCATATATAGTAGTTTATTTTAATGCAAAAGGTCTTTCATGAGTTCTTACTTGACTTGAAAGATTATTCAAAAGCCAGTTTATAAAAAAAAAAAAATTAAGAATTTTTAACAATCTGGCAATTTTAAATGACACGGAACCACGCTACTATTTTTTTTAAATATGTTTTATGTTTTATTTATGTTATTTTCCTAAAAGAGCTACAATGCTCGAGTCCGTGTTAATCCAACTGTTTATAACTATTAAGTATTCTTATAAATACTGGCATCTAATAGAACAGTGATAATTATAAAAATTGATGCGGGACGAATGTACATTATTTTGAGAAATAAATAATTTAAGACCAACTGACGTAATTTAAGTTCACCAATGAATTGTCTTCATCGAATAATGAATGAAATCAGTCAAACATGAATTCCAATGGGTTGAAAACCTGAATATCTAAGCAGTATGGTTTTTAGAATTATATTGTGAAAAGAAAATAGATAATGTTGTTTGCTCAAATAGGAAAACCTTTTTTACCGGAAAATAAACGCTTATGATTCTGTAAAGATTCAACATTTCCTCACAAAGAAGGGAGAGAAGAAAGACTTTTGTTGCCTTTGAAGAGCTGTCAATATCGTAAATAAAGGATCTTTGCATAGACCTTAAACCACGTTTGGCAAAAAGAGGAATAAACTAAAAAAAAAAACGTAAGGCAAAAGAACAAATAACATCCACGTCAAAGGAAATCTGTGCAAGCCTTTGGCATTTACCACACTCAACACTCAATATCAATATTTAATAACGAATTCACAACGAAATCTATCGGCTGTGAGAATGAAACTGGTTTCTTAAAATTTGTGAAATATATGGAGTTTGGTGTATCTTCAGAATAGTGTACACCATTTTTTATGCTCCATATTAGATAAGTATTCATAATATATAACGAAAAGGACCTATACATTCTCTCCTCCTACTTGAACCTAATGAATTCACATCATCCTTTCATTACCACCCTTATTTTCTAATCAGTGCCCTTTAGTCATTAAGGGATTATTGGGAACACGAGGGAATAACAAAAACTCGAATTTCATATTTCTCGCTTAATATTGTAGTAATTTTTACTTATTCCAATATTTGGAGAAAAATGTAAAATTTGCATTTCAGTATTCCCCGTTTATCCCCATTAACGCCTCCGTATTCTTACTTTCTTTGGCGAAAGCACTTATCAAAATTTTATCTTCATTATCTCAAAATTGATTGACAGAGATTGAAAAGACAAAGACAAAAACATCACTCCAATCCAGTTGGTGGGGTTATGGCATGGACCAGGTAAGCAAAACAAAATCAAATATAACGTATTATGTGAATCGATAGTTTTTGAATATCTGGTCTTAATATAAATATGTACTACATATTTCTTTGCATTTTACATATTTGAGATCGTTAGCCACCAATTAAGCATTCGTCGGATATTTATCGGAAGTGGCGGCACTGGCTGATCGTCAAGTACACGTGGCAAACGATTTCTAGGGCTTAGGAGCTGCTAATCTGAACTGATGACATTCATCATAAGATAAAAGGTCCAGTGCCGAGCTCACATACCAAGAAGCGGTGCTGCCAGCCAGACTGCTGCAGTGGGAATCTAGGAAGTCAATCTGATAGGCTTATCAGATGGGACAAGGCAGTTAAGACATTGTTATTAATCACACTTGGTAAATATGGAGAGTTCGATTCTCACCTGGGCATTCAGAATTTATTTATTGACGAACTCATTAAATAAAATCCTTAGTCCCACCCTGGCTAGAAAAGGGTGGTAACCCGTCCCGTTTAACACAAAGTGAACGTTAATAAATAACATTAAGGTATATTTCAAGGTTATCAGAATGAGTTATTCTGACTCCCACCAAATAACACACCAGCGCAGGAAGAAACTGTACTAATTTATCCGTACACACACTGTGATGAGGATTTTTTGTTTTCATGCCTTAACACGCAAGGACCCCAATTTATAACATTTATAAGTACTGGTGATCTTGCCTTTGGCACTCATTTACATATAGGAAGAATGTCTTCTGGAATTGTGCTTCGACAACGATCTTTAGAGTGTATTTAATTTAAAACTCGGTAAACTTAATGTTACCGAAGAGAGTTCATAGAAGTGGATATCATTGAGCAACGTCTTCGGACCTTTGAATCACAAAAGCATTGACTACTAATAATAAAGAATTGCGTTCCAAACTTCTTACCGCTCCATAATTTTTTGTGCAAGTAGTTGATCTGGATCTTAGCTTCTCAGATCTTGAGTGGGATCGTGGAGTAGTCTGCAAACCTTGACGAGGACTCTAACCATAAAAACAATGAGCAAGAGGCAAACGTTGTGCGCTCAGGAAACGTCGAGGTCATTCGAAACATATCACTTCTAAAAAAGGACATTATATGAATTAATTATTCTTTAATCTTAACCAATATTTGTTAACTTACGGGCGAGCAGATTAATACGAGAGGTAGGATTAGCTTTTAAAATATTCTAAAGCTCTCTGTCCAGCAGACAGGATGAAACATTTGTTTAGTCGAAGTTTTGCCGAGTTAATTAAAATGGCTGTTGATCAAATGGAGTTAAAATCTATTGTTGTTTAATTGGGTTTGTAGAGACGGAAGCTTGTATATCACTCTGGATAAACAAGCCGAAATAAATTCAATTATTCTTTTTCACCGGAAACACCCTGGACTTACAAGTATGCTTATATCAATGATGGTCCAACGGTTTATTTAGATTCAATTTGGGGGAATGTATCCTCCTTTGACTAGGTCCATATTGAACCACTACCAACAGGTCAAGACTGGTGGTTCGGCAAAGTTGTAGGTTTTATGAACAAATGCCAGTCGATTGCATTCTACTAAGGAATGATTCTCCAACGATTTTCTTTCGTGAAATTTCATTGTTGTTAATTACAATATATCCTGATGCCCTTGTTGTCTTCTAGCTCTCTCAACAAAGAAGGAAGAGGGGAAGCTGTGACTCTCTAGAGCATGTCTATAAGTCTTAGGACTTTCGTCGAGAGTTAGTATAGTCATTGAATACACGTTATACTCCAACACAAAATTAAAAGTAATATCATTTCTTCTCCCCACAGTGTGACATGGATTTTCTATTCGGTTATTATCAGGAGTAAAATACACACACCACTTTGTAAACCAACCACTAACTCCACAGAGCATATATTTGCATCAAATATTAGTTAAGTTCAGAAGGCGTTTGTTGTTTCATATTTATATGATAGATACTCACTGTTTTAGCAGATTTCGCTTAAGGGAAATCAGCTATTGAGGTTGTACTCATGACGGAATTTTTGAAATTTTTCTTCAAATGTCCATCGATCCTACCTATTAGATGACGAAAATGAGGTCCATTCAAAACTGTATATATATATATATATACAGGGTGTCCCCAAACCAAACGGCCAAACTTTAGGGATCGATAGAGGATCTAAAAACTAAAACAAAAAGTCCTCTGGCATATGCCTCGTTTTCGCTTCGTTTTCGCTTCGTTTTCGAGAAAATCACAAAAAATTAAAAATAGTTGTGCAAAAACTAGTTAAGGCCAATGGAAGAGCGAATTTTATTCCTTGAATGAATTTTAGCAATAAATGTTATTCCAATACATTCTAATCTTATACTGGGGGCTCAGGTTAGCCATGCGAGTTAAAGCGTTGACCTTTATCTCACATGGTAATCCTAGAGTGGCGAGTTCGATTCTCGCCTGGGCAAAGGAAATTATTTAGTGACGAAATTCATTAAATAACGTCCTAAAATCCCACCCTGGATAGAAAAGGGTGGTAACCTGTAGATAACCCGTCCCGATTAGCCTAAGTTGCAAAAAGTGGACGTTAATAAATAAATAAATAAATAAATAATAATCTTATACTAACAGAAATGTAATTGAAAAAAAATATTATTTTTTATTAAGAAAAAATAATAAATACTTTTTTATTCAAATATTCATAGTATAAATAAATTACCTATTTAAAGTAGATAACATTATGAACAATAACTGAAGATTAAAACATAAAAAAAGATTAAAAATTTAGAAAATTAATAAAATAATTAAATATTCTTACTAGGAAAACATAAATGTTTCAGTTTTTACCTTAGTGAGAAAAAAAAACCCTGAAAATTTTGAAGGTTTTACCTTCTCTAAAATTACATCGTTAATTTCTAAAGCGTCAACGTAAATGTTGTTCGAAGTGCTGGCCTCTCGCTGCAATACACGCATCACATCGCGTACTCACAGATCGCACTGCATCTAAACATTGTTCTGCGGTGAGCTGGTTGCAAACCATTCTGATGCGCTCGATGAGGTTATCCCATGCGCGGACGGGCTCTCGGTAGACATTTTCTTTCACGAATCCCCACACGAAGAAATCTAGTGGCGTGAGGTCCGGAGACCGGGGAGGCCAAGGCACCAGCCCACCTCGTCCTATCCAGCGACCTGGGTAGTTGATGTCCAACCAGTCTCGTACGGCCCTTCCGTAATGTGCAGGACAACCATCGAGTTGAAACCAGCTCTCAAGCCTTGTTTCCAAAGGGATATCTTCCAAAAGTGCCCGTAAGTCATTCTCCAGGAATAGATGATAACTTTCAGCGTGAAGTCGAGCAGGTAAAAATACGGGACCTATTATGCGATTATAACAAAGACCGACCCACACGTTTACAGAAAACTCATGCTGGTAGTGAAATTCTCTAACAGCGCGGGGATTTTCATGTGCCCAAACGTGGTAGTTTCTTTGATTGAATATGCCCGCACGTGTGAAAGTCGCTTCGTCCGTCCAGATTACTTTCGAACTTAAGTTTACATCGTTTTGCAATTGTTCTTTGTACCAATTACAAAAATTTAATCGGCGGGGATAATCAGCGGGTATTAAATTTTGTACCTTTTGTACATGGTAAGCATGCCTGCGGTCAGCCCTTAATGTGCGCCAAATGGTTGTCTTTGGTATGCTTAGAACTGTAGCAGCTCTCCGGACGCTTGTGCCAGGGTTGGTATTGAAGTATCCTCTCCCTCCGCCTCAGGTCGGCTACCATCGGAGCCTGCATACGGTTTCCACGACGATTACATGAGAAGGACCCAGTCTCTCGAAGCCTTCTGAAAGTGCTGGTAAAAACACCTCTGTGTGGGGTTTCTCGGTCAGGAAACCGTCTGCGATATTCCCGAACTGCCTGACGTGCATTGCCATCGCAGAATCCGTAGACATAAGGCTATGTCCGTGTATTCAGCGTTGGTAAATCTAGCCATATTTGTTGACTTCACTGAACAGTACTAGCAACACCACTAATGTGAGAATGCGAGGCTGGATTCCCCCCAAAAAGGATTAAAATGATAGATAGATAGATAGATATTTTTATTGGCTTCTGTTTACAACATGTTGCCAAGAGTCTGGCCAATTAGTGTTAGTATGGTTATTAGTATATTATACTTCTTAAAGTATGTGTACATAAAATAATAATAATTCCTAGAATTACAACTGAACACCATATGCATTGGCACGTAATACAATATTAATATTAATCTAAATGATTAAGTTTAAACACTCAACCTAGACGTTTTATTGATAAGGAAAGCGTGAGAATATTCATGTTTTCTAAATTTACTCCTCGTAAATTAAAAAATGAAGCTTACTCAAAAAGCCAATAGTTTTTTGTAATTTAAATACATTATTAAAAAAAAAATACACTTTTTGCAAAATTATTTTCAGTTTTTTGTGATTTTCTCAAAAGCGAAGCGAAAACGAGGCATATGCCAGAGGCCTTTTTTTCTTAGTTTTTCGATCCTCCATCGATCCCTGAAGTTTGGCCGTTTGGTTTGGGGACACCCTGTACACACACATATATATATATATATATATATATATATATATATATATATATATATTTGTCTGTTACCGCTCTAGCGGTCGCAATTTTTGTTTGATCGTTGCCAAACTCGATATTTGGTCGTTTTATGTAAAAAGAAAGATTAAGTTCGTTAACGGCTGAAATCGGACCAGTGAGAGGGGAGGTTTAGAGGGGAGGATTTTCGAAAATTCGAAATATCTCCGTTACTATACGTCGGATCGAAAACGTTTATAGAATTAATCTTATTGCAAATAACATTTACTATAAATATTGTTCTATACATTTGTTCCCTATCTTGAATACTAACCGAGATATTTACATTTGTATTCTGCGTGTGGTCGGCAAGAGTCGGCTATGTTCGGACTTTCCGCCGAGAGCTCTGGTGGCCGTTTCCGTAACTATTCGTCCCTCGGGAGTAGGTTTAGAGGTTTATTACTACTACAGTTGTTATTATGCAGATTTCTCTATTGTAAAACTTCACGTGGGAAATCTGCTTAGTTTACGCAGCCCCTGCGTGACGGACTTTTTGACTATTCGAATTGTCATTCCATATGGACGTGTGAAGATTTGAATTATGACAGATGAAAATATATTTTTATGTTGCTACTTGCACGTACACAACTTTCCCAACACAGACAGTAAATCACAGTGAAATAGCAAAATAATGTAATTAAAATAAATATGAACTGATCCGCATGCATTTTATTTTTCAACTCGTGACCATTGGCGTAGCAAGGCAGTCAATATGCAACTGTAAAACTAACAAAATTGTAAAAACCATCGAAATATGGCTTTCTTTAAAATTTATAATTAAGGCGCTCATTTACAAACATCCTTCTTACAAAATTGGTTTATCCGTATTTAAATTCATTTCTGAAAGGGAAAATGAGAAATTTTTGCCGAAAAGACTGGTAAGAATGGACATTGAGCATGAATCCCTGGTCAAACATTTCTGGGTAAAGCATGTTTTAATGAAGACCAACTCAATTATTATTATATATATATGATACTCAGGGTAATTCCTTTTTGTAACTGTAATGAGTAATTTATTAAATGAAAAATTCAATATCCATTAATTAATTGGTTTCTTTTTATGAAGAAGCACTTTTAATCTCCATCAAGTTTAATTTATCAATTACATCCTTTTAATTTTTAAGTTTAATAAAATTTGTAATTTACATCGGTTTTGATTAAGAATAAGATTTCGAGGAAAAGAAGAACTGCAGGCCCATTTGCTTAAAGTTTAGCAAGCTTTCAGAAGATTCCTAAATTATTAGGCTTGTGGTACTCTGTCCGTGTCCAATCGTTATATCGACCTGGTTTTCCATCAGGCAACTTCCGCAACGAAATATTACTTAATGAAAAGAATAACTAGGCTTGGTAAATCCAAAGATACATTGACGAAGTTTAATTTCCGGTTAAATTATTACGTTTTCATGCATACCTTTATAAATACAAGTCCGCCTGCCACGCAGTTTGTAACTCCGTCCGTTAAAAAATGTTAGAAGGTAGTAAAGGTTTTATATTTGTGTAACGATTATAACAAGGCTTAACATGGAGATATAGGATTCTGATTTTCCTGGTACGACTTCTACCATTACCTAACTTAACCTTCCTTTTTACATAAAAGGATTAAATATCGAGTTTGTTAACGATAAAACAAAAATTTTGACAGCTTGAACGTTAACAGACAAATATATATATATATATATATATATATATATATATATATATATATATTTAAAATTGACAGGTACAATAATATTAGTTGTGTTCATTTATTTTTTTATACTATCAACGAATGTTATGGTATGTCCATGTAATACCGAAAGGAATGTTCTAGGGATGTCGAAGGAATGTATTGAAGAATGCCGAACCATTCCGGAATACTAAGCATTCACAATTGAAGGGGACTTTGGCCATAAAATGCAATAACGGAAACACGGAAATATTTCTTCTGTTTAGTTTTCTGCAGAACCTACCTTCTATGGTCATTCATTACCTTGTTCGACCAGTCACTGAAGAGCCCCAAGACTTATTACAGGTAACGTTCAGTGTACTTAATTGTTGGCAAATCAATTTTTTTTTTTTTTTATGTACTATCAACCTAGAATAAAAATGTATCTTAACATGCAAATTTTTGGGTTCTTCAAAATGCCATTACACTTTTGAAGTTTTTTTAATTGTTTGTATAAAAATGTACACACACACACACACACTCTCACACACACACACACACTCACACACACACACACACACACACACACACACTCATACACACTCACAGACATACATATATATACAGGGCGCAGTAAACATTGTATCGTCAGATAGTTGGTTTTAAGGTGTTATTTATCGGACATGGAAAGAAGGCATACCAAAAAATGTCAATGACCTGTAAGTGCCAGTGAGTAGGGCGGAGATTATACGGTTGAAAATTCTTTTTTAAACTGAACAATCAGCTGTTTAAGAGGTGGCCTCGCGATAATTCTAGGCCATTTACGCTAAAAAGATATAATCTCTTAGCCACTGGGTCAACAAGGGCTCTTCCTGACTTATGTTCATTGTAGTAGATCTTTATGGCTTGTTTGTGTGCTTTTAATATATCTACAGTAGAATTGGTTATTAATCAGATCTTAAAAATATGACTATTGTTATTTTTTTAAAAATTCGTTAACAATTTAAATTTGCTTTTAATAACATCATTAACTTTAATAAAAAGGCCTTGAGCTTTAGATTAGATGAAATACTTCGTAGATAAGTGATCATCTGAGCAACTGATATATGTCGTAGTGATGTGTATTCAGAAACCTCTTATCAGGAAGAGATGAATCGTGAAGAATATGTTATTTACTGTGTTTTTACAGCTTGGATGGTAGTTTTGATGCAACGCTGAACTGAAAGAATTGTTAGCCATCCCTGCCTGATATGATCTAGGCTACTGAGCTGGTTGGAACAAGCCGATAGAACAGTTTATTTAGAAGTATAATATATCATGGATGGGTGAGGAGGTTAACGGCTGGTCGCTTTTTTTTTAATTTTTTTTTTATTTCAGAGCCAGCTTCACAATTCAGATGGTATTAAGGTAGTGCGACCTAAGGGGTAAGAAGTGATAGTTCCCCTTCTGCTGAACTATCCCGTAGTTCCATTATAAGGGTGGTGGTAATTTTGATTGGGTGTAGTGGAATGCTGGTCGCTTAGGTACAGCTGACTGGATAAGCTGAGAAAGTGCTAACATAGGTGGCGGGGTATCAAGAATTGTATATCTTAACTGTAGACCAAAAGTCCGCCACGCAGGGGCTGCATAAACTAAGAAGATTTCCTACGTGAAATTTACATTATAGAAATTTCACGAGCACCAAACAGTTACGGAAACGGCCAAACTAGCTTTTGCCGGAAACCAGGACCGAAGTTAGCAGATCTCATCTCGTCCGTTACTTGCACACAGATAATATAAATGCAAATATCTCGGTTAATATTCATGATAGAGAATAAATGTGTATAACAATATAAATAGTAAATTTAAGTTGCAATAAGATTGGTTTTATACAATTTTTCGATACGACGTATGGTAACGGAGATATTTTGAATTTTCAAAATTCTCCCCCTCTAAACCCCCTCCTGGGCCTGGTCTGATTTCAGCCGTTAACGAACTTGATCTTTCTTTTTACATAAAACGACTAAATGTCGAGTTTGGCAACGATAATAATTGCGACTGCTAGAACGGTAACATACAAATATATAGATAGATATACAGTTTTGACCGGCCCTCATTTTCGTTATCTCTTGGGTAGGATCGATGGACATTTGAACAAGATTTTTGAAAATCACGTCATGAGTAAAAAAGACATCAATACCTGATTTCCAGTAAGGGAAATCAGCTAAAAGGAAATGTATCTGACAGGAGCTCATTCAGAAGCCTAATTCCAAAATTTCTATTAGACATGATATATATTTTCCGAAAATATGCAACATTGACATAAGATTTTAATTTTTCCATGGGCATGACCTATAAATTTCGTAATAAAATCTTTATAAAAATAATTCGCAAACGATATTTACTGTTTCATTGAATAGGCAGTAAATGAATGAACAACATTGAAGGAATGCTATTCCTAGGGATCAAAGGAACCTACGGATTGGAAAATAAACTTCAAATATTTACTATTCTTCAGCTGGCGAGTATAACAGACCATTTATAAGTTTGGGTATTTTGGTGCAGGAGGCAAACAGGGCTATAGACATTGACCTAGAGACAGAAATAAATAGACAGATGTCAGAGTGTAGAAAAGTCTTGGCTGAAGAACCTTCTTTGAAAAGATTCAATACAATAAAAAAAAAGTCTTTCACGCAGAGGCTGCGTAAACTAAGCAGATTTCCTGCGTGGTATTACAATAGATAAATCTACACAATGCTAACATTTAACACCATCTTGAATATTAAGTGAATAAATACAAACAATAATAAGAAACCTCCCAATAGGAAGCGTCTGAAAAGTAAAAAAACGGGGCTGGCAACCTCTCTCCGGAAAGAAAAACAATTACTGAAATATATCAGAATATAAAATATTAATTTTAATGTAAAGATATTATTATAAAATTTATAATGAATCAAAATAATTTTTATCTCAATCAATGAAATTTTAGTAGTCCAAAAACTTAAGAAGGGAGGTTCACCAGATCATATTTGCATGTATCTCGTATAATAAAAGTCTCTTGTAAACAATACTTGGCTTCGATAATGTGGTTTATTACATATCAGAGTATTGTTTAAGTACCACAAGTAGAAATGGGGGTATTCAATGAAAACTGAAAAATGCAAATATCACGGATAATATTCAAAATAGAGATAAACGTATACAACAATATCTATAGAACATTTAATATGCAATAAGAATACAATTTATTGTAACGGAGATATTTCGAATTTTCAAAAGTCCTCTTTTCTGAACCCCCCCCCTCTCACTTGTCTGATTTCAGCCATGAACGATCTTTCTTTTTACATAAAACGATGAACCTCCTTTTCGTCATCTCCTGGGTATGATCGATGGACATTTGAAGAAATTTTTCGTAAATGGCGTTCTGAGTACTAAGACCTGAATAGCTGATTTCCTGTAAGAGAAACTGCTAAAAATAGTCTTTTCAAGAGGAGCGATACCTAATTCGATTGGCACCTGTCCTGAGGAAAAATTATAAAAATAAAAATTTCATCTTAAGATAAATTAAATACAACTTTCATTAATACAGGGCTATAATAACAAATTAAAATAATTAACGGAATTTTTGGTAATTGTAAATATTTTAACTTTGTACTAAATTAATAGAAGGTCCATCATCTACCTAGGGATTGAAGAAGACTCTGAAAAGTCAGAATTTATTTATTATTTATAAGTAATGTCGCGGTTTTTTTTACTTCAGAAGAATATTTCTTCCATCTGAATTGGTTAGAAATAATATAATTTTTTTTTGTATTGTAAACTCTTAAAATGGATACATAGTATTTGTTGTGCACCCAGTAAAACACCTAGTTCAAATGTTTAGTACTTGGATTATAACTGTTATAGTCTATTTTTCTATTGTGCTTTGTATGCAATAGAGTTTCTAACTCGTTCCTTTTTTTTACTCCGATAGTATAAAAGACGTTGATCGTTGAGGAAGGTATGCATTGTTCTATTCTAAATCATCGAGGGATAATGAACTATGAGGTTCATCGCCCTAAGAATAAATAACAAACTAAACGGAACAAAAAAAAATTCTTCACGCATAGGGTGCGTAAACTAACCAGATTTCGCATGAGTTGGAATGACACTCAATTTATCTCTATTTCAGTATACTAATATAACTTCACATGAGGTGACTTGCGTCTCTAAAGATTTTATATGCAGCTAGAATTTCATCATGTTTACATGGGCTTCTAATTAAGGGGAAAATAGGAAATAGAATGTGAGATGGTATCAGGATATCTAGACAGCAGGTGGGAAATCTTTTTAATTTATGCAACAACTTCTTGACAAATTGTTTACTAATTAGATTGTCAAAACGTTTGCTTCCCGTAATTCTTCGAGGTCTTTATCCGTTTGCCTCTTTTTAGTAAATCATATGCATGTTACTTATAAGTAGGTTTTAATATTTATTTTTTATCTCAGGCAAGAAAAAGACGCCTCGTTCCTTCACTGTTATTTATTTTTTGTTGTGTCTATTGCTTTTCCTAAATATAAAAGACAATCGCATCCCACCCCCTCACCTATTTGCCAGATTCTGACCGTTGACAAACTCCACAGGTTCCTTTCCGGTTTAATGTTTAATATGGAGTTTGTTTTCAATATACCGAGCAGTCAAACAATCTATATGTATCAAATTGTTAAACCCAAATTTACCAATGACGAAAATGAGGTCCGTTCAAAATTATATATATATATATATATATTTGTCTGTTAACGCTCTAGCGGTCGCAATTTTTGTTTGATCGTTACCAAACTCGGAATTTAATCGTTTTATTTAAAAGGAAGATCAAGTTCGTTATTGGCTGAAATCGGACCAGTGGGAGGGGGGTTTAGAGGGGGGATTTTCGAAAATTCGAAATATCTCCGTTACCATACGTCGGATTAAAAAATTGTATAGAACCAATCTTATTGCAAATTAAATTTACTATAAATATTGTTCTATACATTTATTCTGTACCTTGAATATTAACGCAGCCCCTGCGTGACGGACTTTTGAAATACATTTAATAGGATTCGGGGTTGAATAAGGTTTTGTGTAAATTCGTAACAATAACTACTTTTTAGCAGATTTCCCTTAAGGGAAATCAGCTATTGAGGTTGTACTCATGACGGAATTTTCGAAATTTTTCATCAAATGTCTATCGATCCTACGTAGTAGATGACGTAAATGATGTCCGTTCAAATCTGTGTGTGTGTGTATATATATATATATATATATATATATATATATATATATATATACGAAGCCGTATCTGAGCTAGTATATATATATAAATATATATATATATATATATATATATATATATATAGATCTATCTATCTATATATTTGTCTGTTACCGCTCTAGCGGTCGCAATTTTTGTTTGATCGTTACCAAACTCGATATTTAGTCGTTTTATGTAAAAAGAAAGATCAAGTTCGTTAATGGCTGAAATCGGACCAGTGGGAGGGGGTTTAGAGGGGAGGATTTTCGAAAATTCGAAATATCTCCGTTACTATACGTTGGCTCAACAAATTGTATAGAATCAATCTTATTACAAATTAAATTTACTATAAATATTGTTCTATACATTTATTCTATATCTTGAATATTAAGCGAGATATTTGCATTTGTATTGTATGTGTGGTCGGCAGGAGTCGGGACATTCCGCCGAGAGCTAGGGAGGCCGTTTTCGTCACTGATCGCCCCTCGTGAATAGGTTTAGTGATTCATTACTACTACTGTTGTTATTAGGCAGATTTCTCTATTGTAAAACTTCAAGTGGGAAATCTGCTTAGTTTACGCAGCCCCTGCGTGACGGACTTTTATTTTTCTAAAGAGAACTGCTGAAAGACTCTCTCTAACCTCCTTATTTCTGAGAAAATCAAGCAGACTAAATTTTCACGATTGGAATGGCACTGCACCTAGTTTCTTTTAAATACTTTTTTTTATGAAGAGTTAGTAATAAACCCGTATGCTTTAGACGTGTTATTCTCATGGCTAATTATTATGTAATTGGCACAATTTAGTTGGCAGTATCTACAGATTTGAATATAGTTATTATTTTCAATCACAGCTGTATACTTCCTTAGCCACATTATGAATATAAAATGGCAGGAAGCGAAGTAATACCTTTCAATTATCCTTGACCATTAGCCCTTGAATACTGCTATTGAATGGCTATCGAATAAAATAAGTTCTTAAGTATTAACCGCTGAACTATTTTAGAAATTAAGTTGGTCATGAGTGAAATGAATTCGATCGGAGCCAGTCATTTCGAGGAGACTGTTGGAGAAAGTTTTACCCGAAATTTTATTTTCTCTAGGGATTGACAGCTAATACATTTTTACTAGAAAGCTTTCAAAGAAGTACTATTCCTGGAGTTTACAATGAATAGCTGCAGCAAAACAATGCATATGAAAATTTTAAAGTAAATCACGTAGTGCAATCTATACACATTTCTCAACAAAGCCATGCCGATGACGTCATCCTATAATCTATTCTCTATTTCCTCCGTAATAAGAATCCTATGTAAATATAATTAGAAATTTAAGCTGCAAATGAGATGATTATTGGTACTTTGCTTTGAGTGAAAATCGAATGGGTAGAAGTGGGGAAATCTAAGAAATACAAATATTCCAGGTGTAGGAAATAATTTAGAACAACTGTAGAATACTATAATAAGTAAAGTTGTTTGATCTAACTCATAATAACGAATATATTTCGGTTTTTTTTGTCCCTCCTCTAAACCTTCAATGACTCCTTGATCGATGAAAGAAATAAGTTGTATTTAGTCATGGCAGTTCATGAAATACCGGCTTCTTGCTAATGTAAAACGAATTGGAGTGGAGTTATTATTTTTTTTTTATTTATTCTTACATTAATCGAATTTCGCGATTGGGGTGATTGAGCGACGTATCTGTTAAATTTTTTATCATTAGTTTATCATATTTTTGCAAGTATTCTCATTTCTGCAAATATTTTCAGTATTGTCATCCATCATAATTATTTGAAAATGTTGTTGTTTCAAATAGTGTAATATGCGGTCTGTATACCGGCTGCGGTCAAGCTTAGATAACAGTCATTTAGTATATGTTTTATAGTAAGTCAACAGTTACAGTGTAGGCAGTAAGATTCGTCTTCTCTAATAAGCAAGTAAGTGTGAATGAGCTTTAAATGGCCAATGCTTAACATCGTTAAAATTATTTCTTCTGTTCTAAATAGCCTTTTTGAAGGAGGCCATTCACGAAGTAAATGTTTCAGTTCTCCAAGGTGGTTGTCAGTTGTGGGAACCAAAATTTCTGCCATGAGTTGAGTATCATATGTTTTGCTTGGGCTTGAATTTGTTGATGTGTACAATATGTGTAGTTCTTTTTTGAGCAGCTGATTTTGCGAGTTCGCCTAGTTGTGTGCTTTGTCTAATGTTTTTATATCTTGGTAACCAGTACGTAGATATTCTTTTGTTTATTGTCTTGATTTTGTGTGATATTTACGAGATGAGTGGATGTGAACTGTATATGTTTTTTAATATTAATGAATGGAGTTAGTTAACTGAGAAAGAAAAATATACACATATCGGTTAATAATAGTTAGAAATATAATTCGTAAAACAAAAATCGTATAAAATGAAACTTACAATACGATTGTTTAAAAAACATTTTTCGATCCAACTCATAATAACGGAGATATTTTGACTTCCTGTTTTATTATAATCAATGTCCCAGAAGAATTAGTTATTTCGTCCTATTTAACATGTATCTACTACGACAACTTGCAGATAAGTAGGGATTTGTTAGTTGCTGGGGAATTTAAATAGCTATTAGTAATGCAATCTTTGAAAAAAAAAATTCTTTTATATTTTAAATGGAAATTAAAAAAAAAAAAATAAAAGTTGTCGAAATAAAATAAAACTAGTACAAAATAAATAAGGGAATGTGGAGCTGTTTAAAAATAATCACTTTGTTATTCTTGCACCTAGGAATTAAAACGAAACGCAGCAGTATCTTTTAAGAGTGTTGGGAATACTGTTTGACAGTTTCTGGAAGGATATTTGCAAAGGAAGCTGGGTGGGGCTGCTTTAGAGCTGGGGGTGGAAAGTCACAGAAATATTGAGGGGGGGGGGGCGGTTAAACAGTCTCCCTTAGCACAATCTGGGGAATTCCAACATCATCCTGTAATTGGGTTCACTGGCCTGACTCCATGTCCCTTTTATTCTTTGATATTCCTCAAAATCTGATTACTTCTTAAGGAAAGTCAATGTAACGTTTTATAAATGTAAATAAATAGCAGTTTAATAAAATATGAATTTCTAATGGACTCAATCGGTGAGACTTTTTCAGATGTAAATGGTTGCAGTAGCTGCATTGATGAAGAGTTCGCGCGTGGAGCACACAAGATAGGGTTATTTATTTATTAACGCCCAATTCGTGCTTTTAAGGCTAATTAGGACAATTTGGTGTTAAAAAGTGGCAAAACCAATACATTAAAAAAAAAATGTATTTTTTTGCCAATTGCCCTTTTTGATTTTAAGAAGTGCCTTTTTTGAATGGATAGAATTATTCAGCAATTACAAGTTAGGGTTTGGAAAACAGAATGGTCCCAGGCTCTCTCATTTAATGCCTCTTGAAGAAAGGAAATTTTTATATAAACCTGCCACCTTACAATAATTTATTGTTTTAAAACATAAACTCTTAAAAAAAAAAAAAAAACAAACATAAAATTAAAACTGGTAACCAAGAGAATCATTCTGATGTAGATTTATTGAGAACTTAAAGAACAGCTGATATGGAATACAAGCGGAATCACCAAACTAACAATTTAGAATTCCTATTGTGATACCCTATAATCTAAAAATATGACAAAGTTACAGTTATCGTTTCGAAGCGAAAACTGAAGAAGGTGATAAAAGAGAATTTGTCTGCTGTTTATTCGTAGCATGGGGCACATATCTGAAAAGGGTCTTTGTGAAATACCAATAGAAAGTAAGGCGCTAGCCGAAAACCACCGCAGAGGGTCAGGCCCTACAAGGATGGTAGTTTTAAATGCAGGTGAGTTATACATTCGATGAGCTATTCGATGGTATCCTTGATTCTCTTTCATTTGACAATCGTGTCTCAAATTCAATACATTTTTGCCATGCATTTTGATCGAATCTATGATCTAAAACTCACAAAGAGGTTGCAAGACCACCGATAAAAAGAAAAAAATCTGTAATAAGACTATTTGAATTAATCAGAATGGTCGCGCAGATTTTATACTTGCATTGATGCTGAGGCAAGCCATAATCGGATATCAGCCTGAGACAGAGATTTTCTTCCATCGGGTAAGACAGGAAATGGGATTATATTTCAAACCCTAAAATAGCAAAAGTTAGACGTAGTAATGGATAATCTGTAATAAGTCGATGCGAACGAGTTATTATTATTATTATTATAAAATTGAGTAGTATGATTATTTGTTTATTTCATAAGACAGCTATAATAGAGATTAATTATACAAATGAGTAAAAGTTGCATAAATAAAGTGAATGTCAAAGTCTGCTATCAGAATTGTAGTTTTCAAAACAATGCAATTGTAGTGTCAAAGAATGCAAGTAAAAGGGATTTTCTCCTATTACCACTGTTGCAATCATATTGTGGAGTACCATTAATCAATAATAAATTAATTCCCGGAAAGTGTGATTTGCAAGAATTACGTGAAGGTTAAGAATGTAAGACGATTATGGAATAACATTACTGCATTACATTCAATTAGTAGCCACAAATTTGGATAACTATTTACAAAGAAGAAGGGAGTTTAAAATAAAATGTACCAAAATAGGAATTGCAGTTTATTAAGTTGTATTATTAAGTGCATATTGCATAAGTAAATATTTTATTTACATTAAGCTTGACGCAAATGAGATCATGTATACATATGTCGGAAGTAATTTAAAATGGTATTTTTAGAAACACAATGCACTTTTATTTATTGATAGCTGGGATCTGTTTTATATTCCAGAAATCTATGTTCTCTTCGTAGAACTTTGTGAATTTAGAGGTAGTTGTTGTCTGACAAAAATAGAATCTGGTCTATGATTCAAATGTTGTTATTTATTGACGTCCAACTAATGCAACTATGGCTAATAGGGACGGGTTAGTTACAGGTTACCACTCTTTTCTAGCCCTCATGGTACAACGAATTTTATTTAATGATTCGTCAGTACCCTATTAATTTCCTATTAATGGGGTGGGAATCTTACCCACGACTTCAGGTTTACGAAGCTCATCAAAACCAATGGTTTAACTAACATTCACAATTCTATAATTATATTTTTTTTAAGGTTCCATAATTCAATAAAGCCTTTAAGATAATGTCTTTGAGACTTAAAAATAAGCTAAATATGGTTATATCGACAAATGAAATATAAAGCTTTATACGAAAAAAAAAAAAAAAAATTATTTACTTAATGGTCCAATCAACTTATATATATAACAGTATTTAACCTTTAAAAAATTGGGTTCTATTTTGTAAGACATGAATCAATGATAGTGACGCTATGTTATATTCGTTTCCTATTGGGTGATAGCAATTGTCCTTTGTAATCAACATTTTGAAGAAAAAAATGTAATCAGAATGGGAGTATTTAGGAAGAAATCTTTAGAGGTTATCCAAGAAATAAGCAATAGGAATGCTTGTTAGCTCAATAACTTGAAATATTGTTATTGTTAATTAAACCCGAGTAATAAACTACGAACAAGATATAGTCAATATATAATTTAGAACAGTAAGCCTATTACAGAAATAATGAACGATAACTGTCTAGAAAGCTCCTACTTTCTGAAATAAGAAAAAAAAAGACAAGTAAAAGGCTAAACGAGCAATATGAAAGCTGTGTACATTCCTCAGCGGTTACTACCTATTATTTGCGGCAAATATAATCACAAGTTGAAGAAAACTGATGCATAGGTCATGCCTTCAACCGAGGATTATTTTAAACAAGAAAGTGAAAGGTATTCGCTAATTTGAAACCTCTCTTTTACGAGTATCTCTGATGGCTAACGATCTTAATCAAATTTTCTTGAGAGCTATTTATGAATTTTTTTTGTATATAAATTTTCTATTTAAAATTACTGAATCGTATACATAAATTGAGAGTTTATTCATGATGTGAATTTTTTTTATTTATTTATTTAATAACGTCCACTTTATTCAATTATGGCTAATTGGGACGGGTTAAATACAGGTTACCGCCCTTTTCTAGCCTGGGTGGGACTAAGGATTTTATTTAATTAGTTTTTCACTAAATAAATTCCTATTTGCCGAGGTGGTATTTGAACTCGCCACTCTAGGTTTACCATGTGAGATTAAAGTCAACGCTTTAACTCACATGGCTAACCTGAGCCCCTATGTGAATATTTTAGTTATTAATGTCCACTTTCTGCAACTAAGGCTAATTAGGACGGGTTATCTACAGGTTGTCACCCTTTTCTAATCAGGGTGGGATTTAGGATGTTATTTAATGTTCCGTCACTAAATAATTTCCTTTGCCCAGGCAAGAATCGAACTCGCCACTCTAGTGTGTGTGAATCTAAATATGTGGATATTTGAAAAACTTTTTCTAACGCCCGCAAATTCTAGAAAGTAGATGAGAAAAATACGTCCGTTCAAAAGGACTGTACATGCCCGTAATGGTTCAAAACGATGCAACCAACCTTATGTTCAGGATAGGTGAGTTAGCAATAATATTTTATTAATAATCCATTGCAATAATCATTCAACATGATATCGAATTATTGAAAGAAAACTAAAATGTGGATATACGCGAGAGATGAAAAGTAAATGAGTACGCTACTCACCAGTTTAATTGAAAATTAGCTGGAGGAAATTCAAAGGTGCAAGAAAAAAAATTGTTTTCCATTCTATTGTGGATGTGTGCACGTCATATTAGTGTGGAAGGTTCTGATGGGACCCGTATAGTAAACTGTCAGGTAATTAGAGTTATCCAGCGTTTTTTTTCTACGCCCTTATTTCCTTCTTCTATTTGTTAAGTATTCCATTCAATTCTTAGCAATAGAACTCTTGAAAAGAATAATGATGAATATTTTTAAGGATTTTATATTATTTAAGCCGATTTTAAAAGATATATGTTTATGCTAAATTATTTTTGAATGTTTTATTCATTGTTTACTCGGTTCTATGTTTTTACCTAGAAAATGATATATTTTAGACAAGTGATCCTTTTTTTTAATCAAATGTAAAAAATAATTAATTTAATATTTCACTGTTTAATCATGAGTTTGAATGAAAGCTTAGAATCATTTATTTTTATCAGAGGATAGGTAACGGCCAATTACAATTATTATTAGTTGAATCAAAAATAATATAAAAAAATCGTTAAATTTAATACCGTTATTCAAGTGACATGAGCGGAAAGATATATAGTTTTGTAAACCAATCATTAATAACCTCACTAGAGAAGCTGTTGTTTCAAATAATTTTATACGGCCTTAGATTGGCCATGAGTATTATATGTATTGGTTTCACTACTCATATTTTATCAAGGAAGGTTAGCGCAAAGCTGCTAGTGGAGTAGAAATAACTTTTAACAGAGTTCTTCCAAAGACCAAGTATAAGATTTCGCCTCAATAAATGCTGCAAGTACAATATTGCTAATTCTAGATGTAGTATAACGTACAATGACTAGGGATTGCGAAAAATTAAAGCAAGATTAAAAGTCAATCAGGAAATTCTAGTGGTTAAGATTATGTAGTTTTTCAATAAAGGAAGAAACATGGGACTTGTGTAGGTTTTGAGATTAAACTGGATCATTCTGAAATCCGCAGCACAGGGGCTGTGTAAACCAAGCATATTTCCCACATGCAAGTATGACACAGTAGTGATCTCATCTCGCCATGTATTCTCTCTTTTTATGCAAAAACCAGTTGTACGGATTTACGAGTGTTCGTTGAAACGGCTGAATATTGAATATGGCATAGGATCAAGTAAACATTTTTGATAAAATCTTAGTGGATGACGTCATCAAACAACTTATATGCTCTTAACATACATAGTAAAACTCTGCTGAAAACAATATTCAGCATTTAAGATTGAAATAAGACGTTTCATGATATATTGGCTTATTGTTAACGTTTGACTAAATGTGTGGGTTTACTGAAGGCTGAAAACGAAAAAATGCAAGTATCTCGCTTAATATTTGAAGGAAAGAACAACATTTATGTGAAATTAAATTTAAAACAAGATTGGTTATATACAATGTTTCCATCCAACCAATAATAATGAAGGAATTTTGAATTTTCGATTTTCTCGGTCAACTCTCTGTTGTTCCCATCTAATAATGGTGACTAAAATGTTTGTGGCAGACAGAATTGTTTTTCTTCTTTTTTAAATAAGGCTATAAAAATCGGTAATGAGGTTCATTCTTTGACGCCTTTAAGTTATTAGAAAAATCGCAAGGAAAATAGGTTTCAGCAGCTAGAAATGTTGTCGTATATTAAACGCACGAAAAAAGCTAGATATCGAATTTTGTATCAATATGTGAACAAAACTATCTCTTTAGTTGTAGTACAACACCTAAACTACTGATCACCCATGAGTGTAAAAAATAAGTTAAATTAAAATCTCACAATTATTTTTCCGCATGAAAGCATGTGCAATTGTTTCAACTCCAACTAACAGCGTAATTCAATAATTCTTTTATGGAAAGTAAACGCCTTAGTAGAGAATAAAGTCAATTATAATGATCCTTTAAAAGACTATATTTAAAAAGGTTCTGAGGGATCTGCTTGCTCTCAAGATTATCCTTTAAAGCAAGGCCTCATTCCAGAGATGAAAGCAAAAAGAAAATATAAGATGCAGAAGAAGTTGGCTGCCTTTGAGAAGTAAATTTAGACCTCATGGAGATTTCCTGGTTCAAAGAAAATAGGATTAGCCGGTGGTTAATATAAATTTAGACTTAAAAGAAGAACTTAAAAGTACCTACCATGTTTTGGCTGAGATAATCTTTTTCAAATTAGGAAATCCTTTAAAAACATTTAAATTTTATTTCTTAAAGTATGAAAAGTTAAATGAATAAAGTGGGCTTGTTGTTTAAATCTTTCCGAATGTTGGTATTTTTATTGGATGTCATAAAGGCCATAGTCACGTACTCGACGATCTTTATGTCGCATTATTTTCATCGCCAAATAAATTCATGTAATAGGGAAGACTAGTAAGAAAATATTTTTGTTTAAAAGACAGACCCTAATAAATAGTAGCTATATTTTTGTGCGCTTTTAAGAAATTTTACCCATCATTTGGAGCTATACATGATATGTAAGTACTTGTATGTTCTAACTCATCTCATTAATTCCAGTAGTTATATGAACTAGAACATGAAATTTTATAATCGCCCTTGCATTGTAGTGACTGAAATATTTTAAGCAGCTAAAATATTTTAATTTTCACTGCAGGGTTAGGATTGATTTCCTGCTAACAACACCATCTATTTAGTGGTGAATTTTACTAAATTTAGTAAGGATAAATAATTTGTACCTGACACAAAAATCTATTGATGTACTAAAACATTAAATAGTATTTTTTTTGACAATATTAATTCTTTTTAAGCGCATAGGAAATACCAGACCAACTATTTTTTTATTAAATTTTATTTACTAAATCAAATAATATTTCTCTCCATTTACTAAGGCGTACAATAAATCAATTTAATGCTCTTAAATTTTATTTTTTTTTTCATTCATTGAACAAGAAGGAGTTTATTTCATTCTACATTTTGAACATACCAATCTAAATACTCGTCGATCTTCCGCGGACAGTTCCTCAATAATATATTCGTAAATTTACAAAGATTAAGTATATATACGATTTTTCAGTTAAAAAGATATGCAAATCACTTCACAATTTCGAAGTAACAAAGTCCTCACATATGCCTTAGTAACTAATACAAAGTATTTAACACACAAATATCACTTATTTGGTTATTGAGAAAACCACATGGGAAGTTGTGGTTTATTGGAGGTTGAAAACGAGAAGAAATTCCAATAATTGGCGTTGCAGAAACAAATATAAAACATATTTTAGGGTGTAATTGTCGTGACATATATATAATCTAATTCTTTTCTCCTCGACTCATAGTAAATAAGATCCATACGATTTTTGGTAATTTTAGAATTAGGAACGATTATGCCACAAATTTGGCGGAGGAAATTTGTAAGAATGTTTTGAAAACTGAGTTCATGAGTATACACAGATCTATAATTGATTTCTTTCAAATGGGTAAAAAGGGGTATGGCGGAGTAACCATTGGCCACACCGAGTGGTGTACATTCTCACGGTAGAGACGAGTACAGATGGAATAACAAGGCAGAAGCATCTGTCCCCCGAGATTTTCCCCATTTTCCAAGCAGTTCCCAAGACCGTTGGGCCCAGCGTGGGAACTGTTGCAGGTATGCCCTCTTCCGGCCCTAATGGTGTAGCTCTTTCTCAAGGAACCTTATCCCCTCCACCCAACCAAAAGGGTCACGCTAGAGAATGACACCGCTCCTTCTTTACTGGCTGTTTTACCCTCGTCGGTGGGGTTTGAAATAAAAATGGTTTCTTGTTCAAATATGAATGCTGGATACTCTTAGCGCTTTATAACAACTTCTCAGTTGAATCATTTACTTGTTTTGGAATTTTGAAGTAGTCATTGGATGCATATTGAGGAAATCACTTTTCAATTACTGAGTATTCACCCTCTTATGTGAAGTGAATCAGTCATTTTTTTCTAAAGAAATAGTACGTTAATATGAAATCATTAAAACGTAATGTGTCTGTATTTACGAATCACATCCTCCCTTTTCTCTAATCCATTGTTATAAAACCCTACATATTTTAATTTTTTTTTCTCTCTCAATCGAATGCCTCTTCAAGAGAAGATGATACATAATACTAATACGCAGTCAGCCAGTGACCTTGGAATTGACACCCCTCGTCTAGACTGCGTTTAAGCACTGACTTTTATATAGTCTTGAAATTGAGAGTAACATGAAACGGGTTCAATTCTGACATTCGTTGTTTAGAGGCCTCAGATTTTGAGGACGTATCAATACGCAAATACGTCAAAATATATTATAAATAGTATTAATAATGAGCATTTTTTTAAGCAAAGTCAATAGTAGTTGAGCTATTGAGGAAATTGTGTTTTTTGATTTTCGTCAGCATATTTGCTCTCGACATTGTGTTGCCACACTCTTGAATTAGAGATTCCTTTTTTTTTTAAAAAAAAATATATTTTTAATGAACGTGCTTGAGAAGTTGATTTGTAATCATCGGTTGATACATGTACAGAGTGAACGAGGATTGATAACATGAATGTGTTAGGGTAGGCTCTCGATGGGGATTCTAGTGGCAAGTCGTATATATATTGCAGAGACCGCTACTCATAAAAATACATTTATCAGTTAATAAATAAATTAGCTGGAAAATCGATATTGTAGGATTTGCTATTATACAAAATTTATATTATTACCAATGAACATTTTCGTTGATATTAAAATTAATTATTATTCCTTTATTGTAAATGATGTGAAGAATTATTTTATTTAATACAACTTAGTAACCTAGAGATGTGGATTCGATTCTCGCTTGGGTAATTGGGATTTATTTAGTGATGATCTCGTTGAATGAAATCATTAGTCCCTCCCTAGCTATAAAAGGGTGGTAAACGTCAGATAACTATATCAATAGTAGCACAAAAAAGATGTTAAGTTTATGAGGAAAAAATGTTTTAAGTGATTAAAGATGTATTTGAAATACTAAATATTTCTACATTTTTTGATCCATAATTAAAAGATGCTTGATTTTTTTTTTTTACAATATTTACAGTTTTCATTTGTATTTTACTTTATTAGTTGGTTTGAGTTTGTTACGTGTCTTCTTTTTTCAATGGTATTTATTTCATTTTCATTTAAAAAGTATTTCATTATGAGTATTGCCTTTACGAAGCTAACTAAACACCTTCTATAAACCCTCCAAAAAGATGTAGCTCCACCATTCATTGAGTAGACAGAAGTTGTACACGTTTAATTAGATAGGAAGGATTTATTGGATTTGGAAGTCCTCTCACATCAGTGTTCAACAATAAAATAGCAACAATTATAGGAACTATTACATAAAACAAATAAACTTAAACGGGACGGTTAAGTAGCACTCATTTAAACTTCAATATCATTTTATAATATTAGTGTTTTGTTGAACAGTCAGATAAATAGAGAAAATATGCAATATTGTTTCTTTTGTATTTTGTAATCTTCAATCACAATAAACTGACAGTAACAGTTGCTTTGAGAGCAAAGTATTTGTTAACTTCTGAGCTCAATGTAATTTTAATTTTTTCCTGATAACGACCCACATAAAGCCCTGCCAGAAAAAGAGAAAAAAACAGTGTAAATGGTCTGATAAACCATTAAATTAAAAATATCTTTGGGTTAAGGGTAGCCATGTGTGTTAAGTCGTTGGTCTTACTCATTGAATACTTTATATAGCGGACTGAATTTCCACATGGGAAAAAGGCATTTACTTTGTTACTAACTGACTAAATAAAATCTCTGCTCCCATCCTGGCAATAAAATGGTGGTAAACTGTAGATAATCCGCCCTGATAAGCCTTACATTCATAAGGTAGGTGTTAATTTGTATAGATAAGAAAAAAGGAATATCTTATCAACCACTTGTTTGCCAGGTAAATTTCATTTCCTCTGGAAATTGCCTTGTCTATTGGTCTTGGAGCTATTAATTCTAATGCTATACTATTGGTTGTAAAATAAAACGCTTATTTCGTTGATAGCTACAAATGACTACTCTTCAGTAGAAGATCCGGTCGAAGATAACCACAAAATCAATCTGAGTCTCTGGATCTATATTAAAATCTTACCATAATCACTCAGGGACATTCTCAAACTATAACTCTCTACATAATTATTTATAATTTTGAATGGAATTGCTTAATAAGATACAATTTGGGATCATGATACCTCGTAGCCAAAAGCGAGCACTAGGAAGTTTATTCTCTTTTGCATAACTCTTTCTTTGCTTTTTTAAGAGTGGTTTATTGGAATATTTGTATTTGTTTTCAAATACCAAGACATTCTCATTTGATTTTACGTTATTTAATAGTTTCTTCTAAATATAGATAGTTGGCCAATGACCAAAACTCAAAGTTCAATGATTATACCTAATCTCAGTTATAATGAGTCAGTCGAAAAAATGTTAAAATGAGAGTAATCGACAAAGAAATATAGTTAATAATGCCATTCTTATAATATTAATAGAGTAATTTACAATTTTTTTGTTTTCAGCCTTCCGTCTATTTCATCTCATCCAGTTTGACTAGTCACGTAATTTAAACTTTAAATTTTGTTTACGTTTGATTTACTCCTAAGGGAGAAACAAGAATTGAATATCATATGGGTGTGACACTTAAGTTACAATTCGATTGAGTATTTGACTCTTGGTCTTCGCCACGTAAAGGTAGCATTACGATCAAAACGATCGATTTTTGGCCTACATTCGGTAATAATTATTCTCATTCCCCAATGTAGGTCAAAATTAAACTAAGCCCATTTTCATCATATCAGATTCAATAGTCTGTTTCTTCCTTGCGGAAAAATCATACGTGACCAAGATTTGAAATTTACATTACGTGAAATTGCAAATAACTCCATTAATCCAAGTATTCAAATTTCCACATGGTGTTCACTTATGATCAAATTTGCGAAGAAATAACTCTAAAACCTAAACATTTTGCGGCTTATATCTATAACGTTAGGAAAACATAAGAAATTAAGGTAGGCGATTTTTCATCAAGTGGTTTCATGCATACATACTTAGATGAAACTAATCGGAACAGTCAACATTTTCTGAAGAAAATGTTTGGATAAAACATATACTAACTGACTGCTATCTAAGAACTCACATGGACCTAACATACACTTTGACTGAATTACTACATGACCGTAGCCAGTATATAGACCGCGTGTTACACTACTTGAATATAACAACATTTTCAAAAAAAATATAATGTAGTACAGTACTGAAAATATTTACAGAAATGAACATACTTACGTAAATATAATAAAGTGATTATAGGCATTTAACTGATTCGTCCCTAAATCGCCCCAGTCGCGAAATGCGATTATTGTAAGAATAACCAATATAAACAATAAAGAAAAAAAGTATATCTGCACAAACTAAGCATATTTCATTAAGGTTGACTTCATTATTGCAGGATGAATGAAATGACAAAATTCAATTATGAAATATTTATGTGGAGATTCGTTGGTTTGTTTGTGGAGGTATCATCAGTTCCGGTATGAACGGAAGAAAGACTGACCCAGCAGTCGAGAGACAAATTTCTCAAGACATCTATGGGCATATTTTTCATGTGCTGGATTGAGACACATATGACGAGATATGGTTTGTACCATATCATAAAAATTGCATCTGTAAAAGCACTTATTGACAAATACATATGAATGAATGGTACCCACTGCAAGTCGGAAAGTATTTTATAGCAATAATTATAATTAGATATACTTTATATTTAAATGGATCTCATTTTCATTGACGGCTATGATCAGAAAACATTTCATCACGGAAAATGGAAAACCGTGCCAAGGAAAAAAAAACTACTGTCCGTCCTTCTCTTTCAGTTAATTTTACTGAAAACTAAACTTTTGTCGTGAAATAAAATTCTTCTTCATATCTTAACTATTAAATCTTACTCACAGTCACTTATTAATTTTATATCTCTTAAAATTATGCTCAGGATCGTGATCGACCCGTGCCAACAGTCGTCTTTCCACGACCTCTTCGTATTTTTAGACAGTAACCCGTGACCAGCCTATCTCAGTAAATAGGACTCCATTTTCTATTTGCTCTCATTTAGCCGACTGGAAAATTGGTTTCTCTGCTGGGCTTAGAGGATCCATTTCCACGTCATGACTAGGCCGGTTTTCTACTAGCACGACCTAAGACTCGCTGAATAGAGGCATTAGAAGAGCATTAAGGAGGGGCCCGCTGTACTGGCAGCTATATCTTCAAAAATAGGGATTCGTTGCTTGGTTAATCTGATAAATAGTAAATACCGTTTGTATTATTAATCATATAACTCCAAGTATTGTGACTCATGAATTCAACACTCTCGGATAACTAAAAATAATTCAGTTTAGTAAATTTCTTAAAGTAAAAACATGGAGTAATTCAAAAATGTTTCACAGTCTCTCTCTCTTTCCCTCTCTCAATCTCTCTCTCTCTCTCTCTCTCTATATATATATATATATATATATATATATATATATATATATATATATATATATATAAGGCGACGTTAGCCGTGAGGGTTAAATGTGATTCTGTAAGCTGAAGGTAAAAGTAGGCGCAGGTTCGTTCCCTCAGAAATTTAGGAGAAATTTAGTTCACGAACAGATTGCGCTAGTGGATTCGTAGTGGGTTCGTGGAGTAGTGGAGTCGTAGAGAATAATACGGGAGACCCTCGGCATGACTATGTTGGCTCCCTAAGATCCCGCACACAGGCAAGCTGGACGTTAGTGTACTGACCACTGACCCCCCCCCCCACTCCCGAGTATAATGCGGTATGTCAGTCTACCAAATTATTCCTGGTTCCCCTTAGTTAACGGGATTGTGCGTAAAAATGGCAAAGAACTTCACGATAAATGTTATTATAAGAGAATTCAATAATCACTGCTGTTTTTGTATCCTTGTATTTTTCAAATATATTTATTACTATTTGTAAATAGATTGTTCGAAAATGCTCTACGAGCAAATTATAAATTTGGCAGCATGTGGAACAATACTTAAAATTTCACGCACCATGACAGCATCAGAAAAACATCTTACAATTATTGCATGAATTATTTCTTCTTATCAATTTATTCTCTTTGTCCCTTATGAGTGCAGAGAATTATCATCTAGCAGAGATAAAATAAAGATTTGGCTTGAAATCTGTTATACGGAAGCACTGAATAAAATAAAATGAACCAACAAAGCACTCCAACGCTGTTAATAAGTAATCACCTTCAGGCCATTAAATAACTTTTGTAAACTGAACCAGAAGATCAATCTATCTCATGAATATATTTTTCTTTCTAAACAAACTTTCAGTTTTTTATAATAATATTCTTCCTTTATAGGTGTATTTTGAATTTATTTTGTGTTTTATTCACGTCCACTTTGTGCTCTTAGGGTAAATAACTAATATTCTTTGCTTAAAGTTTAAACGTTATATTCCAACTAACAAGAATAGGTGTAGAGCATATTGTTAAAGCTTTAATGAACAAGATACCAGATGTTTTATGTAACTAGAGATAGTAGGAACTGGTGAGAATTATGGGATTGAGAAAACTTTACACAGATAAGGAAGCTAAACTAACATTAAATTATTCATTTTAATTGTGCCCATTACAATGCTAAGTCAGGCGTTCCACATGGGTTAAAGCAAAGAAAGAGATTTTATCATACTTTAAACATTATTTATATCTGTTAAGCTATAGTAGCACAATGTGGGCTGAATAAATAAATGAAATATCTGTCGATTATATTTTAAATATAATAAAAATCTTGCGACTGAGGCAAGCTATGTGAGACACGGTGTTGGTCTTAATCCCACTTGATAAAACTATAGTCGCAAGTTTCAATCTCATCTGCACAATAGAAATATATTAACAGATGAATTAACTAAAAAAATTACCTACAAAACCAGATAACCCCTCCCAAATAGCCTTTGTAACACAAAGTGGACGTTAATAAATAACCAATACTAAAACCCTCGTCTATAATGATAGTAAATAAACCACACGTTTTTCGGGAACTAACAATTGTCCTGGAGGTTATTATTTGCTAATTGTTTTGTATCAATCGTCAGTTTACTTTCATATAGAAAGTCATTTTGGTACATAACTCACCACATCGGTAGATATATGTGAAAGAGATAATATATTTTTTTTGTCACGTTTCTATTACCATCTTTCAATATGTATATATATATATATATATATATATATATATATATATATATATATATAAATTTTTACAAGTGTTGACAAAAAGCACATATAATGCAAATATACACGGGGTGTTCAGAAAAATAAAATCCCTCCACGTTACGTTACTACGTAGAGGAAATAAGTAAAAAAAAAAAAGATATGTATATTTCAAAATTCGTAAAATTCTCCGTTTTATGCTTCGAATCGAAACATTTTCCGTAACCCATTGTTGATAAAAAAATGCACTGGAATTGCTTTATACATAGGTGAAAAATTTACGCACTCTTTTGGTTTGCATTTTAAGCCAGGATATTAATTAATACGACTTAACCTGGTAGTTACATATTTTATTTATATCATGTGAATCCAGAAGGGAGAAATGTACATGGTAACGTTACATATTTATGATTATAATTTATGATTTAAAACGTTTCAGCTACAGTAAAATCTGCTTAGTGTGCTCAGTCCATGTGTGACGGAATTTAGCCTTCCAAATGTTTGTTTGATGTATACCATACTCGATATTCAAAGCTAAAGATCAAGTTCTATAATAGCGGAAATCGGACCAAAGGGAGTTTAGAGCGGGTAGATTGAAAATTGGATCGAAAAATGTCAAAGAACCAATCTTGTAAAAGTACTGATACTGTACAAAATGATTGTTGAATTTTCTGGTTAATTCAAATTTCAAGCGAATTGTTGGTAGTTTCTTGTTTCCAGTTTTCATTAAACACCTACTTATATTTTTTTATTTTATTTATGGAAAATATATTGGTGAGATGAGGTCATCAGTGTGTGGAAAATCTGCTTATTTATGCAGTTTTTGAGTGACGGACTTCCTTTTTTCTATACACACTTTTCCCTATAACTTTTAAAGTACATATTAAATATATAAAAAAAAATGGTGAGTCAGTGTTTCACCATCAAATTATGCCTTTGAATCTATTGATTCAACATACACAATAAAAGTTCATGAATAACTCTGTCCCGTCCAACAGGAATCAGGGATCGACTAAATTGTAATCAGGATGAGTCGTTTAGGGTAGCTAAATTGTGTTAAAGATAGAGTGTACCAGGATGGAGGGGTAGCAGGATGGAGGGGTAGCAGGATGGAGGGGTAGCAGGATGGAGGGGGCCGGGATGAGTATTAGGGATGAATTAGCAGGCAAGTGATGTGAAGGAGCTGCCTAAGGGATATTTGATCCCAAGAGACGCCGACCACTCTGCTGACTACAACCGTTCTCCATTACACTGGCAAACAACCTTATAACTCCCTCCTGTCGTACCACTATACATACATATATATATATGTATATTCAGATGACCCTCTTCTTAAATTGTTTGAAAATATAGCCATACTTGCTCAAACAAAATACGAAAACCAAAATTTCTTCATTCTTACTACGTTTCGAGCATTGTAGCTACTTTCTCTCTAAAATTAAAATTTTTAATAGATTATATTTACAATATATCTCTGATTATTATTTCCTTACCTAATTCCTATGATAAATTTGTATACACTTAATTAGCATTGCCAAGTTTTGTTTTCTTATCACATCGACATGTAGAAAAATTTTATTTCAATTGAAGTCAAATTACATCTATAACGATTACACAATAACATGTCAATTATTAAGAAGAGTTGAATCTTTGTAATGAAAAGGTCTAGAATGTTGCTATTTATTCCGTATATTTAAAAGAAAAAAAATAAATTTTAAATTTTTCTGGTCAAAAAAATTAGTTTAAAAATATACAAAATGTAAATAATAAACATGTCTATGTATCTATATATACATGTACAAATAATCCAATAATATGAAGCATAATTATCCAATAATATGATTTAAAAAAAAAGAAAAGTTATTTAACCTGTTACTTAAGTTTTCTCTAGCAATAAAACGCTAGAGGGTCAAAGCATTGCAGCAGCTGGGCAACGTTCAAATTTTAAGAGGACTATCAGCTTTGTAGATTAGCCAGAACGGTTGACAACAGTAAACAAAAGATGGAAACACCACGTTAAGAAGATATTTAAAAAAAATATTTATGCATCATTTCGATTTTGCAAGAAGGCATCTTCAAATAAAGTGTTAAATCTTAAATATTTGACTTATTATGGCATAGAAAAAAAAAATCACATTTAAAATCATTTCCAAGAAGATTGTATTTATTAGGGAGCGAATGTCAGATTCATTTGTGGTAGCTAAAGAATTGCACTTCAACAAAGACTTTCTTTGCATTATGATTTATTCTAATTACACGCGGGAAAGCTGGTTGGTTTGCTCAGCACTTACGTGCCGGCGTTTTTTTTTGACTCTCGCTAGAGTCAACTATGAAACGCTTTGTATACTGTCCTTCACAGCCACTCTGAATAGTCGCCTGAGACTTGGGCTCGATTTCCAAACGGGTTTGTGTATACATCTAGTAATGCACTCCTATAAAAATATCCTCAATCTTATACTGTCATCGAGTGTACGCTAACGTTAAAAATAAATGATATATATATCATTACAAATCCGAAGCTACCGTAGGCTGCTTATCTAATGTTTGTGCTCGTGTAGATTAGAAGTGAATATCACGAACGGTCTAGGAATGTCAAATAAAAGGAAAGATACAGGAATAAAGAAGAGATAGCCGGACTGTAACAGTGTTTGGAGAGACAGGTGGTTCGAATCGATAGCTAAACTCCCTGAGCGTGTTTACCTATTCAACTCTGTTGAACGCGGCCACTGTTTACGTCAGGGCCTTCATAGCATCCAAATACAGATCCCTGAGCCCTGATATCTATTGCACCATGCACACCAAAGATTCCGCTTGACCTACATTTCACTAAATTACGGGCTTGTTTGCTTCCAACACTGAACTTGAGCTAACAAACAATCACCAAAATACTCCCCGTCGCAGACGATAAGCTTCAGCGAATTTTCCATTTATGCTCGACTTAAACTTGCATAAATAATGCACTGTATGTATATATATTATTATATAAAAAATGTTAGAATTTTGACAAAATGCACATATAATGCAAATATGCATGGGATGTGCAGAAAATAAAATCCCTCCACATAGGGTTACTATGTAGAGGAAATAATGAAAAAAAAATAAAAAAAATAATGCACTGTATTTAAAATTTTGTATGGAAAAGGTGTGCAGTTTGAACATATAGTATTTCAGTTTGGACGTTCACAGCAGGCCTGTTTTCCTCTACAATACGTTTTATTTAGACTTAGAACGTTAGAGCACTAGCTTGTACTACGGCAATCAAAACTGAAACTAATGCATCCAAAGTGATTCGTTCTTCAACCACCCAGCTTACCGGGAAGATATATTTCGTTTCTGTGTCCTAGAGCAAACATAATTTCAAAATTTATCCGAAGGCATTTTCATGATAACCGTAGACATTTTTATAAAAGGTCCTAATCATAACTTCTTTATCACAATAAGAGCCGGAAGAATTTTTAATTATATATTTCCTGTCTCCTACAATCTGCCGCCCACAAATTTTATTTAAGGCTATTACTGACTATGGACGCTCTCAAAGCATCGAACGAAATTAATAATAATATTATTTCACCTTTCCTCCTTCCCTGCCTTCCTTGATTCCTTCTCTGCCCTCCTAAATCAGGTGCCAGTTTTGACCGCGGGTCCCGATGCCTTTAGCGTTCGTTACCCATATTAAGAATACAAGGAAAGGATCTCTTCGAGGGACTATTTTCATCAATCTATGGGCATACCTCTACAATAGACTACAGAAATGCGTAGCCATTAGACGGTCGGTGTGGGTGCAAAAGTTGTTTAATATGCTGCCAGGCTGAATACGCAACATGGAGAACTTCGTGAATCTTCTGGCGGTTTTTTTTTAAATGAATCTTCAAATAGTGATAAAATATCATCTACGGTGCTGATTCATTCTGGAATTTTTGGATATTAAACAATTTTAAGGAAGGAGCTAGATGTCGTATAACTAACAACTATGATGTACATTCTTGTTGGATCTGCGATCCATCATTGAAGAACACTAGATTTCAATAAAACAGTAAAAGTATACCGACAACCGCTTCTATATGTTGAAGCACCCAGCAATTTAAGGAAATCTTGTCATCAATGGAGATCACAGATCACTGGTGGGTTGCTCACGAGGTTCCTAATTTTGACGAATAACACGTGGGACTCTGCATTAAAAAATCCCACGTGGTTTCTTAAACTGCGCAGACTTCCCACATATTGTAATGGCCTTCAAACACTACACTCTTGCTAAGAACTCTGTGAAAACAAACTTCAAATTTAAACTAGTCACTGGGGAGCGGACATTTCTTTTTAGTTATGGTTTCATTCCTTCCCTAATGTTTTCAGTTGGTCAATAGTGGTTTTAAGATGTATTTTAAAACACTCATACTAGCTAATGCAAATCATTTAGTCAGCTTTGTGCGGGACAGATTTTGACCCGAGGATGCTCTGGTGTCTCTAAATGATTGAACTCCTGAGTCATGTAAATAGCTACAAGACTTAGCCTTTATTGTTATTATGGATGCTTCTTAGTATTTGGAGTGTGATATTTTTTTACAAAAAAATAAGAGCAAAGGAAACTTATAATTTAACTTAATATGTGATCTTAGGAGTGCGATTTATTACTCAATATCACATAGGTGAATATAAAATATAGTCAAAAACAGGATTTATAAAATTTTATAAAGACAACTATTCCTACGTCATGTCTATTCTATAAACCGGATCCTTAATCATCTGGTCATGTTCTAAATCAAATCAAATTCAATAAAACTCCGTTTTTAGACTGACTCTAAGTCACTCAATTATCCGCCCTCTTGTCGGAATCTAATTTCATGATTTATGAGACCTTGATCCTATTCTTGAAAGAGAATCGGATAGACGAATGCAAAAGAAAGCGATCGATGCTCGTGCTACTGCACCGACTCCACAGCCCTTAATATCTGGGTGAATTGATGCATTATTCATGCGACTATTGATTAACCCTTATGAGAGTGAGTGCATCTCAGATCCTTGGCTATAATCCGGGCTAGGAACAATAAATTAGTAATAATATAACAGAATACACAAAATATGAGAATATATGGAGTTAAATTAAAGCTTAATATTTTTTAATGCGAAAAAAACAAATACACAAATTGAAAGAGGCTTCGAATAAATTATTAATTTATTCGTGTCATGAATTACATACATATGCATAGAAAATAATTAGCTCATGAAAATAAAATGCATGGTGCGGGGAGGGGGCTGGGACACAGCATATTTAATAGAAGCGCGCTGGATTTGTTTACTAAAGTTGGTTCAGATACAAGGAATCAATAAGCTTATGTTTAGAAATTATTTTTATTAAATTATAATAGAAATAAAACAAATAATTGAAATACAATTGAAAAATGTAGTCAGGAATTTGAAATCGACTTTTAAATAAATAAAGATAATAATTAAATAAGACAATAGAACAAGTGTTTGTTTTATGTCATATTGTGGTTAAACGTTCGGAAATATCCTTATGAAAATATTAAAATATTATTAGTGTGAACATTCTTGTTCCTTTAGCTTACGTATTAAATGATTTTATATAAAACCTGCAATAGGTAGTTGTTAAATATGTATAGAGAATTTATAATATTTAGTTGTTTGTAAATAAATAAATAACAATTAGTATTCATAAAAATATTTTAACATTTACGTTTTATGACATGTAACAGAAGTTTTAATTTTATTGAAACAGATCGTTTACAATAATAATCAACTACTTATATAAAAGAAAATGGTTATTTATATTCTAATATTATTTATTGAGTAATTAAGTTTTACTAGTAGAGTCCTTCGTTTCTATAATAGGCTCTTAGAAAAATAGTGAAAGGTTGTTGGGCCTAATCTAAAGTAGGCCCTTTATCAGATAAGGAACTGGGATAGGAAACAACAGGTAGCCAGGGACTACCCTAACATATCTCCCTTCAAACTTTTTTCTACAGGTAAAAACTCTTCCAAGTTATTTTTTCTTTAAATTAAAATAACATTTTTTTTATTTAAGAGTCCGCAACAACGTCGGCTCACTCATCAATAATCATTCAAAAAAGTCCATAACGAAGGGGCTGCGTAAACTAAGTAAATTTCTCACGGTCTGGAATGACAGAGTAGTGATCTCGTCTCACCATATTTTCTCTATTCTTAAGTAAAAATCCGTTGAGAAATAGAGGTATACTGAAGGCATACTATACTATCGCTGGCAGAAATATCACCTGTCGAACTTATTGAGTTCACGTTTACCGTTTAAAGCACGTTCAAGTATATGGAGACGTTGTTAAGGAGAAACATAGATGGAGAGATCATTAAAGAAGAACGGTCGCGAAAACCAGATGATCGCTTCTAAGCTTTGCAAATGATCAGCGTTTTAAAAGTCTCTTCAGGCAGGGAAACATACAAAAAGATCATTTGGCCTAAAAATATATATTGCAGGGAAGCCCGAAATATATATTTAGACAATGAGAGTTATTACTGATGGCAAACCAAAAGAAATGCTGAACCGATGTGATTGTATTGTATTCATCTGTGCTATTAAGAGAGAATTTATTTATTTATTTAAGATGCCGCTACAATGGCGTTTCATCTTTTAACATGTATGAGTATAGTTTTACAAAATTAAATAAATATTAAAATTTTTACAAAGCTAAATGTTACAAATGTACAAAATAAATAGAACCATGTCGCTGCGATGGCGATTCATCTTTTAGCATGTTAGAATATAATTTTACAAGTTTAAATAAATATTAAAATTTTTACACAGCTAAATTTCACAGAAGGACTAAATTAATAGATGTACAAATGTACTAAATAAATGTGCTTTTAAGTGAAGAAGATTATTCGAGTCAAGAGAATGGACGCTGCTAAACAGCCCAGGAAAGCATTGTATGGTGCAAGGTGTGGAGTGAACAGGTGACCAGGTGAAGGTGGCTGGACGACCTGGGAGAGGACTTGTGGAAGCTTGGGTTCGTAATTACCACTAAGGCTCAGATACTTCTAAGAGTTCACAGGTACTTCTATGTAGTGCACATAAGTAACTATTTTTTTTTTTTTTAAAACTTTGGCCCTACATTTTTCGGGTTATACCGGGAATATACCAATCCTTCAGAAGACAAAATCTTTACAAGAGTTAAATATCTGATGAACCCAAAGTTGGACCTCTATTTAGTATTAATGTCTATGACTACTTTTTCTGTAGTAAATATATAAATAAAAAAATCAATTGGTTCATTAAGTGGAGTAATTCCAAACTTTTCCACCATCTCTCTCTCTCTCTCTCTCTCTCTCTCTCTCTCTCTCTCTCTCTCTCTCTCTCTCTCTCAATATATATATCTATATATATATAAAATTGTAACCTCTGTCTGTACATTGATTTTTTTCGCGAAATTTCACAATACTTTTTCGTTTTACATGGCACCATATCTGCATTTTGTTTCTTTCGTGTATGTTTGTTTGTTTGTTTGTTACCTTTTCACGCATAAACGGCTGAACCGAATTTTATGAAACTTGGTATGTATATTACTACTAACCCAACTTAGACTTTAGGCTATATTAATTTTCTCTGAGACGAACAAGAGTGGGGGTTATAAGGGAAGCCTGAAATTAAAAATAGCGATATTTCGTTTTCTATTGGTTTTTCCGCAAATATGCACATAACAAAAGTTGTTTATTTTGTTATTTAGAGTAACTTTTGTTATATACACTTTTGTCGTATACCGAAGTTTAAATGCGTTATACGCTAAAAATTATAGCGGGAGTCAACAATATTATTTGCCAAAAAAGACTCAACCGAACTAAATAAAACTCGGTATGTGTATTAGCAGTGAGGCCTTCATTATAATAAGCTATACCAACATTTCTATGGACGGGCAGGAGTGGGGGTTATAAGGGAAGCCTGAAATTAAAAATAGCGATATTTCGTTTCCTATTGGTTTTTCCGTAAATATAAGCATAACAAAAGTTGTTTATTTTCTTATTTAGAAGAACTTTTGTTATATACACTTTTGTCGTATACCTAAATAAAAATGAGTTATACGTTAAAACTTTAGCGGGCACTAACGGCTGAACCGAACTTAACAAAACTCGGTATTTCAATTAGCATTAATTCTTCCATGATTATAAATTATATTAAAATTTTTAGGTTCGAACGGGAGGGGGGTTAAAAGGGAGGCCTGAAATAAAAATTCACCATATTTACATGTATAAGAGACGGGAAATATAAAAATATCGAAGACTGTGAAGCCTTATCGAACAAATAATTCTATTATTAGCAAATCCACGGCAAAGATGGGTATTAATCCTAAACACTAGGACGTGTAAATGTCAAAATATTGTGCAATGTAAAGCCTGCTAAAAAATACGATCACTATTCAGCCTCAAATGAATTCCCGCGCGAAGCCGGGTATCTGAGCTAGTATATATATATATATATATATATATATATATATATATATATATATATATATATATATATTTCTAATGTAGTTTCAGTAAGCCCACTTGCAGTGGCAAAAATGTGTGTGTGTAAAATGTTCTTGGAATCTTTTAGTATTATATTTTGTAGCACACTGTGGATTTTATAAACCAAGGAAAATGTTCATTTACAAAATCGTAACATGAATTTTGTATTAAGTACACATTGTTATTCGGAATGGTTTAATACAAGGAGTTGTATTGCCACCTGTATTTGTGCCTGTTTGGCTGCATTATTATACAAATGAGAACTAAAGCCAGAGGTATAATATAAAATAGGGTCACGTACCACCAGGCGTATGAACTCCGTACACCTCGATTCGTTTTCTACAAAGGATTTTGCAAGCTTTTGTAAAATTGCGGTTATTTATGGGTTAAGGTGTATCACGTTCAATATTCAATAAATTATTGGCTTCATTTGCATTGAAGCTCTAATAGCAATTCCGTATCCATTTATAACAAAATAGAATCTTTATCTGATATAGATTATAATGTGCATTATCGATGGGGAGCTACAAGCTTATCTTGGATATATACTATTTCTCTGGATTCAATATATATATATATATATATATATATATATATATATATATATATAAATGAATGTTTGCCTGTGTGTCCTTTATAGAATCGTAAATGGCCAAACTGAATATTATGAAACTTGGTATGTAAATTACTACTAATCCAACTTAGGTTTTTGGCTATATTAATAATCTCTGAGACGGGCAGGAGTGGTGGTTATAAGGGAGACCTGAAATTAAAAATAGCGATATTTCGTTTCCTATTGTTTTTTCGGCAAATATGCACATAACAAAAGCTGTTTATTTTGTCATTTAGAGTAACGTTTGTTATATACATTTTTGTCGTATACCGATGTATAAATTATTTATACGCTAAAAACTATAAAACAACAATTTTATATTACACAAAAGACTCAACCAAACTAAATGAAACTCCGTATGTGATTTGGTATTAACACCTCTCTGATTATAAGCTATATTAAAATTTCTAGGTACGAACAGGAGTGGGGGTTATATGGGAGGTCTGAAATATAAAATCGCGATATTTCGTAACATATTCATTTTCCTGTAAACATGCATATAAGAAAAGTTGTTTGTTTTGTTATTTAAAGTAACTTTTGTAATATGAACTTTTGCCGTTTACAAAGTTTGAATGAGGTATACACGAAAAACTACAGAATGGGTCAACAATGTTATAGGGTGCGAAAGACTAAATCGAAATCAACGAAACTCCGTATTTTTGACTATAATAATATGATAATCTATGATTATGTTATATATTAAAAAATATAAAGCACAGGAAACGGGTAATATAAACATATTGTGTATTTTGTAGAATTAAGTACATAACAAGTTCTTTTATTATTAACATATCCACAGCACGCTGGACTCGGGTGTAAATCATAATCATTGAGACGGGAAAAAGTAAAAATATTGTACAAAGTAAAGCCCCCAAAAAATACCATCATCAATCAGCCTCAAATGATTTCCCGGGCAAAGCCTGGTACCTTAGCTAGTATTCTATAAATGTCAACAAGAGTATATCCTGCACTTTGTCTGATGTCAATAAAGGAAGATGGAAGGAGATAACTAGAATGAACCTTAGATATTATTATATTTACTCACAAATTAGGCACCAAAGAAAAACATGACTATTTTTCATATTGTCATTATTGATGAGGAACTAAAATCCAAGCTTTAAATAAAACATTTACATTTTTACGATGTTCGATAGTATTAAATGTGTTTATTACTGTGCTTGATATTAATTATCGGGACTCTCGGCTCTGTTCACATTTATGTAAGCCTTCTTATTTATTGTTTGGCTCATTTTTTCTTTTATTAATTTATATTTCAATTGTTAAATAAATAAAATACAATGGATTAAAAGTGTTAGTCCCTATTATCAATACTACAGTGAAAGAGGATTTAGTTAAATTACTACAATTTGTCCAAACGAGCGGCATTGTTTTCAATACAAAGGGCTCCCCATTTCGGGAGTTACTTAACGGCAATCAAAGCAACTTAACCAGATTAAAGTCTATTAGAAGGCAACCTGTTGTACAGAGTCACGGCCTAGTTTAAGATTCTCCTAACTGATGAACTGGAACGTTTCAAACATCTGTACACACGTTATCATACCCACTGCTATCAGATATTTATAAACAGAATCAATATCTGCTCAAGTGTACCGATATTGATAGTATTCCATGATGTTAGAGGAAAACAGGAATATATGGTCAAAAATGTGGCCCTGGACATTATCATGGTGACTTTATCAATCCAACGCTGAAAATAGCTAAAGGAAATCTTTACTACTAAAGTAAAACTATAGATTGCCATTTATTTTTCATTTTCCTCGGTGGAATCTAAGAAGAAACCATGTGTGGCACCTGGAAGCAAAGTGATGCAAATAAAAGGGGAATAGTTAAGTGAATATAATAATATTACAGGAGGTTGAGAAACGAATGGGTCAAATAGGATGTGAAAAACCACTAGAAGGAACCTGAAGGTATCCTTATGAAGATCCCATAAATTAATCAACTAAGCTTATCATGTAGCCACCTAGCTTAAGAAAAAAGAGGAAAGTAGGAATTAATTTATGAAGACTGAATAAGTCTATTGGGTTTGGAAATCTGTTGCAAAGTCATTGATTAGAACTATTCTGAGTTGGTATTCTGGCAGGTGGAAGTGACTTCTAATGTAGGTAGGATGAAAGAATTGGCTAAGCTAGAAGCTGGACTCCAGAGCCGTCAGGTTAACATCCAGGACCTTCGGGCACTGACGAGTATGCACTGCATCGAAAGCGCTCTGCCTTTTTAATAAATTGTTATAGTGGAAGCTTAGCCTATTCTTTCATCCTACCTAGATTTGAACTATGTTATATTCTGATATTACTGAGGAGTACAAACTATAACGAACCCATGGTAGGGAAACCATGGACGTCTAACATGTAAGTGCGTCATTCTGCGCTTACTGTGGAGCACATAATGTAAAAAATCCCGGGGAAAGAAGACTGTGCGAATGAAGATAATAAGTTGAAGAAGATAATCATTTCCACAATATTTAGATGAAATTTTGCATCATAAATTATGAATTTAACCCACAGTCAAATCAACTCTTTGGAGAAATATCACCTAATGTATAAAATTGAGATAAAACCCTTCTAATTTCATGTTGACTTGAAAAGGCTGTGTTAATAAACGAACAGATTGTTTTTTATTATTATCGCTGTAGAAGAAATCATTTGTTAGTCTTAACTAAAAGGGCATTCAAACCAATGAGCTCCAATATAATAGTGTAAGAAATATTCTTCTTCCGCAATAAAAAGTTGAACGTAGTTGTACAGAAGAACAGGTCACAAAATTACGTAGAAATAATCATAGAGTCTAAAGTAAGAAGACTGCTTATCTAAACATTTATACTTTTGCCAATTACACTCATTTGGTTCTTAATAAATAATTTCATATAAAAATATTAATTACTAACACTCAGACACAGAAGGACTCTCTTGATAAAATAGTACTTAATTTTAATAAAGACAGAGATAGTAATTAATTTTATAAAGATCTTATCAAGGCACTTTGTAATAATTAATTGCATTGCGTCCGTGGTCATTAGCTGTATCTGGGGTATTTGTAGTCGTCAATCTGTCAAACCTTTAGATCAGTATTTAGAGTTACAAATATTACTTAGTACACAGCTACTCTCGTTGTGAGGTTTAATATTAATATTTACCATTTCATTATTTACTTTAATTATTTTTTAGATCCAAACTCTTTTAGACATATGTTTATTGGGAAAACGTATTTTGGTTTTGTTACCCCTCTCTCCACTTGAGAGCGCCCTTTGAGTAATGGGGAAACGTACTCGGTTTCATATGGGAAGTTCGCCCTTTGATGAAGTGCCGCGGGTTTAAGTGGTTCTAGCCTGGATAGGAACTAAGTGGTCTACATGAGTCACCAGCCCGTTTCAAGTTCCAGTTCTCCGGGGAACGGTTTGCGGGGATTTCAACGCTTCAATAAACCTCTCATCTAGGCCATCCTTCACTAATCTAACGCTTGAGAAAGTTACCTAGATATCCGCTATTTTGCCAATAGCTTGAAAAGGTTATGATGACTTAGGATTAGTTCATTTGGACGGTTTTTAATGTCCTTTAATAGTATACAGGGTATTAAATGGAAGAATCTAATGTGTAGAACAAAATTTAAGAAGTGTTCCGAGTCAGATAAAGGACCTGACATAGAAACGCGACGTCCTTAAGAAACGCGACATCCTTATGCTCCTGTTAAATGAAATTTACAGAATATCTGGCGGTGCTTCCAAAATTATTCCATTTGAAAGTCGTTTCGAAAAATATAGAACATGATTTACAGATCCTTTCATGATAAAACAAAAAACGTTATATACAAATCTTTCGTATCTCTAACAGGTCAGATAAATTTCCTTCCTCTTCGACGATTTCGGTCAAAAACGGAAGTGTACAAAAGTGGTTACAATAGCTCAAAATATGTACATGTGAGGAATATAAGGGAAAAAATCTAAGGGGGATAAAAGCAAATCTGAAAACCGATTTTTTTTTTTTTTTTTTTTACGATTACAAACTTAATTCTATATACAAGTAGAAAGTCCGTCAAGCACCTTTTCTACCTGCTTCAATGTCATGCTGATAACGTATACAATTCCCCATTTCATTCGTAACAAGAACCCTATGTAAAAGCTATTTTAGATTTATTTTATTGATATCATCGGTATAAGCCAAAACTGCATAAGTAGAGTATTGACTGAAGTCTGAAAGTGAAAGAAAGTCAGTTAACTAAGCCTATTTCCCACGTGCGTCACTTATTTGCATTTTCCTCATAACGTAAAGGTTCAATAAGAACAATATTTGATATTTAGGCTTCAAAAATGTGCTTTATAATATAACAGCAGAGTGTTAATATGAGATCAGAAGGAGAGGGATTTACTGAGGGCCAAAAATTAATAAAGCAAATATCACGATTAATAACCAAGATAGCGAAAAGACGAACATTACAACATTTCTAGACCATTAAATTTGAAATAAGATTGGTTCTATACATTTTTCGATCCAATGCATAATAACGGATATATTAAAATTTTTCGAAATTACTCCTCCCCCCTCCTACTGGTTGGACGTCAGCCATTAACATACTTGATTTTTGAGCACTCTGTTAGAGCGTTAACAGACAAATATATATATATATATATATATATATAAAATATATATATATATATATATATATATATATATATTATATACATATAGGCACGTACACTTTTAAACGGATCTCAGTTTTGTCATCTCCTTGGTAGGATCGATGGACATTTAAGGAAATGTTTTGAAAGTCGCGTCATGAGTAATACGTAGATAGCTGATTTCCCTCAAGGAAATTCTGCTAAGATAAAAAAAACAAAAAAACATTGTCATTATTCGTGCCATGGAAAAAACGTATAGATCACAAATTGTAGAATATTACATTTTCCACAAGATTGGTTAAACAATATTCTTCGACTCGACTCATTACAACGAAGATATTTTGAATTTTCTTTTTTTTTACCACTTCATTAAAGTCCCTCCTAGTGCGATTTGATTATTGTTTTATAATAACCTTTAGATTTGTATGAAATGGTAATATTCTGAGTAAGATCCAAAGAACTATATTTATCCGCCCAATGAGTAACCGAAATTACAGGCCTGAAGGTAGGTTCTACCTCGCATTGTTGGGACGATATGAGACGCGTGCTGTCCCTCCAGGCATAACCTGTATTTTCTTGGATAGCTGCTTCCATTGTACTGCGAACTGTCGTGCTTAGCAGCTGCAACCAACACTTACAAATAGCGAGTATTAAAGTCGCCTCCGCATTTTAGTTAGTTTCCGCGTAAGTTAAACACTTTTCATACCTTTTAAAGTGTAATACAATGAATATGTAATTAACACATTTAATGAAATATAAATAATCCAATCAGATTCTTCTAGAGTTGAGAATAGCCACTTGCAGAAATATTGTTTTTAATTTAAGAAGAGTTATTTTTATTATTTGTTATCTACTAAAGGTGATCGGGACGGCTTATCTGTAGGTTACACAATTTTCTAGCCTGGGTGGGAAGACGAATTTTAATTAAGGGGCTCGTCACTAAATAAATTCCCACTGCTCAGGTGAGAATCGAACTCAGGACTCTAGAGTTATCAAGTGATAGTAGATCGATTCTCACCTGGGCAACATATATTTCTTTAGTGACAAACTCACTAAATAATATTCTTAGTCCCTACACTGTCTAGGAAAGCGCAGTAACCTGTAGATAACCGGTCCTAATTAGCCATAATAGCACAAAGTGGGCGTTAATAAATAACGCTTATCAAGTGAGATTAAGACCAACGCCTTAACTCATATAGCTAAACTGTGACCCCTTTAAGAAGAGTATTTATTATTATTTTTGCTTAAATTTAAAACTAATTTTCCTTTTGTATCAAATAGTAAAAATGTAGTTTACAATATTGGAGTTGTCTTCACCTAACTTTGGTCTCTCCTAAAACTGACTAACGTGTGTGAATCACTCATTGATTACTTATCAGTGACGCACCAGTTGAATAAAATAATAAAGTAAAATTAACTTCAGCGTGGTGCAATTCCAATGAAATTAGAAACTAATTTATTTATTTAGTATACTATATCTACTGTAAAGTCGAGAAAATCGTAAGCTTTGTTATTTCGTATACCACTAGAATATATCAACCTCATACAACTCATATTAATATTTTGTAATAATAAATATTTGAGTTTTACTGTTTTGGTAGAAGATCACAATCATAAGTAATTCAACACATCTATTTTGGCAGGTCTTTGACTAAAAAACTGATCCATTCGGCTCTTTTTACGCAGCGGTGCATCGACAACCTTTCATCATATTAACAAACCTTAGGATAATAATGCTGTTTGTACAACTTCAGTACATGAACATTTTCTGCACGATAAAAACAAATGAAATGAAACATGCATTGGTTTTAAAATAAATACAATTGTCTAATACATTGTCAAATTGGATTTAGATAAAGTGCGTTCAAGTTTTCTAAAGTACGTAATTTGTTTTTTTCTTTGTTTACTATTGACAATATTGTGCACTTAAAAATTATAGCTTTAGTAGGGTGGTCTCATTAAATAAATAATTTGAATTTTTATGATTTCAAAAAGTTGTTTAAACATTTCTGTTCTGTAACCAGATGCTTGAAATCCAATTTAAAGTGAATTAAAATCTTAACATATAAATATTAACAAAACGCGGAGAGGGCTTTATTAATATTTATTAATTTTTATTTCTAATATAAAAAAAAAACAGTAACAGTTACTGGCATTTAAAATTAAATTAATCTCTTCGTGCATTTTTAATAAAATTGAAGTGTTGTGTAAGTATAGAAATATATTTAAAATGGCTAAATATCCTTAATGAATAAAAAGTGGTCAAGCAGGGGTTTTGTTTTGTTCTATAATTTCCAGACTCGATTTTATTCACTTTAAATGCTACTCTCTTGTGTAAAGGTAGCTAGGATGTTACCGTCGGGCAGAAGCATTTATTTATTGAGAAGTCCACTAAATAAAATAATTTACCGCTCAGGCTAGAAAAGTGTGATAACTCGTAGATAAGCCATCTCCAGCTGACTCTAACAGTACAAAGTGATTCTAATATAAACTAAAGAAACAAGCTTTTTAAATTTAACAAAGCAAAGATTAAAAGTGTTTGTACTCAATTTACAACAAGTTTATGTAGCAAGAGAAGACTCTTCACAGAAATTCAATTTATAAATCATGTTTATGATTGAAACAAGTTTCAGTTTATCTTGGGAATTCGGTGGAGTGTTCTTGTTATTTTAACAGACGTATTTTGCGCTCTGTATTTTGTGTAATATCATCCACTGAGTAGCCTACGCAGAGTTCCTCGAATCCATGCCGTCCTCGAAAAAAAAAAACGAGCAGGTCCCGCGCTTAAAGTGCTGGCGTAGTTTAAATTCAGCAGTCGGTGTTAAAAAGAGATTCAGCAGATATTGCTGGCCGTTTGTTTCATTAAAACTTTTCCCGCTCTTGGCTATAGATTTAATTAATCCCAAACGCTTCCTATTGGCTCAAATAAGAGTGAAAGTAAAACAAGTTTGTCTGAAAACTGCCAATACTTTTTCTGAATTAATTCATTAGTAAATTCAAATATTGTTTGGAATTAAAGTTTAAGAAGTACTGAATGTAAAGTTCTAAAAATCAAATCACTGTTCAAACATCGAGTTAATCAGAAATACTTTAATTACTTACTAAATAGAAATCTTAAATTCAATTGTGGCATTGTCTCATAAAATAAAAAGAAAAGAGGGAAGGTGAACTAAATGTTATATGCTTAAATATCGAAGTTTGACGCAGTGATTAAAATAGTAGTTTGGTAAAGGAATAGCTTGATAGAGACCTTATAGCCAATGACGTTAGTTTATCAATGGGAGACAATAGTGGCATATTTGTTTAAAGAAAAACTAAAGATAAGTTGTCAGGGTCAATGTAAGGAAGGCAAAAGTAGAATTCATATTCTACTTTGCAGAGCAATGATGTTGAAGGATAGAAGGTAAAGTCTCAGATACGTACAAAGCTGTTGGCTGTGAAACTTAATAAGTCAGGCAAAGGTAAAGGTAGTTCTTAGAAGACAAAGATAAAGTATCTTGCCATCGCCAGGAAGACAATGATAAAAGGTTAAGACACAACTGCTTTCCTGCATAACTTGAGGTTAGATGTTAGTAACTCAGTCATCGTCAAACATTTGTACCCTCACACTAGAAGTGAATTTTGCTTGAACAAATTTAATAAGTGATAGAGCTCTTAATGAATATTTTACGCATATGACATCTGTTATGATCTGGTCTAGTACATTCACCCTAGGAAGGCATGAGTAAAGCCCATAATCATAGGTTGTGTTCTAGGATTGGAGCACAGTACGCCATATTGGTCTATATATATTTTATTTTTTTTAGTTTTCTTGGTTTAATAAGCTACACGTAGAGGACAGATCATGAGCAGATGCTGTATATATCAGACCTCATAATTATATATCAGACCTTTTTAAACACTTCAAGTTTAGTATGCAGAACATGGAAGAGGAAATAAAATTGACATGCATTTTATGGATAACTAACCCTTAAAACAGTGCGTTCGACATAATAGCTGAACACACTTATTATACTACTGCTTCCCAATATATATCTGAATAAAGGAATGCTACTAAAATTGAACTTTTTGTCTGCCTGTCTGTTCTTAGCTGTTTAAAAACCACTCAAAGGATGAGCGTTTATATTTGTTGGGCAATTAATATAAGCTACTGCATAGGTTTTGTGAAATTCAGTTCTCGACTAGGTAGGGAGTTGCGACAAAGACAAAATGTTGTTTACTATATAGAATTTCAACTATTTAGTATTCCAATTTGTGGTCTCTAAATTTTATCAATATTCAATGCGATACGTTGTATTATTTAATGGAAGTTTCAGTAAAACCATAGTTTAGGAATGACGCACTACACAAGTGTAATCAAATAGATTGGCTGAAATGAAAAAATTCTTGGCACTAACAACATTAATCTGCTAGTAGTTCTTTTAGTTAATAATGTATTGATTTAGTTAAATAAAGAATAAATGTAGAATATTAATGATAGCTCCTGTGTGCTTCCTCTATGAAATCTAAATTAATATTTCCAAGTAAGTAATATACAACATTCAAAAAGCCTTGAGCTATAAGTTTTCGGATATCCCGATACGATCCCTTTGTCTCATGGAAGACCGAAGGAAACGTACGTGTAACGGTTGAACCCCCTCGCTTGCGTGAGCTGGCATATTTAAATACGCCACGTTCAACCTTGGTGGTGGAATTTCGCAGAGTAAAAGAAATAAAAAAAAAAAAAAGCCTTTCCCCACAATTCTGGTTTTCTTTTCTATTGAAACATTAATCAGGTTTCAGCGTTGAGGGTTGGCCTGGAGAGGCCGTTCTGCCAAGTTTTTTTAGGCGTGAGAATAAGATCCTCCTCGAAATACATGAAAAAGAAAAACCTTGTTATACAAACCACTCCAGATATACGCTACAAGGATATACAATGCTCCAATGTGGGAGTTTATTATTCTTTCTAACTGGAATCTGTGGATTTTGGACGAGTATACAGTTCAATTTAGGAAAAAAAAAAATTAAAATATACTATAAAACTTAAGTAGTATTATTCCAGTTAAAGCCCAATGAACTATCGGCACTAACTATGTGCTCATTTTAGTAAGTTCTGCAACTACAAAAAGAAAACAAAGAATGACTTTACATCCTTGAGACTAAAGTATAATATTATGTTGGTGGAATTTAAAGAACATCCCATATATTTTAGGCCATGAGAACTTGAGATTGAGTACTTTATAGGATACTTGCAGGGCATCATTAGTTATTGAAAAAATAAAATACATGAGCTACTGGCCTTACTAAAAGGCTGAAGGTACAATAGAGACTATTCTTAGAGAATGGCTGTCGCCAACTAGACAAACATAAGAGCAAACTCAAATAGTGCAGAGCACAATATCTGTGCGAAAAATAAGCTATTAAAGCTCTAGACTTGAAGAGGTTAAACTCCCTAGACTTAGAATTGGTCACGCACGGATAAGGTAATATGTGTACAAAAAAAAACAAAAAAAAAAAACTTGAACAAACAATAAAACCTTAGTCCAGTTAATACCACGCCAATGAATTTCCCCTATATTCTATTCTCCATTTTCCATAATCTGAAGGCTTATAAAGGATTTGAAATGTAAGCTGAACATGAGATGTTTATTGAAATAGTTGCTTCAAGTAAAAATCACATGACTGAAAATTTAAAAAAAATACAAATAAGTAGGCTGATTTTCAGCCCTTATTTCTAATTTCAGATGCTCGTAGATTTACTGAAATAAGAAAATTATAATGTAAGTATGACGATTAATATAACAGTTATAGAAAAAAATGCATCGCATAACAATTGTATGAGATTAAATTGGAAAAAAGGTTTGACAATTAAGATTTTTGTCTCATAATAACGGATTTATTTCGAATAACATGAGGGGTAACAGAAAGATATATATATATATATATATATATATATATATATATATATATAAAATGTTGTGTTGTACTACATTCAGTCTATTTTGCCATAATTCGTAAATAATTTGGTCGGCATACGCTTACATAGCGTTTTTAAATATTTTAAATATATAAGAATTCTTAATGAAGAACATTTCTGAAATATTAGTACATTGATATGTTAGAATGGTGATTTTTTTTTTGTAAGCATTGGCATCAACCGATACAAAGACATAAATTCAGCTACCCTGTCCTGAAATTAGTTCCGCACAAGCTCTACAAAGAATAAACCACTTTGTCTGCTTCCTTTCAAGAATAATATGAAACAGTAAACTGAGTTTATTATCAGTTATCATTATATTCATATAACTGGTTAATACCAATAGATTTTAATGATATTTCTCTCAAATTAGAATTGCGGCACTTAACGATAATAAGGGAGGAAATTGTATGCAATTAATATTATGATTGGGTATAATTAATTACATTGTATTATGATAGGGACCAACCAAAACAAACCGGATATTATTATCGGTCAATGAGCATATCTAATCCATGTGATGAAAAAAACAATTGAATAATGTAAATTTGCCCAATTTTCGCTACGAAGGTCGTTCAATATCTTACGACCGTTTACTAACTAGTTGGGGACTAGACAGCGCTTTTAGTTATTCTGTCTCCAAATAGATTTTCCATGCTTGTATGGGAATCAAACAGATGTACTCATGTCGTCAAAGTTTATTCAGGAATTGCACATTGGTAACCTAAAATTTCCAACTGATTAGAACATCCAAGAAACGAATGGTGAGAAATTGATAAAGCATCAGGAATTAGATTCATATTTTATGTATGTGTTGAATTGAAATCGACCTATATTTACAATCGGAATTACTTTCCTTTGCCATCATCTTAGAGTACAACAGTGGACTAATAAGAAAAAATCAAAGTTTGGCAATAAAAACTTTTATTACTTAAACATTTTTTTATTTAATACGTAGTTCTTTTTTTAAATCTTACCACCATCTTCAGTGCTTTTAGGTGTTATAAGGGGGCTCATTGATCTCGTGCTTTCTTTCAAGATGTCCACGTATTAAAGTTCTGAAGCTGGTGACAAATCACCACAAAAGATAAGAATTAAAAAAAAAAAAAACGAATGAATAGATGACTTTTCTGGCATCCTATGATGTGTAATTTTACTCCACAAAAAGATTATGATGTAGGAAAAAATAACTAATTTTCCTTTGTAGATAAGTAAACTACGAGTGTGTGTATAAATAAAATGTTTGAGGAAGAAGTAGGGACTGAATCTTCTACAACATTGTGGAAGCATTGGTTCCATCTTACTAAACATAAATCTTTAATCAGCTGATTAATAATATTTGGTTAGAGATTTTCGAGCAATTGTGCCATTGGCAATTGTGTTGTACAGTTATAAATTATCCTTTATCGTTTCTTCACTCAATGACCAGTATATGAGCTTCTAAATGTGAAACCATTCTGTTCGTTTGCAACTTTTCTACCCTATAGATTGTAATGAGCCTCCGATAATCATTGAGTGAGAAATAAAGGACCTTTACTACCATTACATGTTATCATGGACACATCTCATGTTTGCGGTTTCTTCTAGCCAACATACTTGATTTGTGTAGTTAATAATGAAAACGTAGCAACTGAATGATTTTAAGTTATTGCAGTTTTTTTAATTTCTACAAAGGTCTACTAGTTTAATTTCTGTAAAAGTCTAGATGTTTAAGTAACTACAGCATGTTGGGATTATTTTATGGGTTCCTCTCACAATAAGATTTGTAATTAATTACCTTTCCTATTTGTCTTTTGTTTGAGGTCACTCGTAAAAAAAAAGAAAAATTGGTAGCACTCGTGGGCTGGCCACAGGATTTAAAACCAATTAAACTGAATATTCAAGCTGCAGTTTTTTCAATCCACGTCTAGAACCAGTGGTTTATTATGTTGTGTGACTCTATCAGCGCTCATAGACCATTTCCAATTTAACACACACACACACACACACACACACACACACACACACACACACACACACACACATATATATATATATATATATATATACACATATAGACAATCTCAAATAGTAGTGTAACGATCTTTTTGTAATTATAACTAGCAGCATATTTATCTTATGGCACTATAATTAGTAGTATATTTAATTTTACTATAACTTAAATGATATTTGTCGTTTGTACATCTGCTCTGTAATATGCCAGTCGAATGGTTAACAACTGGCCGCTTTAAATTAATATATGGTTTTTAGCTTGAGAATTTAGATTAAAATAAATAATTTAACAAGGGTGGCTATAATATTTGCAAAAGATTGCACAGGTTTTAATTCAGTGAGTTTGGTAGTGTTTAAGATTAATTAAATTAACATAATTTGCATAAAATGGAACACTTATAATTTTAATAATTGTTCTTTTTCTAAGGTTTGCTTTATTTGATATTTAGGAATTGATGAAAGAAGTAAGGAGCGGTGGGAAAACTATTTTTTGATTTGTCCTGTTCATGATTGACAGCCACATTAGAAGTGTAATTATTCCATATGCCATTAGAGCGAGAGTAACGTGAATAAAAAAAATAAATTTATTTATTTTTAAATGAAGTTATGTGTATGAATAAACGCAATGTTTGAGATAGGATTGGGAATGAAGGGGATTTGGGTTGATCTATGGCGAATAAAGAGAGGCGGATATATTTTTGCTAAAATCCGTTGAGAGGAGGGTGGTTGCTGGCTACGCCCAGGTGCACATTTTAATCCTAGGAGTTTGTAGAATCAGTCATGGGACTTACGCTAGGTCGACGAGGCTGGTGGAGAGGCGAACCGGCCTCCAGCCGTCGGCACTGCACATCCCAGCTTGATGAAGTGCACTAAGACCACTGATCACGAGCACACTAGCGCGGGCAAGAGATAGCGGAGCACTGAGGCCTTAGGGGGTCGCCTCGCCATACTGGCCGTTGCTAGGGGAGACCAGACGGGCTAGGGTTCCCGCCGGGACCGCCTGGCAGCGCTCGGCTATCATCGGTCTCTGGATACGAGAATGCACGATCGACTCTCGCAACTACACCAACTACAGCTCGCTGTATCTTAATTCACAACTGCATAGGAGAAATATAGTTTTATTTTAGCAGATTTCCCTTAAGTGAAATCAGTTATTGAGGTCGTACTCATGACGGGATTTTCGAAAAATTTCTTCAAATGTCCATCGATCCTACCCAAGAGATGACGAAAATGAGGTCCATTCAAAATTATATATATTATATATATATATATATATATATATATATATATAGGTATTTCTGTTAACGCTCTAGCGGTCGCAATTTTTGTTTGATCATTACCAAAGTTCATATTTAATCGTTTTATGTAAAAAGAAAGATCAAGTTCGTTAATGGCTGAAATCGGACCAGTGGGAGGGGGGGTTTAGAGGGGGGATTTTTGAAAATTCGAAATATCTCCGTTATTAAGCGTCGGATCGAAAATTGTAAAGAATCTATCTTATTGCAAATTAAATTTACTATAAATATTGTTCTATACATTTATTCTGTATCTTGAATATTAACCGAGATATTTGCATTTGTATTCTGCGTGTGGTCGCCAGTAGGCTATGTTCGGCACTTTCCGCAGAGAGCTAGTGCGGCCGTTTTCGTAACTATTCGTCCCTCGTGAATAGGTTTAGAGATTCCTTACTATTGCTGCCGTTATTAGGCAGATTTCTCTATTGTAATACCACGTGGGAAATCTGCTTAGTTTACGCAGCCCCTGCGAGACGGACTTTTGTTTGATCGTTACCAAACTCGATATTTAAACGTTTTATGCAAAAAGACAGGTCAAGTTCGTTAATGGCCGAAATTGGACCAGTAGGAGAGGGGGGTTTAGAGGGGGGATTTTCGAAAATTCAAAATATCTCCGTTACCATACGTCGGATCAAACAATTGTATAGAGCCAATCTTTTTGCTAATTAAATTTACTATAAATATTGTTCTATGTATTTAATCTCTATCGTGAATATTAACCGAAATATTTGCATTTTTATTAATTGATACTGACGGAATGAGTAAGACTAACTTCGGCTATAGTCGTAAGATTCCGTCTAAAGCTAGTTCGGCCGTTTCCGTAACTGTTCGACTCTCGTGAAATGTCTCTATTTTAAAGCTTTTGGGAAATCGGCTTAGTTTACGCAGCCCCTACGTGACTTTTATTTTACTTTAATAAAGGTTTTGGATAAATTACTGCGACCTCCGACTACCACTGAATTTTCTATTGCCGCAAAAATCTTTCTCGTTTTCAGAATTACTTCAATACAAGAAAGTCGGTCACGCAAGGGGCAGCGTAAACTAAGCGGATTTCCCACGTGCGTCACGTATTTGCATTTATTTCAAAAGTTATAACTTCAATGAGAACAATATTTAGTAGTTAGGGTTCAAATAAAGTGGTTCATAATATAACAGGTTACTGTTAATATGACATTAATAGGAGTGGGGGTTTATAGATGGTGGGAAACTAAAATATGGAAATATCTCGGTTAATATTCAATATAGAGAAAAAATGATATGACAACACTTATAGATTATTTCATTTGCAATAAGATTTATTCTATACAATTTTTTGACCCGACGTATAATAATGAAATTATTTTGAATTTTCAAAATTTCTCCCCTCTAAACTTTCCTCACCCAGGTTCGATTTCAGCCGTTAACGAACTTGGTCTTTCTTTTTACATAAAATGCCTATATGTCGGTAACGATGAGACAAAAATATTTGCATTACGGCTTAAATATGTTATTGATTTTCAGAAACTTATGACGTCTACACGCATCAATGTAATGTTTTTAAACAATTTGGTAGGCAACCTGCAAAACTTCAACCAACAAAGCATTTATCACGCGATTTTCATATTAAGCTAATAGGCCAGTGGCTATCGCAAGTCCAGAGTAAATTTAAAAAGTTTTAGTCATATCAATGTGGTTTCACAGATATACAAAGAAAGATCATTTAGCTCTCTCTCTCTCTCTCTCTCTCTCTCTCTCTCTCTCTCTCTCTCTCTCTCTCTCTCTCGATCTATATATATATATATATATATATATATATATATATATATATATTTGTCTGTTAAAGTTCTAGCGGTCGCAATTTTTGCTTTACCGTTACCAAACTCGACATTTACACGTTTCATGTAAAAATGGAGATCAAGATCGTTAATGGCTAATCTCAAACCAGCTGGTTTAGAGGGGAGAATTTCAATAATCCCTAATACTCCGTTATTATGCGTCGGATCGAAAATTTGTATAGAAAAAATCTTATTGGATATTAAGTGTTCTATAAATATTGTTGTGTAAATTTTTTCACTATCTTCATTATTAACCGAGTTAATTTCATTTTTTTAATTTTCGGCCTTTTGTAAACCCCTCCTCCCACTCATATCATATTAACAATACGCTGTCATATTATGAAGCACATTATTTGAGACCTAAATACCAAATATTGTTGTTTTTGAACTTTTACTTTTTGAGGTAGATGCAAATAGGTACGTGACGCACTCGGAAAATCTGCTTAGTTAACGCAGTCCCTGCGTGACGGACTTTATATTGTTTTTAGTGTTATATGTATTGAATTATATATTTCCTTCTGTGCGTACATGTTTAAATAATAACATAGCTTGCATTATATATTTTTTTAATGTTTTATATTTGTTGGCAGATGATGGAGCGAGTTCTCTGAAAACACTCTGCCGTTTAATATGGAATATTTGTGAAGGGAATAGGCTTTTTTTCGTTGGGTTTTAACCAGTGATGAGCGTCCTTTACCATCCAGCACCTCTAAAATGTCAATAAAGATATGTGATATGAGCGTTGCATATTATACGCGAATCCTGCTTTTGCTTGCCCGACGTGACACTCAGCGTGAGGGGGTGCATTCAACCGTGTTCTCCGTTTCTCTTGGTTAACAGCGAGACTTGTCATTTCACTTATCCCGGACTCTTTCCATTAACGCGAGGAATGACATTCTTGGATGGCTGCCATTCAGTGTGCCCGGGTCTCTCTCTCTCTTCAATCCGAATGGAATCTACAGACCGAACAATTTTAATTGCCCCTTACCTATTGTCTCAAAAGCCACATCTTGAGCTCATCCGAGACTTGTTCTTTCCTCAGTCTGCCTTTCTTTAATTTTTCAGGAGTCCTTGAGAGAAACATAGTTTGGTTTCGCTTTGAAGTCAATGCTCGAGCATCAAGCTCACTGCACCTGAAGATCAAAAGGGAGCTAAACTGAGTTGAAATTAAAATTTTTATTTCCAATGTCACCTCTGTGTACTCTGTCTCTGTCTTAATTAAGTTACTGTGAGTAGTATCCTCTCAAACTCATGTTAAATTTTCCTGCCACTTCTCCAGAACTAGGGAAAAGAAAGTTGCAGTCTTCCTGCATTAAATGTTTATTAGTTTTTCGACAAACGCGCACATAACCAACGTTATTTAATTTGTTGTTTTAACATTAGTTATGTACAATTTTGACCTATAACGAAGTGAAAACGAGATCTACGCTAAAAATTAAAGCGGGAGTCTAAAAGTGATTGGGCATCAACGGTAGTTGTAGGGAAAGGGATTCTACTTCTTTCCTGCCAAAAGCACACATAACAGACTTTGTGAAACATTCTATGAAACATTAAGAAGTTTTTTCGTCGGGCATACAATAGAATATTTTTAAGAATGGTTATTTATAAAAATGCATAAAATAGGTATATTTGATGTGTATGGGACTGTTTTGGGGGAATAGATATTGTGAATATTACTTAGTATATAATACAAAAATGCTATCCACTAATATGATATTTGTAACCAATAATGTTTTGAACAAGGAATAGGGATTGAATAGTAATCACTTAATGTTTCGTCTGTCAAACTCAGCAATAGCTCATCGATTGTACAGAAAGCAGTAAAATTTAATAAAAGTAAAAAATCAGACAGCCTAGCATTGAATAACATTTTCACTCATTATTCTGCCTAAATATTCCCGTAGCAAAGCTACTCAAGTAATGGTTCTTAATAACTATGAATGAATCCAATCCATGATTATGATTGTCCACAATACTTTCAACTGTGCAGATTGCTAATCATCATGGCTAAAAAATTCGCTTTAGTTGCCAAATATTGAGATAATGACCTAAACAAGGAGACTGGGAAATATAAAAATATTGTACACATACAAGCCTTGCCAAAAAAAGAAAAAAAATCAGCCTCTAATGATTTCCCGTGCGAAGCTGGGTACCACAGCTAGTACATATAATAAATTATTTAATATATGATAGATCACTGTGTAATTTTTAATAAATTATTTATTCTAACTAATAAAGTTGATGTGTTTGAATTTAAATGGCTATATATGTTAAAATGTTATATTGCTGAGTTTAAAGTATCATCCAGTGACATACACCTATTAGGTTGTTGTTAAAATATTTTAGTTATTTATCTGACTAAATACGTTATGTATTGTTTTACTCAGTTTGGTATTGTCCTAGGGACTGATTTCAGTTCCAGTGTGCTTCAGCACCTCCATATAATTGAGCAGTCCCACGAGCTATGCGTATATAACTTTATACAATAAAGTGATTCTCTCTAGCAAGAAGATGCCTCTAATGTGGTGAACCCCGCAGCCATACATGAATATTTAATGCGAGGAGACTACACCTTTCTTTCCCCTATTTACTGGATCTTGCATCATTAATCACTCATCATTATACTTTTCCAGAACTGTGACTTCGAGATCGAATGTCACGTACCTTCCTGATACGTGGAAATATTTGCTGTTGAGCCTTGCAACCCGGAACAACTTGCTCACTCTTACTTTTAGTTTTATATGTTTAAGAATCGTGATCTTAAACGAGGACTCTAATCAGTATACGTTCAGTATACTCATGAATCCACGAAATATGGATAACATCTTAATCTTCATTCTTGGCAGTAGCCTGCAAAAATCCACTTTATCTCCATTTGGATTCCGAGAGCTTGATACATTTTGTCCATGATCTCCATAAAGCAATACGTCGTTGAGAAAGTTTCGTTAACTGCTTTTCAAATATAACAGCAAATCACTTTGAAGTTCCGAAAGGACGGATATTTGGATTCGTCCGCTTATTTTGAGACTTTCACAGCAAGTATAAAATATGTAGACTATTGATGTTTATTTATAATTACTATTCCTTTTGCCCCATAGTTGAGCCGTTGGCTTCACAGGCTTTTTGATACGAAGAGACAAAACAAAGAGAGGCACCTTAGGCGAGTCTGGCGTGGCGGCAACCATGAGTTAACACAGACGTGCTTAACTTCTAACCAGGAAGAACTGGGGTTTTGTGTAAAACCGAATCACAATAAAAGTTAAAGATCTTCAAATTATTTAATAAACTAGCCACATACTCGTTTCCGTCTAATAAAATCCGTGAAAAAGCCTCTTCTTATTCGATAACTCGTCTATTAAATATATAACGACAAAAAGTTCAATAAAAGTGACATATAATTTGAGTGACATTGATGAATGTGTACTCTAGGGAGTGGGAGCTAAAGGGCCATTAAAACTAAGCATTCTCCAGAAAGTTTGAAAAATGATGTAGGTTTCAGGGAACATTTACACAGTTTAGAGATCATTAATTATTCAGATTAATTATTACTAGATGTTTCACTAATTAATGACTGTCATGAGTTAGGATGTAAAAAATAACATTACTGTAACACATCTTTGTAAAGAGGTGGAACTTATTTTTACTTCGTAATTATTTTATTAAACATTGATATCAAGAAATACACATTAGCATTTATTATTTAATTTATGAGTAAATACCTATACCCGTAACAGAGATTATACATGATTCAAAAAATTAAATTAGTTTTTATAATTCTGATTAATCAATGACGATGACTAAGGATCAAAGATATTTCTTCGTAAAAAGAAGACACATCTCTGTCACATCTACCTGCGTTATTAAAAAAACTTCCTTCTGCTTTCATCGTCTTTATGTACGCAATATTTAGAAGGAAATTCGCTAATGTAGCGCCATTTTTACATTTTAGGCTTTTGTGAATAAATCTGGGAATTTGAACTGTTTCAAAGAGTAGTAAACTGTAGGCAATTTCGGCCCACATAGTAAGTGTTGCAAGATGCAAAAAAATAAATGAATAAACTTTGTTTCTATTTATCTTATTGAAAAAGTGTTATCTTAGTTTACAAATATTTTTAGGAAAAAAAAACCTCTTTCTCTCTCACGAACACATCCTTTTCTCTCTCAGATATAAATATATATATATATATATATATATATATATATATATATATATATATATATCTAAACAAATGGTAATATCTGTGGAGCATATAGGTTTTATAATAACGCTATGAGCCATGGTACAAGAACGAAGTTTAGGAGTTGTTACTTTAATCTGTTTTTAAAGCTTACACACATTTATTTGTCAGTATTTATAGTTTAACATATGTTTCTAATGTTATATGGACACTAGCAGACCCGACAGACGTTGTCTTGCATGCTATTTCAAGCGATTAGGATATTAAATTTAATAAAATTATGTTTTAAACAAAAGCTACTTTTAATAAAACACAAAAAAACAACGTTTACCTAAAAACAAATAGAAAATGAAATATTGGGAATTTTTTATTCAGGGGTCCCTTATATCCCCCACTTCCGTTCTAACCTAAAACATTTAAAATAGCTTATAATTAAGAATAAAGAAGAATTAATGCTAATTTACATATAGAGTTTTGTTAAGTTCGGTTCAACCGTCAGTGCCCAATAAAATTGTTGGCTCCCACTTCAATTTTTTAGTGTATATCTCGTTTATACTTTGTTATACGACAAAAGTGAATATAACAAAAGTTACTCTAAATAACAAAATAAACAATTTTTATCCTGTGCATATTTGCCGAGAAAACAGTAGGAAACGAAATATCAATATTTTTAATTTTAGACCTCCCTTACAACCCCCACTTCTGCTACATCTGCCGGGCTGATTTGTGAATCTATAACATCCAGGGCGTCACCCAAACGCATACAAAAAAATCATTCAAATCGGTCCAGCCGTTTAGGAGTTCAGTGACAAACACACCTACAATAGAATTATATATACTCGTAGACAGTCGCTGGCGATTAATCTATGCTAACTATGAAATGATATATACGGGCAGCGAACTTGGTCTTTGGTTTTTCATGAAACGCTTAAATATCGAATTTGCATCCATGAAACACAAATAACCCATAGATCAGTAAAGACAAAATATAATAAATATTTATGTTTATAAATTTCAACGGGCCCGTTCAAGCGGTTTTCCGCTTTCAATAAACCCCCATTCCTGCTAATGACATATTAATAATAAGCTGTTATATCATGAACCACTTCGTTACAAGATTAAATACCAAATATTATATTCATTGAACTTTTACTATGTGAGATATATGCAAAAACGTTCTGTTGACCCCTATAGTGCTGTAATTTATAATGAATCAGAATAATTTTTATCTCAATGACTGAAATCAATGAATGGGGGGGGGAGTAAATGTTGTTCAATAATATTAATATATTATTTATTGTTTTTCTTTCCGATCTAGAATATTTTTATTTATCTATTCAGCTCTGAGAGTTTGGCTGACCTGCTTGTTTAAAATATAGACTCATTCCGTTGTAGAGATTATTAACTTGTAATTAGACTGAACTATTTCTCATTACAGTTTGTATTTATTCATTTAGTATTCTGGGTGGTGGTTATTAGTATGTAGATTTATCGCCCCGCGCGACCGAATTTTAAATTTGTCACGTTGATGATTGACTACATTAGACGACGTGAAAAGTAAGGAACCCGTACGAAGATGCTGTATAGTACATCGAGAGGAAATATGGAATGAAGTAGGCTAAGTGAATAGTGGAGTAGGTGTCTGCAGTTGAAGAAGGCTATCTGTGCACCGTGAAGTGCATAAGGTGCAGGGCCTTAACGTGCTCAAGTGCACCGCAAAGTGCAATCTCTAACTCCTCCAGCCTAGTTATTAAATTACCTATTATAAACCTCTTCCAAGCTCACCAACCCCAAACACATTCTATGACACGCAAGCCCATGACTAAACCAAGCTATTATTAAATCGATATCCTTAATATCGGGAATATGTAAAACCTTATAGAACATATTTCTTAAAATATATACGAGTATATGGTAAGTACACGGCTGGGATTTAAAAAAAAAAACATGTAAAAATTTACATTAAATTAAAATAAATTAATTATTAGCGTCCGCTTTTTGCAACTAAGGCTATTTATGTAATTTAGCTAAGTTATGTAAAACAGTGTTTAACGCTTAAAATAATTTAAGTTCAATCTAAACATTTTTTACTTGCATGAATTTCACATTGAACTAATGGCGACCTACACTTTTTCAGAAACTAGAGAAGGAGGATTTAAAAATTTAATTGTACAAAGAAAATAAGAAGTGTTTAATTTGTATTGTTCGCCGTGTCTCTAGGGCGAGGACATATGTTTTTATCAATGTACGTATATTCAAATTCAATTTGGGTAATTTGAAATTTGATTAATGGAGAAATAAAACTGCGGTTTAATTGTTATTTGATATCCATTTGTTTTAATTAAATTAAATGTATACATAATAATTTCTCCAAAAGTAAAACATCTTGCAGACCAATCAGTATAAAGTTATTCACTTTACTAAAATATTTCATTATAGCTATACTTTGTAAAATGTTGTTACTCTAATTTACTATTTACTTGCTATTATTAAATTTACCTATAGTTAAATAACTATTACGTATATTGACTGGTGGTCCGAACATTGATAAGGGACAAGAATTATTGATAGACCGTAAGAATTAAATAAAATTTTATGAAATATGAAACTTTTTCTCTCATCCATTAGCGAGATCTGAAAATTCGTTGAGGACAAAAACAATTAGAATAAGAAGGAATCGATTGCAATAATCTATTATACCCCCCCCCCCAAACCCTCATTTAGTCATGCATACATGGTTATTTATTTTTAAATTATATATTTCTTTAAATTTAGTCACTAATGTAGGTACTTCTTCTAAAAGGTAGAACGAAAGTAAAATGCATTTTTGGCAATACATATTAAAATCAGTACGTCGACTTCATATACAAAATTCAAAAAGCCTCAATAGCCAATTGAAATTTCGTAGGGAGGAACTTCTAGATGTTGATCTCGAACACATCCTTCCTGCATTACCTTCAAATGCAAAATCATCAGTTTGGAACATTATTTCTCAGAATTTTACGGCAAAGATCAGCCATCTTGAAAATCGCGTCCCACTCCAGCATCAAAACCCCTTAGAGCGGTTTTTTTTTTTATATCTTTGAGCCTTAGTAATCAGTAGTAATTTAATTGTGAAATAGAAATTGTTTAATTTTATGAAAATTACAAATTTCTATAAATAAATTTAAATTACAAATTCCTTGTATCCTCGTTTGTATTGTTCAATTTAAAATTGCGATACAAATGAGGATATAATTACAATACATATTTGCAAAAATTACATTATTCACAGTTTACATAAACACAGTTTACTCTCAATGTGCAGGTACTTATCCAAAACGAAAGTTATAGTTTTTTGCTTAAAACCTTATGAGAAAACAAATATTTAATTGTAAATCGCATAACGGTTCAGCATATAATTACTATATTTTTTCAAATATGTGTAATTATTAAATAATAACTAATCAACTAACTGATCATTAACGAGAATCCAGATTGATTAAGAAAAGCGCGTTATAATGATGTGAAGTAAATTGAATTTTTTTGGAATTTATTATATAGATATTGAATGTTCATGGCTTCTGCAATTATCTCTGCCTTAAATCTCATGTTGTTAACAGCATGTTAATTGTAAATGTTCATGATAGTGGTACAATACCAAAATGTCCGTATTAAAGTACATTATTTTTGGAGTTCCATTAATTAGTTAATTATTTTTTAATACGTTTTGCTATTTTATATAAAGTCAAAGCCATACAATCATATTTCTCATAGTGTTATATTTATTACTTTTTTTTTTCTTCTTGCTATAATATTTGGATCAGTCAGTCAAGTTCATTAATACACAGTCGATTTAAGGTTAATTGGCGCCCGCATATGCTGCCACCTAGGTTGACCTACCAATTTATGCTGTGTGAACTGAACTTGTTGGTATGATATATTTTGATTAATTGATTTTTTTTTCAAGTAAATCAATTATTAAAGAATATTTGAAGGGCATTGGTCCCTAAAACCGGGTGGTAGATGAGGGCGGGGGAGGCAAAGATGAAGCAGTCGGACAAGGAAGAAGTTAACAATATATATATTTATATATATATATATATATATATATATATATATATATATATATATATATATATATATATATATAATTTTGACCGGACCTCATTTTCGTCATCTCCTGGGTAGGATCGATGGACATTTGAAGAAATTTTTCGAAAATCGCGTCATGAGTACGACCTCAATAGCTGATTTCCCTTAAGGGAAATCTGCTAAAATCAACTTGTAAGGGTTCTTAAAACGTCAATCTCAAAAAGGTGTTTATCCTTATTTTATAACAAAATTACAGTAAATTATTTAATAATTCATTAATAAATGAAAGGTTATTAAAGGTTTCATTTGAGTACATTAGATAGAGCGGATAGGAACTAGGAAAGCTCATGTCACCTAACCTTATCGCCAATAACCCACATTGCAACTGCTGCAGAAAAGTATTTCCTTTTCATCTTTATTCAAATACATTTCAATTTAAAAAAAAAGTTTTAAAATTGCCTAAATCACCTGATATAATTTACAATCAGGATATTATTAAAAGGAAACATATATAGTCCTAAAAGTTAAAGAAATAAAGCCACCAAAATATAAATTGGGCTCACCGTTCTTCCGATGAAAATTATTTTAAATTGGGAACGTGATAGGACCAAATGCACCATTGATATATATATATATATATATATATATATATATATATACATATACATATATACTTGTAACTTGTGCCTTCCATATACGCGCCATTTCGTTGTTGATGTTTGATAGTTTCAATGTCACGCGTCATTTGTATGTATTTGTTTAGCTAATTTACAACCGGAATATATCTGTACATTTCAAACAAATAGTCTTATTAATCAGTTCATAATAAACGATCGATTGATAAGTTTAAAAATATTAGTTTTTTGAATGAGCTATTTAAAGGTTTTTGACACATCTGGTATAACCATCATCAGCAAGACAGAAATTAATCTAATAAGTTAATTTGCAGTTAAATAATGAATGTTAACTCGTTTAATTTGTTTTGTTCCCGAAACACGGAATAGTTGAAAATGTACATAAAACAAGAGTATATCCTATGGATACATACTCAAAACTCTGTACATCGATTTGTTGAAATTTCTCTATTCTTTTTCATTTCATGTTGTTTGTGATATATATGTATATATATATATATATATATATATATATATATATATATGCAAGTATAATTGATGGTAACTTCAATTATAAATAATAATATTTACAAATTACCACTATCGGTGTTGATCACACAATTACTTTTAGAATTAAAATGTTTAGAATATGTTTATAAATGAGGATACTATAATGTCATTTTAATATAAATATGATGATGCCTTGATTGATATTTCCATTAATGCAATTCAATGAAAGTATCGTTGAGGAGAAGGAAGATTATCGAATTCGAAAATTAAACATTCGTAAAAACATTAACTCAATATCCACCCCTACAATCCACTTTGAAAAGAGTTAATTGTTACTCCAAAGTTTTGGTTTTCAACGTGAACAAATGGCTTCAAATGTTTATTTTCCAGTCAAAATGTTGAAGTGGCCAACGTTGCGGTTAAGTAATGTGGGGAGAACATATTTGGCGAGGTCGCTCAGTTTATTTATTAGGAATCAAATATTTATCTTGGATTCTGACTTGGTGTTTAGCAAACAGAACGATGTACTAAATGGAAAAAGCAATGAAACATTCGTTCGTTCATTGGTTAATGCCTTAAGAATAAATAATAGTTTAACAAATACTTTATTGTTTTAATGAAGTCGTCGACTTAACGTCTTATTCATAGATGTTTACCGAAGCCAGAGCATTAATTTCTAAAATTAAAAGTCTACAGAAATTTAAAGAGAAATTAGATATGAATTATCAGAATGGATTGGTTCCAGACAGAGTGAATCTCATAACAAAGGCGATTTTTTAAATAAAGTAATTAAGCCGTCAGAATCCACTGTTTACTTTTATGGTTTTTAATCAAACTATAATTTGAAAAATAACGAGAATTGAAAAGCTCCTCTGCAATAAAATTTAGCATGTCAGTTCCCTGATTTATAACATTACTCATTATGTCTTCTGATAGGAACGTTTCGGAATATTTCTTCAAATTTCGATCGATCTAACCCAGAAAATGACAAAACTAAAGGGGGGTAGGTGGTGTCGGCTAAGAGGGGAGATAACCGAAAAATCATAATATCTCCCATTGCTATGAGTCACGTCAAAAAATCGTATTTAGTTATTTTTCTTAATTTAATTTTCCATAAATGTGTTTTTTTCGTATATCAAGATTTTAGCATATTTCAATTTTCAGCCTTCAGGAAACGTCCACTTTTATTCATCGAAATTTACAAATAAGGGAATATATCATGAAAAGAATTAATCCAAGCTAAAATTCCAAATATTGATTTGAGCAAATCTGTACTAGATGAGAAACAAGCAATTACGATGTGTGAAGAGCTCATCAATTAAGATCTTATTTCTTAAATCAAAAATGTTAAATATTTAATCGATTCATTCAACTTTAAAGATTATATTTGTGAAATCGGACAAGGAATGGGGGGGGGGAGGTATACGCAGGGGAATTAAAAAAATTGAATATATCCGTCATTTTGAGTTGTATCGAACATTATTAGTCTTGTGAAATCTGTTTAGTTTACACAGACCCCTCGTAACTGACTTCTATGGTTCCCACTCAACATATAAGGCAATTTCGGAGCTCCATTTAAAAACAGTAAGCCTACTTTCTGCACATGCATCAGAGAAATTACCTCCACGTTTCTCCAAGAGAAGTTTTGGAAGGATACGGCACTAAAGTATTTTTCCTTATTACATATTGGAGTAGAACCATATTAGCTCTATAGTACCATACATTAGGAGGGGTGAAACTCCATACCCTTACAAAAAGCAATTCCTGACTTAGAAACTGAAACTTCTTAGACAAGAAGTAATAGACAAGTTTAGGCTAGAACGAAAAAGGAAGAACCTCCCACTTGGCAAAGAGAAAAAAAAGTGATAGTAGCCCAAAGTTTTTGTGTCTTTTATTATAAAACTTTAATAAATTTAGGTTTAGTCATAACAGAGAAAAATGATCTTTAATCTTTTAATGAATTTCATTTTTTCCATAATGCTCACAATAATCAATAGAAAAATGATATCTACAAGAGGATTGCTTCCATGGAACATAATTAAAAACAATGACATCAGCTGTAGATTTTTGCGTGGTGTCCTGTTGAGGACATTAATAAATTAAAAATCTACCAACTTTTCAGTGAAATTGATCCTCTTTTTAAGATTTTGCTGAATGAACCGTATGATTTTGATGTCTACATTAACATTGAGAGGTTTTTAGCCTGCCCACTAATCCTTTGTATTCTGTTCAGTTATTTGCTAGGCATGAGCGATAACCGAATATTTTACTAGTGGGATTCAAGTTTAATTTCGATATTATGTTCGATTCTCAAGTGGAACTTTGAATTAATTTTTTTAACACTCATCAGACGGAAGACGTTGTCATACTGTGGCTAGAAAAGAACGGGGAATTGTAGATTTCCTGTCATGATGAGCCTTAATTCATTAAATGAATTTAAAATGATTAAGGTTCAATCAAGGATTGGAAAGGGGTAAATTCTAAACGTTGTTAGTTGCTTCCATAGTTCTTTCGTCCGAACCTTTCAGCCTCCTGACAAAAACACCCCCCCTCCCCAAACATCTTTCCTATCTTCTTATGCAGCCTCTAAAACTCATCACATATCGTTAACCTACAAGTCACCTGTATTATCAAAATTAATTTTTGAGGTATTGTGTAACAAACCCCACAAGCAATAAGAACACTTATTTCGGGATTTCTAAAGTGTTTGTGGGTGATAAAATGTAAATATCTACGTTATTTTGAAAGCCATCAAAAAATATGTAATAACCATTATTATTATGTTGGATTTTGGGCAAAAAACATCAAAGTCGTCAATGCCCAACACTACCATTATTATTATACACATGGTATTCCAACAATGCATTAATTATATATCAAGAAGTGCCTAATGGCTATGTCTTAAATACCACATATCGTTTTCATCACTAATGTAAAAACATGAGTTGTCATCAAATTTCTGATATTATACGTCATTTCTATGAAGTCACTGAATTTCGACATGCGCTTGGAAAAGGGATCAAGTAGGTAGGTAGTTTGCCCCGGGATCCACAAAAAAAAGGAGGAAAAACGAAGAGTCCTTATCAAATGAAATGATGCCTTAAGAGATTCGCCTAAAAGTGGGCCTAAAAAATGTGGCTCAAAGCTACCCCTCTCCCTCCATTACTCGAATAAAATATGTTTTCCTGGATGCTCCTTGGGAAATTTGTAACCTGGTTGTACAGAAATATGCTTTCTGATCAGGGGAAATATCCCGTTGAGAAGAATATCTTATCTAAGAACGTCTCATTCAGTCAGCTGAGTGTAAGAGGGATTTCATTCCCATACATATGAAATTGCTGGTAGTATTTTGCTTAAAATAGCGTAGTTTTCTTCAATATCGAAATTCGCATGAAGAGGTGACATACCTTTCAGCTCCAGTGGTTCATCTGTCGTTAAAAGTCTGATGCTGTCAATTTTAGGAGTTTCTGCGAGCTCCTTTCTCAGGCAGTATTCTCATCCGGCCTTTTTAGCAGATTTCCTTTAAGGGAAATCAGCTATTGAGCTCGTACTCATAACTCGTTTTTTGAAAAAATTCTCAAAAGTCCATCGATTTTATGTGAAACTGATGATCAACTTCGTTACTGGCTTAAACCCGACCAGTGGGAATGAGGATTTTAGTGGGGTGGAATGCCGAAAATTCTTAATATCTCTGTTATTATGCGTCGGATCGAAAAATTGTATAGAACCAATCTTATTGCAAATGTAATTTTCTATCAATTTTTCTTCAATATCTTGATTATTGACCGTGGTATTTGCATTTTTTAGTTTTCGGCCTTCAGTAAAATATACTTGGTTGTCAATAATACCTCCAAGGAGTTGAGAAAAGCTCCGAAAATTCGCAGCATAATATTTTCAACGGCGCACAAGCCGTTTTAGTTTAAAGCCACGGTACCACATCACACATAAAAAACAAACCCCAGAGTGGAAATCTAAATTATAATATCGAATTGGTGAATGCATTAAGATATTCGTTAACTAGACTGGCTTCCTGTGATGTAGCATATACTTATGTATATTTATTGTGTGTTTGTGCGCATGTGCGTCCGCGCGCGCGCGCGTGTGTGTGTGCGTGCAAGTATTTATTTCACTGTTACCTCTCAAGTGATCGAAATATTTCTTCGATTCTAACCATACTCTAGATATAATCTTGTCATGTAAAACTAAAGGCGAGTTTTATCAAAGGCTGATAATGTACAAAGAAAAGCATGGGCATAGGAAGGAGGTGACAAATAAAATCTTAATTATTTTCTTAATTTTCAATCGAATCAACTCAAATACCAGTTATATTGACTTCAATTCATATGCTTCAGTGGTCGTCTTGTAGATTATTTGGCAATTAAGAAAATAATAATGAACTGATGCACTTTTCTCTCTCTTGTATTGTTATTGTGTTATATCTTATAAGTATGTGTTCGCTTAGTGTGTTTTGAATGTGCTTGCCTTTGTGGCACAGAGTTGTTTGCCAACTACCGGAAAGAGAGCACAACTCTCCTCTACAGCTTATCGTTGGTGGTTCATTGGCTATCAGAACTGGAGACACGAAATCAAATTATACATTCAAATGAAATTATTTGGCTTTGCATATGTTAATTTCAGGATCCTCCTTTTGAATAAGACGAGAGACTGAAATATAAATATTGATAAATGAGTTTAATAGTAATTAAGTTTTTTTCAATTACATCTACATCTATCTATCGATAACTGTATATATGTATTTTTCGCTCTTTTCCAGTAATCCTGGAAGTGTACAGTTTATTTACTTTGAATACACTTCACTGTCGCATTCCCTGTATTTTCTTCAAATCGATTCCTTTGCTATTCTAGTATTTCTTTATGCATTGTTGATAAAAGGTTAAAGGAAAGGGGTGGAGGAAATACAATGTGGAATAATTAGAATAACAGAAACAAAATCATAAGATAATATAAAAAGCAATGAATTAAATATTAAGATAACAAATAATGCAATGTTGTATATCCTCCATAAGAACATTTCTAGCGTTATTTAATAAAGGGCAGTCATAATGGAAGGGCTTTTAAGTTTGAATAGTTAGTTAGTTTCATGGGCAAGAGTAAGTTTGTGTCAGTTCAAATTTTATGTATTTATCTATTTATGAGCACCGTAAATAAGAAATCAATCTGTCTTATTGACAATTGTTCCCTCTGAACTGTTAAATAGGTATTCTATATTTTGGCGAAGATTTTAGGGACTTGAGAATAACTAGAGATGTGAATGGTGCCTTTTAGTCGCATTTCTGAAGAAAATAAAGCGAATAGTGTTAATCTGGAATAGTTTTTCTGTGCAACCACAAGGACTTGAATAATGCAACTCCAATCACCCGTTGATAGTATTTAAGAATTTTTGAAATATTATTTACTAATGTCCACTTTATGCAACTATGACTGATCAGGACGGGTTACCACTCTTTTATACCAGGAGTGAGACTGGAATTTCGTCAGTTATTACTTTGATTTCAATCATCAAACATTGCAAAAAAAAATGTAAGTTGTATGAGGTGGCAGAATCCCATTGCTGCAAGTAATCACCTTGAAAATTAGTTTTGGGAACGTTGTGGCCACTGCAATTCTAAAAGTAATCGCCAATTTTTTTCCGTTGGTATAATTCCGTAAACTGAGTCTCTTTTCTTAATATAATATTTTCTTATATAAAAAACTGTTTATTTTTATACTATGTAACCAGAAAAAAGAATATTAGCTAACTCAGCTGACCGCAATACAAACCATTAGAGAGCTGGTGTCCTTGGTGTCGTTCATATACATCTCCTATGGAGCATGTCTCTCTGAGCCTTCTCTATCGGCGAGATCATTCGTCTCATGGAGATGTTTTGTTCTCCTTATCAATGGCCTTTTCAAGTCTCATCTCCGCCTTCAAAGCCTCCTTTCATCTCTCATATCAATGGCAATGGAAACTCCCACCTGTTGGTTTTTTTCCCCCCTGTTGGAGTTTTTAGCAGATTTCCCCTAAGGGAAATCAGTTATTGAAGTAGTACTCATGACGCGATTTTCGAAAAATGTCTTCAAATGCCCATCGATCCTACCCAGAAGATAATGAGAATGGAGTTCGTTCAAAACTATATATATATATATATATATATATATATATATATATATATATATATATATATATATATATATATATATTTGTCTGTTACCGCTGTAGCGGTCACAATTTTTGTCTCATCGTTACCACTCTTGATATATAGTCGTTTTATTCAAAAGATCAATTTCGTTAACGGCTGAAATCGGAACAGCGGGAGGGGGGGGGTTAAGATGGGGAGAATTTCGAAAATTCTTAATATCTCCGTTATTATACGTCGGATCGAAAAATTGTATAAAGCCAATCTTATTGTATATGTAACTTTCTATAAATGTTGTCATGTACATTTTTTCATTATCTTCATCACTAACCGAGATATGTGCATTTATTTGTTTTCCGCTTTCAGTAAACCCCCACTCTGACTCATGCCAAATAAACAATAAGCACTTTATTTGAAGCCTAAATACGAAATATATTTCTCATTGAACATTTTTGTTTTGAGATAAATGCAAATACATGATGCACGTGGGAAATCTGCTTAATTAACGCAGCCCCTGCGTGACGGACTTTTTATATATAATATACATATATATGTCTGTTACCCCTCTAGCGATCACAATTTTTGTTTAATCGTTACCAAACTCGATATTTAATCGTTTTATGTATAAAAGAAAGACCAAGTTCGTTAATGGCTAACATCTGACCAGTGGGAGGGGGATTCAAGAGGGTTATTTTCTAAAATTTGAAATATCTCCGTTACTTTACGTCGGGTCAAAAAATTGTGTAGAACCAATCTTATAGAAAATTAAATTTAATATAAATACTGTCATATACATTTATTCTCCCTATCTTTAATATTAACCGAGATATTTGCATTTTACAGTTTCTAGCCTTCAGCAAACCCCCACTTCTAGTCATGTTAAATAAACAATACTCTGTTATATAATGAACCATATTATTTGGAGCATAAATGCCAAATATTGTTTTCAAGAGACCTCTATAATACGAGGTGCATGAAAATATGTTGTGGTGACTCCTCCCCCCTCCCCCCCGTCTTAAGTTCTTGGACTAATAAAATTTGATCGATTGAAGTAAAAATTATTCTGATCACTATAAATCACAGTACTGATACAATAAATAGTTTTCAATAAAATTAATATGCTATATTTTGATATATTTCAGTAAATGTTTTTATTTTTGGTAAGAAGTTGGCAGACCTGTTTGTTTACGGAAACGTCCCGTCGGGAGGTTATTAAAATCGAAGGATTTCTTATTACCGTCTGTATTTATTCACTTAATAATCACGATTGTGTTCTGTTACCAATATGTAGATTTATCTATTGTTAAACTTCACGAGGGAAATCTGCTTAGTTTGCGCAGCTCTTGAGTGACGGTCTTTTTTTTTGTTGCAAATTGTTTATTTTATTTAATAAGTTTATATTCATTGAGTCATTGGATTTTCGAAAAATGATAACAATAACAAAAGAAACAGAGTGATAAATAATGAAGTAAAATATATTAGAAATAAGTAAATAAAAAGAGAAAATGAAATCAAATGAGATGTAAATGTAAATAATAAAACATGAATTGTAATAATCATATTAATAGAAAACCAGAAACATAGATTTTTTTTATCTTTTCTTAAGAGTTCTAACATTCTACTATCACTATTTTTCTTGTGGCTAAAGGCCCTTCTAAGCGTCGGAGAAGTATCATCTATAACTTGCTATCTTCGACTTAGGCCCGGAGTCTGTGAAAAAATGTGAAATCTTCAGGATCTCATCGTCTTGACAAACTCGACAAATTATCTGATCCAGTCCCCTTAAGAGATAGATAACCATGTATTATGACTTCCCTTAAGGGAAATCTGCTAAAATGTTTAATCTTAACGAGTTCTCTTCAAATAACACTACTTTTCTAGCCAGGGTTTTTTTTAGTGATACTGAAATTTCTAATGTCGACGCCAAAATCTAAATCGCAACTCCAGTCCAGATTTAAACCGACCACATAATAAATTCATTAACCTTTGAGTTTTAGGAGGGAATCCTGTTATCTGGGTAATGTTTAGGGCAGCAGCTGGCTACCAAATTAGAAGTTCTTCATCGGCCAAGGACCCAAAGTTCAAACGAGACAAACTTTGGCCCATCTCATTATTTCAGCGGAGTAACGACTGGTCGTTAGAGGTTTATGCATAACGTATCTACAAGACTCCAGGCCAAGTTGAAGTGAAGCTTTCTTAGATAGGTAGAAATCCGTAAATTTCAAAAGAATATTAATTAATTGGTGTTCCGTTCAAAGAATATTATTTTAGTAGTACGAGTTCTAAGTTGGCCTTATAGACCTGACACTGTTCTTTTTTATATAAAGAATAAATATTTAGTGAAAATGGGCAGATTTTGAAAAAAATAGAGCGTTATTCTACAAACCGTCGAAGGTATATATATATATATATATATACACACACATAATTCTAACATTGCATTTTTGCATAGATTTTTGAAGATTATTCGGGGCTGGAGCCCGACTTCTTTGTCTCCTCGTTTCATTGTTCTCTTTTCAAATTTAAACGACAGTACAGAATTTTATAATATGTTTAAAACAAAAGCTACATTACTATACTTTGTTATCGACAGTACAGGATTTTTTAAAACATGATAATCACAAGACTACATTGATATTCAGTACAGCAGAGTTAGTAGAAAGAAAGGATTGATTGAAATAAGCGATATTTCGTTTCCTTGGTCGTTATTTAGCAAACGTAAGCATCAAAAAATTTGTTTCTTATTTGTTTTTTTTATGTTCTTATTTAGAGTAATGATCTATGAGCACAACAAAGTATAAACGAAAGTTATGGGCCCAATAGTGTAGATAAGGTCGATATTTATTAATTAAAATTAAAACGGGAAGGAGTGCCAATTAATCCGATTTGAATGCAATTCGGCATATGCATTTTTTTGGAAGTATTAATACTTATTAACTTTCAAAGGACAGACTTTAGTGGGGGATTAAGTTTCAGTGATTCACAAAATCACAACATTTGTTCCCACTTCACGTTTCAGCAAATATGCACACTTCAAGAGTTGTGCAACTATTCAACCTTTCGATACCTAAGCAATGCAGAGGAACCTTTGCTAGTTTATATATATATATATATATATATATATATGTTTATCAATCCCTATTGACTATGAATAATTTATTTAACAATCCTACAATATGCTCTTTGTAATTAAAGATATTAGGTTTTTGATTAAAAACAAATAATTATTTAAGTAATTATGTACGATCCAGAAACAAACATTGTAGTTATTGATGTTTACTTACTTAATTGAATTTCCCAATTAATTATAAACTTAATGAATATAGTGTTATTGGAATTTCTAACATGTAAGTGTTAAATAGATTCCAGTTTAAAAGGTTTACAGTCGAAATTGCTTCGAGTTCTGACTTCCATCCATCTAAAATAGTTCTTGGAGGAAGATATAAACAAAGTGAAACACGTTGAGAATATCCCTATTATTCATAACGTCGTTCGATCCTATGGATCAATTGTATGATTGATTTAATTTAATTTTAAATTGAAAAGTTAAGCGTTTAAATGAAACTCAAAGGATTATCTGAAATTTTATTTAAATAGGGAATCATTTTTTTTTTCCATGTGTCTTGTCATCTTAGGAACAGTGTCTTCAAAATTGAAACTCTTGTATGTCTACAATTCAACAACAATGGGCTGAACCATAAAAACGACTATGAAGATTTCGATGAACATTAAAGTTTAAGCGAGACTCAGGTTAGCCATGCCAGTTAAATTAATCTCACATGGTAAACTAAGAGTAGCAAGTTCGATTCCCGCCTGTGCAAAAGGAATTTATTTATAGACAAAACATTAAATAAAATTCTTAGTTCCATCTTGGCTAAAAAATAGTGGTAACCTTTAGAAAACCCACAGTTGTACATAGTTGTAAGAAGTGGGTGAGCTATATGAAAATTTCATTTTTAATTTAGGAGCGGGTTTAAGTCAGATTTTGTATTCTTAAATATCTTCTTTAATATCCGTTTAATCAAAATTATGAAAAGATCAAATCGTTCTAGATTACATTGTTGAGTACTAAAGCTTCGTCTCTGTTTATGAATTTCAAAATGTTCACTTCTTGGTGTAAAATATAATTTATTCCGGCGGCTCTTTATAGTATTTATCAATATAATTAAGAACTTATTTTTTCTTTAATATCTATCAATCTATTGGAAGCAGTCCGGCTCCAGGGACAACGATACAAGAATGAAAACTTGAAGAATAATGCGCAGCATATGCGCATATATATATATTTAGGGTGTCGGCTAATGAATAGTTTCTTAATTCTTCATATACAAAATTTTATTAAGACTTCTTACATTGGTACCATTGGTTCCCTTCTTGAGAGCTGAGCAATGAACAAACAAAATGCATGTACATACACAACAAACAACCTTCAACACACATCAACATTTACACTGATAGCCACAACTCTTTACAATCAATTCAAAATTATACAATTCATGAACCCTAAAGATACCTAAATTCCAGACAAACACAACAAAATCACACTTACTGACACAATTAACTCATGGCAACAGAAATGGTACACGACTACGAAAGGACAACATCTAAAACTATTTATTCCAGACATTAAAGAGTACTTAGGACAAAAATTAATATTACACAGACTTTTACTTCACACAATTATTAACTGGACTCGGAACAACAAATTCTTATTTTAATCGTTTTGGCCTAACAGATCAGCCAAACTGTTACTGGGACTTTACTACTGAACAGACATACAGACACTTGCTCTAAGACTGCAGACTACTAACGGACCAAAGAGAAGACTTTAATCCCCAAATAAAAGACCTACAAGAAAATTGGCCTGTTGAGGAAAAGCTATTATTTATAAACACAATGAACAATTTGCTGAAGAAATGTATAACTACCTGAACTATTAAAACTGAAATACAGTTAAATAAATTAATTATTTATCATTGAATCTAAAATTTGTTTTTATTTTTATTTTATTTTGTTTTTCTTTTTGTTGTAAATTATTTTATTATAGAAATATTTTATTTTATTCATAGTTAAAAAAAAATGTTATGTATTAAGCACATGCACTAATTATTGTACGGGACGTGTGGCTAATAAACTCCCTGTAGGGTTACTTCAGGAAGGAAATAAATAATATATATATATATATATATATATATGTATGTATCTTGGAAATATTTTGAATATCATATCTTAAATGAGTTGATACAAACAATATTGTTTAACACATAATAGTATAAAATTGTAGTGGACAGTATTTCATTTAAGGGAATTGCAAATTTCTACATGCTTTGAATTACGCAAATTGTCGCAATAACAATTCTGAAGCCGATCCAAAGCTGATGGAAGCACAATTCATATATACATATATTTTGTATGATATAAATTAATGCCAACTTTATGCCAATATGATAAATGGGAAAGGTTATTTACAGGCTACCAGGTATTTTGCAGGTATAAAATCAAACGTCAAACTTTAAGGAGCTAGCGAACTCTAAGGTTGTAAGATGAGGAACTTTATTGGTACTCATAATTTTGTTGTTAAATCAAATAATATTAATGAGTAAATTTGAAAAGGGATATCTGCCCCTTAGGATTAAGGTTATAATTAATTCGACAATATTGGATGTCTGGAGAAGTGTTAATATTGTCGAGGAGTTCAAACTACTCTCTGGATAAACTTAAACACCAAGACACCAATTAGTTACCTGACAAATATTTGTTTTAAGCCCGTAGTATCTTAGCGGAACGTTCACCCTCCTTACTATCGGGCATGTCCCAATAAGAATGGCTTCTTAACTGGCAAACATGACTAACTTCGGGGCGCTACAGTCCTTGCTGGGACCTTGACCTGCCCAGTTCAATCCTTTAACATAGTCAAAGCATGAGCTTCAAGTACATACCATATCCGCCTCACTATACAATCCCGACCGTTATGGTCTATTACTTCAAATACTTCATTCATGTTTTTAGCATAGTTGCCTTACATGAAATCAGCTACTGTGTCGTACTCATGACGCGATTTTTGAAAGATGTTCTCAAATATCCAACGATCCTACCCATGTGATGATGAAAAAGTCCGTCACGCAGGGGTTGCGTAAACTAAGCAGATTTCCCACGTGATGTTTTACAATAGAGAAATTTCACGAGAGCCGAGTAGTTAAGGAAACGGCCGAACTAGCTTTTGGGAAAGTCACTCATCCGTTAGCCACCCAGATTTCATAAAAAAAAAACAAATATCTCGGTTAATATTCAAGATAGAGAATAAATATATTAACAATATTCATAGTAAATTTAATTTGCAATAAGATTGATTCTGTACAATTTTTCGATCCGTCGTATAGGAACGGAGATATTTAGAATTTTCGAAAATCCTCCCCTCTAAACCCCCTCCCACTGGGCCGATTTCAGCCATTAACGAACTTGATCTTTCTTTTTACATAAAACGACTAAATATCGAGTTTGGTAACGATCAAACAAAAATTGCGACCGCTAGAGCGGTAACAGACAAATATATATATATATATATATATATATATATATATATATATATATATATATATATGTTACCGGCAAAGTGTAAAATCAGGCAATGTATAGAATGCCTAGGCATTCTATACAATGCCTAAATTCGCTAGGCAATGTATGAAATAAAGCGTATTTCATACTTTGCCTAGGCATTTTATAGAATGCCTGCTGAGCTTTAGGCAAAGTATGAACAACAGTTGTTGGAGCAGGGAGCACCCAGCGGCTTTCATGTTACAACTTGTCATACAGTTTTATGTTCACGACTCAGACTTGTTCGATGTACTTAATGAAGCACATTTGGCGATAGGTCATGGAGGAAGGGACAGAATGATGAAAGAACTGGTTATTAAGTACAAAAACATAACTCGACAGGATGTTAATCTTTACATTAGTTTGTGTGAACCTTGTCAGAAAAAACAAAAGGGCACTAAAAAAAGTGTTGTTGTGAAGCCCATGATCTCATCAGAGTTCAATTCTCGCTGTCAAGTTGATTTAATTGATTTTCAATCACAGCGAGATGGGGACTATAAATTTATACTAGTTTATCAAGATCATTTGACCAAATTTGTGATCCTCAAACCCTTAAAAACAAAAACTGCTGAAGAAGTGGCTTATCATCTACTAGACATTTTTACACTTATCGGTGCACCCTCGATACTGCAATCAGATAATGGACGAGAATTCGCAAACAAAGTAGTAAATAATTTAAAAAGTTACTGGCCACATTTACATACATTTTGGCTGTGGTCATGAATGTAACAGATGACGGCTTTTACAAATTGGGTACAACTAGTGGAGTTTTAAAACAACTTTATTCAAGGTCTCAATTCACAGTATGCCAGAAGAGCTTCGTACGAGCTGAAGACGTTCCCGATGAAGAAACTGCACTGCGAACTGCCGCTACATCCCAATCATCAGGAAGCGGGCAAGGTTTTGTGAAATGTTCGTGTATAACTAAATGTCAAAATAAAAAGTGTAAATGTGTTAAAGAGCAACGAAAATGCAACTCTAAGTGTCACAGTTCTCTACCTTGCTGCAACAAGTAGTTCCAAGTATGTAAATATCATCAATATCACTTATTATACTTTATAAAATAAATAGTTTTCAATACTGTAAAAACATGTTTTTAACCAATTTTGTAGTATTATTCACATTACCTAGGTAAAGTGTATAAAGTAAACTCGAAACCTTTGTAATTTATACTTTGCCTAAAAAGCAACGGGCATTGTATAGAATGCCTAGGCATTCTATACAATGCCTAGGCAATGTGTGTAATGTGTTGTGCATTTCATACTTTGCCCAAACCGCGTAGGCATTATATAGAATGCCTAGGCATTCTATATAATGCCTGGATTTCATACTTTGCCGGTAACATATATATATATATATATATATATATATATATATATATATATATATATATATAGTTTTGAACGGACCTCAGTTTCGTCATCTACTAGGTAGGATGGACATTTGAAGAAAAAATTCCGTTATGAGTACAACCTCAATAACTGATTTCCCTTAAGGGAAATCTGCTAATGAGGTCCGTTCAAAATTTTTATATATATTTGTCTGTTCGCGCTCTAGTCAAAAGTTTTGTTTGATCATTAAAAAACTTGAAATTTAAACGTTTCATGTAAAACTAATGATCAAGATCTTCAATGGCTGTAATCCGGCCAGTGTGAGAGGGAATTTCAAAAATGTAAAATATTTCCGTTATTTTGAGCCGGATCAAAAATTGTATAGAACCAATCTTATTGCAAATGTAATGTTCTATAAATGCTGTTACGTATGTTTTTTTTCACTATTTTGATTATTAACCGATTAGCCTTAGTTGCAAAAAGTGGACGTAAATAAATAAATTAATTTCACCGAGATAACTGCATTTTTTATTTTTCGCTCTTCGGTGAACCCCCACTCTTACACATGTCGTAAATAAGCTGCCATATTGTGAAGCATTTTATTTGAATCCAAAATACCAAATATTTTTCTCTTTGAACTTTTACATTTTGAGATAAATGCAAATACGTGACGCATTTGGGAATACGCAGCCCCTGCGTGACGGGCTTTTCTGTAATCCCTATAGAAATATAGTCCAAAAAGAAAATTAAGAAGTTTTACAAATTTTGTCTTATTTATTGAGTCCACCTTATAACTAATTATTCGCTCAGATGGGCAAAAATAATTGTAATTAATAATGACTCCATTTTTTTGATAAACTATAGGACGAGCTAGTTAGGTTCTGTAGCTTGGAAGTTTGTAGATAAAGTTTTGAATAGAGACGAGTATCGAATAGATAGTGGACGGAGGCGGAGGTTGGCGGAAACAGGGTACCTCAGGTGATAGCATTATCAGCTGGGGGAGTTACCCCCACTCCCGACCTCACAAAGCTCTCCCGACACCCACCTGCTCTTCTTTTCTTTACTCCACAAAGAAACTCTTGCAGATTCAATCGATAGCAGGCTTCGGGGACTTTAGTTTCAGCTGAAATTCTCATTTGACTAAAGAAAACCAGCAATATATTTGGCTGTCGAGGTTCAAATCAAGGAACTCGCTACAATGGAAGGAAAGTAAATTCATATTTATGTATTGATGTACATACAACTATTCTGACGGCAATGGACACATAATTTCATGCTAAAAGAGTACTGCAAAGTCTCATGAAAAATCTAGCTTTCGATGACAAAAAAAAAACTTCAGCTGGAACAGGTGTTGGTTATGTGGTAAGAATGAAATTAGAATTCAAAAACCAACTGCAACTCAAAAATTGATAAGGTAGAGCCAGATACGCGGTTGGATATCAAAATATTCAACTTTCTTTGAAGGATAAAAATATATTAAATAACCCATTTGGAAAAAATAATTTCTTACGAAATAAAAGGAAATGCTATCGGTCTGATGTCATGCGCCGACGACCTGATTGGCAATATTATTAGATAGAATCGGTATTCGTAGGTTTTAAGAAGTCACATAGAATTAAAGGGACCTCTAACAAGGAAACCACACAAATATGAAATATGAGCACCACATGACTTCTTGTACTCTAATGTATGCTGATTTCATTTGAAAATAATAATGATGTCTCCCTTCCAGTACATCGGATCAAAAAAGTCCGTGGTAGGGGCTCCGTAGACTAGGCAGAGTTTCAAGAGCTCGTTTGACACACTTGTGCTAAAATCTCACATCCTATTCTCACTGAAAAAACGAAAGGTACGAAAATACTTGAGTTACGAAAAAATGCATAGAACAAAAATGAGGAGCCTCAACGGCTTAACAAGATTTGTTCTATAAACATTCACTGTACGACTTATAATAATGGAGATTTATAATTTTCGAATCCCTCCCATTCCTGGAACCATTATAAATCGAGTATGGTTTTTTTTTTTTTTTTTTTTTTTTTTTTTATATAGATCAAATAAACATTTTCGAGGGACGAAATTGATAATAACGTCATCGCATAACATATTTGCATGATTCACACAAAGTAAAAGCTCAATGAACATCATATTTAGTATTTAACCTTGGGAAGAAGTGGTTCATGATATTTGTTTTTGGTTCATGGATATTTTTGTTTGATCGTTACCAAAGTCGATATTTAGTCGTTTTATGTAAAAAGAAAGATCAAGTTCGTTAACTGCTGAAATATGATCAGTGGGAGGGGGGGGGTTAGAGGGGAAGGATTTCGAAAATTCGAAATATCTCCGTTACTATATGTCGGATCGAAACATTGTACAGAATAAATCGTATTGCAAATTATATTTACTATAAATATTGTTATATACATTTATTCTCTATCTTGAATATTAACCGAGATATTTGCATTTTTATTATATCTGGGCGGCTAACGGACGAGTGACTCCCGCCAAAAGCTAGTTCGGCCGTTTCCTTAACTGTTCGGCAGTCGTGAAATTTCTCAAATGTAAAACATCACTTGGGAAATCTGGTTAGTTTATGCAGCCCCTGCGTGAAGGACTTTTTATTTCTCAGCATTCAGGAAATAGAGAGATTATGGTGCGCATTGGAAATCTATTTACTTTGATATGGACTATACAAAAAGTAAAACCCATAATTTCGGTACCTCCTAGTTAGTAGAATTCTAATGATTATCTTAAATCTTTCAAATTTATAACCTTTCCTAATTTTTATTCATGAGGGATAGGGTGGAGTATTCAAATATTTCCCGGGAGAGTTAAATGCAATCAGACATAAAATTTTAAATCCTACAATCCTCAATCCTTTTTGAAATGATTTGAATATTATATCGAATTGTTGAATATTATGAAGTGCTGTAATTCAAAGAAATAAAAATGAGGAAGTCGGAAATAAAAAGGAGAAATATCATTAACTAAAACTGGTAAGCCCTGGATAGCATATAACAATTTCAGTCTTTTATAGTTAGAATACGCTAACATTATTAATATTGGGAGGGTTGAATTATCTACTTATCATTCTGACAGAGTAATTTGTCTTTTGAAGAAAAAAATAAGGTTGCCTCAATAACCGTATATTACACGAGCATAATGTTCTCCCGTAAAACGACGGAGACAGTTTCGGTATAAATTGCCATGCAATTTATTATGTGGGTGGGCCCATTTGGAATTACCGGCGTTTAGTAAGAAAGAGAGGAATTAGTTGAAGAACTCGAGGGTTGGGTGAAGAATTGGTCTAAGCAGTACAAAATTATCAGGTGAATTATGAGAACAAGAGGGGGATGGTGTGTGCGGGAAGCAGTAGCTGACTACGAGCGCTTTCTAGCGGAGTAAACTCGAACTACATGAGCTTCTGCTATATCCCGCTAGGTTGCGCTGTATGCACCTTCTCCTACATACCACCAATGAATAAAACACTCATGTATTGTTTCTTTGGTATGTATTGCTTTAATTTTAAAGATATTTTACTATGATAATATAGACAATTCCTCTCGCCCCATAATCAGTGTGAATATCCTTCTGCACTTACAGTTTTTAGCAGATTTCCCTTGAGGGAAATCAGCTGTTCAGGTCGTACTCATGACACTTTTCTTCAAATGTCCATCAATCCTACCCAGGATATGACAAAAATGAGGTACGTTCGAAATTACATATATATATATATATATATATATATATATATATATATATATATATATACACATATATGTACATATGTCTGTTGACGCTCTAGCGGTCGCAATTTTTGTTTGGTTGATACCAAACTCGACATTTAATCGTTTTATATTAAAAGAATGATCAAGTTCGTTAATGGCTGAAATCAAATAAGTGGAAGGGAGGGTTTATCGAAAATTCGAAATAGTTCCTTTATTATATGTTGGAATCAAAGAATCAAATCTTATTGAAAAAAATGTACTATAAATTTCCTTATATACATTTATTCTCTGTCTTGAATATTAACCGAGATATTTGCATTTTTCAGTTTTCACCCATGAGAAAAACCCCACTCCTACTCATAGTGTATTAATAATAAGCTGTTATATCACGAAACATTCCATCCCAGGGTTTAATACCGAATATTGTTTTCATTGAACTTCTACTTTGTGAGATATATGCAAAAACGTTCTGTTGATTCTGCAAAAAATATTCTGATTCATTATAAATTAAAGTACTACATATAGTAAATAATTTTCATTAAAATTGTATTTCAGTGCCTAATTGTTTTTCCTTTCTGCTGAAGAATATTTCTATGTATCTGTTCAGCTTTTGGCAGACCTGTTTGTTTATAATTCAGATGCTTTCTGTTGGCAGTTTACTAAAATTGACAGAAAGATTTCTCATTACCGCCTGTATTTATTCACTTAATATTCACAGGGGTGTTAAGTGGTACCAGCATGTAGATTTCTCTATTGTAAAACTTGACGTGAGAAATCTGATTTGTTTACGCAACCCCTGCGTGACAGACTATTATTAGTTGGAACTTAACAAGTCTAGTTTCACGAGAAAAAACAAACTCGGCGTTTAATTGATTTACAAGAGTAGAGAGATATATTTGTTTTAAGAACATTTTATAAAAAGGTTATTAGGAAGATAAAAAACAAAATCTTAAATACCAGCGTCTATCTGTCGCATCATACATTGTTTATGAGACCCATTAACAACGATTTTTACCTTTTCATGACAAATAAAAAAATCTGACGTGGAGACTAATTTTTCCTGGGGATTCTTGGGAAGTTTGGCTTAAATTTAATAATATTATAAAATAATAAGCTGTAAAAGAATTACAAATCATCCCTGTTTAAAACTGAATCTTTAAGTTTCACGTTTGCCTTTATTTTGATTTGACCTTACATGCTCAAAAAATCTGTTGCAGACACTACGAGACTTCCTTCTACTCTTATTAAATAAAATATATAATCATTTGTTGCACTTCCATAAAAAAAAATATTTACTTTGAAATGGATGAAACGATATCTCGGTTGTCATGCATTCGGATAAAAAAAAATGATTGAACAAATTTCAATGATCCTATACAAATAATTTCTATTTCTTGCAGGTTTGGAGAAAATAGCAAATATTCATTTTCGCCATGTGTAAACCCCTCTTCCTCTAATTCGATTTTGATCAAAACGAAAGGGAACAGCTAGATGTACAAAAGTATCATATTTAAGATTCCAAAGCTAGTCATTTTGAGTTAGGCGTGATACTTCAAAACGGATTTAGATGGTGAATAATTGCAATACAAACTGAAAACCAGCATTTGTCTCTCGTAAAATATTTATTTTACTTTGTAGAAGAAAGGATAAAAAGCATAGTTCAAGTTTCTAGGACACACACATACATATATATCTTCAATTAATGTGTGGTTTGAAATTTCCGATTTCAACTCTTGCATGCACACCAGAGAAATATGAGCTGCACATTGTTTTAAATGAATGTACAATAGAAATGAAATCCTATTACTCCGCCGTTTGAATTGATAGAAAGTTATTAACGTACACACTGATTCCTTTCAGTAGATTACCCAAATGAAAATCGCCAATTGAAGTAAAAAAGATTGAATAAATCCGATACAATGCGCATCAGTTATATTTTTGTTTATGGTCCTTGGCACTTGTTTTGTTATTGCCACTATACGTCACTTGGGGTATACGGCTATCTTACCCGACTTCATTTATTTATCAGTTTTATTTGGAGTTATTTGTTTGTTTCTTTTTTTTTATGTTGAATCATCCTCTATCATTTCTATAACGGTGCTAGAAGCATTGAAGTTTGCTTGAGATAACCATATCCGCTGGTTCGGTTGAGTAATTGTATATTGCTCGCACCAACTGGATTTTTGCTGAATGTAGACAGCTGACAAGGCTCTAATATAAGCTCTGCTGTGTAGATTATGAGTTTCCAACTAGGATTCCAGGTTGGTGAATGTTAACCGCAGCTTATGTGTTATATATATAGTTGTCTCCAAATACCGTTCATATGATCAAAACAATTCCGAGCCTATGTTTCGAGTGGAGAGATCCCATCTGCGTGCCTACCGATTTTGCAACAAACTTTGGTAAAACGTAATTATTAAGCACTCAATAGCTGTCATTAATCATTATGAAAGAAGCTCCTTGATGGTTAATTTCCTCGGCGAGAAGCCGCAGCGTGTCACGATGATTTATAGAATGGATGTTCGTGCAGGCTACGTCAGCGGAGAGTAATTGCCAGTGAAATGGATCATGGAGTATTGCTACTGCATAACCACTCGGCGAGGTAAAATCACAATGGCGAATCAGAGTGCTTCTAAACATTAGATGCCCGTTTTAAAGAATCTCCGAAAACTAATTTTCATGGATTCCAGGGTAAAATTTAGAGTTTATTTGTGGCTAGGCCGATAAAATAAAGCCCCTGATCTCATCCCACAAAAAATTAATACACATTCCATTAATGTAATTGCCCAATTTCACTGACGGGGGCTAAGTAAAAAGGAAAATAAAATCGAATTTATGTTCTTGTTTTCCTTTCATAATAATAATATTTATGGATCGATCTTATTTTAAAAGTCTCAACCAATATAGGGGCAACTCATTTAAACTGGAATATTTTTATTTATGAAAACTTTATTCAGCAGCCTGAGAGCTTAAGTAAGTCAGTTGTTGGCTAATCTGTTCCTTCCCTTTGCACTTTTTTTTTTCTTTTTTCCTGAAACGACTCACTTCAGGTTTTAATATAAGCAAGGGTGACTATTCTTCAAAGTAATATAAAAGGCTGGGAATGTTTGGCCTAGGGAATAATTACCAAAAACCAACGGGGAGAAGTTTTTCTTTTTCCAACCGACGGTCAGTCAAAAGATCATTCAGACTATTCGCTCCTCATCAGTGCTTAAAAAGACCGGAATGAATGCCCTTATCGAAGAATCTTTTTTCTCTTTTAGGAGAACGCTTTTTATTTCTTGTCCTTACACAGATCTCTTTCATGAAGCCTTCTGGTCTAGCCCTCATCACGGCTTCGAATTCCTTAAACAGACTTTTTTTTTGTTTGGTTTTGTATTTATTAATAATTAACGTTTTAAAATATTACCAGAATTTTATTTAAAATATCTGTCACGGAAGTGTTACATTATCGAAGCAGAATACTCACATAGAAATACATTACAAAAAACATCATTCGTACAAAGCAATGTTATTTTTTAACACCCACATTCTGATATACAACTAATGGGGATGATTTATCTAGGTCATCACTCTTTTCCAGCCAGGGTGGAACTAAGGATAGTGAGTTCATCACGCGAGAATGGTACCGATTGTTCTAGGTTTACTCAGAGCAATGAGACGGACGTAATAATTCGAAGGGCTTATCTGAACCCTCTCATACATTAATAAAGGCCAATGTGAGTCGAAACCATTCATTCTCTTATTGTTTCAGATAACTATCACCTACCGAACTTGTATTAGCAGATTTCCCTTAAGGGAAATCAGCTATTGAGGTCGTACTCATGACGCGATTTTCGAAATTTTTCTTCAAATGTCCATCGATCCTACCCAGGAGATGACGAAAATGAGGTCCGTTCAAAATTATATATATATATATATATATATATATATATATATATATATATATATATATATATATATATATATATATATATTTGTCTGCTAACGCTCTAGCGGTCGCAATTTTTGTTTGATCGTTACGAAACTCGATATTTAACCGTTTTATATAAAAAGACAGATCAAGTTCGTTAATGGCTGAATTCGGACCAGAGGGAGGGGGGGTTTAAAGGGGGGGATTTTCGAAACTTCAAAATATCTCCGTTACTATGCATCGGATCGAAAAATTGTACAGAACCAATCTTATTGCAAATTAAATGTACTATAAATATTGTTATATACATTTATTCTCTATCTTGAATAATAACCGAGATATTTGCATTTTTATGAAGTCTGTGGTGGGGTATAGTTCGGATTATGTCGGCCATCTTCGTCATTTCTCGGCTCAGGCGGAAGCTTCTTCTAACCTGGCGTTTTTAACCTTACCTTACCTTCCTTACTTTGTGAGATTTATGCAAATACGTTTTGTTCATCCGCCCCCCCCCTTCTTTAGTTCTTGGACTACTAAAATTTGAGTTATTAAAATATAAATTATTCTTACAATTCAGAAGCCGTTTCAGTTGGGTATTTATTTTAATTAACTGAAAGATTTCTCATCTAATCACGGTGGTATTGTGTTACCAGTATGCAGATTTCTCTATTGTAAAACTTCACGTGGGAAATCTGCTTAGTTTACGCAGGCCCTGCGTGACGGACTTTTTTTTATATATCACACCCGAAGAAAACAAAGCGTGATATTTAATCTGAGCATAAGTGTTATAATTATATAAAAGCTTAATGTGCACAGGGCCGGCTCAAGGCAAAATACTGACCCGGGCAAACAACCGTTTTGTCGCCCCTCCCTAAAAAAGGGGGGTCCGGGGGCCCTCCCCCGGAAATTTGTTCAAAATAGGGTTTAGAATACTGAGTTTTGAGGCATCTTAAGTGGTAGTTATCAATCAAAATATTATCATATTTTCAAGTGAAAAGATAAGATGACTGAAAAAGTATGTAGGCCATCACCTTTTTGCATACATTATAGCATTGTGTGTTTTTGAGTTAGCTTATATTAAAAAACTTTATTAAAGAAATTTACGCAAGAAAATACAAGATATTAACTTTATAAAATCGAAAACGAAATTTTTCACTACTTGGGCATTTGGTCGCCCCCTGGCTGCGTCGCCCCGGGCAGTCGCCCGGGTTGCCCGGCCCTTAAGCCGCCCCTGAATGTAAATACAACATGAGTTGGAGTGAGGGCTGAAATCTAAAGAAAATAGCAATGACAGCGATTATATTCGAATTTCTATGAACAAAAAAAAATGTAGGGCTCAATTGTAGAGCGTTAATTTGGCAACAAAGAATCAAATACCTCCAAGAGCAAATGCTTTATGTAAAAATTTGATGTGGGCACCATATGACGTGTTTGTACTCTTATAAAATTAAATGTTCGGTGCCACTTCATTTAAAATTATTTTATTTGAAAGTGAATTACGGCATTTCCTTTCCAAAGCATAGGATCGAAAAACGTCATACAACACACTTTAGATTTTTCCATGATAAACTAAAAAGGTCTTATACAAATTTTGTGTACATTTCATAAGTACGGGCAAAGGCTTTACCTCCACCAAATCCCCTCTGCCCTTTGTACATTCCAATCAAAAGAGGAGGTGCAAAACTCCAAAGAAATGCAAAAGTCGTACAAGAAAATAAAAATGCATTTAATTTGTCCCCACTCACCACCATAAAATAATGAACAGCTGGAAGAGCTAATCAGCTCAATATTGAAACGAGGACTGATAACTCTTGAGGAAACATTGTTTACGACAAAATTTAATTTTCCAAAGTTTTCCAAAATGAATTTGAATGTTAATAAAAAATAAACGCCTCTTCAACTGTACTAAACATTTTCGCGGTGGTTTCAAGACGACTGTTTTCCAAAGTTGTATTGTTTTCGACGTTGTACATTCTGGAGCCTAAACGCCAATTTTGTTCAAAATTTAGATTTAATTATGTCACATAATAGTGGTTTCTACGTTACTACGTGCACAGGGGTAAATTGTACATTTGTGTTGTTACTCGGCTTGTATAGGTCCATTTATGAAATATTGTTGGGATAGAATACGGCATGTACATCTTGTCTGGATTTTGGTTATTGTTGCACTTTATTTTACTGAATTTGTGTTTTAAGTGCCATAGTTTTGCACATTCCGAAACGCGAATCAGCTTTCCTGGCTGTCTGGGCAATACAAATTATGCTTCAGGCTCAAAAGTGGTTCGGATCCATCCAAATAATAATAAGGTGTTTGCACATAGGGGTTTGCCACATTATGCTAAGTAAATCGAGACTACTAATTTCATCATATTCCAACAACTTACGGGGTTTATTGATTTTAGGGAGACTGCATCTCAGATGGTAATGATGTACCAATCTTTACGTGAGATGTGACTATCTCGGTCTGGTAGCATAGTCAGGAGAGGACTAGATAACTAGGAAAGCTGACTTCGAGTCAAAAAGATTCGACATATTTTCTGAAACAAAAAAATACCAGGAATACTAATATTTGCTTTTGATGTATTCCGTCCACATCAATCATAAAAGTGAAGTGAACGTTTACACTGAGTGCTTTAGACATCTTCTATATCCTATTCTCTTCTGCGTCAGAAGAACCTCTGTACCGGTGTTCCTGTCATCTTGAAGTCAGGACTTTTCCAAAATGCCTTTCTCGTCCACTAGCTGCCAGCGTTGAAACTACCTCAAAATCTCTGCCGCTATCCACGTCTTTGCGTTAATGAGGGATGAAGGCAGAACATTTACATAACTCCAGTCACATATTGCTTTCAACATCAGAACTATTTCACAGACGGTAAGCTGTCCGCTTCCAAGCACTGCTGATGACGGATGCAGAATATATCGAAATCTCTTGTCTCCGCCGCTATCCTCTTCTAAGAAAGAATGAAGGTGAAGGCAAAACCTTTCAGAATTTGCTGTCTCTTTCTTTTAGTTCTAGTGCCAGAACTATCTCAGTGTTAGTGTCTGCTTCTAATTCCAAAGAGTCAAAGAACGTTCAATAATGAATGGCCTGAAATAAATTACGAGGGAGAATTCCATACCTGGCCCATTACTAATATTTGTAAGATACGATTAAAAGAGTTGGTGTTAGTGTGTTATATTTTTCATTAGATATACTCTGCTTAGCCATTAATCGCTTTAGCTAATGGTTGGTGACAATGCAAGTATTATTGGGGGAGGAGATATCTAGAGCTATAAGTTCAAGAAGGCATATCGAGTTATGTGGTCGATGTTGGCTATATTGAAGGGTCTTTTTTAATCAACCCTTGACTAAGACTTATTCGATTAAAGGTTGTAAAAAATAAATCATTTTTCGTTTAAGATAATATTTATTTCAGTAGTAACCACTTCCATAATTCATTAGTTCCAGTAACAGAGTAGATTCCCTGAGAATTTCTGACGCTGTTAACTTGGCCAAATGTAGTCCTAAGTATGAAGCAAATATCTCAAAGTCCTTTCATTCATCAGACCCATATCTGGAGTCATATATTTCCAATGCATCAAGGGTCAAAGTTTAGTATTAAAGAAAATACAACTTTAAGGACTTATAGGTGTAAATATTAAGAAGTAATATATTAGTGCATTATATGAAAAACTTATAAATTTAACGGAGTATAATTGCTAGGTGAATCATCATAGAGAAGTGTTTGTTAGTTATGCGGTAGTTCATTTTATATGTTAATGTATGTTTGTTATCAATATAAATACGTGGCTTTCAGTTCTCGGTGCCCAATGACGGCTGCATATCATCAGAAGAGCATGTATAAGTATGTTGACGGTTGAATCTTCAGCAAAAGCAGTGTCTATCTTGTTATCGTCTAAAATAGGTATTGTAATAAAATATAAGGCAAAACTTGGCAGATATATTTAAGAATGAGTTTAAATTCATTTTCGATTCGTGTCATTTGGAGTAATATTTTCGCTTTCGGTCAAAGTTCCGACCAACCCTTCCATTATGGCGGATCGAACCGGTCGCCCCCTCGGATGTCGGCCTCTACTTGTGGAATGTGTATATATATAATGAAGGGTACTTACTGGTAGGCCTGTCCCAGCCTCGGTGCCCTGGGGAGCTCGCGACCTGCCTGGAAACACTTGGGAAGAGAGAGCGACCTCTGGGAGGATTCTGTGAACCTCGCCGATTGCTGAATGTGTGCAGCTGGTGCGCTACCTGGTCTTTCCCCCCACCTTCCGCTCCCCTGCCGCCAGTCATCTGAGTAAGACTCTGCTTTGTGTACTGTTACTGGTACACTTTCTCGTTTGTAAGTTATGTCTTCGTACCGATCCGGACTTCTTCGGTACCTGAAAGATACAAATATTTTTGTCATTTTTATGTGCAGGAGTTGATTTTGCTGTGCATTTTGAAAGCGGAGATTAAATTGTATACATTACATTTATTCCGCTAAAAAGACCGACAAAAAATTATGGAAGCTGCTCAGAAATAATATATAGATCGTAAGTCCATTTTTGAAAAACATACATTTATGACAATAGTTTATATATTAATTTGGGATCTATTCTGGATCATCCCCGTACAAATAATAAATTATTTACCCGAATAAACAACCAAAGCTCAAAATTTATGGAAATATCAATGCAGAATTGTCCCCAAATAATATACATCTTTCAAATAATAAATAGTTTGTACCAGGCAGGTTTCTAAAGGAACAAAAGTAGAATATAAAATTTAAATAGATACGATATATATATGTAGTGGAAACTGCTCAAAGGAAATGGGTTCGAATCATGAATCTTATTCCATAAATTTCCCATAGAAGTGACCCAAGCAGACAAACCGTCCAGGGAAGTGAAGAAGGGTTTCGTGTGTCTATGAAGAACCCGAGGAAGGCCGAACCTCTGGTTAAGGAAGAATAATTTGACCGTAACATATTGCTGCACTTGTTGTAAAAAGAATGACATGTCATAATCTACAATCTAGGGGTGGTAACCTGTAGATAACCCGTCCCGATTAGCCTAAGTTGCAAAAAGTGGACGTTAATAAATAATAATAATAATAATAATAATAATCTACAGCGAGAAATAAAAATTGCTTTTAAAAACACTTTTAGGTAGAGTCATTTCTCAAATCAAACCAATAAACGTTTATGCACCCGAAAACTTTCAATAGTAAGTGATTCACATTTAATGAGAAACGATTGACATTGCTGATTTTATTAGTTGATTCGGAAAGCCATATAGCCCTCAAACAAAATTTAAAAAAGATATTTAAGAAAATGTGAAGTAAACACATAGCTTTAAGGTATAGCGAGAGTGGAAGAAAAAAATTGAGAGCTTTCTCAAGAAATAGAGTGTGTGTGTGTGTGTGTGTGTGTGTGTGTGTGTGAGAGAGAGAGAGAGAGAGAGAGAGAGAGAGAGAGAGAGAGAGAGAGAGAGAGAGAGAGAGAGAGAGAGAGAGAGAGAGAGAGAGAGTGTAAAAACGAAATCAGTTAATTAATATTTATTAAATTTACATATACGCTGTTGACATTATATTCCAAACGCTGCCTCCACATCCTGCAGTTATACATAAATGATACCCCATTGTTCGGGAATCAATAGCTTTTATCGCCTACCTTTAGTTGCCTACATTTTCCACTGCACCTAATATCTATTGTGCAACGAAATTGGATATGACTTTGTGTAGCAGTAAAGCCAGGAAATATAAGGACGTAGCACATAAGACAATTACATATTTCTCAAAATAATTGTGTGTCATTTAACCACACTAATCACGTTGTTTAATAATAGAACATATAAAACTGAAATAGATAGTCTCTGTTTAATAAATTTCTTTAAATGAGAAGAATATTACAAGTTGCAGATATTTGGTCTGCTGTCCAAATGTAAAAATGGAATGGTCTAATAACCGCAACTTATGATGGGTTCCTGTTGTATGTAGTTAATACAATGCACATACAGTCCTCGATAAATGTAATGAAAAATGTAGCGACTTGTATTATAATTTTGTAGTTTACATTTATCTTTCTATATTTAATCACTGTACGTGTGTTTGTCACTGACCTCCTCCTAAACGGGTGTACCTATTTGAATGAATTTTTTTGTATGAGTTTGGGTGACGCCCTGGATGGTTTAAATTCACAAATCAGCCCGGCAGATGGAACAGGAGTAGGGGTTATAAGGGAGGCCTAAAATTATAAATGGCGATACTTCGTTTCCTATTGGATTTTCGGCAAATATGCACAGAATAAAAGTTGTTTATTTTGTTATGTAGAGTAACTTTTGTTATAATCACTTTTGTCGCATAACAAAGTATAAACGAGATACAGTAAAGTAGCTTTTGCTTTAAACATAATATTATTAAATTTAATATCCTAATCGCTTGAAATATTATGCAAGACAACGTCTGTCGGGTCCGCTAGTTTTATTATATTTATTCTACCTGCATTAGAAAAAAAATAAGTCACTCTCAAATGGTAGGTATTTGTGATACCAACTCGACATATAAGGGTTTTATGTAAGCATATTTTCTGTATCATGCATGAATTTCAATTTTCAGCCCCACAGTTGTAAACTCCAACTCCTACTCATGTCATATTAACAGTAAGTTTTACATCTTCAACCACTTTTTTAAAAGCTTAAGTCCAAATATAGTTTTCATTTAACTTTTACTGGGTGAGGTACTTGCAAATACTTAGCGTGATGACGTCGTCATTTAAGATTTTAGGTTCCTAACTCGAAAATGTTTATTTTATGTATACCACATTCGATATGTAACTGTTTCATTTAACACTTAAAGCCATATTAGTTAACCCCTGAAACCGGACATGGTATAGTGTGGAATAACTTGAAAATTATAAATAGCTCCGTTATTATGAGTCGCATCGTAAAAATGTTATAGAACCAATCTTGTTTAACTATTGTTGATCTACCATTGTTGCTCTATTCATTTTTCAGTAACCCAAATATTAAGCGAGTTACTCGTCTTGTTTTCAGTATTCAGTGAACTGCCACTTCATCTCATGGGAGTTTAGAAACAGAGTATTGCAGGAATATTTTATTGTTGAATTGTAGAATTGTCTGGTGAGTTGATCTCAGTTGTGCGTCATACCAGAACGTGGAATATCTGCTTAGTTCACGCAGCTCCTACTTGATGAACTCTGAATATCTGACCTACCACAAATTCTTCTAACTAGTTATGAGCGACGTTCTTAAGTAGTTCCTGCAAAATGTCGATCATTTCCTTTTCCCTTGGTGGCTATGATGTCCCTCACCTTCGAGAGCCGACTTCTGATGTCCAATATGTTGGAACAATCTTGACGGCGAATTCTACCACAATCTGTAATCTTAAGAATATGTTGATGTCTAGAGGTAAGCATCCTCGCGTGGGATCCGAAAACCATTATTCCAGAAATTTATTATTGTTAAAGTATAAAAATTCATGGTGTTATTTTCATTCGTTTTTCAACTGATAAAAAGTATTAGGGTGTATTCGTATCTAAAAATTACTTTATTTTGCATAACCTAATACTATTTAGAACCTTATGCGTTAGGTTATTTTTTCCTTCAATTTCAAGAAGAATAGGAAAAGATGTCATTTACACCATAGTTGTTCAATAGTTCAAATTTTTATTACTTGTTTTTATAATTTTCGTAACTAATAAGGAATATAAATTTAGGGATAATAAATTTAAGTCTACACCTTCATGTAATCACCTTATCAGCCGTTCCAGAAAATCGATTTCTGATTTATCTTCCGCTACCCATGCAATTTCATATGTTATTGAAGAATCATTACCGTTTTTTTTTAAATGTTTATTTGAAAATATTCCAACGCTTGCCAAGTATAAAACATATTCCTTTAATTCATTAAATTAAACATTAAAAAGTGATATCGTAATGAATTAATTAACAGTAATAAACAAAGTTTTTATTAGACGTGAAAGAGTAGACAAATTAACGTGATCACGAAATGGAGTTATCAATATTGTTCGGCCAACTCAAAATTAAATTTCAAAGCCGTAAAAATAAGACAACACTGGAACCCAATTTAAGATAAGTTACTGATTTCCAATCTTAAAATTTTGAGATAGAACATATTCATTAATCCTATGTTCCCCTAAAATAGAATATTACAAATGGCCAGGCAGTAATTAATTTCGAACAAAAATAAAAAAAAGCAAAAAATGGAATTAATATGTATTTCTTCTCGAATCGACTTTTCAACCAGAAATCTACAGCTTCAGGTATTTAGAAAAGAAGAGTGCAATTTCTCCAAAATGCATATTCAGTGAGAGTAATAACCTCTTGACCATCATAGCTGTGGATTGCTCAAATTACGAACTACAAACTCTGAAAAGCTCCCATGTCGTTGTGGAATCCAAAGAGGTCTAATATGAAGAAAACGTTAATGAAAATCATTTTGTTAAATGAGAATTACCAAATGTTTTTTGACCAAGGAGAATATTTTAGAATTTTTAACTTGTAGTTTTACTAGCGAAAGTGATAGTTAAAAGATATTAGATAGTCTTATTATAAATTTATGAGTAAACTCCAGGATTTGGGCTATATGTGAGACAAGATGTGTGATAAAAAGAACTAACAAAAAACGCAATTTCAATTCAAAGCAAATTGAATGAAGTATATTTCAGATGCAAATGACTGAGATTTCAACCTCGTACATGAGCGATTTGAAAATATTTCAATAAGTTAAATGAAACCTTAATTTTTGAAACTAAGCTGTAACTTAATCACATGAGCTTTATGTACATGTATTCTGTAATGTGATTTATTTGTAAGGTTATCTTGAAGATTGCTACATTTTAAAGCGATGTATTCAAATCATGTACGTTTGTATATGAGGAAAGTACTCATTTTTGTCACGAATCGTGGAAGGGAAAGTTGCACTTTTCCGCAATAAAGGAATTTAAAGTGCGACTGAAATACAATTACCTTTAAAATACAAGATTATGCACTTTTGATTTAACAAGCTACATGGCTTATGTTATACCTACGAAACTGTTTTAATCGGCTATTTCAGCTGTATTATTTAAACAGAGAACTGTATTGAATTTTAGAAATCATTTAATACCATTTATTTGGAATAATACCAAGTGGCTCTGTTTACAGTTTTACCTTGACCACTTTACAGCATAAAATAGAATATAATTATTAAAAAAATTTCAAATGCGGAAATGTCTGTAAAAGAACTATATAAGTCTAAAAAGAAATAGGCAGCTCGCGACGTTAAGTTGTCGAGTAATTCATTATCATTTAACAAGTAAATTTACTTAGAAATTCCACATATTCTTAATTAAAAATAAACTAGGTATTTGTTAATAATTACTGTCGCTAGAAGAATAAATATTGTAGCACAGACTTGCTCCAAGTGTGTTATACAATATTGATTATACAGAGGGGAAACTTTACTGACAAGGCCTTTCACAGCCATTGGCGAACACTGCCATACACCAAGTTCCATGAAAATCTGCAATATTCCAACCTGCAATGTGTTCAGGAACCAGACTTCCATTGAACATGATGAATTGCAAATGTGTGGCAAAAATGAGTCTTTCCGCGTATATTAAAACAACTTCCTATTTAACAAATAAACGGTAATTATATTAGGGGCATTTTCCCCCACCCCAAAAATTAGAATCATCAAAAATTATACAAAACGAAAATATGGGAAAATAAAAACGATTTCTACTTCAAAAAACAAATTAAAAAAAAAAGAAGGAATGGTATATTTGAGGGCAGTTATATAAATTCTAAGAAATATTGTAGGTTAAATTAGGATTACTGTATTGTCAAGAAGATTTTAGAAATTTGTAAAGAGATCATGAACTACAATACTTGATATTAGGTATTATAGTTACGAAGAAGAAAGCAAATAAAAGTTTGAAAAGAAGTAAATTGAAAGAAGAAAAGTCACCTAAAATTATTTAAAAAAAGTTACCTATCTTCTATTGAATTATAGTTACGTAGACTGTAGCGAAAGTTTGCCAGAAAGTAGTAAGAAAGGAACCTAGAAAGTATTTTTGAAAGTTACCATATGTAAACTGCAAAAGTTTGTTTAACATAATAACAGTTCTTTTTTCTTTTACTAATTTTCATCAAGTACTTCCTTCAGTAATTATGAAACTATCCCTTTAACTGAAATAATATACACAAACTTGCTTTTAATGTAATAATAATGACACTAGAATTTCACTTTAATTAAAATTTAATGTTTAAATAGAAGCACTTTATAATTGATGGCTGATACAAAAAAAAGAGCGTACTCATATAATAATTTAGGAGAATGAAAAAATCATGAAAATAAATTATAAAAATGTTTTAAAGCAATTCTCGATCCAAAATGTACTGCCGCTTCAAATTGAAATTAAACCTAAATTATAAACACCATGAAAAATGAGAACATAAAAAAAAAACTATTTAAGTTTGTAGCGTTGATGTTTTCCCTGAGTTTTATAGTTGTCAAGCATAGTAGTAGTTCCAGGGGATAACGCTTCCTATATTGATAAAAATATCTCTAACCATCATACGGGATTTCATTAGACTAGGGAAGGAATGTATTTTTTTACCACGTAAAAAGTTAACATTTGTAAAACTGTTGCTGTGGCCTTAGGGAAAGAAATTTATATTTATTGAACCCAAACTAATTACATTTTAAGTAAACAAAATTAATCCATTATTTTTATAAAAGTGTTCTAAAAATACAGAGATTATAATGGTTTGTGTGATCAAGGAAGGGGAAGAAGTATATAAACTTCTAAGTCACTTTTTTTTTCTATTTATTTTTTATGGCTCGCCATTTTATAGCAAGATCTATTTACGAATTAAATTACTAACTAGGCTCCTGAAACATGAGCCATTTTTTTTTCAATTTAACTGGTCTTAAAGAAATTTCAACTTTGTTATTAAAGTATTTCCATTAGTATCAGACATGATTGAAGATTACCATAATCGAGGAAAGAAGGACTTATTACCTTCACATATGAGATATAAGTTTTAGGATCAGCGGTTATTGGCTGTTTTTGCTTCAATCTCTGGATGGTGGATTGTTCAGGAAGAATGAAGAAAGAATGTTACTTTAAGGAATCCCATACAAAACGCCTGAGGTAACTGAATCGGTAGAATACGTAGTGTTCTACGGTAAGCTAGGTCATCCTTTGGTTTTGTTGTTTGGCGTTCTGATATAAATCTTGTTTCAATATGGTTATTCAATAACAATCCTAGTGTTACGGAAATGTATTCGGGCAGTGACGGGTTGTTTTTTTCCCCCTAAATTATGATCAATGAAGATGTATTTGTTTGTATTGATTTCATTGTGGGACTCAAGTGGAATTATTTAGAGACAATGTGATTCCATTGTCTACTGAAATGCATCTTCGAACAACACAGTTCGTACAAAAATTGCTCTTTAACAGTTGGGTACTTGCTAAAATACGTGAATGTCAATAATTATCCCTGTATTAACTTTTATTCCTTAGAACTCCAATATGCTTGACAAACTATAGTGGCGTAATTATAAAAAAAAAATAAGCTGAAGCTGGACAAAATGCAAGTGTATTTATCAGCTGTACATGCTGTTTGCGTGAGGCTCTTTTAAGTCACCTTTAGACTTTAGTCATAAGATTATTTGGTTAAAAGTACAAAAAGTTACCTTGGCTCAGGTATGTTGAGGCTAGCTCCCCTTCTCGGTCTTGGAGAAGTGTCAACTCGCTCTAGGGAGGCCGGAGAGGATCTCGTATAGCCACCGTATTTGGGCGACTCTTTCTTCGCCTGCAACATGTGGTCGCAACCAATGACATTAATGCAGCGTAATTTTATGAAGAAAAAAGAACCACAATTGAAAGAAATCGCAAGGATAGAAAGTATACTCTGCATCCCATCAGACATTTATAAAGCAAGTTTTGAGAGGTGAATTCCATACCCTAAGTGCCTGTAGGTGAGCATCTCGGCATCTTCCAATATTGGAATACACAGATGTGTCGTCTGAGTGATTTCTTGTGACTCTATAGGTGGAGTTCTTGCACTAGAGCTGAAATGAACTCAATGATTGTCTGGTGGACTGCAAATTTTCATTCTATCTTGCGATATTCAAGCTCGATTTTCCACAACAATTCATTAATTGAAGAATTCGTAGCCAGCTATTAAAAACCATTAAATAGGAATTCTTCGTGGGTTTGGGTGGAAGGATTTGGTTTCTGTTGCCTTATCATGAGCATATTTTACAAACAGTAACGCATACGCTTAATGCTTCTACTAATGGGTACATCCCATGAAAGATAACAGAAATGTAAAAAAATATTCATCTGAAAGTTTTGAGTAAATTTAATTTAATAAAAAAAAAAAAAAAATGTAAATTAGTCTTGATTTTTGTTATACTAGTGCATTCTTATAAATATTTTTACCTTCCACCTTGTTTTATCCAGAAATGTAACAGTGTAAGATTGGAATGTAAGTTTATCAAAAATAGCATGTTCACTAATGGTTCAGATGAGGAACCAGAAAGATATGAAACCAAATCGAGAAATTAATTATTTGAATTAAGAAGTATCATATATCGACGATAAAATAATATATTATTAGACGAATATTGGCCTAGAGGACGATTATTACATAAATGGTTTGGTTTATTACTAATTACTTTATTAACGTGATGTTATTTAATAAGAAACATCCTATTTCGAACGTTTCCTATAAAAAAGCCCAATTACTCAAGAAAATTATTTTTCAACAGTTGACCCAAACTTAAAACTGATTAGTCCTTTCAGTTTTTCATAATTATTCTTAAGAATTTTTAATGAGACATAAAAAACCTAAGTGAAATATAAATATCACACCAGGAGATTGGTCCCAAGAACCTTAAAATAGTTAAAATTCATATTTATTTATTGCCTTATTCAAGTTTTATGTATAAAAAGTAAATAAATTAGCATGTAACGAAATATGACAATTCGTATGTTTAGAACTTCTTTTAATCTCCAATGTAATCCAAATTCCTATGTAGGCAAAATTAATAAATTCCTACTTTAATTCATTCAATGATTTCGACGAGTAATGTGGTTTGATTTAAGAAGAGATCATTGTATCAATGGATTGAATTAGTCATTTGTTGATTCAATTACAGTATACATGATTAGTTTATTTGATTCAGTTGATTGAATAATTCTGTCTGTGGGTTCTCAGAAGTAATTTTACGTTAAGGCTTTGCAGGTTGATATCATCGAATGACTGAATATTATTTGGCTAGATAGCATTATTAATTTATTGATGGAAATTATGTTGAGAGGTTTTTAGAATGATTCATTCATAAATTTTATGGCAAGGTTTTGAAATTGATAGATTGAATTATTGTCCGATTTAATTGTATTAAAATTTTTTATGTGTAGTGGAAGTACTAATTGATCAATCCTCAAATGGAAAATATTTCATTGATTCAATTAGAAATAATTGAGAAAAACATTGAATGAAAAATATTGATTGCTCTAAGAGTGTTAATGGTATTATAGTACTATATGATCGACTTTGATTTTAATAGTTTTATACTAGGACAATTTGTAAGAAGTGTTAGTAATTGCATTAAGGTTAAAACTGTTCTGATGTAATTTTTGGATACGCCGCATGTTTCTTTTTTGTTACCACCTGATGATGGTGCGTTAGTGTCGAAAGGCTTTGCGCTTTAATAAAGGAATTGGCCCACCAATTCCCAAAGATCCAGTTTGGGGGTCTTCCCAAAGTCTTCCAGTTATTAATTGATAATAATTGATAGTGTTTCTTGACATTCCCTTATATTAGCATATTTTAATAAGATCTTGAGGTTGTGTTCATAACCCCAGTACTCCAAATGTCCATCGATCATGCCCAATTCACCAAAAATCAGAGTTTATTTTATGAATTTAATTGTAATTCTGACCAAATCAGCCACCCTAAATGCGTGCTTTAACTATGTAAAATTTATCTACAGCTCAGCTGCTTAAATTCGAATACTTCTTTTTATTCCGCCCTTACTAAGAGATAAGAGAAAAATAGATTACTGAAAAAGAATATATTCATGAGTACGGATAAGACAAAAAGTCCGTCACGCAGGGGCTGCGTAAACTAAGCAGATTTCCCTCGTGAAGTTTTACAATATAGAAGTTTCACGAGAGCCAACAGTTACGGAAACGGCCGAACTAGCTTTCGCCGGAAACCCGCGACTAGGACCGAAGTTAGCCGATCTCATCTCGTCCGTTACATGCACACACATAATATAAATGCAAATATCTTGGTTAATATTCAAGACAGGGAATAAATGTATATATTAATATTAATAGTAAATTTAATTTGCAATAAGATTTGTTCTATACAATGTTTCGATCCGAAATATAGTAACGGAGATATTTCGAATTTTTGAAAATCCCCCTGTAACTCCCCCCCCCCTCCCGCTGGTCCGATTTCAGCCATTAACGAACTTGATCTTTATTTTTACATAAAATGTTTAAATATCCAGTTTGGTAAAGATCAAGCAAACATTGCGAACGCTAAAGCGCTAACAGACAAATATATATATATATATATATATATATATAATAATTTTGAACGGACCTCATTTTCGTCATCTTCTGCGTTGGATCGATGGACATTTGAAGAATGTTTTTGAAAATCGCGTCATGAGCACGACCTCAATAGCTGAATTCCCCTAAGGGAAATCTGATAAAATCATTTTCATGATGTGAATTAGGCCTAAATCATATTAAAGAATTTAAGATGATATTTACCAGGTTGATTTAACAGAGCGAAACTATTTGATTGATTTATGGGTTAAATGAATTGATTGAAATCATGTTTCAGAATGTTTTACATATTCCATGTTCTTATTTTCATATTTTATTCAATACTTATTTAAATTAATTGAATTGTTTATTTAATCTTCATTGCAGAACAGCTGTTATTATTATTCATTGTCATATATATTTGCATGTATTATCATAATTCTTGTTTGATCATAACTAAACTCTGAACAGGCTGAACTCGGACCAAGAGGAGGAGGGAGGGATTAGAGGGGGAAAAATCGAAAATTCAAAAAATCTCTGTTATAAGTCGGGTCGAAAAATGTAAAAATAATTTAATATATTTAAAATTAATATATATATATATATATATATATATATATGCATATAATTTATATTTAAAAATTTAAATGGTTAGATATATAGGGATCTGAGATAGTGCCCATCAAAAACAGGATAAATGGAAATATGACAGGCAGTCGATTATGAAAAAATAAATTGACTCTTGAGTAAAGCAATGGGGTTAGACTAAGAGTGCTTTGAACCCTCAACAGCAGACCTACCGCAATTAAAAGCCTGACTGCAATGCATTAAGCGATGTCGAGATGGGGAATTACTCTCTGGAGTAAAGAGGAAGCTATTTGAGGCACAAGTGGCGAGGCCCCACTTAGAAGTTGATTGTGCTCGTTGAGGTAAATCTGTCCGCTAATCCGGGGATTCTGCGACAGAATTCTTCTAGACCGCTTTCTCAAATCAGCCCCTGACTTTTAATCCCTTTCGCACTTCGGCTCCCTCAAACTTCTTCATTTTTCCAATCTGCTTTCCAAGTTTTAATCCCCCTAAAACCTCGAATACTAATCACTAAAAGTTCTTAAGAAATCTTACAATGAATATTTTTAACATTTTCAACTCTATTGCTTAGGCCCACTGGAGGCACAGAGATAATTATTTCACTGTTAAAATAAACACTAATGGCTTCAGAAGTGTTCAAACTTACAATATAATGATGTCTCTTAACTAAGTGAAGCTTCAAATGGTCGTAGCACCTAAGAAATAATTACAAATAATTATTTCCTATTTCTGTTATGCCGATGACTTACTAAAATATAAAATACATGCCGACGACGGAAATTTACAGTTAGCAAAACGTAAAAAAGGGTGATTTAACGGCGAGTTCTATTCTATCAGTTCTACCCTCGTACAAATAATAAGTAAAATTAGACTGGATCAAGAAATATCATTATACTTTTAATTTCCATATTCTTAAAAATTGTTTAATATTTATTATTATTTATCAACTTCCACTTATTGAAAACTAGGGCTAATTGGGACGGGTTATCTACAGGTTACCACCCTTTTCTAGCTAGGGCTTAACTCGCCAGTCTAAGTTTACCATGTGAGTTTAAGTTCAACGTTTTAACTCACGTGGCTAACTTGAACCCTGTTTAATCTTTAAGTGTTCCTCTAATATTTACCGGATTTACCGGTTATGACGAAGTTGTTTTTACATTCTATAAAATCTTGGTCGTACTTATCCGATTTTTAATATAAGTAACGGAGTCATTAAACTTCTCTTTGGCATCTTGAATTTCCATTTTTGATTATATCCGAGATACAAAGATAATATAATACGGACAGATGAGTCCAACAGCGTCTCATTCCAGTAAATGGGATATCTGTTTAGTTTACGAAACCACTGAGTAATAGGCTTGTTTAGGTTATTATTGGAATATCCACAATAATATTTTTCCTACCTTTTATTTTTTTTTTTACGTTATTAGAATCTTCCCGAGGTTTTGGCTTCATCAGAGTGCTGAATACACACAATCCCTAATCGCCAGAATAATTGCCGTAGGAGAATGATTCTCACAAAGTTACTTGTTCAAATGCATTTGTTGGCACGAAAAAAGACTTTTATAAAGTTTCTATTCATGACATTAATCTCACAACCTTTTTCATCTAGCGCATCGCCCCCTTCCCCCAATCGAAATGTGATCTATGCGCCAGTGCACAGAATAATTATACATTAATTCAGGTAGTTGTCAATTCTTTCTCAATTTCACAGTGAAGGTCTTTATACATTTTGTACACCTAGAGTCTTAGGTATGATTCCCGCTTGAGGAGTAAGAGTTATTTTAGGATCCAAAATACGTAATAAATTCTTTTGCCCCAGCTTTAAAACATAGAAATTAACCCTCCTGAACTCGCGTCAAAATGAGTGACCTGAGAACTTGCGCGTGAGAATTTCTCTCACACCACCTATTTCCCTCAAAAAAAGTTGGTAAATAAAATATTTTCAACAAAAAATAATTATATTTATTATAAGCATCAAATATAAAATAATATTAAAAATTTATTGTACAGGTATTCTGTTTTGAAGAAACATTATGTCAAGCAACTTAAAAAGCTACCTAACTAATTAAAATTTTGTTCTCCACAAGAATGACATACAACAAAGGAATGCTCATTAGAAAACTGTTATCTACATGTTCGGCAACTCTTTTTTGACTTTTTGCTTTTTCTCCTCGGACAATAGGCGAAAAACTGCGACGGAGTACTAGAACCAGAACAAGTGGGATTTTCCTCTTCTACACCAGCAATCCTCTTCATTTCGTTTCTTTCTAATAAGGGAATGGTGGTAAGTTGTGAACGGTTGATCAGTGAAGTTTGATAAGTTCCAGAGCGTAAAAACAGTTTTCGGTAAATCACCAAAGCACTCGTTTGATGAGAACAACTCTCGTATTAAAAAAGAAAAAAAACTTCCACCCGAACGTTGCGCCAGAACTCGCACTGCGAGAAAAACACTCACACTTAACTTTCTCCGGCTGATTAATTTTGTCCTGGCGACAGTCAATTGATACTAATGAGAGTAAAAGAGAGTGGTAAGAGAAGGCTACATGGTGTATCTAGAGCGAGCCGCACTATCACCAAAGAATTATAATAATAGATATAACTTTTTTCATCGGGGTGTGAGTATTTTGCTCAAGGCGCGAGTTCTGGAAGGTTAATAAGTATGAGCATATGTCTTGCTGTATTGTTTTAGTTCTCAGTGACAATACGTTATGAGTCTAAGGGTATATTGTTTGCATCGGTTACTTTACCTGATTTGGGTAGCTGTGTGAAAGACGCATGGCTGATTGCTGTGGGGGGTTGACAGGTGTGGATGATCTAGAAGTGGAATAGAGGCCATCTCTGTGCGCACAGTGTGGCCAGAAGTCGCACGAGGACGGATTGCAAGGCTGGGGGCCTGATGGAGCCGTCGGCATGCGGGATAAGCCCCGTCTACGGACCATAACCACATTGTAGTCCTGCTGCGATAGCTGAGGCACTAACGGTCTGCTCGGGCTGTAGTCTGAAGTACCTCCCAACCGGGATCTGAAACAGGAGATAAATTGGAACAACTACTAGATAAACTAATATGTAAATATAATTCTTAAAATATAAGGACCAAACAACCACATCAGCGGTATCTAACAGTCAAGAAGTGGTCATCGAGCAACAAGCACGTCGACTCAGAATCGGACGAACACACGTAATAAAAAGTCCGCCACGCAGGGGCTGGGTAAACTAGACATATTTTCCATGCGAAGTTTTACAACAGAGAAATCTCCATACGAGTGCCGAAAACGTTTCGGCGGGAACGAATAGAAGCGACCATAGCTCATCTGTTACAATTAATAAAACTGCAAATATCATGGTTAATATTCAAGATAGAGAATACATGTATATAACAATATTAATAGTAAATTTAATTTGCAATAAGAAAGGCTTTATACAATTTTTCGATTCGACGTACAGTAACGGAGATATATCGAATTTTCGAAAATCACCCCTCTAAACCCCACTCCACTGGTCCGGTGGTGGTTTCAGCCATTAACGAACTTGATCTTTATTTTTACATAAAACGCTTAAATATTGAGTTTGGTAACGATTAAGCAACAATTGCAACCACTAGAGCGTTAACAGACAAATTTATATATAATTTTGAACGGACCTCATTTTCGTCATCTCCTGGGTAGGGTCGATGGGCATTTGAAGAAAATTTTTGAAAATCGCGTCATGAGTACGACCTCAATAGCTAAAAGGACATGAATTCCCTACATGTAAATACTGCAACACATACGTAACTGTAAAACGCATATTACAGGAGAGTGCTATCAACTTACCTTCATAAACCTCACATCATGCCTGAACTACTAACCGTCGAAACTCTATTACACACATATTAACCCATCTAAAAATAAATATTAACAACAAAATATAGAACTATAAAAGTCCTGCGTTAACTAATCAGATTTCCCATTTCGTCACTTATTAGCATCTATCTCATGACGTAAAAGCTCAATGAGAACAATATTAGTTATACAGGCTTCAAATAAGGTGCTTCATAATAAAACAGCTTATTTTTGATATGACATGAGTAGGAGTGGGGGTTTACTGATGGCCAAAACCCCCCCCCAAAAAAGCAAATATCTCGGTTAATATAAAAGATGAATGAAGCAATGTACATAACAACATGTATTGAACATTATACTTACAATAAGATGGGTTCTATACAATTTTTCGAACTGACACACAAGTAAGAAGATATTAAGAATTTTGGATTTGTCACCCCTCTAAACCAGTCCGATTTCAGCCGTTAACGAACTCGATTTTCCTTTTTACATAAAATACTTATATTTCGAGATTTCTAACGATTAAACAAAAATTGCGACCACTAAAACGGCAACACACACAATATATATATATATATATATATATATATATATATATATATATATATATATATATATATATATATTGTTGCGAATATTAAATACATGCAAAAATTAAACAGAGACAGTCACGTATTTGGGAAGTACGAAGGAGATGAAAGGAGCCGACCGATAAAGGACTATTGGCGCCCGAAATGTCTACTAGTGCCGGGACTTCTAGCCAACGTGTCTTGTCCCTTCTGGACACTGTGTTTGATGTTTGCCGACAAGCTAAATAAGACACGCTGCCCAACCCGAGTTAGTTTGTTCTCAGCTGTCTTCAAGTGATCATCAGTGCGTTCAGTGCAACAGTGCGTCTTAGTTGCAGTGCGGTAAAGTGTTTTATGTGAAGAACAGTGTTGAGCCGTGACTCTGTAAGGAACAGTATAGTGCCGTTACTCAGTAAGGTAGTGCCGTGTTTAAGACAGTGCAGTGCCGTTAGCTTCTCGAAATAAAGGACAGTGCAGTGCCTTGTATTTGTGAACTTCAGTGATCGTGAGTGAATTATTGGACTTTGTAATCTGAAGAACAGCGAAGCTATCAGTGCATACTGTGAGTAATAATTAAGAATAATTAACCTAGTGTGTAGTGCATTGTTAAATAAATTGAGCACTGATAAAAACTGTGAAGCTTGTGTGTGTTTAATTTTGCAATCCAAAAGAACTCTAATAAACTACGTTTATTACTGATTTTGTAATAAACGTAACAATACATATACACTTAAGGGAAATCTGTTAAATGATCTACAGCGTACTTAATGAGACCAACAAGGAATATCTTTTATTATGTTCTGATAGACAAAGTAAGGTACCTCAAAGGACGTCAGATATTTTTGGGATTTCTTTTCCAAATGTATAAATTAAGTGCCCTCCCACTATCGAGTGAATTCATAGTCTCAATTAGAGCAACACCGCCATCTAGCTTGTTGGGCAGTATTAAAAAAGCTGAAGCATTGGGAACATCGGAACCTGAGCCAAATCACTAGTGAAGAGTTGAAGAATCAACCCCAAATTGACAATTTAAAATTTGTTCATTGGCACATCGAAAGTTGTAGCATAAGCTGATTCTCGGGAAGGTGCATATTTAAATAAAATAGGTGCTTTCTGACTATCAGATACCTGGGATATACACCGTTCTAGACAAAAATGCAAGGATAATAAATCACTAAATTTATCTCGACAAATATACCATTCTCATTGATATCTATATCACGAAGGTAATATGGTCGGTAGGATTAGTGTTCAAACCTCTCAGTATGATTTCTGTTTGTGGTGGCGATCGGTGAGGCATTGTTAGCCCAGCCATACGCCTTTGTAGGCAAGGCCAGTGCTTGTAAAGGGCTTAAATCTGCCCTACGAAACATAACTAGAGCGATCCTAACCACACTACCTCCCTTGTGTGCTGTTTGTCTTCCACCACCATATCTACCTTTTTGATATTCATGTCCGTTCCCAATTAAATTATTACTGAGAAAACCATTGATAATCATTAAAAACGTGCACGTGTCGTACAAAAACACAATGCATTCTTTTTAAAACACGATATATAATAATGGTATAAGACGGAATTCAATTTTGGTCTATAAAATTCATTGTATTATCATGCACTCTGTATACGTGTGTTTTATCTACGAATTTCAGCAAAATTTAATCTTCCTTAAGTTAGGGGTTAATAAACGTATCAAAAGAAGTAACAAAATAAATACAATAACAATATAAAAAAACGAAAAACTTTATCATTTCTAATAAATATATAAAAAAATATATATATATATATATATATATATATATATATATATATATATATATATACATTTTTGAGAGCTACTTTTATTTTTGTAATTTCTATTTTAAGTTGAATTCATTTATTTGTATCGTTTTAGTTATTTCTCTTGATGAGATAATGGACGGATAACTTATTGATGTAATAAGACATATAATATTTTTCAAGCGATACAACACAAGTACAGCACTCCTTCACTCATTTCTAATATTTTTGACACAACTCACTACATACAAAACTCTGGAAGACAAATAACATTCTGCTAGCTGCCACTTCATGAAAAGCTGGATAAGAACACACAAGCGGACTAGTTTGCGAGAAATGCTTGAAAATCATCTAGATTTTAATTTATACCCAAACCAGGACGTGGGAACTTTAACAAACTCATCAATGATTCAACACTGGCAACACACATGAACTATACTCGACAGGTCGCTTCGACAGGTGAATTCATGACGAAATGTAGGTTCATCTACCTATCGCTATGGATCGGCCATCCAAAAGTAACACATAGATACTTAAAGGGTTATTTCAAAAAACCATTGTACGAAACGTGTAATGTCCAACTTGACATAAAGCACCTGCTGAATGGCTTCAGAATTGACATACCAAATGATATTATTAACTGCCGATCCAACAAATATCAAAGAAACTCACATATTTACACGACACAGGACTACAGAAACTAATTGAAGGAATGAAAAAAGGGTGTTATTACGAATTAACTGAATATCCAATAGCATATTAATAGAAAAATAAAATTTCAATTTAAACACCAAATCATCTGATGTATCAAAGGAGTTAAAATAGTAGCTCCTACGGACATTAGTAACCTTCAATAATTTGGTTTCACAGATGACACGTAAGGAGAATATTCATTATATCTATGACTCTACGTAAGTTAGTGAATATCAAAATGATCTATATCAAAAGTGTTATTTATATAGATGATTTACAAAGTGCATATCAGAACACTTGAAGTGCTACAAGCAGAACACTAACAATAAACATATAACTAGTAATTATGAATGAGCTGTGAGGACGGAATACAATTTATATTCTAGTATGCCTTTCTTTAGCCTGTGGGAATGCGTAAGGGAATGCTATACGTATTGTTATTTATAATATAGAATGAAATAAATAACACTGCTCTAAACTTAATCGTTAAATGTGACATAGAGGGTGATCCACGAGAAAGTTATGCTAGTTTGAGCGTGGCTCGAAATTACGACAGCGAACTTAAATTAGATCCTCTCATACATTTTGTATGGAATAGATCACATATGTGCGGGACTCAATTTTTTATGTGAGAGGACTGTCTTTTCTAAGTGAGTTTTTTGTTTTTAAATTTTTAAGGAAATGGGTTTCAACTTGTCACAAATTAAAAAGTGATACACAGTTTTTAATACCATCAGCCAGTGACGACGGTCTCCACCGAGAGGTATGACAATAGTATCATTTATATTGGCGGTGCTAACCCTTTATTTGAATTTCCACACAGTTTTATGTTTGTGTTGATTATGCAAGCCTTTGCTGAAACAATTTTTCCCCAAGAAAAGTGTATGAAGAAAAATAATTTCGGAGGTTTTGAACTTATTTTCGTATGTTTAATACTAGGATGAATGTTTGAAACCCACAAACTAATTCTACATTTTTGAGATGAAAAGGGGCAGGGCAGGTTTACTTATCACTCAATTAGGACGTTAGAATCTCTATTACACTTATACAACATGTAAACAAGAATTGAAAAAAATGTTGTATGCAGTTGAAAACGACAATCGACTCTGTAAGAGTATATAACAACGATTGTAGACAATTGCATAGGTAACCAGATTATAAACATTTTCCATGCGACGCATAATAACGCAAATAATTAGCATTTATATTTCTTCCATACTTAAAAAACACTTACTCCGCTTGGTCCAATTTAATTCGTTAACAACCTTGGTGTTTTAATAATACATGGAACATTTAAGTATCGACTGTCGTAATAAAGATATACAACTTGCGGAGTCTTGAAAGTAAAACTATATATTGTACGAAATACATTTGATCAGATCGCATATTTGATTTTCAAAAATTGTGTCGTCGTGTAAAAGGACATGAATTCCCTACATGTAAATACTGCAACACATACGTAACTGTAAAACGCATATTACAGGAGAGTGCTATCAACTTACCTTCATAAACCTCACATCATGCCTGAACTACTAACCGTCGAAACTCTATTACACACATATTAACCCATCTAAAAATAAATATTAACAACAAAATATAGAACTATAAAAGTCCTGCGTTAACTAATCAGATTTCCCATTTCGTCACGTATTAGCATATATCTCATGACGTAAAAGCTCAATGAGAACAATATTAGTTATATAGGCTTCAAATAAGGTGCTTCATAATAAAACAGCTTATTTTTGATATGACATGAGTAGGAGTGGGGGTTTACTGATGGCCAACCCCCCCCCCCCAAAAACGCAAATATCTCGGTTAATATAAAAGATAATGAAGCAATGTACATAACAACATGTATTGAACATTATACTTACAATAAGATGGGCTCTATACAATTTTTCGAACTGACACACAAGTAAGAAGATATTAAGAATTTTGGATTTGTCACCCCTCTAAACCAGTAATAATAATTTTCTAAAATTAGAGATGGATTTTTTTACAGTGAAGACTAGCGAATTGAAGCTAATGTAGGAGATATAAATGAAATTACCAATGGAACATTTCCCATTGCCCTGTAAAGAACGCTTATTTCAGAGCGAATAAAGAGTCAATTTACTCTTGCAGACTAAATATTGAATTCTGAGAATATCTGACATTTAGAACCCCACTGTGCATGTATCTAGATTTTTTTTCCCAATTGGTTCACTTTTGCGTATATTTCTTCAAATGAAGACTAAATCTCTTGTTATATGTTTTTGTAAAGAATGTAACAATCTATATATGGGCCAAGCTCATGGCGAGACTATCAAACGTGAATACATGAAAATATTTATTTAATGCTGCTCTATTTCCGACAGAAAATCCACGTTCCAGTATTTCTGTATGGGGTCTCTGTTTCATTAGCTAATTGCTCGTTTCAATGGGGCGTTCTCTACTAAATGGAACTGAACATGTTCTAGGAGTTTGATTCACCATTCTGTAAGTTAGGACGTGTTCAAAGTCAGCTACTACTCGAGGTGAATTGTGGACATTCCTTTGATGAAGGAAGATCAAAGAGCTCGATCTCACGAGTGAACTTTAAATCTGACGTCAGCATTAATAAATTCGGAAAACTTTTAAAGTTCAAGGTCATTTTTTTTCTTTTTATTATGAAGCTTTGTGTATAAAATATCATGAAAAATAAAACCTTATTAAATCTTATGAAAATTTTAAAAAACTAAGATAAGCAGATGACGAGATTACTTAGACCAAAAGCGTCTGGATTTCTTATAATTTTACTTCAGCTCCTAAAATATAAAATATCCTTCTTTCTACTAGGAACTACTGTCCATGTGAGATCTGGACCATCCTGATCCCAGGTCAGAAAAACACCAATTCCAAGGTGGACTATATAATTTTTTGGGTATTTTCTACTTTGCTCCATCCTGTGAGGGTAACATTGATTATAGTAACAGGTAATAAATAACCCGTGTTGTTGACTAATGTGTTTATGATTTAAAATAAAATCGACAATCTATGGACTGATTATTGTGATTTAAAAATCATTGTTACTATCAAAAGACAGTAGAAAGGATCGAACAACTTTCTGGGTTCTTGGACGTTCTATACTATTAACATGATCTAGTAATTGCAGTCATGCAACGTATTTCTTCAGATAACGTGAGGAATCGCATTTGGGTTTCAAATCCAGTTTGTATTATTTTATTAATTAATTTAATAATCTTTAAATTGTTATTATATTAACTTTTCGGCATTTTTTACTGCCTTGTTCAAAGTAGAAGAAGTATTGTAACGGTGAAAAATCACAGTTACTTTATTTTGGATAAACGGTCATACAAATCTGAGCGAACCTGTCGGCAGAGACAACTTTGAGTGAAATCACCTAGATTTGAATTTAAACAGGAAAACGATGTTTAAACGGTGAGAAAAAACTAAATTAGATGAGCTACACTTTAGGACAATAAACTTTAAGAGATTGAAGCTAAAAATGAATGGATTAATTTTCAACCAAAAAAAATGTATATCAAAGGAAAGAGGTGGTTTTATTTCACTTAAGACGGAAGGACAGACAAATAAAGGATCTTGATTAAAACAGGATTTTTGTTAAGACAACGGGCCAGTACAAGCGCCCATATGCTAAGATTATCCCTTGGCCCACTACTCCTGGTGTATGGGTGAGTTTTATATGTTTACTTTTTTTTTCAGATCTAAGGGAAAAATAAGGACCTCAAAAAGCATAAAACTCAGGAAATGATATCTGTTTTACTGTAACTGATTTACTAAGTAGATGTGTACTTAATTTATGAATTATTCCTGACAGGAGAAATTCTTAGTAATTGAAAACTGTTAAATATTAGAATAAGTTTTGCACAATAATATCGAGCAAATCTTGTATATTGTGTTTTTATTTCTAAAATAAATGATAAAAATATATACCTTATTAAATTTCTAGCAGCCTCCCTGCTTCTAGCAGATTGCAAAAATTCTGTCACTACTCTAGCTTCTTCTTCTGCTTCCCTCCTCAGTTCTTCTGATTGTGTACTCCCTGAAAAAACAAATCAGTTTTAATTCTTTTCGAATGTAGTATCTAAGGTTTGATTAAAGGCTATGTCGAGAATGCGTGGTTATGAATTTATAAACGCAGCATGTATAGTACGTGAGTATTGTAAATCCGAGGTTGTGAAGACACGAAGGGAAGAAAACTGCATAACAGAACAAGCAGTGAAGAATATGATAGAACATTGGAAATCACCATAAATCATGTATAATAATTATAGAGTCTTCTCATCGAAAGAAAAACAATTGTCTGTCTGATAATGGTTGCAGTAATTTTGCGTTGAAATTCACTACAACATTTGCAGTGTTATTTTTAATTTATTTATTTAGTTTGTGCCCAACAGCGTTGGTGATTGGCATAATTAGAATAATAGTTAAGTAGTTCCAATAAACATAAGTGCTTTAAACTGGTGAGCAATTAAGAAACTCCAGAAACATGTTTTTCTTCATTATCTTGAGTACTAATGAAGGAATGACACTGAAACATTGAAAGATGTTGATTTATTTATGTTTTGGGTGACGCCATTTCAGCCAATCATACATTTCAGAATACTTTGTGAGCTTTGTCCCTAAAACATAAAATTGTCCTTCACGCAAGTGCTAAGTAAATTAAATGAGTAATCTCATCTCAACATCTATTATCTATTTCTACGTTAGTAAGAAACCCATTTAAATATGAATTGAAATATAAGCTGGACTTGACGTGTTATATAACACTTCTTGATTTAGTGCAAACTACGACGATTTTTTGAATAACTTGATTAAACAATATCGAATTTGGTAGCGAACAAGCAACAATTGCTAGAAAGTAGGTGTTGTATCTTTTTTGATCACTAAAATATGGTACATTTTGAACCCCCAAAATGTTAACCGCTGACCACCCATAGCAGCAAACTGTAATCAAATAGACTCCGCGTATGGAGGGAATAAATTAATGATTTAAACTTGGCACTAAGTATAATTCAGGGCGGATATTGTTCGAATTTAGAGAGTCTATGGCTCAAAATTACCACTTCTTATGTTTCAGCCACCCGTGAAAACACAATCTCGCGGCCGTTTCTGGCAACTGTCTATTTCCCATAGTTCCCATCTTTACAAGGTAGCTTCTCTCTTCTTTGGTGTGAATCCGTCTCCCTTACATTAAAAGGCTGGCAGTATACAAGAACCCCAGTGAAAAAAATGTTACTTCATCGTGTTTCTTGTTTACAGCTGTGGTTCTTTCTGCTCTCCTGTGGCCTCTGGCTAGTATTGTCTATCTGGAAGGTGGCGAGACTTCTAGTTTCCATTCAAATCTATTTCCTCATTTCCACTTCCGGTCCCCCTCACCCCTTTTCTACTTGTCTAGCCCTTCTGTCGGTGCTGAGGTAAGACTGTTATTTTTATGATTTACCTTGTTTAAATATATTAACGTGGATTGATTTGTCTATACTCGCATGTGTATATAATGAATCGAGTTAAATATACAAACCTTCGTTAATGTTTCTCCATTGGAATACAAGGAGCAGAAATTCAGAGTAACAAACGATGAATCTGAATGACTTAAGTCCGAATACTGTCCGAGTACGTACAAACCATTCCTAATTAATATATTTAACTCAACTAAATATTTAAATTTGTTTGAAGGATTAGTAAGACTGTCCCAGAAAGCAGCTCTATTAGACACGGCATTGTTAAGAAATGTTTAAAATCCCTTTTTTTTTTTTAAATATAATATATACAGGGGTTAGTTTCGACACACATTTTGAACACTATGTCAAACTCTTGCTTAGTACCCATTCATTGATTCAGTTGAAATCTGGCTGATTTCAAGCCGAGCCGATTATTGCAGAGGCAAATGATTGTTCTGCTATGGAGAATTTGAGAGCTAAATGTGCTACTAGACGAAGCACTGATTAATGTATACAAATGGCTTTGGTTAAGTGGTTCAATCAGCACTTTACTTCAAAGGCAACCGAATCCTGGCAATCTCAGATGTAGTCAATGCATTATCTCTGCGTCCATGCCGTATTAGTGATTTGGTTTATGTACAGAGACTGCCGTTGGTTGAAATAATAATGCTTTTGATTGACTTTGGATTGGAGGTTAATTTACAACGTTTTCCACTGAGGTTGTAATTTATTTTTACATTCGGAATAATTCAAATATGCAGAATTTTATTTCAAAATCAATTTTGGGGATGTTCATCAACAAGCTGTGTGGATTTAATTTGTGTACTTATTTGTACATATATTAATAAATAATAATTAAAAACCGCATTTGTTTTACTTATATTCTAAATGTGGTCTCAATACATTTTCATTAAAGGAAATATAGCAGAGAATGAATAAATATAAGCAAATACATATTTCCACTTAACGTATTTCTACTCTACGCGTTTCAAGCCCTTTATGACACCTCTTCAGGAGCTGTGCTAATAATATAAAATGAGTTGACCTTCCCATCAATATCAAGACTAACAAAATGAAGTGAACAATATAATTCAGCTGGTTACATCGGTGTATTAAAGATGAAGAACAGTACGAAACAGCCGTACATTAAACTGCATGGCACATTCAAAGTTATCCCCTCAATACCAAATCTCAATAAGAAAATCTGCAAGGAAAGTGAAGAAAATCTTTATAAAATAAACTGTTGTGTCTGTCATAGAGGAATCGTCGCAATCCTTAAGAAAACGATTGAAAGGTCATTGTAATAACATCGCTAATCTAGAATACCCTTACACTGACTATTCTTTGAAATTTGACCATAATTTGATAGTGACGGAGTCATTTGAGATAAATACAAGAATTTATCAACGGGAATAAAACAGAAAATATCGAATTAATTAAAAAAAAAAAAAAAAAAAAAAAAAACGAAATAAAATTTTGTTTACTAACGTCCACGTTATACTACTGATTGGATCGGGTTATAACACTTTTCCATCCAAGGAAGGCCTAAATATTAAGTAGGTGTGATTTGTTTCAGCTAATTATGTTAAAACATTGTTAAATTTAGGAATAAACTTCCAAGTCTCTTCATTGTATCCATTATAATCACTTAGTTAGGCATCAATCAAATTCGACCACTTACAAATTACTTCAACTCCTCCTTGGCTTTTTAGTAAATTGACTATCTAAATTTCACTCAACTAATCGACAAAGAGGCAATCTTTTCAAAACATCTAAATTTCAGTAATCCTGATGGCTACAATATAAAGAATTTTTTCGATGAAAATTGCATATTAAACCTCACACAAATGTCAGGATTTTGGAAATAGTCTTTACAAGGGTCTTTTTAGTTTTGTCCCCGCCAGTTACTTTTAGGAATATCAGTAATTTAGAATAACATGCGCTCATATATTTATATTTATTCTCGTGTTGTCAACATAACCACCTTGTAGAAAATTCTTATTGAATTTGATGTTTGGAAATTATTGTCATGGTTTTGTCTAAGTTGTAAAACAATTACAAGACAAGAAAAATACCGATTCCTTATTTGAAAAAAAAATATATTAATTAAAAAGGAATCTAATTGTGCATCCAATCATCAAATGAAACATATAAAAAAGGAAAAGGGGCTCTTAGCCATGTCAGTTAAATTGTTGATCTTAATCGCACATGGTAAGCCTAGAGTGGCAAGTTCGATTCCCGCCTGGGCAATAGGAATTTATTTATTAACGGAATTAATTTAATAAAATCCTTAGTACCGCCCTGGTTAGAAAAGGGTGGTAACCTGTAGATAACCCGTCCCAATTAGCCATTGTAGCAAAAAGTGGATGTTAATAAATAAATAAAAAGAAAAACATCATTCACATGACGCTGTTATAAAAGAAGCTATTTTTCGGAATTTGGAATAGGAGAACGCACGTGGTTCAAATACACAAAATATCCATTGAATATGGCATTATTGTTTATTTGTTCGGAGAAAACTATGCAATAAAAATAAAATTTTAGGAAAATGTACCTACAACAGTGGGTATTCGGAGGCATGTGTAGAGAAATAAACTAATGCTTTATTTATGCAGTGCCATACAGAATTAATGAAACATTGCAATGCATTAATGAATCTATTTGGCCTGGCGCCATCATAATTTCAAATATATGGAAAGCATATACGAAGATTAAAAATATACCTGGTATCCAATTTACAGATTACACTTTAAATCATAGTGAAAATTTTGTAAACCCAATAACTGGAGCACAAACTCAAAGGACAGAACCACTATGGGCTTCTGCAAAAAGAAGAAATAAAATCGAAGCTGGTACAAATCGTGAATTATTAAATTCCTTCCTGTGCGAATTATGTATGAAGGTATTCGTTTAATGTTATATTAAATGATATATCCAAGTTTTGGAGCCCAGAAAGATTTATGAATAATATATATTAATATAGTTTGTTTATTTACAGGCAACTGATATCATTAATGTAGCTGGCGGGGACAAAACGAAAAATACCCCTTTACGTCACTTCTGACTATAAATCAACCTACATTGTCTATACAAAACAGAATTATATTTTATTTATTGTGGAGCGTTCGCTGCGAGGCGATATTGTACATAAAGAAAGATATAAGTAAAAATATGGAAAACAGTAACAGAAAAAATTAAACTCTACTAGACAAATTAAGAACGCAAAACAAAAAACGAAACAAATCTCTTATAAAGAAAAAAGATAATTAAAAACTATAAAGACTACTAAATTATGAAAAAAATTATATATGTTCAATTGTTAAAATTAAAACTAAAAACAATCAAGTAAAAATTAGTGTGTACACAAATAAAATGATTAGATAACATTTTCTAATCTCTTGAACACGCTCACACTTTCTATGTCACACAAACATATTTACACAAACGTATGCAAACATAAACACGCACGCATATATGAGGCGTTTGGTTTCAAAACCAGGTAAATCCGTTTTTTTTCAAAAACATTTTTTTTTAAATTTTTCATAAGTTTATAAGTTTTTAATGCCGGAAATGATGTATTGGACGCGTTTGTTCCAAAACCATCTAGATCCTTCCAAAATCAATACCGGCAGATAATGAAAAAAATGTGTTAAACTGACTTTTTTAAAAAATGAAATCTATTTTGATCAGTCCTGAAAAAGTTTTGAAAATGGATGTACCTGGTTTTGAAACCAAACGCCTCATATAAAGTCAGAAATTTTACCTGGCGTTAACTATTTGTTTTAAAAATGATTATCAGTTTAAAAATTTAATACTCTTAAATTTGTGAGGACATCCTTCATATTTATCACCCCATGCTAACCAAACAATATTGTTTGTGAAACAAAACATGAACTTGCTTTACAAAAATAGCATAACATATAACCATAAAACAAAATACAAGAATATGCTCCAGGCCCCCAACCACAAACATAAATACTTCGAGAAAAACGTTTCATTTTCATAATTCAAATCTATTAAAAAATACTCTTTGTTTAAAAATAAACTGAAGAACTTCATGAATGACAGATGATTTTATACACAAGAGGAATACTTTCAAAAGTTTTCAGTTATTAAATAAAATTACTAAATATGTGTCGTAAATATCTGTCTAAAATAATTTATGATCAGGTACATTGTCTCTATAAGGTAGGACAAGCTTGTAATCCTTTAATAAATTTCCATGCCAACGAAGAAAATAATGTATGTTTTTTTTTTAAATAAATAAAATTATACATACTTAGAGTTGTATTAATATTATTAATGAAGCTAATTTATTGTATACAATTGTTTAAATTGGTGAATTTTATACTATTTGGCCTAATTTTATAACGAATGTATTATATAAGTATAAATGTAATTCCAATAAGAGTAAAGAATTTAATTGACATAATATTAGAAATTTGGAAAAAAAAATTTTTTCATTTCATGCCTTAACTGTTGTTATAATTTTTTCTCAGTTTTTTGTCTGATAATAACCAGTCCTGTTGCCATTTTTGGTGTATGATAGTTTTAAGGGAGTTTTTTAAGTCGTCCGAAGTTATTTTATTTATTTATTTATTACGTAGAGCTCCGCAACTATGGCGACTTGGCTCTTCTTAAACATGAGGGAAAAGCAAAACAAAAACAAAAAAACAAGTAACCAAAATAACAAACAATGGAACACCAAATAATATAAAGAACAAAACTAAAGGAACGGAAAACAAAACAAAAGAACAAGAAACATGAACCCAACATAGAACTTAAAACAATAATAAATAAAAGTGATAAATAAATAGGTGAAAAGTAAACTTGGTGACTTTGAAACAAAAACTATTCATTAAAACAGGCATCATTCAAATTAAAACGCGTCTAACACACACACACACACACACACACACACACACACACACACACACACACACACACACACACACACATACGCACGCACGCACACAAATTTAAAAAAATTAAAATATGGAATTTAATATTCTCAAACTGCCCAATTGTTTGAAATATGTCAGAGTCGTGGCAATATGTGGGCTACCCTCAGTCAGTAGTTCGTTCCAGTTATGTGGAATTTTTAAGTAAGTTCGTAATCTGCATTCTGTTAGTAGGTGTTTTATAGTTAGTCCAGTGTTGCAATGAGTACAAGTAGGCTTGTCTTTACTGTTCATTATGTAAGAATGTGTCAGGTATGTATGTCCAATGAAAATGTATGCAGGTCCGTAGTCTTGTGAGAACAACTTGATCTCTTCTTGAATCTACGTACTGTCTCTTTCACCATCCAGTAACGTTGCGTTTTATTTCCAATAGTTTGTTGTCAGTACGTAACAAGCCGTTTTTGCCAGTCTTGGAGTATTTTTCTTTGTACAATCTTGTTGAGGTCTGTTGGTGTTAGAGTAGTTATGTCAGTAGTATTCATTTTTGTTGCTAGTTTTGCTTGTTTGTCGATAACAATAATTTGTTTAATGTCCTTGTGTCCGGGTAACCACAACATTTTAAAATTGCAAGTGTTTAGTGCGTGTATTAGTTCTAGTATTTTTGTAATCAGTGGGTGATTGGAGTAGATGATTCCCATGGAAAGTAAAGAACTTAAAGAGTCTCTGCATAAAATTACTTCCTGTGATCTGTTTTCTAATTTTAACAGAATTATGAAATAAAACTTCCTTAAAGGCATGCATTCTCATTATGTATATATATTAAATATACTTACTGTTGTACATCGGGGGTCTCTTTCCATTGATGACCCTTGTGTCCAAATAGTCATGCGTCGGTGAGGGAGCAGTGGGGTTGGGGGACCTTCGTTCGGGTAGCTGGAGGCTTCTAGAGCGGCGTACTCTGTTCGCCTTGTCGGCTGCGTACGCCTTGCTCTCTGCGTATATCTTCTCCGCGTAGGCCCTGCTGTCTGCGTACGCCCTACTATCTGTATAGCCTCTGCTGTTCTCTCTCTCGAGGAGTCCTCTCCCTATCTCCGTGCTGTACGATCTATTGTTCTCGCTGTAAGCACGCACGTTGTCTGCGTAGCTTCTACTTGCGTCGGCGTAAGCTCTGCTCAACTGCAATACATATTGTTGCGAAAATTAAATACATGAAAAATTAAGAGATAGGTGCGTATTTGTGAGGTACGAAGGAGATGAAAGGAGCAGACCGAGGGACTGCTGGCGCCGGGAGTGAGCATTTAATATTTATTTGAATAACTCTTTTTTTTAAAAATGGACTTACCTGGAGTGGCAAGGAAGATTGAGCTGTAGATGCGACCGGGACTCGCCTCCAGTGGGAAGATGGAGAAGAACTGGATGAGCTGGAGCCCGATCCATGGCCATTCTTTTCTGATCCTGGAGATCTGAAAGCAATAACATTTACTTATTATAGGAAACTATCTTTGAAATAGTAAATAAAAAAAATCTGATTTGGGCACCACGTTACTGTTCTATTAAATTAAATAAACAAAATGTATATCTTCGTTCCAAATTCCGTGGAACATAATTTATAGATATTTAGTTTTGAGTAACAAAAATGATAGAAATTTAAAAGTTTTAATTTCCGCCAACTTTAAACCCCCCCCCCTCTCCTCCTAAGAAGATTTGGACCAAAAGGGCAGCTTGACGCTTCAACAATCAGAATACAAATTTTCAATATTCTAAGGCCAACCGTTTTTTAGTTATGTGAGATTCGTAAAGACTTCACGCCGAATATTTCGAAATGTGCAGGGAACGTCAAAACTGATAATTACGTTGAAATCTGTCAACTAAAGTTTTTTGGAGTTAACAACACTTCCTATTCTTCGTACATAGAAATAAAAAGAGTGACAATTAGCAACTAGAAACAAGTATGTAATATAGACATATTACATTCGTAAATATTCTCCCTATTTTTATGGAGATGATACCAGACATCAAATGGGCCAGAAAAACTTATATTATACACTGAACGAAATTGAGTGTTTTTAAGGTGCCGACATGGTTTTTATTTATTTATTTTTTTTTTATTTTTTTTGGCTGCATCTGAAATAATACACATTTTTAATCGTAAGATCGGAAACATTTTAAAGCAAAAATAATAGTCTTTCAATTATCAAGTTATAAAGAATTTTTAACTGATTCAAACACACTAAGTTGTATTTGTCTCTAAAATATTGATTAATTGCTATTGTTTTGTTTTTCGAAAGCCTCCTATTGGACAAAGGACCCTCCGCTTTTAAGAAAACGTTTAAAGTCAATTATCTTAAATATACGCAAATTAATTAAATCATTGAATTAATTTAAAACCATCATGGTTTCCAAAATTAAAATATGAGAGATGTCATGTTTGAACTCATGACTTTTTTATTTGAAAAACATGAAAAGTTTCGTTTGCTTACTCAATAATAAAAGCGTAAACAGACTTACTAAAAGCGTATGGCATAACTCACAACCCGAAACTTCATTTTAGTTTAAATTTATTATCTGCAGAAATAAAAAAAAAAAAAAAGAAATAATGTGTACTCAGCTTTTTTTTTTATTTTTTACTTTTTTTTTTTTTAGTTCCTAATGGATTAAGTTATTATGCTTCGAGGAGGAAAGTTCAGAAATCCACCGACTGAGAAAATGATCCATTAAGGAAAATATTAAAATTATGAGTTGAATCCAGGTGATATTTCCATCAAATCATGTCATGTCTAAAGTTAATATCATTTGAAACAGCGTAAAAAAATATTTAATTATTCCTTAATAAGTTTCCTCTAGAAGACAAATAAAAACCATTTGCAAGTTTGATATATTTTATTCAGATTATGGAAATTTGTGGTCAAGAAATTGTATTGTTTCGCTTCTACTCTATTAATTATACCTAAAATAGGGACCATAAAAAAAAAATAATATGTTTCTAGGTAATTTGGGCTGGAAAATAATTTTACACTGGGGCTCATGCGAGAAAATTTACGCCTTTTTATCAAACACCATTCAGTAACAAGACATTTTAATTTTTTTTTTATGCGTTAAGGATGAAGCGCCAATTCAATTGACAAGGCTATTCACATGAGAAATAATTGGGCCTAAAAGCCATAGAGCAGTCCGGAGGTATTTGGAGTCGACAATAGGTAATCTGGCCTGGGATTAGTGGCTCCTCATGGAGCTAGCACAATTGCCTTAATTAAAACCTGTATCAATCCTTCATTTAGGCTGACACCTCCTAAAATTAGCTAATCCTAGGAGTTCGGAATTGCAATATCTACGCTGGGCCTAATTTCGATACAGTGTCTGCGGAATGTTGGAACAATGTAATTCTAATGGGAAAACCGGAAGGTATTTGTGGACCATTTATGGATTCCGAGCTGGTGGTCGAGAACAAATTTCATCCAGATAATTGTTTATAAGCATGTGTGACTGGGTTGTAACTACTCATTATTCGGATAATTCTGAATAATCATCTCTAAGTTCAATCATTTCGCCTTTCAATTATTTCTATACATGAGACCATTTATAGGATGTTTATTGATATTGTATCTACAGACTAAAGATGTACTGTGTTCTCGAGATCAAGAAATCATTATTTCTATTGAAAAGCAATGAGACAGTGGAAACAAAGAAATAAGCATATTGAGGCACAAATGAACTTATTATTTATATCCATGGACATACATTTATATTGAGAGCTTGGGTAAGAGCATTAAGGGGATGGGATTATAATTCAATATATTTACCTTACATTGACTCGCAAATTAAAGAAGAGATAAACAGTAACAGCAGTTGAGTTTAACGTTATTTAATTTTTTTTCATTTTCATTTACTAATTTTATTTGTAGTTATCTTATTTCAACATTGTATTTTATCTTTTTAGTTATTTCATTCTATTTTTATTATTAATATATTTGATTATACGGTAATAACCCATTAAATAGTATATCTTTATATATATAATTCTACTGTGCGTATGTCACTGAACTCCTCCTAAAAGGCTGGACGGATTAGAATGAATTTTTTTGTACGCGTTTGGGTGACGCCCTGGATGGTTTAGATTCACTAATCAGCCCCGGCAGATGGAGCAGGAGGGGGGTTGTAAGAGAGGCCTGAAATTGAAAATAGCAATATTTCGTTTCCTACTGGTTTCTCTGCAAATATGCCCAGGATAAAAGTTGTTTACTTTTGTTATTTAGAGTAACTTTTGTTATATTCACTTTTGTCGTATAACAAAGTATAACGAGATATACACTAAAACATTAAAGTGGGTGCCAACAATTTTATGGTACTAACGATTGAACCGAACTTTACAAAACTCCATATGTAAACTAGCATTAATTCTTCCATGATTATAAGCTATATTAAATTTTATAGGTTCGAACGGGAGTGGGGGTTATAAGAGAAGCCTGATTAAAAAATTCGCGATATTTAATTTTCTATTTGGGTTTAGGCAAACGGGCACATATCAAAAGTTGTTTTAGTGTTATTAAAAGTAGCTTCTGTTTTAAACAAAATATTATTAAATTTAATATCCTAATCTCTTGAAATATCATGCAGGACAACGTCTGTCGGCATTGTATAAATGTATTTAAACATAATCATTCATGTAATATGCCATGTGGCAATGGAACATGCACTCAAATAAATAACTTCTCATAGGGGTTACTATGGGGAGAAAAATGAAAAGGCGATGGGATATGCCTTTCTGTAGGTTTATGGTTCTTACTGAAAGTTGGGTCTTCTTTTGATCAGGGAATTTATTTCATATCGGAGCTCAACCATGGCTTCAAGCTGGACAATTAAAGATAACCTAGTTTCATAATTTAATCAATAGAAAAAACATTGAAACTCAATTCGAGCTTACCTCCTCATTCTCTGACGTCCTCTGGAAGGAGAAACCCTTTCAACCAGACTGAGCTGTGGTTGTGGCATCAGTGGTGAGTTGATGAGCGTCAGTGTCGAATAGTCTGACTCATCGTAGCCCATACTGGAATCAGTCTCAGAGAGTCTTGGCATGATCCGTGTAGCTTGTGTGGACGGCGGCTCGTGGCCCCTGAAGCCTCCGAAGCTGGCGCAAGAGCTGCTAGATGTGGACTCCCTGTAGAGGCGACGGGACTCCTCGGCAGATCTGGCAGATGGTCGGAGAGTCCGTCTGCTTGGAGGCGATGGCGGAGGAGACTCGTGCGAAATCGCATCCGATCGGGCTAGACCGGATCGCCGTGGTGACCTCTTTATATCCTAGTTGCACAGTTGAATGAGAAAGGAACAATAATAAAGGTTTCATACTCACTAAACATACCTGATCCTAATGGAGGGCACTACTTCATTACTAGGGATGTATAGTAAGGGGTTGATGTTCTACAATCACAAACTCCTTCGCTGTGCATTCATTATGAGTTTTGGAACTTGTCTTAGCTTTACCAGGTGGTGGTTGAATGATTGCATAGAGCCTCGTAGGTCTTGCAACGCCTTGCATGGTTATCGTATAATACCATTATACCTCTAGACACATGCCGCTTTCTAAAACCCGTATTAATGTCATTTATTAACGTCTATTTTTTACAGATATGTCTAATTGAGACTCGAAATCTACAGGATACCGTCCTTTTCTAGCCAGTATGGAACTAAGGAGTTTAAAGTATTGAGTTCGCTACTAAATAAATTCCTATTGCCCCACCGGGAATTGAACCCAGGACCCTAGGATTTAAAATTTTTATTCGCTTTTTTATAATATAGACACACACGTTTGACTATACGGGTATATGAGGTAGGTGAAGTCCCCCATACATGGACCGATTTCTGGCGTTTGTCATGACTCGTGCCAGTATATGGGCATCTATCCTTGAATGTTGGTCTTCAAATCTTGATCTTTGGGCGTTTTTTATAAACACGGGATTTCAAAAAACCCCATAGAAAAAAATCACAATGGCCAAATTGGCAGAGCCGCTCTAAATCGCCCCTAATTGGACGAGGTGTCGTGGGAAGGGTTGGATTCTCTTGAATTGTATATCGTTGCATCGTCTTGTTGGAACCAAGTGTCACCTATGTTTAATTCATCTAGCCTTGGGAAAAACGCAATGGTGATTGCAACATCGAAGCATACTGCTTCAATGCTCTCTGGTAACCTAATGGGCTGAGGGTCTTCAGTTCTTCGCCTTGTTGCTCTTGCAATGTATCTGAACGTAGTGACCTAGGTATCAATTGATTTCCAGTCCGGAACAGGGCCTAACCGGGCTAAATTAAAGCGATACGGCTGCTTTGGTAATGTCAACTATTTGAATGAGGCACATACGTTCTGCTCAGCTGATAGAATACTATTCTATAAAATGAATATGTATTATCCGTACAACATGCAAACTGTATAAATAAACGGGACATGATGATGCTAACCATCATAGCACAAGGGAAATAACCACTCACCAAAATAATTCGGACTCGCTTCAAATTACAGTATGGAAGACTATTTAACTTGATGTGACATTTTAGACAAAAACAGTGCGTATCAGCAAATCCACTACTTCCAACAGTGTAAAGGAAGGGTTCGGTATTATTAATGATATATTTTTACTATTTTCTTAGGGATGACATTGGGTTTTAAATCATGGATTAAAACAATAATCCTAAACAAACAAAAAATGCATATCTATATATATTACATCTCATTAATATTTAACTACTCATATAAATTTAAATATAGACATAATAAGTATTCAGGAAGAAACTTCAATGAGTTGTTCACTCCTTGGTCTTAACATGGACACATGAACAAAATGAAAGTATGTAAACAAGATGAGTAGTTAAAAGAACATCGAATAAAAATCTATAACAGTTCTTCTACAATATTAATCAATGTAGTTAAAATTACTAATTTCAGTTTAATTCGTTTTGGTACAAATGATCTTCAGTTACTCTTCTTGTTAAACATGGTGTTAGAATTTGCCTGACGATGAGTTGGCATAGAATTTGACAATTGGCTATTGTAAATTTTAAATAAATTTCTAAAAATATCGGATTTTTGTAGTAGTTACAATATATGCATTGAAGTATCAAGAACTTCTTAGGTGCATTATCAAGAACATTCTAGTGAAAATCGTGGATCTCCATAGAGATATTTAAAGTGCATTCAGAATTTTATATTTATAAACTCTGATGTTAAGAAAGTTCAGCACAGTCTTCACAATAATGGCATTTCAGATTTTTACCATTCCCTACCTATCCATCAAGCTGGAGGAACATAAATTAAACTCGGTTTGTAGAAGAGCTTAGACCAAAGAAACAGAACAATTAATAATTAAAACGCACAGGAATCTTTCACTCTCCAAGAGTTTATTAAATTTAAAGAGTTGAACAGAACTAATGGAGGCAGTTCGGATATTATTTTTTTTCCACCCTTAGCCGTTGTAATCCAACTGGGAATTAAAAAGAACAAAAGGGCTTTGATAAATGGTGAACAAAGAACTCCGACCTTCTCTTTAATTTAATTTCACAGCTCATTTGGTTGAGTTAAAGAATGTTAATTTTCAGAAGTAAATATTTATCTAGTAGAAATTAATTTACTCAGTTTTATCAGGCATTTTAGGCTGGACTAATTAAACTTGACCGAAGAAATGTGTTTTCCAATGTCTTCGGCTCCTCATCAGTATTTACGAACATTATCTTGGTTTCTAGCATACTGAGGTGAATGCTGAGGTGAATGTACATACACATTTTTTCATTGAAGTTTTCTTAAAATCACTAAAAATTATTAATTCGATTTATTTTTAGGTCTTTCCTCCCCCCCCCCATACTTTCAGCTATTTGAAGCATTTTGCAACCTACTTGTATTCAATAAAAGAGTGTTTTTTTAAAATCTAAAATCGACCACTAATTTTGAAACGGTACCTGCTACTACAATTTATGATAAGGTATTCGCCTCGATATTGGATTTATTACTTTTCTTTTAAAATTACAATGAATGATGTATCCCCATTTAAAGTATATTTTCATGTTTTTGTGAATAGTAAATTTTATTCCAATTTATTGACAATGGAACTTTGACAGCATCTACAGCCTATCATTAATGTCCCTTCGTTCAATTGAATATCCAATAAAATTTTACGTCCATACTTGTAGTTACGCCATAAATTATGCTCGTTCTACTTGGTAAGGCTGATCACCTATCTCATTATTCTGTAATAGTTTGAAGTATTGACTTTAACCTCAAGATTAACTAATTTAGTTTGGCTGAATTAAGAAAGGGTTTTATTTTTGTTATACACAGCCGCACATACGAGCCAGTATGTATCACTACAGAAAAAATAGTTATTATTTGAAATTTAATACAAATAATTTGTTTAACAAATGGAGGGTTGTTCATTGATTATTGAATATTATATATGCTGTGAATGATGTCGGCTTTTGATACCAATGGATGGGCAAATGAAATAACGACCTCATTAAAAGATAATTGTAGTCCTTGTCTTTGAAAGGCAAGAGATTTGAGATATACATGACATATCCACGTGGGGCTTAGTTCTCTCCAAGTTGAGGCATAATTTGATCTGGTTTCTGTAAGCTATGGGGAGGAACTATCGATGGATGGATTCCTAGGAACGCTTGATTTCTATCCCGAATGTGCTAATGGTCGATTGGTCAACATCTTTGGTAAAGAGAAGGCAGAAATAAGAATGAATGACAATATAAAGTACCTTTTTATTTATTGGATACTTCTCATGAATCATTAGAAAATAAATTTCCATAGAAATTATATTTCAGGTTTGTCCTTTATAAGGAAAGCTCTCAATCTTCTCCGGTATTAAAACAAATACTGAACGATACTAGCATATTTCTGACTCCACTAGAAAGATGTAGAACCACGAAAGGGCTGTGTAATGAAACTGTATATATTATATATAGAACTAGGAGGTATTTTAAATAAAGCCTTCCACCATCCAGTGAAAGTTGTATAAGTTTCCACTGTACAATTAATACCAGTAAATACATATTAAATCATAAATATCATTTAATGGATATTGAAACAATTATAAATTTCATAAATGTAGGTCTTTCAACAAATATATAGACATATTTTCTTAAACGTTGAAACACAATTAAAAAAAGATAATACAAATGGTCATGCAACTACTGACATAAAGTGCGTGAAAGTGCTGTGATAGAGAATCGTGCAAATGCATAACTTTACAATATTATAGCACCTGAAGATGTTCAAAAAACGAAAGTGACTGAGAAGGACGCAGTAAGGCTGGCCCACGCTGAGGTTTTGGAGGCACCTTTTTCGTCTGAGCGCTGTCTTCTTTTGTACTCTCACCCTAGCGATGCAAATATATATTTCTTTCAACTAATGAAATCCTCTTATTTATTTAATTTATTTTTTGTTTTGGTCAGAGTTCTTACCCCTTCGATTTCCAAACTCACGTGTTGAAGAGAGTTCTTTCTTGATTGGGATTAGTCTATCATAAAAATATGAAATAAAGTCTGCTAAAGTCGTTTTACTATGTTTTCAATCGTTTATCGCTGAGTAATCAGAGAATTATTGACAAAAATAGCCTTTATAAGAAATATTAAAATGCATCTAACACATAGAAGTTCAAAAATGTTAGCGAAATAAAATTAAGAATAAACTATAACTGAAGTCACTATTTTAAGTAATGAAAATTTTATAATTTTTAATTAATACTTCCTCTTGTATATATTTACAACTGTACATTACGTTTGCCCAGAACGTTATTACTCCCCATGGTGTAGTAAAACCTAAATTAAACTTGAAAATAATTTATTCATTGGCTGTAGTTGCAAAAGAAAACATCATTTACCCAAATTTGTTATATTATCAGTATATTTAAACACTATAACTTCTGAAAATTGAAATATAATTTATTCCCAAATTTGATTATTATTAATTACCAAAAATGTTTGCGAAAATTGGTTTCTAATGACTGGTAAAAGTGATAAATACAGGAGGAAATTTTGTGAAAGCGGAGTGTTGCTTTGACAAGAAAATTTACTAATTTATATTTTGGACTACCTCATATATACCTTTTAAGCCATAATTCTAAATATATATTGAGATTTTATTTTAGGTTTAGAAGTGTGGTGATTTTAGTAAATATTACTTTCATACGAACGTCATTAGCAATAATATCCCAGCCGAGGCAATTGAATCACGAATTCAGTTTCAAAAATATTATTACAAGTAACTTCCGAACCAACACTTAAGTTACCAATATATTAGTTTCATTAATAGTAGAACTGAAAATAAAATAACTAAGGGAAGTAATATTTTTGTTATGAATATTAAAACTATTTGTAATTCATCCTAAAAATGCCTATGGTTATGAAATAACTCCCATGTAACAAAATTATATTGTAGACAATTTAAACCACTATTATTTTATAAAATTCCACTTACATTCAAACATAATATTTATTGCCAGATTAGATTATAATTGTCTATATTACAAATTATTTTTAATAGGGTATTATAAATGCTTTCTGCAGTATACTTTTGCACGAAACATAAATGGTAAATGAAATCAAATAGCGATCAAGCATTCGCCAGATAGATTAGAATTTGATAAGACAATTCAAATAATGAAGAATATAATATAGATGGATTATTAACTATGTTGTTTTTTATTTATGAAACATTGACTTTCAAAATAAAATTGTATAATGACAACAAATATTAACTCAACGATAAATACATAATCGAAAAATACATGAAGGGTGGCAAATATTTTTTCTACCTATTACTGTTTTGCTAAAAGGGTATTTTGGGAGGTATGGAGAGAGGTCGAATATTTTCGTTGGGCCTATATTTTTTAGCACTGATGAAATTACACGGGACAACACTAACATACAAGTACGACACAGAATTCAGAAATGGGTCAGCTCTACACTGTTACTACTACACCATACTCTACTCATAATACTGAACTGTTATTGGACTGTTGTAAAAAACTATATACATATAAGATTATGGACTTTTTACAATATTAAAAAATAAATGATCAAAGTTCAGTACTTTATTAAATAACTTTATTTTCTCTAATAAACTATTTACAAACTAGACAATCTCGTCAACCACTTTATGCTGCTAATAAAACTTCATTAAGATCCATAAACATTATTACGGTCTACTGAAACTTATACTAACTTTTCCAACGTAAATACAGTTCCGTAGAGTCTAAAAAATAACTTTTCTTTAATAAGATGTAGTATGGCAAAAATTAAAGCTTTCTTCCGTGGTTAATAATTGAGTTGTATTTACAACCTCATATTTTTACATTCAAACGAGTTTCAACGTTCAACGCTCAAGGGAATGATCAATTAGATGTTCATCATATTATTGCAGAACTAGGTCCTGGTCTAATATTACTGTGGTTGCCCCTGAGTCCTACTGCACAGGAAGGTTCAGTCGGAGTATTGTGGAGATAGATCTCCACGTATTATTGCAAAGCTAGATCGTGTTTCGACGTTCAACGCTCCAGGGAATGATCAATTAGATGTTCATCATATTATTGCAGAACTAGGTCCTGGTCTAATATTACTGTGGTTGCCCCTGAGTCATACTGCACAGGAAGGTTCAAACGGAGTATTGAGGAGACAGATGAAAGCGTATTATTGCAAAGTTAGATCGTGGTCTAGTATTACTGTGGTAGGCCCCCAGCCTTATTGCAGAGGAAGGTTCAGTCGGAGTATTGTGGAGATAGATCTCCACATATTATTGCAAAGCTAGATCGTGGTCTAGTATTACTGTGGTAGGCCCTGAGTCTTACTCCCCGGGAAGGTTTAAGCAGGGAATTGTGGAGATAAATCTTGGTTTATTATTTCTGTGATTCATAATTCTGTAAGTTAATATTTTGTTTTAATTTTTTTGGAAGCTGAAGGATACAATATTCACTGGCAAAATCTGCAAAGTAGATTATTTAAAATATCCATTTTCGAGGTGCTGGATGGTGAAGGAGTTATAATTTCTGGTAAGAAAAAACGACAGGTTCCTTCACTATTGTGACAGAGCTTCTTGTATTGGGGGTCATGGAAAGAATCCGCCAGTATTATGAGGCCTATTGATGTCTTTCTTAAAATTTCAAAAGAGCGGCCACTATCCCGCTTCTCTATCTCCAAATCTAGGTAGCAAAGCTTATTTTGCTGTTCTACTTCCAGGGGGTACTTTATCGTCTCAAGGCAACTATTCGAGTACATTTAGTTCTTGTATGGTACCTTTAAAAATGATAAGAACATCATCCAGATAGCTCATCCTCCCCATACAAGATGTCAGTCATGCTTTTCCTTGTGGACATGCTGTTGAGTGTGCCGTCGGATGAAAAGAACTATGAGGCTGTGCTGGGCCACATCAAGTGCATGGCATCGAACAACGGTTACAAGGTGTGGTGGTGGACAGACTTGTCAAGAGGAGACTCCGTTGACCAGGGAAATGTAGGTCGGTGACGGCTAGGTGAGCCGAAATAAGGACGTACGTTTCCCTCTTTCAATTCCTTATCTGGGCTCCGTGTCTCAAATGATCGGAAATAAACTAAAGACACTCGGGGTGACGACCGCTTTCAAAAGTAGACACTCTTTGAAAGCAATGCAGCAGAGGGTCAAGGATCTGTTGACTCACTCAACAAGTCAGGAGACTACAGGGTAACATGCTCGAGTTGTGATGTGTCGAACGTAGGACAAAGTGGAAGAAGGATCAGAACCCGGCTGAAAGAGCATGCTACCAGAGACACAACAGAGTTCCATGCCCGCATCAAGAAGGAGGGTCATGAGAAATCTGCTATAAAGTATGAGCAAAAAAAGGCAAGACCCTGAGTATAGCAGAAAACCTATACATAAAACTGGATAGGATGAAGAAAGGAGACCTCAATATTAATAACACAGGAGAACGGACCAGGTTGAAGCATGTCTCGGAAGCCTCTCTCATTGCTCTCCGGTCCCGAGGCCTCAGACACAGGGAATCCTTGGTTCCAGTCACATCTTTATGAAGAGGTAAGTCATTGTCTCGTTTCTTTTACGTTTTTATTTATATGTATTACTCCCTGTAGCTCCTCCGGTGGTTGTTCCTTCATTTTTGTTTTTAAAAAAAAATTTAATTGGACTATTCGCTTTTTACTATTTATTCTATTTTATATATCTTAACTATAAATATTTATATGTTCTTATTTATTTCTTTTTACTATTTATTGAAATTGTGTATATATTCTACTTGTAAGTTTTTCATTTTAATTTTCCTCTTTAAAAATAGTTTTCTTATTTCTATAAATATTCACTGGGACAATTTATATTCTTAAAGTTTTATATTTTAACTCTAATTCTTGACCATCAATATGTACATTTATTTCTTATTTTTAATTAAATAACAAATTATACAAGATTTTTTAAGGCCAGCAGGGCGCTGACGATGTAGCGTATGCTCTGAAAGCGCTCTGTCGCAACGAATAAACGTATAAATAGTGAAGGAACGAAGCGTTTTTTTTTTAACCTGAGGTATATTAATTATGTTCAAAAACGCCTTCTTTTTGTATGAGATTATCTTGTTTTCCGTAAGTCATTACTGAAAATAGGTAAGAAGTTCAGCTTTAATTGAGATAAGCACAAAATAAATAAATAAATGTCATTGTAGCATAAATGAGTTGAATGATTGCATATGTAAGCGGAGTTGTATCTACTGGCTACGTCTGGAAGTTTTTGTAAATTGGAAGTTCAAATTTTTAACGAGGTTGAGGACGAAAGATATAGGGGCATGCAGTTTCCCGTTGTGTCTTAGAATGAGACTATCTAAGATAAGGATATTTACTGTAATGATTAAATTCTTATAGGAAAGAAATCTAAAAATTTATACTTCTTTGTAGTTGGTATAAATTGCTGTCGTATTTGGAAATTTACCAATTTAAGTATAAATACAGGATACCAATAGTACGTTGACCCAAAGGATGATTACTGGTCCAAGGATGTATTCACTAGATATATTTATAACATGCAGCCGTGCTCCTTTTTTAACAAATACATAATAAAAAAAAAAGTTGAAAGCACCTGAAGCTCAAAGAATGAAGAGTGTGAATGATGCACTAGCGATTGCGAAGGGCGAAGCATGGCAGGCCCACGCTGAACTTTGGTCGGTACCTTCTTGGTCTGTGTGATCTCCTCCCTCGTTTCCTTTGTATTCGCGCCCTATCAATGCAAATACATCCTTCTTTATCCCACCATGATCCGCTCATTTTCTCTTTATTTGCTAATAATTATCGCTTACACTGTATTATCACAATATCATTGAGAGAAATAGTTGGGGTCGTCTACTTTTAGAAGGTTTCTTTTCAGCGTGTGCCTGCTATAAACATTTGTAGCTGTGGCAAAAGAGAAATAATAAAATAGTGAAAAGCATGAGAAGTTACAAATAAGGGCTACCTTTCCTTGTATTTTAGTATTTACTATAAATCATATTTTCCTGTAAAATGCCACACGTATATACCATTGATAGCTTTGGAATATTCTGGAAATAATTAAAAAATGAATTCATTATATCTCATAAGACTAAGCATAAGAATTTTCTTCTTTTTATAGAATTGTTTTTGGTCTGAGGAAAAAGAGGAAGGAAATCCTAGAAAGAAAAAAAAAAAGGAGAGTTTTAGGTAGAAGTTGACTACGCAGATTGAGGTGACTTTATGACTTGATGGAGGACTAGTAAGGTGTGAGGTAACTGAAAGGTTCTAGTGACTTCCTATAAATGGTAGCATAGGCTAAATTGAATTAAATAATGAAGCACTTAAAGGACGAAGCACTGAAGTTGACATGCTCACAAAACTAACGACAAAAAACACCAATACTGACATTAAAAAAACAACTTCGGACGACCTACAAAACTACATTAAAACTAACATACTCCAAGAATGACAACAGGACTGGTTATTAACAGACAACAAACTGAGACAAATTAAAACTACATTTAAGACATGGATTGATAAATTTGAAGCATTTACTCGGAGAGACGAAGTAGTCCTTACGAGACTACGTATTGGCGATTCTCTCCTAACCCATGGTTACCTATTTGAAAAGAAAAGAATGCCTAACTGCAATGTGTGTAGTGCTCCGCTTATAATAAAACACATACTAACAGACTGCAAAAGACGTGACCATCTTAAAATCCCTCATGACTTACAAGACTTACTGAAGGTAGCCCACACATTCCCATAATACTCCGACATTTACATGACATTAACATATTTTCACAAATTTAAAAGTATTACATTTTAAAATCCTTTTTAATCCTTCTTAAATTAAATAATTTAAACTCCAGCTAAACTGTTTTACTGTATGTGTATGTGTGTGTGTGTGTGTGAGTGTGCGTGTGTGTATCTGCGTACGTGTGTGCGTGCGAGTGTGTCTGTGTGTGTGTGTGTGTGTGTGTGTGTGTGTGTATGGGGGTGCGTGTGTGCGCGCGCGCGCGTGTGTGTGTGTGTGTGTTTGTGTGCGTGTTTGTATGTATGATAAAGAAAGTGAGAGCATATTATTGTAAATATTTTAGATATTAGAAAATTTAATCGTCATTTTATTCATACTAATTATTATTTATTTGATTTTAGTTTTGTTTTTAACCATTGAAAGTATATAATAGTTTACGTAATTTTATTAGTCTTTATAGTTTTTAATTATCTAGTTTCCTCACAAGATTTTATTGTTTTTGAATTTAATTTTTTTTTGTATCTTTGGTTACATTTTGTTATTTGGTTCCGTTCTGTTATTTAGTTAAGTTTTGTTATTTGTCTCCGTTCTGTTATTTAGTTGAGTTTTGTTCTTTTGTTGCGTTCTGTTATTTAGTTGCGTTTTGTTATTTGTTTGCGTTCTTAGTTTATATTGTTTAACCTTTTCTTGTTACTATTTTCAGTTTTGCATTTTGTTTATATAAGTTATAATTTTTTTTTTATGAGCAATATCGCATCGCTGCGAACGCTCCAAAAAAAAAAAAGAATGTAGTGGCCTAGTAATTATTTACTCAGGAAAAGCTAGATATATGAAACGTTTCTAAACGCGCTAGTTTTATTCTTATGTGGGACTTTCCAAAGGTTTTAAGATAATGATAAATTAACTGGACTCAAATGATATATAAGGGTAGTAAGCAACTCTCTGGTGGAGAACATTGAGTAAAAAAGCTTAGTTACCAAGTTCTCCTAACAACAAATTTTTGCATTTGAAGATAGATCAATTATGTCTGTTCTCGGTAGCTATTTCAAAGCCATATTTCATTTTAGAGTTTGATCAACAGTGATTTGTCAATGAAATTTAATTATGAGTTAAAATATTCAAAATATACCCTTAATTATGGGTTTTATGCATTTATTTATTTGATTAAGATATCATGTAAAACAAAATGAATTAGAGGCACTGTAAAAAGTGCTTTAATTTCTTCATCAAGCAGGCAGTTATTTAAAAAATCTTCATAATTTACTTGCTGTGCCCGGCTTTGCTAGGCGTTTGTTTAATAACTCAAATAAAATCCTTATATTCCGCAAAAAAGCATTTACTAGCCCAAACTGCCTTGATATGTTTACAAAAAAACATTCAATTATTTTTTCAATAAAGGTTAGTTAAAATTTCGATTTAATAAAACCACACACAATGGATAAAGATGATGAAACTGTAACAAAATTCTAACCAAGTAATAAGAAAAAGGATTTGTAATGTTGTGTATCAATTCAAAAGATGTTCGCTCCTGAAATGCCTTATAACAAAATTACCAAGTAGTTCCATTAGAAATTAATCAATGTTTTCTTTTAGTAGGACAATGAATGTGAATTATCATCTCCATTAATTTCGTTTAAATAATGCTACTTTGTGATGGAGTTTAAGTGAGTCATATATCTTCTTGGCAGCATAAATACATAACAAAATACCGTTTTAAAGTGAGCTTAGCTTAAGCAAGTCTATTAGGATTTCGGAGAGATTTAATGCTGACGTAAATAAAACATTCCCAGGGCGTATTTTAATGATAACGATGTGATGTATGTAAAAATGTAGAGAAAAAAGGTTATTTATATTTTTAAATCGATAATAATTTATAGGAAAATCATGGTTACCTAACATTTCTGTCAATTATGAATTCCTATGAAACTAATATTCGCAATAGTGTTACAAAACTGACAGTTAGTTTTAATAAAAATTCTAATATCGGGAACCTTGCAAAAGTTAATAAAAAACTAACAATATAATTAAAATTTTGTTGATCATATTTTTCGTTTAACTTCAAGTTCTGATCATTGCCATTATTTTCGTTGTATACAATTTGCGAGTCAAAGGGTTTGGCGAATGAATTGAATTTGTTTAATGTTCTTCTAGAAAATGATATAAAAACAAATTGTGACTTTGAGATAGAACAATTTATATTTTTTTTTCAAAGATTACATGTTCATACAAATCATCGTCTTTTGATCGCAAGACATAGATCTGAGTATAAACAACGATATGGCAAGTCAGACCATAGAGAAAGAGAATTCTATTATTTTGGGGAAACACAAGTTTCCTACCTCCACAAAATGTAAGTTATCTTGGATGACTGGTAAGTTGTAGTGCAGAATGAAAATGTATGCCAATATGACCTTTCAGAAAGGAAAACACGGAATTTGATATAAGGGATGGAGGGGGAGTAATGAGGAGTGGGAGTGACTTGGATATTTGATCATTTATGGATGATTTGGGGCGAGAGGAATATGACATTGTATAATGGTAATGAGTTTTACAAGGAGGGGGAAATAATACCTGAAGTATAGCTGTCCAGCAGTTCTTAGGCCAATATGAATGGTGAAATGTGGCACTTAAACTACCTGAAAAGTGATTTCTGAATAATTACCACGTAAGTGCATTCAGCCACCATTCCAATGTGCTGTATATCATAGGTCTGTTTCATTTACAAAAAAGGGTGGCTAGAAATTGTTTGGGAAAGTTTCGTTTGTAATTTGGAAAGGTGTAGCCCAGATTTTTACTTTCTCTTTAAATGAAAAATAACGTGAACGTTCCGATTGCAGAAGTGCGGATGAAAGCATTGCAAAGAAAACAAGTAGCATTGAAAAAAACAAAACAACAAAACACAAAAAGCTATCTCTGTTTTTCTGCTCTGAGGTGCAATGAAACCAAAGGTGTGTGCGGTTTCATATCTGTTCCACGAGGGCGTACCTGGAAAGCGGGAGGGGGTGATATGATGGGTGTCTGAGGCGGGGTACCTACAGGCCCGAGGTCCAGCGATGAAGGAAGTGGGAGGTACCCCGGGCGTTGTGGCGAGGGCAGAGGCTCCGAGCGAGGGCTGTGGAAGCCTGCCATTCTGGGGGTCGGCCGATGTGGTTGCAAGGTCTGCTGTTGCTGCTGCTGCTGTTGTTGTTGTTGCTGTGATTGCTGCTGCTGGTTGGGTGGTTGCTGAGTGGGAGTCTGAGCCTGGGGTGGCGTCTGTACCTTCACCCAACCAGACCTCCCGAGGAAAACTCCGTCCACCTCGCGGTCGCACCATCTGCAAAGAAATAGCACCCATCATTATTTTACTGTTATCTTTAAATTTAAACAATTGTACATACCAGACGGCTTATTGCTGATTTTGCTGAATCACTTCTGCTTACAATAACAGACATTCATGACGATCAAAATGAATTTAATGTTAGGAAATCTGAAAGACAAATTTTGACATCCATAGCAATATCCTAATTCAAACCCGTTTTTCCTAGCTACGTTGCCATCATCAGATGCATGATGGTTTGAACGTGTGAACGATGTTTTGAGTGATTTTCAAAGTTCTCAAACGGTTCTTAAACTAATGGTTCGTTTTTCCTTTTAGCAGATTTCCCTTAAGGGAAATCAGCTATTGAGGTCGTACTCATGACGCGATTTTCGAAAAATTTCTCAAATGTCCATCGATCCTACCCAGGAGATGACGAAAATGAGGTCCGTTCAAAATTACATATATATATATATATATATATATATATATATATATATATATATATATATATATATATATATATATGTCTGTTAACGCTCTAGTGGTCGCAATTTTTGTTTGATCGTTACGAAACTCGATATTTAACCGTTTTATGTAAAAAGACAGATCAAGTTCGTTAATGGCTGAAATCGGACTAGAGGGAGGGGGGGTTTAGAGGGGGGATTTTCGAAAATTCAAAATATCTCCGTTGTTATGCATCGGATCGAAAAATTATATAGAACCAATCTTATTGCAAATTACATTTGCTATAAATATTGTTATATAGATTTATTCTCTATCTTGAATATTAAAGGAATTTTCTGCAGCTTATTCTGAACCTCCAACTTAACACCTTCTTCGTTTTGTTTGGAAAATTAGTTTTGGCCCATCTATTGATACTATAAGGAGTTTGCTTTTTATTTTTGCATTTGTTTCTTTCTTGATAATCCACAATTTTATTATCTGCAAAAAGTTTGAAAAGTTTTATTGTGTCTTAAGTATGTTTATTATGCCTGGATTCAAACTGATGTAGAAGATGATTTGCAACACTAAACAGACTTTTTCAGTACATTCTTAACAGATTTAGGTGCCTAAAACACAGTTTTTCCGGTATAAGCAGTGATAAAAGTATTCATATAAAACATATTTTACTACGAGATGTTTAGAAAAATTTAAAAATAAACGGATGTGACAAATCTAAAACACGCCCGGAGGGTGACTATCATTCGCTGTAAAGAATTTAAAATCTTTGATGTGGCTCGTTCAGTGCCTTTTTTGCTCACAGAGAATAAAATTAAAAGTCTTCATGTCCAGGAATGCTTACAAACCAAGCTGTATAAAGCCCCTAATCCATGGAGTTTAATAAGCGCAGTGATAGCAGCTGGCCTTATATTCGTTTTAGTGCTCCACCGGTTTTAAAGCTATCCGAATTGTAACGACTTCCTCTCTTCTCCATTTTAATTAAATTTTGTATGTATATATGTTAATCATTTGCTGTAAAGTTTTTGTCACGTATGTAGTATTACTAGGTTTTGATGCTTTATAAATAATGAATCCGTTGTGTGACTGGTTCAAGAGTCTGTGTGAGCGTGTGTTTTGAGAGGAGTCTACGGCTCAATTTATGACTTGTTTTAATTTAATTAGATATGTCATAACAAGTTATGATTAGTTTAATTTAGTTTTAACAATAGAATTTTAATTATTATCAATAAATTTTAATGTTAGCAAGTTTAATTGGATGAATATAAGGTAAGTATGCGCACTCATATCTTTCGAGCACCACATTTAAGTAATTAGTTAATAAATATGGAGTCGGCTTTAATATTAAAGAGGGTAGCCTTGCTTGGAAAATAATGGCAATGAATAACGATGGTACAACAATCTTTAAATATATATAATTCTACAGTTCGTGTGTATGTCATTGAACTCCTCCTAAACGGCTGGACCGATTTGAATGTATTTTTTTGTATGCGTTTGGGTGACGCCCTGGATGGTCTAGATTTACAAATCAGCCCGGCAAATGGAGCAGGAGTAGTGGTTGTAAGGGAGGCCTAAAATTAAAAATTGCGATATTTCGTTTCCTATTGGTTTTTCGGCAAATATGCGCAGGGTAAAAGTTGCTTATTTTGTTATTTACAGTAACTTTTGTTATACTCACTTTTGTCGATAACAAAGTATACGAGATATACAATAAAAAATGAAAGTAGGAGCCAATAATTTTATTGGGCACTAAAGATTGAACCGAACTTAACAAAACTCTATATGTAAATTAGCATTAATTCTTCCATGATTATAAGCTATATTAATTTTTTTTAGTTTCGAACGAGAGTGGGAGTTATAAGGGAGGCCTGAATAATAAATTCGCGATATTTTATTTTCTATTTGTTTTTAGGCAAACGTGCACATAACAGAAGTTGTTTTTTTTTGTGTTAGTAAAAGTAGCTTTTGTTTTAAACATAATATTGTTAAATTTAACATCCTAATCACTTGTAATATCATGCAGGACAACGTCTGTCGGGTCCGCTACTATTTTATATATCATTTCAAACATGATGTATACTGTATTATTTTAATAGACTTGGTTAAGTGTTGCAAGAACGTGTATATATATATATATATATATATATATATATATATATATATATATATATATATATATATAGTTCTTTTGTTTTTGAAGCGTAAATAAGTTACTGTTAACGTGGTTTCCCTTTACAACTTCAAATACTTGGGTAAATGAACGGCATACCATCATCAACTTCCTGTGCTCTGCTGGCCTCAAATTGTTTCAGTTTGATCGATACCATATTTTAATTTTTATCTAAAATTAAAGGAAAAGTTCATTTTTAGCTGAAATCAGATTGCAATGAGAGTAATAAACAACAACTGTTGTCCTTCACGTTTTTCTTTAACTGGAAATGATTTTTTAAAAAAATATCTGTGTCAACCTCCCACCCCCAGTCTTATTATTTCCGCTCAGCCACCCTCTCATGGTCAGCTTAAATTTCAAGTCCTTTATATCTAAACTTCTTATTATGGAATAATATTATGCCAAATGATATCATCAGTATCTCATTCAAAGTCTTAACTTGCGGAACACCTGGTTGAGGGGCATTTATCATTATAATTGCTCTACGAAACCATCGTTTTCGAGATAGATATACCAAAAAAAATGGGGAGGAACTTCAAGAACATTGGAGTTCTGTATAAGATAAAAATATAGATAACTTTTTTAATTTCTAGTCTATCAGTTCAATTGAAGATTGCAAAATACTGACACGGCGGCTGTAAGGATAATAAGGGAATTTCACAAATGCTTGAGTCGATGAAAAAGGCAATAATGATGGATTAATTGAATTGTTGCCTCTCAACTGAAGTGGTTCAAGAGCTCTTGCCGTGGGTGCATGATGGAGTGGATAGCTGGAATTCTAAAATGCAGAAATGGCGGGACTCTCTTCTTGCTATCTGTTAGCTCATTCTCATCAAACAGCTTGCGCTTAGGCCGCTGTGTGTTTTCGAATCAGGTATACTCGAAGATACTCTCTGATAAGCCCATGGCCAAATTCAAGAACTTTTTTATTATTCAATCCTTCAAATGGAAAACTTTTCTTTTTAAAAATACTGTTGCCGTTTTACAAACAAATTTAGATCGTACAATGGAGGGTTTAGATGTGGGCTCTAGGAATTAGAGACGTGGGAAATAGGAATTTATTTAGTGACGAACTCATTAAACAAAATCCTTAGTCCCAACTGGCAAGAAAAGAGCGGTAACCTTCAGATAATCCGTCCTGAATACCCTAGTTACAAGAAATAATCGCAAACTAATTACTTTTATGTTCATATTTATTTTTAGCTGGTGGTGAGGGTGATGAATGGTTAATCACAAAACTTTTTTATGGCTCCTCACAATTTTATTTCTTATAAAACGCTGAGCGCTTTCGGGGACTAAATCTCCATCCTCAGAGCGTCAGAGCGTAGGGCAATCCTATAGACTGCCCTGACGCTCTGAGGATGGGGATTTAGTCCCCGAAAGCGCTCAGCGTTTTATAAGAAATAAAATTGTGAGGAGCCATAAAAAAGTTTTGTGATTAACTACTTTTATGTTACCTGATTGGATTAACTACCAAAAGAAAACTGACAATCTGTTTATACCAGAAAGGACCATTTCATGCAGAAAAATACAAGTCTTAAATTTCGTGAATAGAAACCATCTTAGATTTGATCACTTATAAATATATTTTCAATTGTACTACTACAGTCCCTCCATGGAATATGCCGTGCACCCAATATTAGAGTTTATTTGTAAGAAGAAGTACGTTTACCAAATCCCATCACTCTCAACTGATTGTGAACCTTCTCATTCGTATTTTAAGGTAAAAATACCTTTAAAGGCATCCATTTTTAAGCCCTAACTTATACTTAATAAATTTTTCACACATGATAATATCTGCTAAGCCTCATGTGATTTACCTAAGTAGGCAACATTGGTCGTAAGAGCTATTCACGAATCTGGAAATACTTCTAGAAAATTGAAGAAGTATCGAATTAAGGAAAATCGTTACAAAATTTCTATTGAATTATGTGAACAGAGGTAGAAAAAATGTATTTGTTATTGATCGGTTGGTGATCAATGTGAAGGAGTTCAAAGTTCAGTCTCAACGCTCGTGTGTGTGTGTGTGTGTGTTTGTGTGTGTGTGTGTGTGTGTGTGTGTGTTTGTGGGAGTGAGCATATGGCTATGTCAGGGAGCGTGCTTCGTACACAGTTACTTGTTGTTATATTCAGATGAATTTATTTTTAATCTCTCTCTCTCTCTCTCTCTCTCTCTCTATATATATATATATATATATATATATATATATATATATATATATATAAAATTGTAACCTCTGTCTATACATTGATTTTTTTCTCAAAATATCACGATGCTTTTTCGTTTCACATGTCATAGACACCATAACTGCATTTTGTTTCTTTCATGTATGTTTGTTTGTTTGTTACCTTTTCACGCATAAACGGCTGAACCGAATTTTATGAATATTACTGCTATTCCAACTTAGACTTTAGGCTATATTAATATTCTCCGAGACGAACAGGAAAAAAATGTACATAACAACATTTATAGAACATTGCATTTGCAATAAGATTGGTTCTACAAAATTTTTCGATCGCATAATAACGGAGAAATTAAGAATTTTCGAAATTCTCCCCTTCTAAACCTCCCCCTGATCCGATTTCAGCCATTTACGAACTTGATCTTTCTTTTTGTATAAAACGATTATATATCAAGGTTGGTAACGATAAGACAAAAATAGCGACCGCTAGAGCGGTAACAGACAAATATATATATATATACCCGGGCGATATAAAATCGTTCATAAAACAATAATTAAAATCACAATTACACACACGCATGTATATATTTTTATTTTTCAACAATATTTTAAGCCAGTTTTAAGTCCACTCTCATAGGTACGTGATTTTTCTTTAAAGCACCGATTATTGGGTGTAAACTATGAGAGTTCTATACTAAATATATCAATTTCATAAGGAGATAAGGGACTAATAAAATTTAATTAAATTATTTAATGACGTCGACTTTTTACAACTAAGGCTAATTGAGAAGGGTTTTCCACAGGTTACCCTTTGCCCCTCCAATAAATTCCTTTACCGAGGCGGGAATCAAACTGGTCACTCTGGGTTTACCATAGAGGTTAAAGGCAACGCTTTAGCTCTAACCATGGCTGACCTGAGCCCCAAATGGCTATTAAAACTCGCCTAAAAACCTTAAACAACCCGATGAGCAAAGTCTAAAGGTGTAAAGGAATTAAGTTGAAATGGAAAGGTTGATTTATCAAGGGTTTCTCTTTTTTAAGTTTCATTAAGTAGTCGTCTGTCTATCAATGACAATTAAAGGGAATTAATACGCGCCTATTAGCCGTTTAGAAGAATGCAATTATATGAGAATTGCCACTATCAGAAACGCCGACAAGTGTTTCACGACTACATAACACTTAAACACTTACCAAACCAATTACCTGTTAACATGAGTAATATCAGCTACCACATTGTGCTGGATTGCCTCGTTTAATTGATTACACCAATCACAGCTCTTAACCGCGACCACGGAGATAGTTCGGCCCATTCTGTAATTGCAATACTACAATAATTTAGGATAACTGGCTCTAGAGCCAGGCAGCAAATCCTCGAGAAGGAATAAAGTAAGGGAATCGATCTTTTTCTTTTTTGTCAGGGCCGAATCACGTAAAAATAATGAAAATACGTCTTATTAAAAATTTTGTCAATAGCTGGTGATCATTTATTTATTTAATTTGGAGTATTCGCTATATTGTTTATAAACAAATTGAACAATAACTTTAGGGGAAAAAAGTAAACTAGGAACAGTACAAATATCAAAGTATTGCTAAAAAGGCATAAAAAAAAGATGAACAGTCAACAAAAAGAAAATACCAAATTAATAAATAATTCATAAATTGAATAAATAGCTGATGCCACGCAAACACGTTAAAAGGAAGTAATATATTCTAATGAAAATTGAACAAAAAAATAAATTAAAATACTCTGTACAGTCTGATAAAAATTATAAACTCCATAAACATTTGAAAAAATATATAAAGGATTATAAGTTAAGAGCAAATAAAGATGTTATATAGGAGTCATGAAACAAACAAAAATAGTACATTATTGAATAAAAATGTATAGTCTTATGATGTTGGAGTATTATGTTAATGTATGAACAGTGGCTCAGGTTAGCAATGTGAGTTAAATTGGTGGCTTTAATCTCACATAGTAAACCTAGAGTGGCGATTTCGAATCCCGCCCGGGAAATACGAATTTATTTAGTGGCGAACTAATTAAATCAAATCCTTAGTCTTACCCTAGCTACAACAAAATGGTAACTCGAAGACAACCCGTCCCAATTAGCCATAGTAGGAAAAAGGAGAGGTTAATAAATAATAATAATAATGTATGGAGTATTCATTGCCAGTAATTCGTTCAAGACATGTGGTTTTTGTTAGATATAACCTCGATGACATTCAGTAAGTAAGTTTTTGACTATTAGTTGTACATTGCAAGTCAGACAAATTGCAATAATTTTTCTTTTTATCAAATTTGCGTGTTTTATAATCTTATTTAATACAGCATCGCCCCATCTTGTCGTATGTTCATCAATTTTTCTCTTCTTCTTAAATGCCAGTTTCCTTTCGAAATATATTAATTTTTAGCAGATTTCTCTTAAGGGAAATCAGCTATTGAGGTTGTAATCATGACGTGATTTTTGAATGTAATAAACCACATTATTCAAAACTTAAATACCAATTATTGCCTTTAAGGGACCTTCATTATACGAGATACATGTAAATATATTCTGGTGACTCCCCGCCCCTGTCTTAAGTTTTTGGATAAAAATTATTCTGATTCATTATAAATTACAGTAATAGTATATAATAACTATAGTAAATAGTTTTGAATCAAATTAATACTTTATATTCAGATATATTTCAGTAATTGTTTTCTGAGAGTTGAGAAGTTGGTAGAACTGTTTGTTTACATTTCAGACGCTTCCCATCATGAGGTTTGTTATTATCGTTTGTATTTATACCCTTAGTATTCACTGTGGCGTTGTGTTGCTGGTATGTAGATTTATCTATTGTTAAACTGGAAATCTGCTTAGTTACGCAGCCCCTGCGTGACGGACTTTTGTTGTTGGAGGTTACATTAAAATGCCTGTCACCTTCACATCGACTTTACTTGAGTGTTTAGTACTCCTGGGGCTCAAACCTTCATTCTCAGTGATAATTCAGCCCCCGACATCCGAAGAGTCGGGGGAAAGAGGTTTCACCTCTGGAAGTTGAAAACTGTCAGTTAAAGCTTTTGTGAAGGATATATACTTCCTAATTACCACCAGCTGTTGCATACTATACACAGGACTGTTGTCCTTCACAAGGCAGTGGAATTCAAAACCTAAAGTATTTATATCAAATTAAGTTCAGATCGTTTAGTGCATTGATATACGTGAATGAAAGCCAAATATAATGTAGTATACAATACTCTATAGTTTCAAGGCATACCTAAGGTATTTTCGAGGCTTCGTTTATTTCAACCGACAGTATTCTCTGAATATAAACTACTTTGGAAATTTGTAGACATGAGTTTGAAATAAAAGATAAAACACGAGATATACTGAAAGTTTGAACAATACCTTTAGTGATTTTGATAACAAGGTAGCAACCAAATATGTTTATAAAATGTTTCGATTGGAAACACAGGGGCGTGGATGTGAACGATTTTTTGGACCTCCCTTACAACCCCGCTCTTTGATTATGGCAACCTCTTTAAACTGCAAATTTTATATGGGTACTCTGAAAAGTTTAATTCTTAATCATTTTATTCATTTAATTATTTATTTACTAACGTCCACTTTTTGCAACTAAGGCTAATTGGGACGGGTTCTCTACAGGTTACCACCCTTTTCTAGCCAGGGTGGGACTAAGGATTTTACTTAATGAATTCCGTCACTAAATAAATTTCTATTGCCCAGGCGGGAATCGAACTCGCCAGTCTAGGTTTACCATGTGAGATTAGGGCCAACGTTTACCTCACATGGCTAACCTGAGCCCCGTATTCATTTAAAGTAAAAGTTGAAGGCGATAGATTGTGAGCGAATAACCTCAAGTTATGAATATTAAAGAATATAATATTTTGCTGGAAAGTTAGTTATATCATAATTGGTTTTAAAGGCGCCCTAAAGCGGTCGGCTTGAATCATTAGCCGTTGAAAAGCCCATGTTGAATATGGTGTTTAAATGACTGTGTAAATCGGGGACAGCTATGAGAGATATGGCCACTAAATCCTCCATTGTTCCAGTTATCTTGTATTTGAATCTGGGCGAAACCATCCCTTGGCCATAAACATAATCGGATAGGTTTCACAATCGCATTTTCAGCCTTCCTCTCTTTTTATATCATCTCCACGTGCAAACATTTCTCTTTGATGAGCTTTTGTGTCGTTAAAACTCGTCCAATTAACAAAAACCCTTTATGATTGAATACTCCCTGGCATGAGGTTTGTAAAATGCAATATACACTATCTTTAACGTTTAATATTATCTTCAGGAATGCTTGACTTTAAACTAAAATCAAATCAAGTTGACACAGCTGCCCAGATAGCTAGTCAAAATACAAGAGAAAATGGCGGGTGCCATAATGATCAGCTGACTGTGAAGTCTATTATCAGATAAAATAGTGTATTAATATGAATTATCGATTTAAAGAAAGTTACAGTTACGTTAAAGATGAATAACACAAAGCGCAATATTTAAAAAATAGAATTTTCTCATTCTCTCGAAAATTGTTATTTAAGTGGAGAGCAGTTCCTTGAAAAACACGTTGAACAACGTTCCAAAATTATGGAGCTAATAATTAAAATAAAACAGCTTTGTTGGATCATGAACTAAAGTGCAATCACAGGTTCGGCTTCATATATTCCACCATTTTTGAGAACGGCTAATTAATTATGAAAGAAGCTAAATTGACACAAAACCAAAGAAAATATACAACTTATTATAAAAAGACAGAAAATTTAAAATAAATTACTGAAATTTGAAACAAATTGTTTAAAAATGTTTTTGGTCGCCTCATAGCATTGCAATTTTTGATGTCTTTCTCTAAGCCCAGCCCCTCTTCCTGGCCCGATTTCAGTCATTATCAAACTTCATCTAAAGCTTTAAATGTAACGAAAATTGCTTCTATCGGTCGCAATAACGGACAGATATCTCTGTATATCGCGCAAACGCACATAAATACACACACGCACACACCAACACACACACACACACACACACACATATATATACATACATACATACATATACATATATATATATATATATATATATATATATATATATATATATATATATATACATGATTGGATTTCATTTCTGTGATCATCTGTGGTTGTTTTAATCTTTAGATGGAATTTTGAGAAAGATTTGATAAATTGAGATTTGACGATGCCGAACGCTGATTTTCCATAAGGAAAATATGCTGAAATGAATTGTCAAACATTCTGAAAAAGGGGCAGGATACACTGGAATGCTCAGTGATAAACATTCTATCTTTACTAATTTAATTATTTTAGCAATTCCCACTGAGAGCTATTTTGACGACCATAAATAATAAATTCAGCCTTTCCATAAAGATGGCGAGAACTGATTTTCCTCTTTGCCCACATGTATTCAGAATCTAGTAAACAACCCCTGAATGATGCGGCAAAACCTTTTGAGTGCTCTTAGACTAACGTAAAATACTTGGGGGAGGCCAGGAGTATTGTCTATCCAGCTCCATTAAGGGAAATACATTTAGATAATGAGAAAGAAATATATAAAAGGTGCTATAAAATATAAACCGATTATTAAAATTAAGGCTTTCACAGAAAAAATCCCATTTCCTCCCTCGGAAATCAAGCTCTGAGCCAAACCATCTTAATAAAAGGAACTTGTTCTAGAGTTAATCAAAAGGCTAAAGGTAGATGGTAATCTTGTCAGTTTTCCTCGTTCTCTGTCATATTTTGGTGGAACTACAGATCAAAGATATCTACATCTTTAGTAGAGTAGCTACTCAATTGCCTCCGATGTTGAATGAAGAAAGATGTCCAAGTTAAAAGCATCTAGTTTTTTCACCCCTGGCCATCTCGGCCCCTATCTGCATAGAGAGTTAATCATAAATCATTTATTACAGCTATCAATGTTTAAGCTATTTTCTCCCATATTCCTCATATCACATCCCTAGAAATAAGCATGGATTAATGAGTAAGAACTGGAACCTCCCCCTCATAATAATCCTTCAGAGTCTATCATTTGATTATTCTTTTTTGAACTAAACATGACCTCCGTATAATATTTTTAAAGCATTAAAAGAACCCTACAGTGGCGTAAACTAAGAATTATAGAGCGGCGCAAAATATGTTTTATTCAAATATTAATGGCATAATGATGATGCCATTACACATTCTATATTTTTTCTCCCTTCAAATTAAACCTTGACATAATATCTGTCGACCGAATAAAATGACAGGGTGGATATTTACAGGCTAAACTAAATTCGCAAATAACTCTGCTTTCATTTGGGTCTATCAGTATGATTTTTAAGTTAAGAGTTAGTTATACATGTTCAGATGCCTCCTTCAATCAGTCTCAACACCTGCGGATCATGTTTTGTATATATATGATTTCATCATTAGTTTCACAAGAAATATTTGATTTTCTATTCCCTAAATCCTCATCTTGCTAATTCGATTTTAGCCATTAATGAAACTAGTTTTATGTGCAACATTTTAATATCGAAGGGTGTTTCTAGCTGACAGATGTATGTAGTATACCTATATCAGAAAAATGTGTACAGTCCATAATATTCATATACGTGTATACATTTTAATTTTCCTCATTTTCAATTATATTAGTTAGGGGGTCAGTCTAAATTTTAAGAACCTTTTTTACATTTCGTCTTGACTCAATAGCTTCTTTCTCAACCCCAATTACTTATTTCTCCTCTGGGAAATACGCTAAAATATTGCATAAATATACTTCTTAGTAGCGTCAATTGCAAATGGCTCTAAGGATCAAAATGTGATTCCATTTTTATTCTTGGAGATTGAACGCATTCTGAAACCGCGTTTGAGGCAGTGTTTCTTGATCAGCAATCTATTGAGACATTTTTATGTGAACATTTTCGTCTACAATTAGCAGTTAAATACCGGTGTGATACATAGTGGCTTTGTAAATTCCATTATAAATCATTCTGAGATATTAATTTGATCATTCTTCTTTTATCTGTTCATTCATATTAAAGAACATTTACTAACGAAGTACCAAGTTAAACAAATTTGTTGTACACATTTTTGAGGCTGGTGATGTTTCCCACTTAAACGGAATAATGGACCTCCTACTGGTTTTTAGCAGATTTCCCTTAAGGGAAATCAGCTATTGAGGTCGTACTCACGACACAAGTTTTGAAAAATTTCCTCAAATGTCCATCGATCCTACCTAGGAGATGACGAAAATGAGGTCCGTTCAAAATTATATCAATATATATATATATATATATATATATATATATATATATATATATATATATATATATATATATATATATATATATATATGTATGTATATATATAAATAAATATATATATATATATATATATATATATATATATTTGTCTGTTAACGCTCTAGCGGTCGCAATTTTTGTTTGATCATTACCAAAGTTCATATTTAATCGTTTTATGTAAAAATAAAGATCAAGTTCGTTAATGGCTGAAATCGGACCAGTGGGAGGGGGGGTTTAGAGGAGGGATTTTTGAAAATTCGAAATATCTCCGTTATTATGCATCGGATCGAAAAATTGTAAAGAATCAATCTTATTACAAATTAAATTTACTATAAATATTGTTTTATACATTATTTCTATTAACCGAGATATTTGCATTTGTATTGTGTGTGGTCGGCAGGAGTCGGCTATGTTCGGCACTTTCCGCCGAGAGCTAGTGCGGCCGTTTTCGTAACTATTCGTCCCTCGTGAATTGGTTTAGAGATTCCTTACTATTGCTGCCTTTATTAGGCAGATTTCTCTATTGTAAAACTTCACGTGGGAAATCTGCTTAGTTTACGCAGCCCCTGCGTGACGGACGTTTATATGATAAGGATCACAATTTTCTGGTGAATCGTGAGATCAATAGGGTTGTTGTGCTGAGAAGAGTTTTCGAAAAGGCCATGGCTGAACGTGGCCGAAAATATAGAGAGTAAATAATGTAAATAGAGAAATAAATGTATATTGCCTGAACATTCAAATTTTCGGGGATGTAGGTGGTCCATTCACAGGCGGAATCTTAAAGAGGAAAATGGTAACATTAGCGTACTATTGTACCATGTGGGAAATCTGCTTACTTTAACAATGAATTGGCCTGTGATAACGGAAATATTTTAACTATTAGCAGATTTCCCTTAAGGAAAATCAGCTATTGAGGTCGTACTCATGACGCGAGTTTCGAAAAATTTCTTCAAATGTCCATCGATCCCACCCAGGAGGTCCGTTCAAAATGATATATATATATATATATATATATATATATATATATATATATATGTCTGTTAACGCTCTAGCGGTCGCAATTTTTGTTTGATCGTTACCAAACTCGGAATTTAATCGTTTTATGTAAAAAGGAAGATCAAGTTCGTTAATGGCTGAAATCGGACCAGTGGGAGGGGGGGTTTAGAGGGGGGATTTTCGAAAATTGGAAATATCTCCGTTACCATACGTCGGATCAAAAAATTGTATAGAACCAATCTTTTTTCAAATTAAATTTACTATAAAAATTGTTCTATACATTCTGTATCTTTAATATTAACCGAGATATATGCATTTGTATTGTGAGTGTGCAAGGCTATGTTCGGGAGTTTCCGCCGAGCGCTAGTGCGGCCGTTTCACTAACTATTCGTCCTCGTGAGAATAGGTTACTACGACTGTTATTGTTAGGCAGATTTCTCTATTGTAAAACTTCAAGTGGGAAATCTGCTTAGTTTGCGCAGCCCCTGCGTGACGGACTTTTTTATTTTGCCTTGTATGCGTGCATGTATACTGTAGAGTAGAAGACCAAGCGTCCCTATACCTATTTTAAATAGTGCTTGAAGATAGTTACAATTTTAATCATCAAACTGCGAGCAGAAATTATACACTTCTTCCTGTGTATGAATTTTTTCTGCAACTACTTTTCTTCCACGACTAAGAGCTATACTATCACACACTCACACGTACACTGTGATAAACGTTCGGGCCGTTATTTTTATTGACTGATCACAGTCTTAAATGTACATCTATACTTTAAATAGCTAGACTGTTAAATGATTTCCACTAATTAAAAAATCGGAATACCTCATTGCTATAAAAGAGTTTCAGTTCACAATAAAGTACTAACCAGTTGTTAAAGAAGCCAAGCAGCACCAATACCGAATAAAATAAAGTAACAAATATAGCGATTACATTAGATTAAGAGTTCTTCCATTCTACATATTTTTGCAGCCTATTTACTTTAGAAGAAAAAAAAAGTACAAAAAAAAAAAACACATTGTAAGAATAAAGCACACTGCTAGATAATGAGTGCAATGTTAGAAAGTAAGTAGCTGTATTCAATAAAAGCGTGCAAAGATAACCTTCTGCAGAGATGTTAGTAGTACAAGTGTTTAAACATGCATCCATCAAAGGTACCGCTCTCTAACGTTTCCTTTATATTTAACTTCCTCAGTATTTGCATACACTGTTCTCATGCTTGTTAGTGAGCTTAATTATTTCTGTTTCATATTTTTCAACATTATTCAAGACATATTTTTATAAATCATGTCTCTTGACTTGTCAGAGTTTTGTTCAAAGTCCTTCAGCCATGTTACATTTGTCTAATAAGCATGCTTTCTCGATTTCCTTAAAATTAATAAGCTCTTATTAGCAGCCAATTTCTTTTTACATCATGCATTTGTAACTCTATCTAAACTTTTCCATGCTGTTTTGCTAACTTGTTTCTGTTTGAATTTTTCTTTTATTTTATTGTTATTATCTACTCTTTTTCTATTTTTTTTTTCTTGCATTCACTTATTCTTTTTGCTTCGGTTAGTTGTGCATATTAATAATCTTTATTACCTGACAGGGGATAGTTCTCTGCTGCAATCTCCTGGTGTACTTCCACCAAAAGACAACTCCCGGCTTGGTTGTTGCCTCCATGGTTCGGAGGTGCTCCGAAGGTGGACCACGCTAACGTGCCCACCCCTGCAACAAACAATAAATTGATCAATCCTGCAAAAATATTTTTTTTTTCTTCGTGTCAGTACTTCCAAAAACCGTCTGCAGTCGGGTAAAGCTGAAAATTAAATGTTAATATTACTTCGGAGATTCTTAGCTGTTATGAAACTATAGCAAGCTTGTTGATTAACAATCCCTTTTCTAAATTGGTTTTAAAAGTATAATTCTCTTCCTTGAAGAGCCAGTAATTATATAGAACCATGAGAACAATTTCAATTTAAAGCTGGTAGACCTTAATAATCATGAATAGAATATTCTTCATTATGTTCATCACCGTTTCTAAGACGAATGCTAGACTAAAGAAAGCTGTTTAAACATAATGCTCTTTTCTTTTTTCCTTTCCTTTTTCTGAGATTTTCTATAAAGATTTTTCTTTAGTCCATGCATTACGGAAGTAATTTAAATTGATATAACAGCTTTCATGCCGACATCATCTCCTAACGTATTCAAATATTAAAAATGCTGCTTGCTAAACTGTTGAAAAATTAATATTCATTATCAGTAGCACAGAATGTAATATCAGAGTACCAGGGGGTGACGGTGGTCCAGTGGTACAGAAATAGATTACTAAGTTTTTCGAGCGGCGGGAAAACACTAAATTTCATTTATGAGGCAATTGAATACCTACTTGAATAAATAATATTTGGTCTTTAATGCCAAATCTTCGGGGCTGTGAGTGCGTTAAGTTGATAACTTGACTTCCCACTTCCGTGGTGGTAGTGGTCCTTCATGGGCTCTTCATGACCCAAAACTTTTCTTTTGATTATCAATGAAAACCTAAGAGGAATTCACCACATAAGGGTGGCTAACGAAAGTATCTCGAGTTTCAATAAACTGCTGAAGAAGAGTGTAGAGAATTATTGAATTATGCGAGATTATCCCAGAGCAATTGTAGTCTTGATAATGAGCATTCTTCGAGATAGTATTCAGATTGAAAATAGGCATACAGGTACTACAGTTGTTTTCTATCTAGCCATTTAATGCGTTTGAATTTTTTTAAGCAATTAACATGAAGATTTTTCAAATAGCAATACTTTTGATCGTCAAATGAAGGCCATATTACTAAAATGCCACCTATACATGCCTGTAAACAACTATGCCACGAGATAATCAAACACGCGAGTGTAACAAACTAATTACAGACTATTCAACAACATAAATACGGAAACTCTCAAGAAAGTGCTCCGTACAACTATTATCGAGGCTTGAGGATAGTGACTTCACAACGAAAGTACTCGACAATTAGCCAGTAATGACGGAATTTCACGATAGATTTGATCATAGCAACACTTTTAGTTTTTGAACTCATTTCAGATTTTCCATAAAGCTGGAATTTTTATTGTTTAACCCGAAAATACTACTGATAATCACCTTAGACATAATACAGTGAATCATTTAAATCTACTTTATTTTAAGAATACGGTAAATATAGAATAATCAATGCTTAGAGTCTATTGGGTAATAAGGTGTTTGACCATTTCACCTTTTCGGACATTATTTTTTCAAGCTAGACCACTGGAGAACAGTAAAGTTCAAATGTAACCGGTACCCGTTTCAGAAGTTCTGGGTAGAATTTTACTCAAGGACTCTAAGAAGACGATTGTTGGGAAACCACAGCACTAGTTCATAGTTAATCACTTATTTTATTCCAAGAATTTCGAACACGAATTCGATTCATGTTATCATTACGACAGGTATTAAAATTACGACACAAAATAAAACATGAATTCCGGGCTGGCTTGAGCGAATTTGTGGAAACATATGTATTTACCGAAGTTATTGCCACAATGTTCATTGGGGTGAGAGATTTTTATTTTACGAAAAACGTTTATCAATTAACACCTACATGATTAAATAAGAATGTTATCAATCTTTAAATAGGCTTGTAAACCCATGTGTATGTGGTGACATTCAAAATAAACGATTTCCAGGGTAGTCCTCTTCCAGGGTTGTACAACTCTTAAAAACCTCTGTATAGCCTTCAAAGCAGAGCAGAGATGGAGTACTATGAACTAATGCCGCTATAAACAGAGCTGACTTCTGATGTCCTCGTAATTAGAGGATGTAAGCAGAGAACCGTAAATAAAGGACTTAGTATAGAAGACCTTTGTCCCAGATCCCACAATAGGCTCCTTGCCATTCACGTGTTCCAACGATATAGGAGTTATATGACCAGTTTCATAGTGGGATTAAAAATCACGACAGATAAATCTTTGAAACATCGAATAAAAAACAAAAAAAAAGAAGACTTTTCCCCAATTTGTTTGACTCAAATATCACATCATTATCATTCCTTAGCTATTAATGAGATATCTATTGAAACTATGCTTTTCCGGAAACGGTTTTTGTTCAAACCGGCGGTAAATTTGTTTAAGTAGCAATAGTTAATCTAATGAAACAGCAATAATTAAAATCATCTTGCTTTCATATCATCGATAACATTTTAACATCATAATGTATTTGATTTCCCGAGCAATTAGCGCCCGTGTGGATGTGTCAGCTACAATCTCACGTTTGATTTACTCTTTTTGACGTTTTAATTTGTACCATTGAATATGGAAACATGACATGGAAAGGTCAAGACCGTCTTGAACGCTAGAGACCAAATCAAGAGAAAGCTCGCATTACACCCTACGAAACCCATCCAAGAAGTCACTGACTTCGTAACATATTTCTAAACATTTCGAAATTCTGGCTTGACCTTACTTTGGAAAATATAACAAAAACATAGAAACAAAAAAAAAAGACATTAATGTTCAGCATAATCATATTGTGAGTGACTTTTATATATATATATATATATATATATATATATATATATATATATATATAATTTGTGTTTAATATAAGTCGGTCTGATTGACAACAAGTATTCAATATTTTGCACTCTTTTATAATGCCACTACAGTTATCTTTTGAGTCTTGTAATTGAAAAAAAATACTTTACTACGATGTCACGAGGTTCTTGCGTCTATCCAGAGTTTTCTTATAATCATAACTATTTCACATATGAACAATTTCTTATGAACAATTTCACTTAGAAAATTGCTAAGAGCGTCTAAGATCTTAAATATCTATGATTTTTGGACTTGTGGAATGAAATGGCTAAATAAATACATCTCCATCTAGATAATTATAAATATAACTTTGTACCTCAGAAATTAAATAAGAAAGAAATACTTAATATGAATAAATAATCAAATGGAAAATGACTGCAAATGAATCCTTTCATATTTTAAATATAAGGAAATAACGTTCATGATCGAAAGTCACATTTTATTCTAAATTAGAAAAATCATTCTACAGAAAAACAATAAAACAAACTCTGAAATCGGCCAATGACATAAGCAAAAATATTATCCAATATATATAAATTAATTAGTATACATAAATGTATTTCGACTCAAGACCATATAGATGTTGTAATTATTTCATTTTTTTTGTTTTTAATATTATGTATATATATAAACCTAAGTACACTACGCCAATGAATAGAGTTCAAATTTTTAATGTTTCCCAGGAATTACTATGCAAATCAACAAGCTCAACTTTTAATATTTATATTTGAGTTACATTATAATATAAACAGTAGGTTGATTATCCATACTGTGGTAGTTCAAATCCAATAAAAACGTTTTGGAGAATGAAAGCCAAATATGCAAAATTGAAAGGCAAATAAAAGATATAAAAGAGGCCTTCATGACATATAATTATAAGCATATTTAAACAGGTTATAAACTTGGGGTTAAACGATATTTTTTTAAAAGAAAAAAAAAGTTGTTGACTTACAATTAAACAGAAAAGAGGTAGAAATGATAATTCTCTCGCCTTGGCACACCAAACCCTGGTGTACTTTTGACCTTTACATTTTCAATTTAGCCCTCATTATGAACGGAGTAGGACTTTATCGATACTAACTCGAATATTAAAATATTAGCTAAGCTAATTATTGAATTAGAGATACATTGCTTAATTTATGACAAATAGAGTTGTTTTACTCCGTAAGTTGTAAATCATGACTCTGGTTTAAGTTTTAAAAATGATTTCTTTGTTAGGCATAATTATTTCGTAGGTATCGATGACGATTATTGCTATTAGAACTATTCTGTTACCATTCCATGAAATCTTATCGAGCGTTTTACATTTGAAAAAATAAATATCTATCTACATCTATAAACATCTAAGAAAGCAATGTTACAAATGATATTTCTGGCAGCAGTTTGATATGTTTAATGAAATAAATGAAGTAGATGGGTATATCTTGGGGATCTTATCACATTATTCTGATACAGTGGGACTAAGTGAACTATTCTGTTTTCAGATTATTATCCCATTGATTTGAAAAAATAAAATAAAACCATATTCTTCATTAGGAAGGACATAATGGATACCAAAAAACCACAATCGTTCTTCTAATTCTTCCAACTAACACTGTACCACTGTAAATTTTCTATAAATTGTATTTTCTACTTATGAAGGAGCTAAGAACTTAAATGTTTAGCATCCTTTACTAGATACTAATATTTTCTTTTTAGTATCGCTGGGCCAGATACTGTCATTATTCACTTTTCGACATGACCGAGCCGACTAACATCACACAAAAACTAAGTACTTCGAATCAATATCATAGGCGGATTTATACATTCGTAAAAAATCAAACGAATAAAACGTTAGTAAAATAAAATTTAAAATGAAATTGTGAACTTCTTAATAATATTATATATACAACTTCACTTTATCCAATTACCCAGACATTTTTCAATTAATGTTTGAGAGGCATTATATTTTGTGTTTTAATAAATCTGGAGTGTAATTATAAAACTTATTTAGTTATAGAGTTCAGATTATTAAATAATTTAAAACTGTCGACTGAAGAAAATGAAGGATATGACGTCTTAAAAACTAGAACTCATTAATTTAATTTTCCATCTCTGGGAGAGTCTTTTCCTGTTCCACCCTTTTCTTCGTAGAAGAACAAAACCATGTATAGTTAAATCTCTGGTAAATGAGGAATAAAAGGTTCATTTAAAAATTCGTATAACTTGACACACACACACACACACTTATATTTAATAAAAATGAGAAACTTCTAAACGATGCATTGAAGCATTGGCAAGAAATGAAAAGTCCTTCAAACAGAAGTTCTGAATACATATGAAAATTTAATTTCAAATGAGTCAAGGTGTTTTTTTTTTGTATTACAGGAAAATAAGGACACTGATTAAAGATATTCAAGTTTAATCAGTGTCCTTATTTTATATTGTCTACATTAATAATTGAAATTGTTTTTTTATCGTTTATCAAAAATCTGAAAAACAAATTTCGATTTGACCAAAAAAATCTAATCTTTAAATTCCGGAATCTATCCACATCTTCGTTCTTCCCATTTACTTTCAAGAACAGAAAATGACAATATGGGTTCGGAAAGACTAAGTCTAAAACTAAGTTAAATAATGTACCTTACACGAGGGGGTGCTAAGTAATACCTACCATAAAGTTTTCCCATTAATTTAGACAGTTTTAACTGATGACAAATTTAATTTCTATCGTGAATAACTATTTAATGCCTTCCGTTACATTCCTTGCTCACCAGCTACTCTTCAACAGAAGCTAATTTTTTTAGCAGATTTCCTAAGGGAAATCAGCTATTGAGATCGTACTCACGAGCGGTTTTCGAAACATTTTCTCAAATATCTATCGATCATATCCTGGAGATATCCAGGATTTTCTGTTAAAGCTCTAGCGGTTGTCTGTATTTTTGTTTGTTACCAAACTCGATATTGAAACGTTTTATGTAAAAATGAAGATCTAGTTCGTTTATGGCTAAAATCGGACCGATTGGAGAAAGGGAGAATTCCGAAAATACGAAATATCTCCGTTGTAATGCGTTGGCTCGAAACATTTTATAGTATCAATCTTTAAGCAAGTGCGATGTTCTACAAATATAGTTAGTTATATACATGTTTTCTTTATATTGAATATTATCCGAGATATTCCAATATTTTAGTTGTCGGCCATCAGTAAACCCCACTCCTACTCATGCCATATTTACAATAAGCTGTTATACTCGTATTATGAAGCACTTTATTTGAAGCCTAAATACCAAATATTGTTCTCATTGAACTTTTACGTTTTCAGATAAATGCAAATACGTGACGCACGCGGGTAATCTGCGTAGTTAACGCAACCCCTTTGTGACGGACAATTTCATCTATGGCATTTTTTCGTTTTAATGTGTTCCATTAGTAAATATACATTTTGGAATAGAGTTATGGCTATTTGGGGGGTTTAAGTGAATATGATACTACTTCTGGAACTAAAATTGTTCATCTGTTTTATGTTGTTGAAACTACCAATTCGACAAATTAAAATGCGATTCCGCCTGGAGCACAATAGAGGAAAGGAACCTTTTGTTTTTGGCGCGCTAATAACATTAGTACCGTGAACGTGTTAACGAAACTCAAATTTCTCAAATTTAGAGAAGTAATAAAAAGTCCGTCACGGAGGGGCTGCGTAAACTAAGCAGATTTCCCACGTGAAGGTTTACAATAGAGAAATTTCACGAGAGGCGAGCAATCAAGGAAACGGCCGAACGAGCTTTTGGCGGGAAAGTCACCCGTCCGTTAGCCGTCGATTTAATGAAAATGCAAATATCTCAGTTAATATTCAAGATAGTGAATAAATTTATATAACAATATTCATAGTAAATGTAATTTGCAATAAGATTGATTCTGTACTATACTGTATTAAGTTTTCGATCCGACGTATAGCAACGACTATATTTCGCATTTTCGAAAATCCTTCCCTCTAAACCCCCCTCCCACTGGTCTGATTTCAGCCGTTAACGAACTTAATCATTCTTTTTACATAAAACGACTAAATATCGAATTTGGTAACGATTAAACAAAAATTGTGACCGCTAGAGCGTTAACAGACATATATATATATATATATATATATATATATATATATGTATATATATATAGATATATATATATATATATCATTTTGAACGGACCTCCTGGGTAGGATCGATGGACATTTGAAGAAATTTTTCGAAACTCGCGTCATGAGTATGACCTCAATAGCTGATTTTCCTTAATGGAAATCTGCTAAAAACTGGAAAATAAACCGTGTATTATGTAATGACCAAATTTGAAAATGATGCCCAATGTTCTTCTATACCTTCGGCGATTTGATGCACTTAGATTTCGACGTATTTTCACAGATAGCACTACTACCTAGTATTAACAATTTTGGTATTCTTATTTTAATGTTATGTACAAAAAATGTTTCCGAGATGGCTGAACTATGTTGGCGTCTTCAACTCACTACAGACAGATCCATTTTTGGATATGTGTTACAGTAATAACATGTTGAAAACTTGTTATGTGGCCAGCACGAGAAGCTAACCCAAAGCTATAATGACATGGACTCGTTTCAGCTCCAGTCCTAATCTTAGGAATGCTGTCGGCCTTGGTATCTTCTTGGTCAGCCTTCACCTTCTCATTACGTACATCCTTCTACTCCATGTTTATATCACCAATTGGGAGTAACTTTAACTAGTTCATCCAGCCACTTTCATGTCTGAATTGGAACTTTATAGAATCTGGAGGCAGAGATCAAAGACAGAAAGGGAGAGGAGAGAGAGAGAGAGGAGGGAGAGAGGGAGAGAGGAGGGGGAGAGAGAGAGAGAGAGAGAGAGAGAGAGAGAGAGGGAGAGGGAGAGGGAGAGGGAGAGGGAGAGGGAGAGGGAGAGAGAGAGAGAGAGAGAGAGAGAGAGAGAGAGAGAGAGAGAGAGAGAGAGAGAGAGAGAGAGAGAGAGAGAGAGAGAGAGAGCTTGTTAGATGCTTTTTAGCAGATTTTCCTTAAGGGAAATCAGCTATTAAGGTCGTACTCATGACGCGATTTTTGAAAAATTGTCGAAAAAATTGTTCGAAAAAAAACCCGTACTAAATCCTGAGTGAATTATTGAGTCTCTGGGTGTCAGCTGCCTTCAATGTGATTAATTAAAATAAGCACACTTAAACTTGTTTGTTTTTAAGAAGTGAACGATGAATAATAAACCAAAAAATAGTAAATTTAGAAAATACATACACAAGAAATTCATTAATTAACAAAAATAAGAGTTTTTAGTATAAAATAAATATGCGTAATTTGGTAGTATAGATTTAAACATAAATTACAATATAGATAGGCATCGGAGGAAAGAGTTTAGGATAAACAGGAATTAGGAGGGCAATCGGTAGATTATCGATCTAAAGGGATAACTAGTTAAAGCACTAACTGTAATAAGTTCGGTTATCGAGTTAGGGTTATGCAATCGACCTTGAATTTAATCTAAACTAAGTTAACTTGTATACTATCGATAGCGTGGCATTATTCAATTCAACTGGTTATCTACATTCCTAGGAACATTAGAATGAGTCTGTTATCAGGATATATTCTGGTCAACGTATTTAAGTGAAAAACCCCGTCACACTGGCGTTGAAAACTTAGCAGATTTCCCACCCACTGCAATGACACTCAAGTTAAGATTAAAGATTTGAATTAGATACGTGTTTTTGGATCTGAATGCAAAACTCACAAAAACCCAGTGAGAGCAAAAAACTCCTGGCTGGAGGGTTGCATAATTCTCCTTTAAGTTCAACTATGTGCGATAGCCACGTCAATCAGCTGTCAAGATTCTGTTTGACACTTCAGTAGCAGAGATCGAGGTCACGATGCCGCCACAACGTACAACTAACTGGAGCTAACACAACCGGTGAGTTCTGTTTATAGTTGCTTGTATGATGGCTAGAAGACAGGACGTTCTTGGAGATGGAAAGGAAATTCCAGTCGTCGGTGCATAGCAGTCCTATTTTAATATTTGTAAGAGTCACAAAAATGTCATTAATTATCTATTAAAGCATACATGGGGAATTCCATTTTTATCCTCCATGACATCCCTTAATTCCAGAAAACTGATACTATAGTCGTTAGCAGACACCAGACCTAAACCTTCAAAGGAAAACTAAAAGCTATGTTCGATTAGTTAGATTAGGAGAATAGATAAAATGGAGAAAGAACCATATAAACCTTAAATGACTCTCCACAAATTACTTCAACACTCGTGTCCATGAATTTTCCATTTTTTCGCCCTCAGGTCCGGTTTCAGCCGTTTGGGAACTTGATCATATGTTTCACATGAGGCGCTTATGTATCGAGTTTGGTAACGTTCAAAACAATAATTGAGACCACTCGAGTGTTATATATTTATAAATTTGAAGAGATGACTTCTATTCGGTCGGGTCGACGGACCTTTGAAGAAATTGATCCAATACCGCGTCATGACTACTTAAATAGCATTAAGTGAAATCTGCCGAAACTATTATTGTAGTTGAGTGCGGCATTGGAGTTGAGATGTAGGTTGTGCGCCATCTTTCAAATGCATTCAATAATGATTATGACGGACATCTTCATATTATGTCATAACAAGAAGTGTTTAATATCCAGATACCTTATACGATAGCATCCATTGAATTGCTCGAATTTATTTTTCAAATAATCTCCATAGCTCAGCTAGATGTACTTATTAGCACTTCATCCTCTCAGTTAAGTAGTATTTGAATTAGTTCAAAGAAAGCTCGAGCTAAGTCTGGCTTACTTGAAGCCTTTAAGCATTTCCCTCTCAACTTGGGAATGGCTAAGTACCATTTCTTTTGTTTAGCCATTAGCCCTTTTTAACTCTCTGGTGAGTTTTTTTTTTAGACTTTTATCTGCTCCAAATGAACTGTAAAAAGGGATAAGCGAGTTTGTTGCCCACATTTACCGTTTCGCGTTCTATATTATTTTACCTAGAAGCCTAATAACACGGCGTAATTAAGAAGTACATCGTTACAGAGAAATACATACTACTTATTTCAGTGAAACCTTTCATTAACTAGGCTAAAGTAAATTAATTATATCCATTCCAAGTAAAAAGTGTTTCGTAAAGAACAAAATAAAATATTTGGAAAAACTCACATAATACCTACTAGAGTATAATAATAACTACTAGAGTATTTTTTATCATCAAAACATCCGGCTGAAAAAAAAAAAAACTTTATTTATGAACGTCCACATTTTGCAACTTAGGCTAATTGGTACGGGCTATCCACTGGTAACCGCTCTTTCTAGCCAGTGTGAAACTAAGGCTTTTATTTAATGAGTTCATCACTAAAGAAATTCCTATGACCCAGGCGGATATCGAACTCGCCACTATAGGTTCACCATCTGGTGGAAAAAAAAAACTAAATGTACACACACATATGTTTGAATACTCTTCATTCGTTTAGTTATTCTCTTTCACAATGAAAAGACAAGGGCATAAACCTAGATCTCCTCAATATGTAGTGGAGTACACTATGCTACTAAGCTACCGGACCTTGTAGAGTACCATATGTAAGTGTGTGTACCGTTTAGCAGTGCCCATTTTTCATGAAGCAGGGGAAGCATACTACTCCAACATCCCCCATCTCAGTTCTTAGGCCAAAAAAATCTTTTAAAGGTAAGGGAACGATTCTGGAATGAAAGGTACTACCTCATGAGTACAAATTGATACGACTGAGCATATATAAACGTCTGAAAGTGAAAATAAAAGAGCATTAATTTTCTAAAACGAAATAGTGAAGAATAAACAAGTTAACATATTTATATTAAAGTTTGTAATTAGTAATAACCTATCTTAATAGTACCCTACCTCTTCTTATTTCCAGAGAAATATAGTCATAAAGGTTTAATTCTCACACAATGTAATATCAAATGTAATACAAAATTACATTTTGTGCTACCTTGTATGTACATTCGTATGTATGGGTGAGTGTGTGCTTATAAGTGCTCTGATAGCATATCAGAATTTCACACGCAGGTGTGAAATTCTGAATGCTTGAATAAGATTTTACAAATTTTTAAATAAATCCTTGTTTATAAATTATTACTAATTATACTTTTATTAACTATTATAACATATTTTTGTTTTTCGAATCTAACATTACTTACTTATTTTTTATCAGTTATTCATGTTCTGTTTCTTTTTCCTTTTAATAACTTTCCGTGTTCAATAATTTTCTCTGTTTTAATAGTTTTTTTTTTATTTCCTATTTTATTTTACACTAATGTTATCGCCCAGCAGCAGCTATGAATTTTTATTAACTACGAGCATATTCAATAATTTGGAGTAATTTTTACCATTTTGTATGTTAAAGGGTGTAACTCGCTACAAATTGCGAGACACCAAACAAATAAATAAATAATGTTTTTAATTGCTTTGAGTATTATAAATAAGAAGACAATACAAGTGATGCAAGAAATTACTCCGTCAATGTTTAATTGGAGCGCAGCCGCAATTTCCAAGTTACATTTTCCTTATTAACTATGTTCCTCCTTGTTTTTGGTTGAAAACTGTTCAGTTAGGTTTCCTATTCTTGTTCAGGACATTCACTCTTTCCAGTCGCTTAAAACCCGAGTACTAGACATTCTACAGTTAATATTATAATGGCTAACGGTTGAAGTCCGTTTGATTAGAGTATTCTAGGATTGAGTGCTCACCGGTAATTCTTTTGGTATGGAGTGGGCATATCATGGCTATTCGAGTGAGCGTGGGCGGTTTTCGGCCCACACGGGCCAATGTTCCGAGTTGCGACGATAGCCTTAAATCCCGCCTCTACAGCGCCTGCCCCATCAAAACACCTAACTCAAGAGATCTTGCACAGCTATAGCAGCATTATTTACAGAGCCAGAATGTGTTACAAGAGATAGTCAGTAGTTTTCCGTTATAGATATACTAAATGTCTGAGTTGTTCTACTTTGGGAGCCTAGTTTTGGATAGATTCAGATTTCTGAAACACCCTGTTTCTAAATTAAATAAAAGTATTAAGTGATTACGCTATATTTGCTTTGAATATTTGCGAATTGAATTTATAACAATCAAAAAGTTGGTCGCGTTGATTATGCCTAAGCATACCAGATTTTCTACCTGACGAAGTGACACACACGTGAATTTCTTTTTACTTCTCCTTTATTAAGAATTTCACGAAAACAACACTATATATTTGAACTGAAATTTATATGTCCAGAGTTATTGTAGCCTAACTTCAAAATCACACGAATACGCTCAGTGGTTAGTAGAAAACTGAAAATGCGAAAATATGATAACCCGATTGATACTGAAGTAAAGAAATGTATAGAACAGCTATTGAAGGACATTCAATGAGGAAAATGAGGTCCGTTCAAAATTATATATATATATATATATATATATATAGAGATATATATATATAGAGAGAGAGAGAAGAGATAGATAGATAGATATATATTTGTCTGTTAACGCTCTAGCGGTCGCAATTTTTGTTTGATCGTTACCAAAGTTCATATTTAATCGTTTTATGTAAAAAGAATGATCAAGTTCGTTAATGGCTGAAGTCGGACAAGGGGGAGGGGGTTTAGATTTGAAAATTCGAAATATCTCCGTTATTATGCGTCGGATCGAAACATTGTAAAGAACCTATCTTATTGGAAATTAAATTTACAATAAATATTGTTCTATACAGTTTTTCTGTATCTTGAATATTAACCGAGATATTTGCATTTGTATTGTGTGTGTGGTCGGCAGGAGCGGCTATGTTCGGAACTTTCCGCCGAGATCTAGTGCGGCCTTTTTCGTAACTATTCATCCCTCGTGAATAGGTTTAGAGAGCCATTACTACTACTGTCATTATTAGGCAAATTTCTCTATTGTATAACTTCACGTGGGAAATCTGCTTAGTTTACGCAGCTCCTGCGTGGCGGACTTTTTTAAAATGAAATTCAGTAAAAATGTAATTTTAAGAATACTCCGATGTAGTTTGTCTCTCGAAATTTTTAAATTCTTATTTCCTTACACGGAGTAAAGGAAGTATTGCAACTGCGATAAATTTCGGTTTTCATGTTTACAAAATTACCCATTTTGACTCTTCCAGAACCCACTGTGATTAGTTTCGGTGTGACATCTGAATGAATGGACGAACGTATCTAGCATAACTCTAATACTACTGGTCTTAGAATGTTGAAATTTCATATTTAGAGCTGATACTAGATCTAGTTTTACACCTCACCTTTTGATTGAAATCGTCTAGGGGGGGGGTTAGGGGAGAGAGAATATAAAAAAAATACACAGTCTTTATATAAGAACTTCTTTGTTTATAATAATAGTATCTGTAAATTATATTACATGTTTTCTATGACCTCATACGGTGAAACAGAAATATTGTACATTGTAAAAAAAAATATTTTAAATGAATTGTACCAAAAATATCATTTGGCTAAGTAGGAAAAAATGAGTAATAATACGTCAACATTAGATTTTTTGGTAATCTGAGGAACTTTTCTTGCATGATATTCTGGTAGTCCTGAAACCTTTAATAACAATATTTTTACAGCATGCAACAAGCTGAACAAATGATAATAATTTGAAGTTCTGACAAGTTGGCATCCCGCTTAAGTAAGCTATTTGGACTTACTGACAAATATTTTTTCATAAAATATATTGTATAAAAAATAGCAAAAAATGTTGGATACTATCTCATCTCGGGAAAGGGAATCTAATCTCTTTGCTTTGCCGTGGTTGGGAAGCGAGTACATTTTATGATTTATATAAGAGGCTGAGCTGGATAAATGCATCCATTTTAGACGCCCTCTCTCTGCGGAATACCCAACTACAGTATGATATATATTTTCACACTCTACTTCTCACTTTAAGCCCTCTCCATTATTCTAAATGCTCTACTTTGTTAGTCGTTTAGTATTTGTTAGAACACAAAAAAAGTACCCAATTTTTAAATCCGTTTCATAATAGTGGAAAATATTAAAACTTTATTATGAAAATCAATACACCTCCCTTGAGCTATATTCACGTTACGTTTACTAATTTTAACGCATACAAAATTATAAAAGAATTTGATATATGGGATACTTATTTATTACTGTTCTATTTTATTTAAGTATTGTTATAAGGTCAAAGCTTATATATATACAGACAGGGATGATGGGATGAACTAAACGAAGATTTGAGGAGGCTGGTTGATCTCAATAAGAGTTTCCTTGTCCCTCACTAACTGAATGGAACATAGTGAATATGTCAGAATTCCAAGGCCAGTTACTCCTTGATACTTCTAGTAGTAGGGTAATAAAAGCTGTCTTGGTATCATAGTTCAGGAATATGCTGTTATCATGGAAATTCTTCTTTCTGAATTAAGGGATGGAGAAACTTTCTGACTTAAGAGGACTTAGCTATGAAATCCTCTCACCCCCTTGCGTTGTGAGAATAGACATTTGGAATGGAGAAGGTAATAGGTAAAGAATTAATCCAGGTGAGGGACGTCCAAAAACGGTAGGAGACATCTTTATGTAATCAGACGTCATCCAAGTAAATGCCACTGGCTCTTCCAACCTTCAGCGTTCGAACCAAATTTTCTTAGTATATGAGAAAATACAAGGTCCTGAGGAGAACAATATATCTTCTTATCAGAGAAACGTCCGTCACTCAGGGGTTGTGTAGAATGAACAGATTTTCCACGTGCTGATATAACACTGCTGATCTCATCATACCACAAATTCTCTATTTATATCTAAAAACCCGATGAAAAGGAGACGGATGGGTGAGGTAATGAAGGCTGAATACAAGAAAGAAGTAATAACTCGCTTAATATTTGAGTTATGAAAAAAAACAATGCTTAGAAGAACTATTGTAAACCACCAATAATTTAAGAAGATTGTTTATATAACACTTTTTCACCATACTACGATGTAATCACCTGTTTTACACACCTAATTTGCGGTCCGAAAGCTACACTTCGCCGCCCTAGTGCCGAAAATGAATATTTCGCCCTAGGGCCGCAAAATCAGCTGTTTATTATTTTAATTCATTCATTTCATTATATACATTATATTAGTTTGTTTTGCTCGTATTATTGTTTAGTTATTTAGTAATTATGGCTAATAATATATCAGAATCTATAAATAGAAGAGCAAAAGAAATCATGGCAGATTTGTTACCAGCAAAATCAAAAGATAGGTATGACGAACAGTATACAAAGTTTTTGAACTGAGTTTTTGAACCATGTTAGTTGAGGGAGGTGGTGACTTGTTGACATTGAAACGCAAACGCGGATGGAAGTCTTCAACAGCTGCCGAAGGTTACATTGAAGACCCTGTGACAAAGAAATTGGAAGTTTCTAACAGACTGTTTAGTAAAGTGAATGAGTCATCGACTTCGACATCAAATATCGATTTTGGAACTATTGAATATGAAAATCAGTCTCTCTTTACAATTGATGATTTATTTGAAGATTGTCAAGAGGATATTTTAATCAGAAACAATCCAACTACGAGTAAAAGTGTGAATGTGTCAAACAAAAAACAAGTAATAGAATCTTCAAAGGGTATTATGTTTTCAAACAACCAAAATTGTACTTTTAACATTTCTATAAATCAAAAATAAACGAACTAACTTTTTTTAGCATTTTGAAATATATCAGTTGTATTAAATGAAACACACATATGTTCATCTCTCTTTATTAACTTACATAATAACATAACGTAAAACAATCCATACATTAAACATTCATCATGTCCCCATAACCACAAGATAACCTTCTAACAAAGAGGTAGACTTAACCAAAAGAAAATCTTGTTTTTGATTAATGTTATATCGTATTAATATTTATTGTAGTATGGTGAAAAATAGCGTTCGTGCCTCGGGCCAAAGTGCTTTTGCCGGCCCTCGAACTTTTCATGACCTCGACTACGTCTCGGTCAAAAAATATCTCGGGCCGGCAAACGCCCACTTTCGGCCCTTGGTACGAAATATACTATTACTATACTGTACTCATACTAACGGAAATGATTGAATTTCGGAATTCCTTCTCTATAACCCTACTAATCCAAGTCCGATTTCAGTCAATGACAAATATGATCATTAGTATTTACTGAAACAGCTAAATATCGAGTATGGCATAGACGCCAAGTAAACATTTTCGAAACATGAACTAAAATCTTGATTTACGAATTTGAAAGTAAAAGTTCGATGAAAAGCATATTTGGTATTTAACCTTAGAATGAAGTGATTCAGCTTATAGTGAAATGACATGATTACTCGAGGGGGTTTACAGATGGCCGTCTATAATGCGTAAATATCTTGTTTAATATTCAATATAGTGAAAACAGGAACATAACATTTATATATTTGGAATAAGATTGAATCTATAAAATTTTTCGACCCAACGAATAATAACGGAGATATTGAGAATTTTCATTATTTCCCCCTCTAATCCCCCCCCCCCAGTTGTCGGATTTCAGCCGCTTACGAACTTGATCTTTAAGTTTACATAAAACATTTAAATGTCTAGTTTGATAACGATCAAACAAAAATTACAACCTCTAGAAGTTTTGAACGGATCGCATTTTCGTCATATTTTAGGTAGGACCAATGAACATTTGAAGAAATGTTTTCAAACATTCGCATCATGAGCACGACCTCAATAGCTGATTTCCCTTGAGAGAAATCTGCTAAGAGGTTGCGGTAAATAAATTATGTACACTGGAGTGTAAAACATTCCACTGATTTTCTTTAAGTCCAAGGAGGGTGGAGAAACCCTCAGTGAAAACCATTTAGTTTTCTTAATACAAAAATGTAAGTTATGTGAAATGTTACATGAGAGTTATTTGAATTGCTCCTAACAAAAGAGACGAGAGAGAGAGAGAGAGAGAGAGAGAGAGAGAGAGAGAGAGAGAGAGAGAGAGAGAGTAGGAAGAAAGGGTATGACGGTCGAGGAACCTGTTGTTGGCGAGGCCAAATATGGTGCGGAAGGCGTCGGAGATCTGTTGTGTGCCCACACGGTCTGTGCTGGCTGCTTTAGTCTCAGCTTTGGTGGCACTTCGGTCCACTTGGTCATCTGTTAGTGTCATCGTATTTTGCAGATTCCCCTCATGGGAAATCATCTACTGAGATTGTGCTCAAAATGTCCTCAAACGTCAACCAAACCTACCTTGGAGGTGTGGGAATTGAGGTCCATTCAATATTATATATATATGTCTATTACCGCTCTAACTGTCGCAATTTTTGTTTAATTTTTACCAAAATCGACATATAAGCGTTTCATATATATATCTAAATATCAAACTGAGTTAACTAAATATTAAGCTAAATGGCGCTTTCGGGAATTACATTCCCATCCTCAGACCTATGGGCCTACAGGGATACTACTGGGATAAAATCCACGCATGATGAGTGCATCGGCAGAGTTCATTCCAGTAGCATCTCTATAGGCCCTACGCTCTGAGGATGGGAATGTAATTCCCGAAAACGCAAAGCGCTTGTAAAAATAAATTGTAAGGAGCCGCAAAATTGTTTCTGATTAACCTGATTCACCAACCTCACCATCTGCAGAAAATAAAAATGTCTTTAGAGAGAAATTTGTTTTTAATACTGCTAGAGGAGGAGTTCGTAGAAGCTTCGAAAATTTTCACGCAATAGCGTCGATGCACCAACCGGACCTCAAAACCAAGGCACCGTATCTCATATTGCGGACAACACCCACTGTGAAAGACTACATCATTGGAATTCCAGTTTTAGTTATCATAATACTTCGTTTCCTGTATTTTTTATTCGTAAACAAAATGAGCTTAAAAAATAATTAATACACCTGTGAAAAATCTAATGGTGCGGAATTGAATATGATACAAAATACGTATATTAATATCTTAAGGAAGAAATGGAGTTGATGTTGTAGTCGATGATTTAAAGTCACTTTAGAGTAATACTTGTTTTTTTAGCTATACTTGTAGAAAGTTTTTAAGCCAATACTGAGAGCAATTTCTTGATTCGCATTATTATTGTGAAAGAACGTATGTATAGGATATGCCCTATTCAATTTTGACGTTATATGTAGTGTTGCGAAGAATGCAATGCAACCTGGCAATCCTAGAGGACCCATGGCACCAGGAATGTTCTTGACGATAACAGTCTGTGTTCTAGGCCAGTCTCGATCCTGTTCTTTGAAATCATCGCTCGACGATAAAAGCTCCCCAGCTCGCCCGAGAGTAAGTTCTCAGTTCTCTTACTAGTGAATAACTGCAGCAGTGCATTTTAGTTTCAGTGTGGTACAGTGCTTTATGTGAAGATCACTGCAGTGGCGTGTTTAAATGAAGATCAGTGCAGTGCCGTGTTTTGTGATCTTCAGTGATTCATGTGATCGTGGGTCAAGAATAATTTATCAAGTGTGTAGTGCATTGTCAAATAAATTTTGCAGTGATAAAAACGCTAAAGTTTGTGTGTTTAATTTTGCAATCCAAAAGAACTTTAATAATTAAAGTTTATTATTATTATTGTAATAAACGTAACAATATATATTGGCATGACCCTTCATTGCATATATGTATTATATATAGCACTGTTAATTATTAACCTGTTTAGTACATTCTCAATAGATGTTGGATATAATTGCTCCTATTGATGTAATATAAACCACACTGTAGGGGATTAGTTGACTCGAGAAGGTGGAATTTGTGGTGAATTGTGGGGAAGAAGGACCGTGGGAAGGAGTTGACAGGGCTCTAGGAGTTTAATCGACAACCTGTCTAAGCTATACAGTGGGCTTTCTCTGACGTTAATCCACAATCGATGTAGGCGCTTCTATTGTAACCATTCACAACTGACGGATTTGCCGCGACTACTGGTTCTGTTTCATTTATCTTACAGACCAAGCAGCCGCCGCTGGGAACTGTTTGCGATCCCTAACAAAACACTTACAAGGCAACAAGAACTTTCAAGACTATCTAGAGGTGTTCTCCTGTACCTCTACAGATGATCATCAAAGTCAATATGTACAGCGGAGCATCATCATGCTGGAGTTATTCGAGGAAGAAAAGAAAAGCCATTTCCTAATGTTTATGACATCGTGTCGAGTAGTAAATGTAACAGAAATTCTTCACCAGCCCCTTAAAAAAAATGTCGTTGAAGATAATTATAGGAACGGGCAATGAAATACTAGAACGAATTACCAAACACATTGTCAACGAATAGATATAAAAAACGTTGAAAATAATTATAATTTATCTTTATGTTGTAATGAATATACCCCAATGAGAGCCAAATATCTTTATTTTATTTCCAAAAAGGTGATTTTCTCAAAGCACTCAGCTGCAATAACAAACATAAATTGTGTTTTAACAATGAGCAATAGAACGTTACATTCTATTTTTATTTTTATCCTATTTTATAATCGTCTTAAATAATTTTTTGGTCAGGCCTAAGCAAATCTCTTATTGTTTTAGGAATCGAATTTTATAAGAAATAATTTTTAATGTAGAAGGGTTTCTATTTAATTTTTTTGTATTTTTGTGTTGTTTTTTTTTTAATCTGCATTACTTTGTTTTGTACTATTTTATTTATTGTTTCACGCCTGGGCAATCGGAATTTTTATAGAGAAGAACACATTAGTCACACCCTGGCTAGAAAAGGATGGTAAATTCTAGATAAACCGTCGCAATTAGCCATAGTAGAAAAAGAATTGGACGTTAATAAAAAATAATAATTTATTATTTTATGGAAATGTTTTTATTTATGTATATATATATATATATATATAAATTTATTTATTTTCAAAGTAAATTTATATATAATTAAAAAATATTATGTAAGCTGGACTCCTGAGTTAAGAGAAAATTCTGTTAAGCATATAAAGTATCTATCAATCTATAAAAAAACTCAGACACGGAGGGGAAACTAAGCTAAGCAGATTTTGCGCGGTCTGTAATACCACTCAAATGTCCTATCCTGAATCTTCTTCTTGTTGAGAATTCTATAGAGAAGGATTTAGTTTTAAGCATGTAAATTTATTTAACCATTATTACGTATTGTCGTTAATCTAGTATGAATATTGCATTCGCAGCAGTGAGTGTATACGAGAGTCTACAAATGAATATTTACAAATTTTAATAACAAATTCTTATAACGAACACTGTTTTGTTTACCAATATTTCTAAAGTAACAATTGTACGAAATAACTCGATTGACAAGAATGATTATATAATCCTCTTTCATAAAATGCATATTAAGGACTATTTTTACGATAGTACATTTGTTAAATAAAATTTAACAGATGATTTTAGAATTTTATTTGAATCCCAAAGTTTATACTGAAATATTTAAGTCTTTTCCCACAATCTATCCTCTAATCCCTCAGTCTCAGTCAAGCATTGACCAAATATTTGCATACAACATTAACAAAATATATATATTTCGGTTGGAGGTTCAATCCACACAAATATTGTCCCTACTTAACAGCTACTTAAGGTGGGCAAGGAATAAGTTTTTTCCAGTAGAATGTCGGCCTTCATTTTGTCAGAGGGACTGTGGACACCTTGCTTATCCGAATCAAAGAGACTGAATGCCCCTATTTAAATAACGGGAATGTTCAGCGCGATGTTTACTCTTGACTCCAGCTAGCCCACTAACGCGCTCAGGTATCGAACTGCCGAATTAAATTTCTAAATGATTTCTGATTTATCATATGGCTTGAACTTGGTGATCATCGTTCGGACTGTTTGCGACTGTGCTATCTCCTATCTTATTCGATGGAATTAATAATATATTTAATATTGCCTTTAAATTTAAATATTTTTAATTAGATTGACGTTGTATTTCAACACTAATTTATTCTGTGTTATAGTCCTTTACTGACGCACTCCAAACATTAAGCAAACAAACCTAAAGGCAAAACTGGTTTAACGAAACATTGTTACCCAAAACAAAGCTTGAATTCACTTCGTCCCTTTATAAATATCTGCCACAAAATATAAACACTTTAGCCCACACACTAATTTCTCTCAACTCCATAAATAAATATACATAGCTTTAAACACATATTGCAAACGTTATATAAAGTCATTTGCCTTGGCTCTATTGTGGCTTTTTGGGAAAGCCAAACTTTCTGCCAATAGTTAACTATCTCCTGTCTAATCTGCTCAGCGTCTGATAATATTGATAAATGGGAATCAATAGATTTATTTCTTTTGTTGATTACCAGAAAAACGAATATTTTCACATATCAATAGTCAAGCAAAAAGGTAAAATTTCATAGATCAGCACTTTTGTAATGAACAGATTACGACATGTAATCGGCACAGATGTTGTCAGTACCGTTTTCGAAAATTGCCTGAAAACCTCAGAAAACTTATATTTGTTCGGCGAAAAATATGATTTCATAATTCTAAGTGAACCTCACTCAGAGATATAATTGTAGCAAGGAATTGTCTGACAATAAAGAATGGGAGGATGAAATCTGTTTTGGTTGAGAGGTCTATTATACACTTTATTTATAATACGCTTCATTATAATTTATATTTAGAGACAAATACTAATGCTTTTTATTTTAATGCATACCAATGGCCATGTAATATAATAACGCCAGTATCTAAATAATCAATCTGTCAATAACTGTCAACATTTCATCATAATATTTTGAAAATCTTAACGCAGGACACACTTCTGTCTAGACAGGTGAACTACAGAGGTTCACTCCATGAAAACCTTTTTTGGGTTTCTTTCTTTAATTACTTTGAATGAACTCGGGCAATTTTTAAGAATACTATTATTTGGCTTTTTATTCATGTGGGGCACTAAGCCAGTAGGAAAACTCCAAAAAGTGTGTACAGGTTAAAGGTATTTAGGGTTTCCGGGTCTTTTTTACGATACCCACACTACTTACTTATTTCAAAAGAGTTATTTATCATATTAATAAATTAATTATAGTGAAGAACAGATGATTAAAGTAATGTATTTAACAAGCTTCAAATATAAACACAAATTATAGTTTTATATACAATTCGTTGAGTTATTCATTAAGAGGGCCAATATGCTTTTCATGATTTCAAAATACAATTAAATATATACTCCTTCTAGTATCTTCTTCCTTAGACAAACTCACATAGATATCAATCGCGAAGGGATCTTATGTTCCAAATTCAATTTTATTCCTTTTTTTTTTGGACTGGACCGCAATGACTCAATCTTTTGGGTATGGGTTCCTGAATTTGGATCAAAAAAATCTGGTGAATGGTTGACTGTATAATGCCTGAAATCCATTCCCGGTATTTTTCTGGGATCTTGAAATGATTTCCATAAGTCAGAAAATATCTTTGTTCCTGGGCGTACAGAATATGTAATACATTCAGTTATAGGCCGCTGTTCTATCGGACAGTATTCCGAGCCATTGAAAAGTCTGAAATGCCACTTCTTCCGAATTAAGAATTCATAACTAACAAAGACATCTACAACATTTCTTAAAATCTAGGAGGTAATAGGTAAATAAACGCCTTTATGTACATTTTTTTTTCTCCTAAAATAGTCACGTTATTAAATAACTGCACGGGGTGTGGCTATTAAATAGCTAGACTGATGCTGCTACAGAGGAAGTGCGCATGCGTTAAACGCCAGCAACTAACAGCTGTTATCGTGAAGCTTCCTCTTTCGAATATAGTGCCTCTCGCTTCTGGAAACAAATCAGTACAGCCGTAGCCTTCGTTCGCATTAGAGTTGTTTTTTTGTTTCGCCGGAAAAATGTCAAGTGTAACAGTAGAGCAACGAATTGTTGTGAAATTTCATGTGAAACTTGTGTAATATATAAGGCAATGAACTCACTAAAAATCTTTAGTTCGACCCTGACCCCAAAAAGTGGCAAGCCATAGATAATCCACCCAGTTAGCCTTAGTAGCATATGGTGGATGTTAATAAATAACAACACTGTAGTATTTAATTTAATTATCTTTGTGCTTAAAAATTCAGCTTATGCCGATAAAGGTTCTTACCATTTTCGAACCACTATCTGAAGAGCTTATGCTTGTAGCATATGATGATTCACTTAAGAGTATGCCCTCCCTCTCTTCCTCTTTCTTTCTTTGTTATTACTCCTTTTGCATTGTAACCAGTCACAGACACCATCATTGGTATACCCCCAAAGATCATGATCTTGAAAAAACCTCTGTACTAAACAATTTGTTACAATGAGGTTTTTTCTTTTCTCATACCCGTATAATAAATCGCTGGTAATGTCAAAAAGTAACTGGTGTGGCCAAATTAAAAAATACTCAGGATTCCAAATATTGGCCATGAAATGTCACCGAAAATGATAACCTCGCTGGAGGTAACGTACACGAACTTTTGAGGCGATTATAAATAGCTGAATGGTCCCACTGAATGATTTTACATGCTGCACACGCCTTTCGGTCTCACGTCCATAAATTTGTAAATAAGTGATTACACTCTCAGCTGTGCTATCCATATCAGAGAAATGCAACATGTTTTCCATGACAGTCACAGAGATACATTCTCATAAATAGTTTATAAGAATAAAAATTTAAATACTTCCTCGAGAGTTTCGTAATGAATTAATGACACTTAATTTAATCCAACTGAGATAGATGACCTCATATCCTAGATACATACATCAGCCTGAACACAGTGGGACTACACTTATGTAACAAGCACCAGTAGGTGTATGTTGAATGAGTGCCATCCGTTATGCCATTGTCGATCAGTAGGCCGGAAACTAGAAGACTCGCTCATGAATGGGAACTAAATGGCGCAGATGAGGGGCTATTTTCACTTACGGTTAGGCTTAATTTCATTCATATTGATGAAGGACTCTAGGCCTTAGTATCTGTTGCCAGTCTTTGATTGGCTGAGGTTGTTGACGTTAAAAAATGGAGGATCGGTGGATCTGTCGACTTACTTCATTTCACTTATAAACATGTGCATTCCCGTGAACACGAAAGGAACGAGAGATTTCAAAAATGTATGCTGAAGTATATTGACAGACAGAAAACAACAATATGATTTTTTCACATGTCAAGGAGTGTCCAGCTCGAGCCTCGCTTATTATGGTTGGGTATGTATGGAAAGCTTTGCTAAGACCGTTCTACCTCTTCACCAGAGTTAGAGATAGGGTTTAACCACTCCTGAAATAACTGTAAATAATCTGATGTGGAGGCGACATGGCTTCTTAGTTCTCCATTTTAAATAAAATGTACAACGTATTTTGCTGCATTTCAAATTGACATCTTCAATTAAACTAACTTTATGTTACCCAGACCTGTTCTACTCGTTTCAAATACTTTAAAAATCCCTCACGCAGGGGCTGTGTCAACTAAGATCTTTTCCCTATAGTACTGGTATAACACACTTGTGATCTCATCTCACCACATATACTGAATATGTAAAAAATTACTCGATTAATATTTGTGTTACGAGAAAATCCATAGAGCGCTAATAGTTTAACGAGACCTTTTTTTTTCTCTCTCTCTCCCTCTCTCTCTATATATATATATATTTTTTTTTTTTTTTTTTTTTTTTATAATAATCCTTTATTGAATAACAAGAATTTTTACAAGATAATTCATAGTGTTCCTTGTGACCACTGCAATTTACAAAAGGAAACATAAAATAAAAATTTCTATTTAAGTAGCGGATTGTTGAAATGCAATTGACTAATAGTAGGCAGTCATATTGCAACTTAGTGATAACAGTTATTTTAAATATTTACAAATTTAAGAGACCTTATGAGCTAATAATAATAACAAGTACAGACTTTCTTATGATTATTTAATATGATTAGAGGTAATATGTATGTGTATATATATATATATACATAATTCTGAACGGACCTCCTTTTTGTCATTTACTAAGTAGGATCAAAGGACATTTTGAGGAAATCTTTCGAGTGATGAGTACAACCTCAGCAACTGATTTCCCTTAAGGGAAATCTGCTGAAAGCCGCATAGAACTCCTGGAAAAGTAGTTAGGAAGTTCTCAGGAAACCAGAAATCTCTTACTACTAAATTGCAGGTAGACGAAATCGTATAGTTTTTTTAGTCTAAGAAGTCCCTCCAAGTGTAAGATATTTATCTCTTACTCCTAACACAAACATTAACATTTAATATAAAGTTCTCTTCATTAAGACTCTTCTTCTCAAGAAATATTTTTTTTACAAAACTAAGGTCAATTTTTTTTCGGTCAAAATTAATTTTTACCTTCCTTGGTATGCTTTTCTTGTCCATTAAGGAAATAACTTAACATACACTATTAGCACTCACAGCTAAGTGTAAGAATCCTGTTAGAGGATGTTGAAATGGGCGAGTGGGGGTCAATAAGCACTTTAAAAATTGAAAATTTTTATCTAGATATAATACTACATAAGTATCTTCAGAAATATCTTCCCGATGTGGATTTTGAACGGAGAAATGATATGTAGGGTAAAAAGATATGAGATGTGGCTGTTCTACTTCTTGTAAGAAGAAAGATGAAAGAGAAATATCCCCGACAATTTATTGAATAATAGGAAAGGTAAGGGCCCGGTTTCCTATCAGCTGAGGCAAAGTATCACCTCCCTTCTCGTCCCATCTATCATCATCCATCTTTAAAGAAGAACCGCTCCTCTTATCTCCAACATCAGGAATTACCTCATCCTTAATCCTGGGATTATCTTATGGGAGGAATTATTGCATTTTAAATAACAGCTAGAAGTTGTTTTGAGGAGTTATTTTGTGATTCAGGTTGAAATATTATTATTATTTATGAGCGTCCACTTTTTGCTACTATGGCTAATTAGGACGGGTTATCTACAGGTTATCACACTCTTCTAGCCACGGTGGGGATAAGACATGTATTTAATGAGTTCTTCACTTAATGAATTCCTACTGCCTAGGCGGGCCATTTCGTCAATCTAGGTTTACCAAGTCACATTAGGGGTAACGCTTTAACCCTTACGACTAACCTGAACCCCGGAAATTAACATTTTAACAATGACGAATGGCGTAAATTGTTCAAAAATATAATTGTTTGCCGTTTTGTTTTAGCAACTATTGTAACATATTTAACGCGTTTCTACTTTTTGTATTTGGCTCTTTTTCAAGGTGACTCAATATTTTCAAAGTTGTTATGCTGTTATTTTAACTATCAGTTTCACATAGCTATTAAATTCGGTAAATTGACAGGGTTGTGATGACTACCTTATTAGATGTTCTCTAGAGATATTCTTATAGTTTTTGGTTTCTTTTATCAGATTTCTTTCTGGTTTATTTTAAGTCGGATAGAAAAATTGTTAAGAACCAATCTCATTGTAAATTTGATTGCCTACACAGGTAAATTTTATTTTGGCGCTTTTTATACACATATTTTTTCTAATATAAATAATAACCAATTAAACTGGAGTTTTTAGTTTTTTTGCCTTCATTGAACCCCCACTCCTTCTCATGCCATGTTAACAATAAGCAGTTATTGAGGTTGTAATCATGATGAGATTGGGCATTTTGTTTTTAAATAAAGCCTCAAGATGCGACTGATTTAGTGAAACGGGAAGTTAAAAATAATGATTTAATGCAGGAAGACTCCATGTTTCTTACCCTTCTTAAGTGCTTGATCCTGGAACATCGTTCACTCAACATTCGCAACAGTTATGTGAAAATAAAAAAGCGATCCTTCAGTAAGTATTTAGAATTGAAATATTTAAACGATTAGCTGAATCAAATGAAAAAGGATCATTAATTTGTTTCCCTGTCCCCTTTGAATAACAAAACGAATTACAAAAACATCATACGTTGATGACCATTCGTCTCATTTGCATCTGAATCCTTTGTCAAAATACTAGTAATTGATATATCAATTTAAATTTAAAGCGGAATTTTGAAAATAAAAAAAAAAGCAATGAAAGGGGACATGATTAATCAGGAGATAATTAACTGATAAAAAATATATGGGGAGATGAGATCACTAGTGTGTCAAACCAGTATGTAGAAAATATGCTTATCTCACTCACCCCCTGTGTGACAGACTTTTTTAATGTTTCCAAACAGTTTATCGTGATTAAGGTAAGACAAATATTTTGCCAAACTGTAACAAAAAACCTACTTCTATTTATCGTTTCTTTACAAAGGTTTACAGAGTATATAAATGGGGTTTATAGCGTTCGAGTGGACCACTTAGAGTGACCTTTGAGCGCTGTTTAGAGAAATTAGTGAATCGGGGGTAGATTTTCCGGTAGAGACCGTTTCTTCAGAGCCAGGTTAAATCCATTTGTCCCATTACCTCCTAAAGAGAGGTTCAGGATCACGCCAAACCCTCTTCTCAACGTTTTTATTCTGCCCACGCCTTTGTCGGTAATTCATTTACTACAGAAGAAATGTTTTTTTTTCTTTTCGTTTGGCGGTAGGAAGAGAATAAGAAATATACTGGATCTCACGAATACCCGGTTTTCAATGAATCTCTATAAGGATATCATAAGATGGAATTTAAGATTAGCAATAATTAATTGTATTTATTTTGAACAATCCTTATTTTTTATTGAGTCAAATCAATAGCAATCAAAAAATGATTTCGACATTCAGGGGATAATTTAACATTTTACTCATTATGTGATGTTAAGATTTAAAATAAAGCTTTAAATCGTTAGGTCCCAAAATCAACCGCAACAGCTGATTTCCCTTAAGTTATTTAAAACTATACACACTGTAGAGTAGTTTACTAAATTTGTGGGGGCTTAAGCTGGCCATGTGAGCTATTGTGTTGGTCTTAATCTCACTTGGTGTGTACAGAACCGCGATTTCGATTCCCAACTGGGAAATAATTGAGTGTAATAATAAATAAAACCCTAGCCCTCACTCTGGCTAGAAAAGAAGGCCCAAACTTTAGATAATACTCCGCGATTAGCCTTAGTCGCTCTAAGGTGCCGTTACTAAATAACAACAAATAGTTTTGTATTTTCACTTGCTTGAAATTATACTTGAAAGTATAACTTTGTTTAAAGTTATCATAATGGGATACACATTCTCTTCTAGGACGATGAAATAAAATTTGATCTTACTTCCGCATCAGGTAGCCTGTTCACTTCTGTCAAGGGAAATTTTGCTAAAATATACTGTATTTTAACGGAAAATAATACAAATTGAGAAGTCATACAAATGAATCATAAAATTGTTAAACTAGGCGAATTTTAGACTAAATCGAAACAGTTTTCTTTTAGATCCCCCAATAGCTTAACAAATTATAACCCAAAAGATTTGGGCTAAATGTAATTGCTTAGAGATGTTCAGAAGAAAATATCCAAAACTCAAAGTAATTTAGTATCAGTTGGATAGATGGCTTGAAGATATAAAAATAGTTACAACTAACAACGAATAACACCGGGTATTAAAATGACAAGGGTTGCGAAGGCAATTTAAGCCGCCAAAATACCATGTTCCCGCTCATTTGGTCTCTATTGAAGAGAAGGGGCAATGTTTCAACACTCCACTACCAGATGTTTACAAGGGTGTTGCGAAGAGCTAATCGAGGTCGACGCACCTTCCCCATTCAGAAATGATAATAGATAATAAGCAGGCCCAAAATGGAATATGAGAAGCAACAAGCCGCAAGAGATAATCTCTCCCCTGTATATATGTCGAGGCTCAGAGCGCTTCTCAAGCTTGTAATCTTATGAAGGAAATTGTATTAATTGACAAGAGTTAAATGGGATTAATTAATTTAGAATTATTTATGAACGTCCACTTTTTGCAACTAAGGCTAATTGGGGCGGGTTATCTACAGGTTACCACCTTTTTCTAGCCAGGGTAGGACTAAAGATTTTATTTAATGAATTTCGTCACTAAATAAATCCCTGTTGCCCAGGCGGGAATCGGACTCACCACTCTAGGTTTACCATCTGAGGTCATCGCTTTAACTCACATAGCTAACCTTAGCCACATTAATTAATGAAATATTACGTTGGAAAAGGAGATGAGGTTAGCCATGTGAATAATGGAGTAGGTCTTATGACACTAAGACAACCGAGAATAGTGGGTTTGATATCTACTTGCGGTGTTAGTTTTGATTAAGTAAGAAAATCAAGATATATATATATATATATATATATATATATATATATATATATATATATATATAAAATTGTAACCTCTGTCTGTACATTGAGTTTTAACGCAAAATTTCACAATAGCTTTTCGTTTCACATGTCATAGACACCATAACTGCATTTTGTTTCTTTCGTGTCTGTTTGTTACCTTTTCAGGCATAAACGGCTGAACCGAATTTTATGAAACTTGGTATGTATTTTACTACTAGCCCAACTTAGACTTTAGGCTATATTAATATTCTCTAAGACAAACAGGAGTGGGGGTTATAAGGAAGGCCTGAAATTAAAAATAGCGATTTTTCGTTTCCTATTGGTTTTTCGGCAAATATGCACATAAAAAAAGTTATTTAATTTGTTATTTAGAGTAACTTTTTTTTATATACACTTTCGTCGTATACCGAAGTATAAATGAGTTATACGCTAAAAAGTATAGCGGGAGTCATCAATTTTATTTGGCACAAAAGAACCAACCGAACTAAATAAAACTCGGTATGTGTATTAACACTAACGCCTTCATTATAACAAGCCATACCAACATTTCTAGAGACGAGCAGGAGTGAGGGTTGTAAGGGAGGCCTGAATTTAAAAATAACAGTATTTCGTTTTCTATTGGGTTTTCTACAAATATGGACATGGCAAAAGTTGTTTATTTTGTTATTCAGAGTAAGTATATAACTTTTGTTATATACACTGTCGTCGTATACCGAAGTATAAACGAGATATACACTAAAACTTTAGCGGGAGTGAACAATTTTATTGGGCACTAGCGATTGAACCGAACTTAACGAAACTAGGTATGTCAATTAGCATTAATTCTTCCATGATTATAAGCTATATTAAATTTTTTAGGTACGAACGGGAGCGGGGGTTATAAGGAGGCCTGAAAAAAAATTTGTTTTCGATAAACGTGCACGTAACAAAAGTTGTTTACTTTGTTATTTAGAGTAACTTTTGTTTTATACATTTTTTCGGGAACAATGTGTGAAGCAAGTAATTTGCGTAGAAATATTTATATGCTCAACAATTCTTTCCAATATGAACTACCACGTACCTCAATTGGAAAAATTAATTCAAATGTATGTTAATATTTTGTCCTTAATAATTCCAATCTATGCATAATGCACAGGAGACGGGAAATATGAAAATATGGAGGACAGTGAAGTCTTACATATCAAATTAATTTTATTATTAACAAATCCACAGCAACGACAGGTATTAACCCTAAACACTGGGACGGGTAAATGTCAAAATATTGTGCAAAGTAAAGCCTTGCCAAAAAAATTCCATCACCATTCAGCCTCAAATGAATTCCCGGGCGAAGCCGGGTATCTGAGCTAGTCACTTAATAAAATCCGTAGTACCTCAATGTCTGGGAAAGGTTGCGAACATGTCGATAGTTTGGAAGTACGGACACAATGGTAATACTACGTAGGTGTTTTTCAGTTGGATACTGGTTCATTGAAAACGTTGTTAAAAACAATAAAAAGTACAAATAATAACAGTTATAATAATATCCAACAATGATATAACAATACCCACATCGATGTAACTCATCAAATTTTATTCTGAAGAAGCCATTTTTAATGCTTTAATATTAGAATCAAATTTGGTAATAGAAATGTTACACTAACAATTAAACTCAGTATTTAAACTTGTGGGAGCATGCAATTCAGTCCATTTTGTAACTAATCTTAAGAGATGTCGTAAAGCAGGTTAAAAGAAAAAAATACTGAGTTGTTAAAGTAACAACTAAGCTTCGGTTTAAATATATACCTATGTAGTTACCTAAAATGTAGATATTTGCTTGAAAATTAAATGAGGTCCCCAGAGTGAAAAGGTGCATTTCCGTCATTGTCGGATTTCTCTCACGATCTTAATTGTTATTGTAGGCCAAAACCTACAATGACCACAACGCGTGTTTTCTTCGTGATATTTTAGGAGGTTGTGCCTCATAAGGGAACAACTATTGACAGATTTGCCTACTTCTCGCTCAAGCTTAACACGTTTGTCTGAACATACAAATACTGAGCACATACACACTTGGATTCGCTCAAATGCGTGAGCACATGCAAGCTGGAGTGGTTAATCTTGTCTCATTTGATTTTACTTGAAACAAGTCTTTCACTAGAGATCTCTTGTTCAACCTAAAGTTCAAATTGTGTTTACGTACAGGAAATAGTAAATGGAATTCAAGATGACACCCCATGACCTGGAAAATCTGCTTAGTTTACGCAGCTCCTTGGTGACGGACTTCATCTTATTACTATTTTTAGTAAGGTCAGAATTGAAGGAATGGTAACGATTACACCTTCTGCTGGAGAAAAAATAAATCATGTACATATCCTACCTACTCCAACCAGTGGCGGAGACTTTAAAGCTAAGTTCGAGAATAAAACGGATTTATAAGCATCCTTGATTCTGTCGAGTATAATTACAATTATTCAAAAGATATCTTTCCTTAATTTATATTTATTCGGACTTTTTTTTGGAATAAGCATAAAATTCTCGCGTAATTTATATTTCAATTTGTGAACCCCATTCCTGCAAGAGAGTCGGTTGAGCAGCCTTGCATGAAATTACAGCCGTCTCTCTCAAATACATTTCCTTTCATGATTTTCAAAATTGCGTTGAATAAATCTACATTTTAAAGTACATCATTTGTATAATATTCAAATTAAAAACGGCCTTGTGGCTTCAAGCAGGTGTCTTATCATATTTGTACCGTTTAGATTTTCAGAGCTTTAATTTTTAATATTTACCTGAAATTGTGGAGTTCAAAAAAAAAAATGAATGGTATATTGCCAGGTATCTGAGAAGCTTACATTTTTCTTGAGGTTAAATTAACGTTATCTTGCTAAAACTATTATGAACATTTTCCACACAACTGTAATACACAACAAATGTTATATTCATAGGTGATTTTAAAGGTATGTTGCGCATGGCATATTTAGTAAAAATTGCACTACTAATCGAAAACCCATTCTGGCTCCATTTCAACTATGAATGTAGCACAGACTGGTAAGAAGACTGCTTCAAGAGTTGAACAAGTTGAAGTAGGCTTGAAAAATATCAGAAGAAAATTATTTGCCATAGGGAGTCAGGCCATTAGCTGTTTATCCAAGGAAATTCTAATGAGAGAAAAAAAATTACATAGGGAACAATATTTAGGGGAAAGATTGGTATTAGCGGTTTTCAACATTGACAGGAGGAATAACACGATGCACATGTAGACCGGACCATGCTTTGAGAAGCTGGTTCGGTGCCTGACGTGTGAACCATATGACTTCTATGTTCTCTTATTATTAACAAAACGATTTTATGCACTTCATTTAAAATTATTTCATATGAGAATCACATAAGATATCTCCGTCCCATTGCATCAGATCGAAAGCTAACATGGAACATAATTTATAGATCTCTTCATGTTAAGCAGGAAGGTTCTACAGGAATCTTTTCCATATCTATCAGCTACAGAGAAGTTTGCTGTTTAATTTTCGTCACCCAACCCCCTTAGTAGATTTTGATCAATAGAGAACGTCCAAGCCGTTACAACATTGTAAATCTAACCTTTTTGAGGTACACGAGATATCCATATGATACGACGAAACTAGTCAAAATGGGTTCATCGAGGGTCGGCTGAGATAGAAAAGACGAAAATTTTTGCGATCACATTATTTCCTTTACTATCATTTGAAGATCATATAAGGTACCTCCGACCCAATGAATACAATCTAAAAATTTCAGAGAATAAAATCTACAGATCTTTTAATTTGAACAAAAAAGACTAGTAAAAATCAATTGTCTCTTTCTATCTGGTACTGTGAAGTTTGCTATGTTTATTTTTTCACCCCCCCCCTTCCTCTACCTTAGTACAATTCGAACATAGGGGAAGTAACGATTATCATTCTAACCAACCATTCAAAAAGGTGCACCAGGGCCATGTGTATAAGGAGCGCTGCTTTTACCAGAAAATATATTGGTTCCTCAACCAACATTTTTCAAAAGCCTAGTGTTGCATGAAGGAGGTTGAGAAGAGCCATAACAAATTAAAACTTTATCAATAAACGGGACCAACAGAGTCCGTGGCCGTGTGTCATTGATTTTTTTAAAAAAAAAGAAAAACTAAATTTAACCATCCTTTTTACAATTATATTTGTCATCTAGACAATAGAATATTTCTTATTTTTATATGTTCGGGAAGGAAAGTAATATATGTGAATAGGGAAACATAGAGATTTATTAAATTTCACACGAGAATGTCTATATTTAGCATTATTAGGATACTGACTAGGGAATGGCTAGTCAATTTCAGCCTAGATTGGGCCTAACTCACGCTTTATGATGTTTTTATTGCTGTATGGTCGGTTGCAGACGGAAATAAGGAAAAACTCCGTTGTAATACATTACTATCCTTTGTACGTTCCCGTGAAAGTATGGGATTCCCTATCTTATCAACAATAAGTATCTATTCAAGCGCAGCCTGTAGATTAAAAAAAATATGACTCTTTTTCTTGAAAGAAGAAACATTCAAGCACTTTAGAACTTTGAGCACAAAGAGAAATAAATATGTTAGCTGTTTTGTAAACCACTATTAGCTATCCACTTTGCTTTGGAAAAAATGTACCTGCTTTCTTGACCGTTCCTCACAATTACCACATTTCTCAATGTTATATGAATTGAAATTCCTCTTCTAGCTAATAAGAGAACGCCTTCGACGGAAGTCCTGAACGGAAGTAGCTGGGAACACTCTGCTTCCGCTCCTTTGTGTCTTGGCGGTGTTGGCTCTAGGTAAGTGAGAACACGAACCACCTAATGTATGGGAGCCTGTCTATAGGGGAAAGTATAACATATTCCGCGAGCTGGGGAATGCCTGGAGCAGGAAACTTGCGTTGGAATATTACGCACTGGTAAATAAGGTATATACACTAGCTACAAATAACACTCACACACACACACACACACACACACACACAACACACACACACACACACACACACACAACACACACACACACACACACACACACAACAAACACACATACACGCTCACAAACATATATGCACACCAACGCAAAAAGATACATTAAAAAATTTAAATTTTAAATATGTTCATATTTATCCTTTCCGAGGAATCATTCACGGGGAAACTTTAAAATAAAATTCTACTACCAAGTATTCAGTTTCTAGTAGTTACAACAAGCTAAAGAGATAAAATATTTTTAACTTATATATTCAGTTAATTTTTTTTAAATATTATTTTTGATTATTTATTTGAACAAAAATTGAAGAAGCGCACTCTCAACAGTTTCAGTCATATTGACATACATATTTAAAATACACCACAAAATATATTCGGGTAATTAAATGGGATTAAGATGACGGGAATAAATGTTTGATTTATCTTTTCTTTTATTAACGTGTGAATGCTGTTTTAACGATTGCGGTATTTTTTTTTGGTAAGAGATCTCGTCTCCATCAGAAATACATCTTGTTAGATCTAATGTATCTGGTATTAAATGACGCTTTAATCGTTTTTACTATATATGTATTATTTTGTTCTTATCAAACATATCACCTACGTCACTAAGAGATCAATCTATTACTCTAATGATAAGATTCCCTCAATGGGTCCTTTATCAACGATAACATATTCATCATACTGTTTTTAAAAATCAGAAAAGTTATTGAATAAAAAAGTCATCAAAGCGCATAAAGTAATTATATGATTATTCAATCCCTGTATGTTATTCATTCCCTCATATCTGGGATCTATATTTTTATGAACTAAGGTTTACTATATTTTCATTAATTAATTCTTCATATGTTTTTTTAAAGGAAGATACTTTATATTGCTAAACATCTAAATAAATTTTTTAAAAGGTCCAGATGAAACCTAGAATGTATAAATTATAAAAGATCTTTAAACTAACACCTCAGACAATGAAAATAATGGAAACTTGGGTTCAATTACATTTTCTGTAAAAAGTTGAAAACATTAAAATTCATAAAATGTCGAGTATTTTTCCGAAGAATGTCTAACGCATTTTTCCCCTGTCTAAACTTATTTGAACCTTTTCTCTGATTTGTGTGTGTGTGTCAGTGTAAAGGTGATCGTTTATGTTGAACAAGCTATGTATACATCTTATTTGTGATCAGTTATCTTTCAGTATTCTAATCACATTTTATATCTAAGCTCGACATAAATATCTACCTTGGAATTCTTAAATTGATCATTCTAAATAAAAATTACTCTTAATAATAGTGATTTAAAAATTATTAATATGAGCAATACGATACTTGAGAGTACTTTAAGGTATGGGAACTTAATTATTGAAAATAAAACCAACCCTTTTATGTCTTCAGTGATACCTTGTAGTGCTCCAGTTCTGTGGGATAATTGCAGTCCAATTGTCATTCTGATTCTTATGTTACAAATGCTGGTGCCTGCAGTTGTTGTGGTGAATGGATATTATGTAAACATTTGCTAAGCCAGTTAAAACTTTAATGACTCATATAAGTGTGAAAATTCGGATTATATTTTATATTTCGATTAACTTATATGGAAAAGATGTGTTCTACTTCTATGTATTTATGCAAGAAAACAATTAATCAAGATCTATAAAGAATTTCTTTAAAAATTCATTCAAATTTATGAATAGTATATTTATCTTTTCCTGTAATGAGAAAGAAGATATTAAAGTATGAAATCAAATTAACAATAAATAATCAATTATTTTACTCCCCAGTATGGATGTTACCATACTGAAGGCGATTAAAATATAAAAAAATGTTAAAAAAAGATATTACCAAATAGTATCTTACATGACTTATTGAAAACTGAAAATATAAGATAACATTTTTAAAATTAATTAAATACTATTTAATTACATTTTTTCATTCAATTAAATTCTGTTTGATTCAAAATACTAGGATAAACCCGTATGTTCATGCTCTTAGGAAAAAACGTAAAATGAATGAAGACAACTCACTCCAAAGCTACAATGAAGAATATCAAAAGTTGAATTAAATTGAATTATTAATGGATTGCCATGCAGTAGCTACGTCAACATGGTATACAAATATTTAAAGTTTTACTATCAATAATGAAATAGATACTTATAAGCTAAGAAAAAAAGGTATCAAAGCGAAAGTGGATAGATCAAAAGGAAATGGCGAGTTACATAATATACTGACTGAGGGCGAAAATATGAAAATAAACCAACAACAAAATTCTAAACTCCTTCAAATGTCCATGCATAAATAATTACATGAGTAACCTGTGTTATGATACAAGGAAAGTATATGTCGACTATGTTACGTATACCCCAAAAAATTACCAAAATAACTCAAACTTGAACGGATCAAAACGACAGATCATGCTTATTAAGTTGTTCAATTTATTTATTTTATATTTTTATTTTGGAAAATACTTGTACACGACTGGATTTGAGGTATACAGTGTTGCCAACAACGTACCCAGCTGGTTTCGAAGGTTGATCTATAGATTGATGTAGTGAGGGGAGGGGAGAGTCGCGGTCCTGTGATTGTTGTAATCTCGTTGCTGCTGTTGCTGTCATCCTAGATTCACAACAATATTATTTGTTAACAAACTTCATTTAAATACCAAAACAAATAACATATCACTCAACCGTTCATATTTATAATTTTGTATGAAGAAATTATGTAGACTATTCAGTTGCCAAGGCATCATCCCTAAAGTTTCTTTTTTACTTAATTATTAGAAATTCAATAATAACTATAAGTTATATCAATATTTATATATTTTTTTAATAAGTAGAAGAATTTTTTTATGAAAAGTAATATAAGAAGTTAGTATTTCTAGATAATGTAATGAGCAATTCAATCAGCAATTGCATGTGTGTGATGACTTAGCGTCTATGCTACATTTTAGGGAAAAAAATGTTTTTATTTTTTTAATATATATTTGGAGATCCTAGACATTACCCTAGAATAACATAATAATTTTCTCTAAATGCTAACTCAGGTTTGATTTCATTAAATTGCCATATGATATCAGACATGTTATCGTAGGAGCAAAGCGAGGACAATGTGAAATGTTGCACCATGTTGTTCTTCTGCTTTTGGTTCATAAAAATAAATTCAAGGAGGAGCAAATACTCACACAAACTTTTCTAAAGTACTCGTACTCTTGAACCTACAATAACCACAGTGGTTTCCCAATTTTTGAAAACGAGAACCTGATACCTAATTAGAGTCATTTATGAATGGCTTTTGTTGCATTAATACCAACGTATATTCCATTTTAATTGACAACGATTTTTTTTTTTAAAGTCTACTGTATAATTTTCAAAATAAATCAAGGCCCTCCATTCCTAGATACCCCTAGATACACTATTCCCCTTTATACATTTTAATTGTAATTGAACGGAAATTATAGTAGCCTTTATAGGTTCACTTTATTTCAGGTTTTATCGAAAACCTCTATTTTGATTGCAATAAATTGATTACCTAATTAATAGATATCTAATTAATTAATAATTATAGGACTAATCAATTAATTTTATAAGCTCCTGTGTACTAATGTTCAAAGAGAAATTACTGAAATGTTATATAAAAGCAACTTGTGTTAGTGCAATTATAAAAATAAAATAAAATGTATAATATATTTTTCACAATTAGAGGCATAAATAAATTTCCATTATCCTAAAAGAATATTTAAAGTGTAGTATTTAGAAACCAAAATGTGCATTGATAACAACATTAAAAGCAGACAGAGCAAAGAAGAAGAGGAAGTAATGAACAGTAGATATGTTGCAAATATGTGCTGTGGCAGTTTGTTTGACTTACCTTTAATCCAGAAAAATAAATGTACTTACTAATATGTGATTCATTCTACAAATACAGCTGAAAATGTTTTGAAACCCATATTTTAAAAAAAACGCAGGCTGTGGCTCTTCTTTTGGCGGGTACTTTTGAGTACAACGTTAATGGAGTCAGAAAGGAATGGCCAGAAGATATCTGTTTTTTGAACAAATCTCCTGTATTGCTTTGGAAGTACTGGATGGAAATGTTAGGGACGTTGATTGCAGGTATGGGAGACGGGTATTATACAGAGGAAGTCCTCCTCCGAGATATTTATTTCATCACAAGACCTTTCGGCACTAATGGTGACTTCATGAGCTGCTAGGTCATCATATAGGTGCCAGCATTACGGCTGCATTGGAACCTACTCGAATTTTGTTCAAAGGTTTCGGTAATCAACTCACATTCTCTCTGAAAGAGTTCTGTTGCTCGAGAGCATAATATATTAGTATATTATTATTGGTATAAGTAGTGCAACAGACTATATTTAAGTTTTTCACGCCAGCCATGAGCCATAATAAACAAGAACCACTTGAAGAAACCGATTGTAAAATCGGCATAATACAACAGAGTATTCTAGAACTGGAATGAGTTCCTTAAGACGCTATTTTTCCAAATTCTTCTAAAATGAACTTCTTCCTCTTATATAGCTGTAATGAGTCCATGAGAAAGAATGATTTGCATTGTGTAAAATACAAATAATAAAATAAAAACAACATGAAACCAAAGTCCCAAAAAAAATATTCTCTTCAAAATTCAGTATTCATGGCGGTTTGATTGAGATTGTTTAAATCGATTTTTTTTTCAGTAAAGAAATCCTAGAATAAGATATGTGAGATTCCCAGAAACAAGTTTTGTATTGAGTCTAAAAAGCAGTTTGTTTTTATATTCATTTTTTAATATATGATTCCCTAATATTGAAAACCATGTTAATTGTTAAAGACCTATTTTACAAAAAAAGTAAACGGTATAACTCCCTTCGATGAATCTTGTCACATAATAATAATAAAATAACTGTTATATTAGGGGTTAAACATCTTTCCATTTCTCTAAATCCCCACTTCAACTATTTAGCGATTTATGCCATGAAGGAACCACATATTAAATTTTAAGTAAAATACATATTCTTCAAGCATTAACATTTGAATTTTTTTTTCATAATCGCGTCATGATAAATATTCCAATCCCTGATTTTTTTTAAAACAATCTAAAAAAAAAATGACTTTATTAGTTAGGAGAAGAATATCTTCCACTTTCACAGCTTGGAAACAATGTAGGCTCTTATGGAAATGTCCATGCGCGAGGCAGAATGGATGTGAAAGGTTTATCGTCGTTCCATTCAACGAAATAACTAATAAACAATAATTATAAGGATTAAGATCGATAAATCTATCGAAATCCCATATAATTTTTCGCAACTTAAACGTTTAAAAAAAATTGTTTTCTACGTAGTTTACTATTTGATTATTTGGTCTAGAATAAGACAAGTATTTGTTTTATTAATAAGACAAGTATTTGTTTTATTAATAAAAGTTTTATTATTTATGTGACAGGAAAAAAAAATTAAAATAATATTATTTATTAATGTTATTTAGTTTGGATTCCATTGGCATATATTTTTAGGAACAAATGTTTTCTATAATATTACAATCAAAATCCCTATCTATCAAAAGAAAAATGAAGTAAATATGATATTTGCATCAAGGAGTATTTTTTAATGTCCAGTTTATTAATAATCGTAAAATATAATATTCTCTTTTGGATTAGAAACTGTTTATTTTTCATCAAGTATAGAATTCACAAGCTCTTCTAATTGAAAACAAACTAAAGATTACACCGAAGGGTTATCAAGAATCTAATCCATACTGGAAAATATTATGTCATGCTTGAATAATGGTTTAATCCAAATATCAATCATAAAAATAATTTAATTGGAAGGGATTTGAATTACTAGCTATTATTTATATATAATATATATCAAAATTTTGGAGGCTACTGAAATAAATTAATATTTTAAACCTTTAAAATAAAAAATGAAATGTGTTTTTGCGTCGACACATTTTTGTAATTAATTTAAATTACCTGAAATTTTATAATTAGAGATGCTGGAAAATCATTTACCGATACAATTTCTACGATAATGCAAAATAAATTAGTAAAATAATAAAAAAGTATTTAATAACATTTCACAATATTTTATAAAATCCAGAATACGTAAACATTCTTCAATTAGTCTATCCAACTCATGTAGTTAAAACCATAAAAGAATCATTAGATACCTACATTCCAATGCTATATAATAATATGATTTAGGTTAAATCATTGAAATTTCATAACAATAATAAGTAATATGTTAATGTGTCTTATAAGCCGTTTATTTCTAAGAATGAACATGTGACATTTACAAAGTTTCGCATTGTAGGTCTCAAAATTCAATATATCGATTGACTGTTGAATTATATCGACCAGGTTTAAATTAGTTGCACATATTTCTACTTTTTCAGGCTTATAATAAAATATAAATATTTTTCATTGATGAAGAAGGGAATGTACACATTTACCAGAAGTGAAACCTGTTAAAACTCTATCCAAGTGATAAATATAAATATTTTTCTAGTGATCAGATGTTTTTTTTGTGTGTATCCATGAATTTGATAGTCTCCACAAACATTATTGAAGGTCTCGTTCAATCTGTTACTCATTGATTTACTTTTACAGCATTCTTTTGCCAGGGGATACTCAGACTCAATTAATCTTAGCAGTCTATTAGAAAAATATTTTTAATTTATGAAAAATGAATAATTTACACTTTAAAAATTATTATATATGCAGTTTGAATGTATTAAATTTCCTGTATGTATGGTATTGAAAACATTGCTGTGTTTTGTTTCCTTAGTAAAAGGAAATATTTACACTTCTCTTTGGCTATGCAGTCAATTAATGCCATATAACTCCCCAGAAAAATAATTTCCAATTTACCAGCTTAAACATATAATAAATTATACTTACAAAACAACTATTAACTTAGTAGAATATCAATATTATTTGTATATTTAACTAACTCCTTCTTGTATATTGCATTTAACTTTTTTCATTCACCATACATTTTATTATAGTTTTGCTATTATACTTTTTCATTTTCAAGAAGTCCATTCGTTACTATACAATAACCTTCAGGGTGTTTTAAAATATAAAGATATCAATATATATATATATATATATATATATATATATATATATATATATATATATATAAACAAAATAAATATGATTAGCAATTACTTCAGATTATGATCTTCTTTCGTTGAATATATCTCCAAAATCAGATCAATATTATAAAAAAAAGATTTTTGAGAAAATATACTAAAAAACCAAGGGGACTGATAAATGTTTACAAGAGATTCAAATTTTTGTTCCACATGTCCTCTAACAAATATATTGAATTTCCTCTTTGGAATATGATGTCATAACTGACAGGCCGAGGACAAAGGATGATTGATGTGGTTTTAGGGATAGCTAAGGCCGTCACCTTGTTGCCAAAGGATTTTCTTTCCCTTCAGCTATAGCTAGAGAATATACCTTCATCCTATATATATTCATTTAAACTAGGTCTCAAATATTTTTATTTTGTTTTCATAGATTCTTAATGGAATATACAATGAAATAAATGTTTACCCCTAGTTTCTATAACTTACATAATACTTATTCCGATCTACATATACTTATAATTATTTATTATAAATAAAAAAATAGGTTAAAGTCAAATTAGTGTTAGAGTGACAAGAATTATTTTCTTCAGTTCTTAGACTTGAGAACATATTTTGATAAAATCCTGTATGTCCTCATTTTTATTAAACGTGATAACTTAATCTGAACTACAAATTAACTTTGAAGCCACACACGAGGATTATGAAAATATATTGTAAGAAATTGTTGACCTGAATCATTTTAAATCCTACATGTTATTTAAAAGTTACCTCATGAACTGAAACTTTACGACAGTTATTTACACCTATTTTTTTTTAATAATTTTAAAACATGTATATTTTCGGAGAAATAGAAAATGTAAGAAAGCCCATAATAAAGAATAGAAACACAGCAATATATCGAGAAATCAAAGGATAAATTGGAAATCCGCTTGGTGAAAAGTACATTTGTATCGTTCGTTAGTGATTCCAAACTATTAAGTATTATTGCGGCTACAAACAATTAACCCCTTGGGGTTTATTGTAATTAAAAAAGAAATTCATTTGGAAAAAAACATAAATTTATTTATACATAAATTACAATGAAATTAGAAGCCAATTTTGTGGCTCGTTTGTGGCACCTTCTTAATCTGTCATTTTGATACAGAACCTGTTTAGTATTATAAATTATGTGACAAGATATATATAGAGATAAGGAATATCCAATCACGCCACACATTAAACGAATATGAATGTAGAAGTAGGCAACACAACAACTTATATTACTTATTAACTAGAACTTTTATTTCTTTGAAGTTGAAAAGTAACTACTCTAACATATATACAGTGTTAGAAAAGTTACATTTTTATTTATTTATTGTAGTGATAAGAGAGACATTTGCAGCAACCATATAGCATGAATTGATAATCCATTTTTATTTCATAAAAGTATGAATAAAGTATGACACATATTGTTGCAATACAAAAGCACATAAATGCTGTAGATAAAACGTGCAATATATATTATTGAAAGAAAGAAAAAAGAAACCACAATTACATTCATCGTTACCACAATTAGAAACATGAAAGTAAAGAATGTAGAGAAGAGAGACATCACGACAAAAATATATCATACAAGCGACACAGAGTAAAAATGAAGTGCAAAAGAGACATATCATGCTGGTTGTTTGAGCTTGGGTGGAACGAAAAAAAATAAATAAAAGAAGAAAATAGCAAGAAAGAAATATATAGTAATCGAAAGCAGAGGTAAATCGACTTCAGTTGACCTACCCTCTATCGATAGATTGATGAAGTGAAGGTAGGGGAGAGGCCCTATCATTTTGTTGATGAAGCCTGATTGTCGCTGCTGCCAGGACCCTATACTCAAAATAATCACATTTGTTAGCCAATGTCCTCCTGTGTTTTGAAACTTTTGTGTTGCTTCTTTTCAGTGAAATTGTCAATTTAGTATGTATAACACTGAATAGAAACTTATAAAAATTACTTATTTGTAGCCGTATAAAATCCCAATACGTTGAAGCTCAAATATTAAGAACAAGAAACAGATATTTCGAATCACTTAATTGTTTTCAAAATTCAATTCCAGAACTACTTTTTAATTCTGTTCATGATCTTAAAGCAGAAAGAAAAAAAATGAACAGTTTTCAAACGGTTTTGCAGTCTTCATCACAGATGAATAAAAAAGACCCATTTTCTCCTACAAATGTTTATTTATATTCAGAGAGCACATTCAGAGTAACAGTGGCAGCAATGAGCTTTAGAGTAACTCAGTAGCTGGGAGATTCTCAAAGGATACTGAAGATGGAGCTGGTACTCTGAATGTGCAAACTGTCATAAAAAAATGTTTTTTGGAGGAAAATAGGCTTCAATTGAAATTATCTGAAGATATTACCCAATTAAACTTCTAGTAAGTAAAATGAATCTAAGTGACTTCTGACAAAAATATATAAATCTAAATGCGAAAGAAGAGAAAATAAAATCCTACGATATTGGTTTCAAAACCTTGTTCAGCTCTAATGATGAGTTGCAACACCCGAAAGCCGAATGTGCAAAGAAACTGGAGGTATTTAGTAACTAAAAAATATTTATTTTTTTAAATATTAAAATTTTAGTAGACCACTTAAAATATAGAACTATTAGGAAGGCTATAGAAGAGGATAGTTTTAGTCGTGTCCTTAAATGTGCTATTTTGAGTGGGGACTGGACAAGTTTGCGCCAGAAGAAATTACACAGAGAACGAGGAAATGTAACTTTCCTAAATAGCCTAATTTTACCAGAGTCAAGAATATATATTCCCTACAAACTAAGAAAGGAAATACTCTCACAAATTCATAGTGATCACCTGGGTGTAAACAAGTGTCTGGCACGTGTAAAGGAAAATGTCTGTTAATATTTTATGTCAATTAAAACTTCCCAGTCGATTAAACATAAAATAACGCTCATTTATATTTGAGCATCTCCATTAAATATAAGCCATTACATCTAAATATGATTTGGTCTCCAATTTAAATAGTTTTAGCCAAAAAGACAGACCAAAACCCGGAAACGACGATATTTACACACAATCATTTCACACATTAATTATTACACCCTTAAAACAAATATTGCAATAGTTTACATAATCTATATTATTTTAAGAAATATTAATATTTTAATTAATCATTAATTCTAATAAACTTATATCAGCCATGTGTTAATTACAACTCATTAATTTTTGAAAAGTAAAAACTAGATTTTGATATTATCTAATTTAAAAAAAAAGTACTATGGGATAATATATAATTACACTGCAGTTATAATTAGTTGTAGACGAGTCTGGCTTGTTTTATTAAACGCATATATTCCATAGTACTTTTGGAATAGAAAGTCTATAGAGTTCTATATTTGATAATATGTTCCAACTAGTATTTTGAAACTAGACTTTTTATCAAAGTATAGTCTAAGGGATACATAGCCAATAGATTTATTTTGTAATATTTGTTTTTAAATGAATATTCATCATTAATATATATTTAATTAATTATTTATAAATGTCTTAATAAATATTGCAATGGATACATTATTAATCTAAATGCATGGTTTGGCAATAGCGGTATGCTACCTTCACCCTGATGTAATGTCCTTATTTTAATTATTTGAGTTACACCCAAAAAACTATGGTGGTCAATCAGGAGTTAAAATTGGGCAAGAATAGATTAACTATTGCTATTAGGTCAGAAGTGTTAGAAATAATGAATTCGAAAGCTTTTCAACATCATGTTTCAAATATTCAAAATCGCACCAAAATATATGTTACAAACTACATCAATTTTGGAATTAAACAGAGGAAACGTTTAGTAAAACAATACAACTTTTAACTAAAAAAGTATATTTTTCCCTATCATCGTCACTAGGACCACTCAGTCTAAAGTTAAGCATATAATCATATCAAATATATTTGGTATATGTATTATGATTCTGCTCGATAAATCGGATTTTTTAATAGTATTTGACATAATTCTAAAAAAAAAAATTGTAATCATCTAGGTAGGTTCTAGTAGGTTTAAATTCTCAGATGGGGTGGGAAAATAAATCAAAGATCTTTCTAAACTAAACCGAAGTGGACACAAATATTTACAGTTGAAAACAAAAAGGGGAACTAAATAATTACAGGGGGTTTCACTCTTACAGTTTGAAAGTCATTTCATTTGCATAATGCGCGCAATGCAATTGATGTAATCTATAGTTTTGTTTTTACAAAAGAATTTCATAGTTTTCTTTACATTAGATTTTAAAATAATGGGTAGTAATTAAAAAAAATGATTTCATCCTTTCTACCCTAGTGAATTCAAACAAATTAATAAAATAGGTATTCTCTCACAAAATATACATAGTTTCCGGTTAACATATGCTTTTAAGAAAAGGACAGGCAAACCCAAGTACAGATGGTTCGATAACATGATGGAAGAATTAGTAGGAATCATACTCCTAACCATGGTACATGATCAAACGAGATAAAAGAGATCCTTTAAGGACTTTCCTCGAGTATAACACGGGTAACAGCCCAGAGTTGAATATCCAAGCTAAGCCGGTTGGAAATGTGTTCAATATGTTATATTTTTGTGAATGAATTTCCCATTAAAATATTTCATATATGATTGTATAAACACGGTGTGTGATATCATCTGAAAACAGCATTTACCATAACTGATTTCATTAGTACAGTATATTGACTGGAAAGAAAAAATTATACTTTAGGTTTATTAATTAATTTTACAATATGGACAAATATAGTGAAAATGCACTTTTAGCAAAGCATATTAAACACCTCTTCATCATATAATTATTATTCAACTAATTCAGGTCTGGAATAAATACTTTCAAAATTTTAAATAAGGCTATAAGAAAAACAAATATATTTGAATTCCTGTACTTAAAATAGCAGTAGCCTTCTTGCCCTTAGTTGTTGATGCTCAGCATGTGCAATTACTCTAATCCATTCGGTTTTAAAATAGACCAGAATTTTACCCTAATTTGGAAGGTCAATTTGATCCTGGAAAGACTGATTTTCTTGTGTAGAACCAGTCTATTAAAATTTCCAAATATTTTTTTTTTTTTAAACATAACCACTCTGTTGGAATTTATTTAAAACGCTTAAATGTACCTGTATATTAATCATTTTCTTCTTTTCTTTCCACTAAAAATCGACAATATTAATCCAACTTCTTGTAAAAAACAGCCAAGTGGAAGGTAACAGTTTCGTATACAACTTCACAAAATAGAATAATGAAAATTCGCAAATGATTTGACTTTATTTGTCTAAGGCTATCAGAGGTTTTTAAGGAACATTTTAATCTCAGAGGGGAACATGATGGCAACAAAGGAGTTCTACTTTGGGGGCTAAATATACTGTATACCAATTTTAAATATCAAAACTATAAGAGCATATTGCTGATCAAAAATTTAAATTAATATCCTCCAGTAATAAGCTTGATGCAGTGAAATATAAATAAAAAAAATGGTCTGTAGATTATGCATTTAATTCTGGTCGTTGTTTATGTCATTCTCATTTTTTCTCATATTTTGACTACCCTTATCAATGGCTAACATATTGAGTTCATCCTCGAATAAAAGAAAATAAAACTCATGCACATTTACACAAGTTAAATAAAATAGACATCTTGAGTACAGAAAACAATGAAGAAAGTTTATTTTAAGCCTTAACTTGACACTTTTTATCTCTCAACTCAATCATTATCAGGGATTAGAAAAGTATGTCTATATATATACTTTTCCGTAGCGATTGTTCTCTCTTCAATATTATAATTCTATTTTTAATAACCAAAATTTCTTTTTATTTCAGTATTTAAAAAATAATAAAAATGTAAAAATTGATTCTTTTTAGACAAATGCATGCTTATGTTAAAAAAAATAACCTTTTTTAACATAAACGCAGTTTTTGCAAAAACAGAAATCGTATAATTACTCAGTAAAAGTTCCACGAAGCAAGTTTCTGGCTGTAATTTTGGTTTAGTTCTGAAACAGATTTTCCTTTGTTGGATTGATTTTAAATCAACTCTACATAGCATATAACTGGAAGAAATTTTCCTTCAATTCCTGAATTAAGTCATTGATATTTAAAATTGGCTATGATTTAACAGATTTCTTTAAACGTGTTACTAATTGGTTAAAATAGTAGACGAATCGTGCTTGTGAACGACCTACACAATCAACGAGGAGATGAGTCAAATAATACAGATGCTTGGAATGTTTTGGTGCACCAACTTTTAAAACAAATGCATTTTTCAAAAGGTCAAATGCAATTCTAATTAACTGTGGAGGATGAACTTTGAGTGATTTGAAAGTCAAATCAAAAAGTTTTATTTCATGCTTAAATCACGATGCTTTAAAACTTGTTAGAACCTACCCTCTGTCAATAGAGTAATGTAGAGATGGGAGAGGTGAACCTCTGTCATTTTGTTGAAAAAGTCTCTTTGCAGCAGGCGAAACCTGCCTGAAACTACCAGGGAAAAATAATTAAAGTTTAAAAAGTATGAATTCCTAATGAACTACTTTTCCCTGTTGCATCAAGAACTCAGCACAATTTCCTTGTTTTACAATGTATATGCTATGCATCTGAGCTTGACCAACCATAGGACTGAATTCATCATGATCCTCTTCCGTGAATGCACCATTTGCTTATATTGCTCACTGCGTCCAAGACACAAACGAGTTCAATTTTTTAACAGCTTGAACCAAGATTTTGGAAATTCATTCGAATATTAATAATAAAAAATAGGTCAAGACTTAAATGATTTTGTAGTAGCCAGTTTAAGTTTTCGTCTTCATTAGTTTCGACTTCACAATCCCACACCCATATTGTGGTAAATATTGAACTACAGAAGAAATGTTATACGTATTTAAAAAAAAAAAAAAAAATTATACCAATTCATTTGGATACCTCTTCTGATTCTATTGTTGACGTTCATAATGTTGAAAGAGAAATATAATATCGTACTTCCAAAACATAAAAATAAATAACAATAGAATCAGAATCTTAAAAACATTCACCTTAATATGCTACCATTGTTTATAAAAACTGAAATAGTGCAAAAATATGTATGATATGGAAGAAAAAAAAACAATACGCTCTCACAGATATGATATTTAAGTGCTGTATACTGAAGTATGTGAAGATCAAAGTTTATTCAGATATTTAAATCGTTGAAGGAATAAGAGCTTTTATTTTTCCTTCAGCTCTTTATATCAAAAATAAACTCTGATTCGTCGAAACTTCAAACTGAAAGCGAATATGTTATATAGTTTATTTTACTTGAGTGTTAGGTTCGCTAGAAAGGTAACTCTACAGACGCACTTAACATGGGTAAAGGAAATAATAGGTTTAAGGTAAGAATCCTAAAGTAATCGGGGATATAAAATTTATCACACTATCCTAAATTCTTTGTGTTTTTATTTCATGTATTTTGTTTACTGACACATATGGTTGTAATAATAGTGTCATTCTTTATTAATTGTTAAAAACATATAAATAATAATTAATTATAGATTAACGTCCACTTTTTGCAACTAAGGCTAATTAGGACGGATTATCTACAGGTTACCACCCTTTTTTAGCCAGGCAGGGTCTAAGGATTTTATTTAAACAATTCCGTCACTAAACAAAAAACTAAATTCCTTTTCCCTCTCGGGAATCGAACTCGAAACTTTAAGTTTGCCATATGAGATTAAAAATAAAATTGGGTTTATATTAGCCATGTGAGTTAAACCGTTGTCCTGAATCTCACCTTGTAAACTCAGAGGGGCTAGTTTGATTCCCGCTTGGGCAATAGAAATTTATTTAGTGACAATCTCATTAAATAAAATCTTTTGTCCCGCCCCGTTGAAATGTATGGTAACCTGTAAATAGGCCGTCCCAATTAGCCTTAATAGCAAAAAGTGGACGTTAATAAATAATAATAGAATAACAATTTGTAACCTTAATCATATGTTTTCCATACGATAAAAAATGCAGAAGCCAATTAAGGAATGAATATATGTTCCATCCTTCCTCCATTGCAAATTCACATTAAAATGAAGGTATTTCATTTCTTTTACCTATATTTAGGCTTTAATTGCCATAAACATGCCTTTTTTTTCTACATAACTTTCTTTTGTAGTGTTGAATATTTTATAATTAGTGAAATATATAATGCATTAATTTCAAAATAATATTGAGAGAATGTCTTCCCGACAATACATGAAGTGATAAATAGAGAAAATGAAGAAATTATTTGTAGTAATAAAAATAATACGTTTACCTCTCTAATCTTTCAGCAATAATGTTATAAACGTCAAAAACTCTAAACACTGATGACCATAATACTGAAAATTTTAATGTAGTTTTTATCCTTAATTAATGTAAGTTATTTAAATCATATTCCGTGTGAGTCATGTCATATTCAAGTCAATTCAAAAAACATCCAGAAATAATCTATGTATTTTTACAAAATATATTAAAAAATCAGTTACTTTCTCTGACAAACCAACACAATTTAAAGCACGCTTGATAAAAATTTATATTTCAGACTGTAGTAAATTAAAAGTGGCATTATTTTTTTCTATGATATCATTACTGTCAGTGTATCGGCTATGTTTTCATTTCTATTTCAAAATCATGCTACTAGTGCATATTACATGAATTTTAGTTTTAACTATTTAACCCTCGGTCGGGCGCGTCAAGAATATTCCGTCTTCGGGCGCGTGTATCTCAGAGATCATCCTCAACCGTTTTTACGGAAATACAGTTTTTTAATATATATTTTGCACTAAAATGTTCAGTGTGTGATTAGAAACCATAACAGAAAATATAACTTCATTCAAAAATAAGTAGCACGAAATCATTTTTAGATAAGACTTATTAAAAATCATCTAAATTTTAATGTACAAATCCTTTTTAAAATAGCAGTTTAATTATTATTTCTTTTGCAGAGCTGTATTACAGTTAGGACAAAGCATGGAACTATGTTGTAAACTAGTTTTGGTTTTGCAATTCTCACAAGAGTATTTAGTAAACCTACATTTCTTTTTAGTTTCGCATGTTTCACATAATTTTCTTTTGTTCATTGTAGCGGAATGATTTTTTTATGCTGTTTTTGTACTTGAGTTCAATGTATGATCCAAAGAGTCTCTGTACTCTTCAAATTTCGTCCTTAGTTCGGTTGGTAAACGTCTGCTGTTGTCACTGCATCGTACAATATTTTCTTGTACAAGTTTTTTTGGAAGCTCATGTATGAGCAAAATTATAGAAAAATAGGTTTATATGATTCCATTTAATAAAGAGAAACTTAATTGATGTATATATTTATGAAATACCGATTTCAAAAAAACTTCCGAGATCGGGCGCGTGGTATCTAGGAGATTAAACTGAATGACAGGTGAAACACACGACTACACCCAACACAGTGACACAACTGACCTTGAGGTGGAGACCTATAAAGAACATAACTCGAAGCAGTACACCACAACTCTCTGCTAGATGTGGCAAATATTTCTCTAGAAACTGTGTATCTGAGAGATCACGCGCCCGACGGTGGGTTAAAACTATAGCTTTCAATCAATAGTCAAGTATGTGATGCATTAATACACTACCCATGGATGTACTGTAATAAATCTGTAAATCGATAAGCATTTTCGACATTTTGGCGGACTTATTTAAAATTAGACCAGAAATGTAGGCCATTACTTTCTGATAAGTGGTTCTTATTTTTAAGAAATATTTGAATGTGTCAATAACAAATTTATAAAACAAGAAATGTTGGCCCAATTCATAACTATCATAAATAAGCATTATATTTCTGGATATCCTTCCGTACAAAAACTTCATAGTATTCTGCTTTGGTTCTTAGCCAGCAATATGTTTTTGATTTTTTAAATTTTTTATTGGAATTGAAATTACTATTTTAATAATTTTATTATTAAATACTAGAACTTTTAATGAGAAAAGTAATATCAAATTTCCTCATATTAATTTAAAATCATTATAAGCAATATTAAAATTCAATATTCATAAGGATATTATCATTTTACTGGTGAATTGTTTAAATTCACGAATAAATTAAAAACATTGGAAATCACTCTGTTGAGAACTACGGAATATTCAATGTCAAGGAATGAAAATATTAAAACTTAATTAATTTCTTTAAAAAAATGCAAATAACTTTTATTTGTGTTTTTTATACTCCTTTATTATTACTAGGGCATGAGAGAATAAGAAATCTGGGCTAGCATGGAATTTACCCTTCGTATTTGTACAACTTTCACACATAAGTATTAATGATAGTTTTGCTTCTACGAATCATCAGTAAGCTATAAAATATATCTAAAACTTTATTTCACTCCACCAGGAAAAATTCAGACTCATCAAAGTCTGCCGAGTCAGAATAATATAATTCCAATTTAATTTTTTTCCTCTACAACATTGAAGGCCATGAAATTTAATACGTCACAATTTATCACAACACTTGCTAAATTTATCGCATATACCTACACTCTGTTTTAATACTTTTTTTATGTTTCATGTAAAAGTCATGTTATATGAGCTTAGCAACTAGAAACCATATATACAATATTAAAATCTCCACATAAATATAAAGTAACAAAAATCATTATCATTCCTAATTAGTGGGCAAATAATCCTTAAAATCGTAGCTTGTGAACTCTGCTGGATAAGTGCAACAAAAATTTAGGATTACTTGCAAAAGCACGTTGATTGTATATATTACATTGGGTAATATGCCAGAGCTTTAGGATTTACCAGACTCAAAAAGAAACAAAATGTGTCTATATTGTTATTATTTGTACAAGATTTATCTTTAACAAATATATATATATATATATATATATATATATATATATATATATATATATATATCAAAGTGCCAGAGCTTTAATGCCAATTTCACTAAATATATTCGTGTCCTAGCAACTAAATTTTAAACAACACTATCTCTGATTTCCCTGACGGACTCAAATGTATACAACTCACGATACACGGCTATTGCGATGGGCATCCCGCTCCCTTAAGAGAAATCAGCTTTTGAAATTTTACACTTGACGTGATTTTTCAAAAAAAAATTGGAATGGAATCGATCCTATCTAGGAGATGACGAAATTTAGGTCAACTCAGGTATCAAAATTACGTATATATATATATATATATATATACATATATGCAAGTATACTGTCAGTTAGTATACAACGAATCCACGAAGAGTAAAAAACGAGTTGGGTAACTATCCGCGTTATATATACTTGTCTTTTATATTTTGTTGGTATAATATACTTTTATTTACAAAATATAGATTTTCTTATATAAATCCCAAATAAAAGTTAAAATTTCCACCCTTTCAAATGAAATTTAGGGGTGGTTAGGGGTGGGTATATATATAATCAATGGTTAACAATTTAAATTTTTGAAAGTTCGTTCATTTTCATGGAAATAACTAGAAAACCGCAAAATGTCGAGTAATACAAATGCAGATATGCGACAATTATTCAAAATAAAAAGTTTTGCAGTTTCCATTTAGGACATCATTTCTATTTCGACATTTTCCACTAATAGGGGTCATAAGCTAGTTCATAATTAAAATGTGTGCTTTTATTAACTTACAGTAGTTGTTTATCGAGTACATTATTCACTAACGTTAAACAAGTTAATTTTGCTGCAATATTTAAATTCACCTCGGGTGTTTTCAACTTTATGAAGATGCGTTAAACTATTTTACATCCTACCACCATTTTCTTTATTCAAATTAAAACTAGGTCCAACAAAAATAAGAAAATTGTATATTTCTTCAGTATCTATTACGTTTATGAGACCTTAATATTTTCATTTTCATACTGTAGGCGGAATTGAAAGTTCTGTTATTTAACTTGTTTATAGTTTAGTTATGGAACTGTTCTTGTTATTAAGAGTTTCTACTTATATTATGACTAATTACTGCATTATACTCAATCTTACCCTAAAACGTTTTAAATTTTTAGTATTTGCTTAAAAAGTTTATCTCGACGTCACAATGTTTTGTGCCCATACCGACATAATATATAAAAAGGTGTATCACCCGGTCCTACGCAAACTAACGTGACTTCCCATGAGCTGCAATGATACAAATGGCATCTGCATGCTGTTACCACAAAATCATTTTCCTTACATAATACTTCCTAATGAAATAAGACTCGAAATTTTATTTGGAATGTGAAATAAAATATGCTCCAGGGTCGCCTCCAATCTGAAAATATATTGAAGATCTCAAAACAAAGAAAAAAAAGACATTTCCGATGAATGCATGCCCGTTTCAAGACATACCCTTTATTTTTTGGATAAAGGATATTGGAATATATATATATATATATATATATATATATATATATATATATATATATATATATATATATATATCTGTTAAATGCTGAAATGGGACAAGTAGGGGGGTGTTATTAGACGAGGAGGAATAAAAACCTGGAATGATGAATTGGATCGTAAATTGTCTTATGTCTATTCCATTTGCAAATTTAATTAACTAAAATTATTATTTTACACATTATTATATTATCCTTGATATTTGCATATTTTACCTTTAATCCTCATGATTAAGCCCTCACTCTCGTTTTACATTAGTGACAAACCAATAAAGCACAACGAGTAACTGTTTTCATTGGTTTCATTGGAGGTGGAGCATAACTGAAGAGAAAAATAAAATTCAAAATATTTCTTTTATTATGCCGGATCGAAAAAATGTTAAATAAACAGTCTTTTTTTTAATTTAATTCTGTGCAATTATTGTTCGATACGTTTGTTCTCTTAGAGGTATAGTAACCTAGATATTGGCATACCTTTGGTTTTCAGTCTTCTGCAAAACCCACTCCTACCAATGATATTTTTTCTTTTAGAAACCTAAGGCATTAAATTTTAGCAGTCCAAGATTAAATTTCAAGTCCCATTTCTAACTGTAGAAAAAATGATGAATAGACGTCGCCAGGCCCGTAGCGACCCCAGCATGCTGCTTAGTGTACGCAGCCCCAGCGTGAAAGATTTTTTTTGTTATCTTACTGCATGTTTTGATAAATACAATTGCCGATTTTACTCTCTTTGAAACTATTCTCGGTATGGGAAGCCAAGAAGTTAATTTAGTAGAAGCCACACAATAAGGCATTTTGATGGGATATTGGTTCAAGACAAGCCTGCCCATAAATCAGCTGATAGGCATTGTTGCTTAAACTGCTGGCCTAAGCCAATAATGGATGTTCTCGTCATTGTACTTGCCTCCCACATCTATGTTGCCTTTAGGCCTCTGGCTAATGGCCGACAATTAAAGCATCATTATATAACTATTTGTTGAGCATACAATTCACTCAGACTGATTGATTATTGCAATTTTTAAAGTTTCTTGAGTGTGTGCGTTTTCTTGCTTGCTTACGCCTCCTTCTCTTTCCCACCTGTTCTCTCAAACAATATGAAAGTGGGGCAAGACTGGAGGGTAGATTAAAGTTGTATTCTGCTTGCTCAAACTAATGCCTAAAGTTAGTCAGCATATGCAGGCTACATGCTACTGAGGGAAGGTTATCTAACAACTCTGGAGAGTAAAATTTTCTCTATTCATGCCATAATTGGTGTGAATGGAATATTCCACATGATGCCTATATTGTTGGATGATCTGATGTTGAAGGCAATGGGAAAGCACTGCATGTCCATGTGGACTTCATATTCTCTTGTTCGTTCACGCGAAAATCAGTCTTACCAGTTCGCGAGATCAATGGGATGTTTGAATTTCGGAATATTTTAACAGATATCCCTTAAAGGAAGTCAGCTATTTAGGTCGTACTCATGACACAATTTTCAAAATTTGTCTTCAAATGTCCAACGGAGATGACGAAAATGAGGTCCGTTCAAAACTGTATATATAAATATTGGTCTGTTACCGCTCTAGTGGTTGTAATTATTGTTTAACCGTTTCCAAAGTCGATATTTAGTCGTTTTATGTAAAAAGAAAGATCAAGTTCGATAACAGCTGGAATCGGGCAAGGGGGAGGGGGGTTTAGAGAGAAGGAATTTCGAAAAATCCATATATCTCCGTTACTATACGTCGGATCGAAAAATTGTGTAAAGACAATCTTATTAAAAATTAAATTTACTATAAATATTGCTCTATAATATTTTCCGTATAATGAGTATTAACGGAGATATTTGCATTTTATTGTTTTCAGCTTCCAGTAAACCCCTACTAGTGTAATATTAATAATAAGCTGTTGTGTCATGAAATACTTCATTACAAGGTTAAACACCGAATATTGTTTTCAACAAACCTTTATTATACGAGATACAAACAAATACGTTCAGTTGACCTCCCCCTCCTTCTAAGGGAATCTGCTTAGTTTACGCACCCCCTGCGTGACGGACTTTCTTGTCTAATGGACTTTGCAACATATTGATACAATATAAATCACGAACAGAGGTACAAGCGCGCACAAACACTTACTGAAATAAAGAAGTGGAATGTGAGGGAGGAATATTTATAACAGAAATTCCATTGACAATGCAATTAGCTATTCAGAGCGTTTAAAGGTTATATATAATTATTAAAAGCATAACAGAATGGGCCGGTAAGGCGTAACACGGTCATAGTAAAAGGAATGCGGTACTGTTCATGCCCGCCATTGAAGATTCAAATTATCTTGCATAATCCAGGGCCGCTCTTAAACAGGTTTTACGGTAATATCTCCATCCCTCATGCCTTATGAATTATATTGCCCGTGTCAGCTTACTACAGAATTCGCATAAATTATAATGAATGCCATTTGGTACATTTAATCGATCAAGTGATGCTAGTTTCAATTTAATCAGTGTGCTTAAAACTTGGCATTTCGCCACAGCAAATGTCTGTCTGTAGTATGTCACGGTGTTGTTTGAACGTATCCCGGTAATTTCGAAATATACTGTGAATCTCCCTTATTAAAACTCTAAGTGGTGTATATTTAATGATATTTAGCATAGTTTATATCAGAATAGAGCTCATTTTAGTGGAACGTATGTGTGTCCCTGACCAACATGTTTTGTATTTTCATTTTAAATTAAAAACCCTCAAATTTCACTGTTCCTATTAGCTCAGAAAATATTTATGGAATCATTTTAGCACGTTTCTCTTAATGAAAATCAGCTATTGAAGTTGTACTCATGACGAAATTTTTCGAAAATTATCAAATATTATCATCTCAGTATATTATCAAATGTCCATCGATCCTACTTAGGAGTTGACGAAAATGAGGTCCGTTCAAAATTATCTTAATATATGATTATCTGCTAACTCTATAGTGGTCGCAATTTTTGTTTGATAGTTTCCGAAATTGATATTTAATAGTTTTTATGTGAAACTAAAGATCAAGTTCGTTAATGGCTGAAATCTGACAAGTGAGAGGGGGAAATTTCGAAAATTCTTAATATCTCCGTTATTATGCGTTGGATCGAAATATTGTATAGAATCAATCAATAGTTTTCTAAAATTGTTGTTATGTAGGTTTTTACACTATCTTGATTTCTAACAGAGAACTATTCATTTTTTTAGTTTTCGGCTTACAATACCCACTCCTACTCATGTAATATTTTAAAAAAAGCTGTTATTATACTCGTATGAAGCACTTTATTTGAAGTATTATTACCAAATATTGTTCAGAAAGAAATTTTACGTTTTGAGATAAATGCAAATAAGTGGAGCGCGTGGGAAATCTCCTTAGTTAACGCAGCCCCTTCGTGACGGTATTTTTTTTTAAAGTTTGTACATATCCCTGTACATACTAAATGTCAAGGGGCAATATAGTAGCGAATTCTAGCAAAGATCCAACAAAGATGTGTGGCAGGCGTTTGTCGTTCAACTTTTACGGAACCAATGATATTCATTTTCGTTTTTCTTAAGATATAAATAATTAAAAACTATTTGCATAATGAAATTAAATAGAGAAAATTATTTAAGAAGTATCACTAAATTTAGATTCAACTAAATGGGCAGTTTTCACTAAAATACTTTTTATTCTTATTACTTATTAATTTTCAAATTTCGTAATAAAAATGGGGTTGTAGAATTAACGCAGATAATTTCTCAGTATATTATCTTATAAGAAGGGCGGAGCGTTACTTTCAATAAAATTATATTTTGGGAACCCTAGAAATCTACCCTTTAATTTTATGATCCTCAATAAATTTTTGTTTAAAACTTTACTGATAACGTAAACCATCTTAGGGCTGTAGTAGCCTCGGTTTACATTATCTAAGATTTAATCAGATATTTTTGATAAAAAATGAATTGTATTTTTCAGAGGCTTGCCGCAACATACATTCCAAATCTCCGTGGTCCTTGGTTTTACAATAATTAAGACCCAATAGAGGTTAACTTAGGGAATCAAAACTATTAAACGTTTCAAAAATATCCCTTACTCGACTTGGTCAATACAAAGTTAATGTTGTGAACAAATTATTGATGGTCGACGAAGCCGAAACAGTGGGTAGCTTCTAAAGAGGCCTCTGTGATCGCCCAACGGTACATATTGGAGCAAGAAAAGGATTAATTAAGTGCAAGGAAACTCATCAAAGGTATAGGCTCTAAAAATGGTTCAAAATCCTAGTTATTAAACAACTCTGCGTTATTTATTTATTTACTGCTACTTTATTAACGAATTTTCTAAAAGGTAATACGGTAGTGAGGTTGGTGCACACATGACAACACATCGCTTCTACCAGAAATATTATTATGGGTAAAATGGGGTGTAGCTAAGACTATAGTGGTTTGTATATGTGTTTTCACTGTATTACTTTCCGTATTAACCCTCTGAGGATGGTAATTTTTATATTATTTGGAATACAATGTACAGTATGAGGGGCTTTACTGAAAACAAGAGATTACAAATACCTCGCTTAATATTTAAGCTACGAAATCAGGTATTGGACAACAATTGTTGGGCATCAACATCATTAGCAATATTGTTATTAATACATTTTTCGATACGATGCATAATAACGAAGATGTCATGAATTTCTGAATTATATCCTCTCTCTAAACCTCTCCAGTTACCTTATTTCAGCCATTAACGTCCATTGACTTTAAAAATAAATAAATAAATAAATAAATTAATTGATTAAATACGTTAAATATCAAGTACGGTCCAAATCAAATGAACACCGAATAAAGGACGTAACATCTTAATTGATAGCGTCATCTCACAACGTATTTGCATGCATCTGACACTGTAAAACTTCAATGGGAACAATATCTGGTATTCAATTTTCAAAAAAGTTGGTTCATTATTTAATAGCTTATTGTTAATAAGATATGAGTTGGAGTGGGATATACTAATGGCTGCAAACTAAAACTGCAAATATCATGGTTAATATTTAGATTAGAGAAAAAGTATGTGTAACAATATTTATTCTGTATTGCATTTGCAATGAGATTGGTTCTATGTAATTATTCTATCCAACTCCAAATTTTCATAAACCGCCCACCTCTAATACCCCCCCCCCTCTGATCCAATTTCTACCGTTAACGAACTCGATCTTTAGATTTACATAAAACGAATATATATCGATTTTGGTTACGATCAAACCAAAACTGCGACCAATAGAGCGTTAACAGACACACAAACACTCGCTCACGCATATATATGTATATATACTCCTATGTATATGGAGGGTGCCCATAGATCAGTGGTATAGAATCCGATTTTAGATCACAACCTCGAGTCATGGAACAGGTCAGTAATTGTTTGGATAACTGCGGCGGTAGTGAAATGGCTCGCTAACAGGGCGAGCTGGTATCGTGGTTGCATTGGAATGGCTGAAGTCTAGTGAGTAAATCTGGCAACCCGTCGGTATGGCTAAGGAAACTGACTCTCCTAGATCCCGTTGACTAGCAAACTGGCCTTTGGTGATATGACCACTGCCTTTCTCCCGAGTCAGTCTAATGGAGACCACTCATTCCAGGTCCTCCTGGGGTTTGCACGTAGAGCTAATCACCCACTGTGTAAAACTCTACTCGGGAATCCCTCTGGTCCGCAATCCGTGTGGTGGCAAAAGATCTTAAAGTGCCTATAATAACAATAATATATATAGTTTTGAATGAACCTCATTTTCGTCATATTCTGGGTAGACATTTTCTAAAATTGCGTCATGAGTACAATTTCAATAGTTAAGGGAAATCTGCTAAAGCTTTATAACATTGACGTTGACGAGCGTGAATGGAGACAGTGACGTTGGTCAGGGAGCGTAATGGTTTGGTATGCAGAGGCAGGGACCGGTGGCTGTGAAGCGACCTTGACTCCTGTCGCCATCCCCAAGTCTGGGTTGGTCTCCAGGGTACAGGCTCGGGTAATTGGCTCTCTGCCCGCCAGACTTCCATATCAACACGTGATCAGACTTTCCCCTTCAACGGCTGTCACGTTGAATGAGGAGAAAACCAAATAAAACAAAAACGAAGAATGTCGTTGTAACTTACTGGTTTTTCATCGTTCACGGAAAGAGGAGATGATTCGTGGTTTGAACAAAAGTAGTTATAACAAATTCCTTCACTACAGTTTTATTTATAATACTAATATTTTTCGACAAATCTAAAGCCGTATGTAATTTTTAGATTATTTGGAATAATATGTGTTTAATTGGTAAAAATGATACTCGGGGGGACTAGTCTAGAATGAATACTAAAACTAAATAGTCGAAGAGGAAAAACTCACTGTGCAGGATGAAAATTAATTCCAAACAGAAATATTGTAGGCAAATTCAATTTAAAATTAAAAAAAAAAAACTGATGCTTACCAGACGACTTCCTTGGATTCAAATTAAATTAAATATACCAAGTTTTGCGACAGCTCAGTGAAAATTATTTCATTTGAATGTAACATATGACATTTCTGTTTCAATGCAACGGATCAAAAAATCTCACAAAACATAATATATTTATGATTAAAGAAGTCCAATATAAATCTTCTATGTCTGTAATAAGTAAGCAGACATTTACAATTTTATTTTCATCCACTTCGCCCTAATTCTTATCAAAAGACGTAACAGATCTGTATCATAGCCAAGTATGAAATTTCGTTATTGTAGGGCTTGTCATATTTGAGTTATGCGAGAAACATCACACCGAGACAAGTCAATTTCAATTCAGGGAGTGTCAAAATGAAATCCAATGGACTTAGGGAGAGAAAAAGACATCCAATTCTTCACAAATTTTTATTTCAGCTCTATGCTCTTTCGAAGACTATTATCTTCATCTTCATAGCTGCATGAGCTCACAGGGAAAGACAACAAGTGACTCTTGAAGCAAGTGAATAAAAGGGGCAACAATTCTTCTCATATGTGTAGCAAAGGCAACGTAGATTTCCTTTATGCAAAATGGCATCCAAATTACTTCATGCTATTCTCTGCCTTTCCTATAGTATGCATTCTAAAAAACCATCACTTCAAATTCATAACAAAATTGACAAAAAATATATTTGGTTGGATCGAGCTTTTATAAAATAGTAAAAACGAAGGATTTAAAATATGTCACAGGAAATTCGAATCGAAGTAATTCTAGTTCTATAATTTTTTGGGGGGATTATTTTTCCAACTATGGCAGACGGAACCAGTGACAATTTATTTCTACCTCTATAAATCGAGGGTTGTTAAATTTAAAATGTCACAAATTTGTCTGGTGATTAATTTTCCGCCAATTAGTGAGAGAGTCCATCTTCTATTAAAATATTTGATTTTACAGTGCATTTCCAATGCCCAGGAACAATTCGACATATGCTAGAATTTCTTTTACAGGAAATGTTGTTTTATGAAATGTGAGAATTGGTTACATCTTGTATCTAAAATTAATGGGAAAGAGTTAGTCTGTTCTACCGTTAGTGGAGTTTTATTTAATGGGGCCCTAACTAAATAAATTCCCTTTGCACTAGTGGAAATCAAACACTCGACTCAAAGGTTTCCGCTAAACAAAGAGGAACGCTTAATTTCTTAATTTTTTCTTTAAATGACTTGCATGTGAGATGCAGTTTATTCATTAATTTGATTTCTTTGATAGACTGAAACAAATTTAATATTTACAAAGCCTAAATACACAAAATTCTTCGGACAATTTTTAAACCAGTATCTAAATATCCTTAATTAAAATATTATTTTCGAATAAGACAGGTAAATTGAATGTTAACATGCTTTTTTACATTTATGTAAAAATTAAAGAAGTTTTTCTTTACTAGTTTTCAAATGTCAAAGGCACACTTTGGCCTTCGCCAAACCGAATTTCACAGTTTCGTCGTGACGTCTGTACTTAGATCTGTACAGCATGTCTCGTTACTAAAAATCCGTCACGCAGGGACTGCGTTAACTAAGAAGATTTCCCACGTGCGCCACGTGTTGGCATTTATTTCAAAACCTAAAAGTTCCAGGAGAACAATATTTGGTATTAAAGCTTCAAATGAAGTGCTTCATAACATAATAGAATATTGTTAGTGTGAGATGAGCAGGAGTGGGATTTTCTCTAAAGACCGAAAACTAAAAAATGTAAATTCCTCAGTTAATAATCAAGATAGTGAAAAAATGTACATAACAACATTTATAGAACATTACATTTGCAATAAGGTTGTCTCTATACAAGTTTTCAATCCGACGCATAATAACGGAGATATTAAGAATTTTCTAAATTCTCCTCCTCTATACCCCCCCCCCCTCCCACTTCTCAGATTTCAGCCATTAACGAACCTGATCTTTCTTTTTGTATAAAACAATTATATATCAAGTTTGGTAACGCTAAGAAAAAGTTTGCGGCCGCTAGAGCGGTAACAGACATATATATATATATATATATATATATATATGTATGTATGTATAAAATTGTAAACTCGGTCTGTACATTGATTTATTTCTCGAAATTTCACGATAACTTTTCGTTTCACATGTCATAGACACCATAACTGCATTTTGTTTCTTTGGTGTGTGTTTGTTTGTTACCTTTTCACGTATAAACGGCAGAACCGAATTTTATGAAACTTGGTATGTATATTACTACTAACCCAACTTAGACTTTAGGCTATCTTAATTTTCTCTGAGACGAACGTGGGGGTTATAAGGAAGGCCTGAAATTAAAAATAGCGATATTTCGTTTCCTATTGGTTTTTTGGCAAATATGCACATAAAAAAAGTTGTTTATTTTGTTATTTAGAGTAACTTTTGTTATATACACTTTTTTCTTATACTGAATTATAAACGAGATATACGCTAAAACCTATAGCGGAAGTGAACACTTTTATTTGGGACAAAAGACCCAACCGAAATAAATAAAACTCGGTATGTGTATTAGCACTAACGCTTTCATTATAATAAGCCATACCAACATTTCTAGGGACGGGCAGGAGTGGGGGTTGTAGGGAAGGCCTGAATTTAAAATAGCGGTATTTCGTTTTCTATTCGTTTTTCGGCAAATATGAACATAACAAAAGATGTTTATTTTGTTATTTAGAGTAACTTTTGCAATATTCATTTTTGTCTTTTAACAATGTATAAACGAGATATACACTATAAACTAAAGCGGGAGTCAACTAATTTATTGGGCGCTAACGATTAAACCGAACTTTACAAAACTCGGTATGTCAATTAGCATTAATTCTTCCATGATTATAAGCTATATTAAAATTTTTAGGTTAGAACGGGAGTGGGGGTTATAAGGGAGGTTGAAATAAAAATTCTCGATATTTCATTGTCTCTTTGTTTTTCGATAAACATGCACATAACAAAAGTTGTTTACTTTGTTATTTAGATTAACTTTTTTTTATACATTTCTCCAGGAACAATGTGTGGAGCAAGTAATTTGCGTAGAAATATTGATATGCTCAAGAATTCATTCCTATTTGAACTATCAGGTACCTCAGCAGGAAAAATTAATTCAAATCAACGTTAATATTTTGTCCTTAATAGCTGAAATCTATGCATAATGCACAGGAGACGGGAAATATGACAATTTGGAGGACAGTGAAGACTTACATAAAAAATTAATTTTATTATTAACAAATGCCAACAACGGGTATTAATCCTAAACACTGGGACGGGTAAATGTCAAAATATTGTGCAAAGTAAAGCCTTGCCAAAAAAATACCATCACCATTCAGCCTCAAATCAATTCCCGGGCGAAGCCGGGTATCTGAGCTAGTATATATATATATATATATATTAGTTTTCAACGGACCTCATTTTCGTCACCACCTGGGTAGGATCGATGGGCATTTGAAGAAAAATTTCGAATATCGCATCATGAGTACGACCTCAATAGCTGATTCCCCTTAAGGGAAATCTGCTAAAAGGACTAGTTTGGGATTATTGATATTTCATATTTACGACTATTGTATCGTCCAATTGTGAACCTTCTCTCTTGACCAAATTGAACCAAGGGAGAAGTAAGGGTTCAGAGGAGGCGGGGATAAAAAATCGCAAATTTCTTCCAACCTCTTAGATCTAAAAGATCTATTAATTATGCCCCATTGTTATTTTGATGTGATGTATTAAAATGTAGATATCCAACATTACGTTCAAATAAAATCACATCAAACTGTTAGAAAACAAGCTTAGAGAATTTTAAATGAAGTATATCGAGATATTTTGTTTTATATAATTTAATGAGGGTATAAGGAAGTCACATGAGAGTATATGGTATCCCATAAGACGTACGTATCACAGGGGCTGTCAAATAACAGTCAACTCTGTTTTTCCTTAGCAAATGATATGTGGGTAAAACTATTATGAAGAATTTTATGCTGAACTAGAGTTATTTAGAGGTAAAACAGTTAGATAGGGATATCAATAATCATGGAGTGGTGCTTAGAAAAAGGTCAAGAAATAAATGTTCTCTATAATATTTGGGCAAAGATTTAAAGTAAAATTTGCTTTAAATGAGTCAAGGTTGTGTAAGATTTCCTTATGTGACGCCAGAAATTATTTATGATTTTAATTTCCCCTTTCTTCAAACTCCACTGGTCGTGGAAAGACAACTAACGAACTAGTTTTTTTGTTTTTCAAGAAATATTTAAATATCCAGGTCTAAGCAAGGTGTTATGTAATATATGTGCCTATACAAGAAAATTACCGGAAATTATCGGGCGCTTTTCTAAACCGGAATCCTCTAAAAGGCGGGCAGCTCATATGTTTGTTTGTGTTTGAACCGGTTTCTCCTACGAGGAATAATCTATTAAGGTGATTGTGATTCTTCGAAACTTTTTTTCAAATGTCCGGCGTTGCTACTTAGTAGATGGCTCGAAAGATATCTGTACAGATTTAAATATTTTTAGAAGGCGAATGATATCCCTGAGAGAGGCATGAAAGAATAGAGGAGGCGTTTCATTACAGTAAATACATGGTGTGGGAAAAAAGATAATTGTAGATTGCACTGGGTGATTGTGGCCTCACCATGACCGTAGGGGGTATTGCTCACATCATTCCTGGTGTTATCGTTTCCACCTCTACGGACACTTAGAATTGTCACCACAACCAAGTCGTTGAGCGATAACAGGCAAGAGGAATGGAGTAGGGGAACTACTAGTAAAGTGGTTCTAAGTACATAGAGCACGCGGATGGTCACCGAAAGTCGGAGTTGATTAATGACTCTTGACTGTCTATCCGATCTGCACAGGAAAGTATCCCATAATAATCATGGATTCTAGTCCTACATGACAAGGGGGAATTTTGAAAATTCAAAATATCTCCATTACTATACGTCTAATTGAAAAATTGTCTAAAACCCATCTTATTGAAAATTGAAAGGTCTATAAATGTTGTTCTATACGTATTTTCTTTATCATGAATATTAAACGAGATATTTGAATTTTATAGTTTTCGACTATAAATAAACCCCCACTCCTACTCAAGTCTTATTAATAATAAGCTGTTATATCATGAATCACTTCATTACAAGGTTAAATACCAAATATTGTTTTCATTTATCTTGTATTTTGTGATATATATGCAAATACGTTCTGTTGATCCCTCCCCTCTCCATTTGTTCTTGGATTCCGAAAATTTGAGTGATTAAGAAAAAGTGTATTCTGATTCATTATAACTTATAGCAGTAGCTATAGTAAATAGTTTTCAATAAAATAAATACGTTATATTCAGATTTATTTCATTAATTGTTTTCCTTTCCGGTCTAGAATATTTCCATCTATCAAGTCAGCTCTGCGAGGTGGGCTAACCTGCTTGTTTACAATTAAGACGCATTCTGTTATAGAGATTTTTAACATGTAAATTGACTGAAAGATTTCTCATTACCGTATTTATTTATTCACTTAATATTCACGGTGGTGTTACCAATATATAAATTTATCTAATGTAAAACTTCGTGTGGGGTATTTCCTTAGTTTACGCAGCTCCTACGTGACGGACATTTTAATTATTAATTTGGGAACTTAACATTGTACAATATTTTGATATTCTATTTGGCAGGGTAGGAATTCCTTTATCGAAGTCTTTTATTTAGAATTTTATTTGTTACTCATGTTTGAGTGAAGGGAGGGGCTGTTATGTTTCTTGCTAGGAAAAGCGGTTATTTTCTTGTTTAACAATTATTTCCAAGACTCAATTAAATACTACACTGAGCATATAAATATTTCAAGAAATTTAATTGTCGACGATATTTATTAACTAACTACCTGACTCAACACGTTTCATCATTTGAGACTATTCCTTGCTTTGATTATTGTGATACAAAACTTCGGAAATTCACTTCGTTTTTCGTTGTACTTGTCAAGTAGAATTTTATCAAATATATAGTCCTTACAAATTACGGCTAAACAATTTTTTTTTTTTTAAATGATTGCTCTCTTAAAGTTTTTTTGAAATTCTATTCTAATTCTAAATCAATCGAAATTCTAAATTTGCCTTTCTGTAATAACGATACAACGTTAACTCTAACAATCTAAGAATGAAACAGTTTTTTTGAATGCTGTTGAATTTGGAACAAACCATTTTTGATACTTAGTAAATCAATATTTAATATAAGCTGATAAGATATGATGAAAAGGGAATTTAACCACAAATCTTTATATTATTTCACTTTATTAAATAAAGGTTTAAATTAACAAAAATGAAGTAGGTCTTGCAGAAGATTCATGAACTAAGCACTTTTCAAAGTGCCTTGCATGCAGAGAGGGCTGCATTTTTTTTTGTAATAAGAAGCCCAAATAAACAGAATTAGAAATGTACGAATTCCTCAGGAGATCTAAGTGAAAATCGTATTAATAAGAGTGAGGGTTTAGGGAAGGCTGAATACTAAAGTATTTGATTTGGAGGAACAATGTATGCAACGACAATTGAAGAACATTATATTTGCAACTCGATTGATCACTACTTGAATATTTTTTGATCTGACTAATAATAACAGAGTTATCGCAACATTTTAATTCCACTTTTTCTCTTTAGAATATACGATAAAAACAATACTTCTTATTTCAGCTTGAAATAAGTCGTTTCTTGATAACTTGGTTCAGTGCTGATATGGGATGAATAGTGGGGGGGGGTTAAAATGGCTATCAATTAAAAGAAAAATGGAAATATCTCAACTAATAGTCGCGTTACAGGTAAAGAAGTATGGAATAACTGTTATAGGAAATCAAGTAGCAATTATTTTGGTTGACCAATATTTTTCCCATCGGCTCATAAGAACTTAGATATTCGTTGTTTCAAACTTCGTCGCTGGGAACTTATTATTGGTGTTATTTCCGGCGTATCTCCAGCGGTGTCTGTTATGTGGTGGACCACGATATTTCGCCGAAATTCCATCCGGCTTCTTCTGGCGGTCATATTTTTGTTGTGCTTGTGGCAGCTCTTAATGACGAGTCTGCCGAATCGTGGTCCTTATATATGTTATCCCCACAGGTGGTGGAGGAACCTTAACCATTGGTTGGATTTTGTTCGCCACGGTGTTGCGGGTCTTCAGTGCGCCTTCTCGGGGTCAGGAGAGGTCTCCAGACTGCGGGCAGGAGAAATCCGTCATCTTTATTGAAGTTCAGCGGCCGTTTGAAGATCTCTACCGCTTCCCGCACCAGTCTCCTTGTCCTGTGCTCTTCTCTGGACAATACTTTGACTTGGTCAAAGAGCATTTGGCCCCCGCATGAAATGCCATGAGTGGCGACGGCCGATGTTTTGGTCCTGCCATATTTGTAGTCGGCCGTGTGCTACCCAATCCTTGTGGCGACCTTTTTCCCGGTTTGGCCTACATAAACCGAACCGCACGCACACGGCAATAGGTAGACCCCTTTGTCCTGCAAGTACTGTTTATCCTTGGCCGTGCCCAGCAATTCAGCCATCCGGTCCACCGGCCTGTAGGCGACGTCCAGATCGTGTTTCCGGAGCCACCTGCCTACCCTCTCGCTCACTCCGCCTACGTAGGGTATTGCTACCCTCCTTTTCAACTCCGTCTATTCCGCAGGTCTTTGGCTACGTGAGAGGCTGGCCTTAACCTCGTTGAGGGTCCTTCTGATCTCCCAGCGTCTGTATCCGTTCGATACCAATTCATTGGTGAGGAGCTCCAACTCCTTCTTCAGCAATTCTGGGCGGTTACAGAGTCTGAAAGCCCTATATATAAAGCCCCTATATGGAAATAACACCAGTAACTTAGATATTTGGATTTTTTATTTACCTTTCATCTCCAATCCCTCCCTCATTCTTGTTCGATTTCAGGTGATGACGAACTTCATATTTAGCTTTGCAATAAACGCATATGCATCGAGTTTGGTAATGATTAAATAAAAATACGATCACAAAGTGATAACACGCACACACACACACACACACACACACACATACACACACACACACACACACACACACATACACACACACACCCACACACACACACAGACACACACACACACACACACACACACACACACACACACAGACACACACACACACACACACACACGTATATATATACTAGCTCAGATACCCGGCTTCGCTCGGGAATTCATTTGAGGCTGATTGTTGATGGTATTTTTTTGGCAAGGCTTTACTTTGCACAATATTTTGACATTTACCCGTCCCAGTGTTTAGGGGTAATACCCGTCGTTTCTGAGGATTTGTTAAAATTTAAAATTAATTTTTAATGTAAGACTTCACTTCCTCCATATTGTCATATTTCCCGTTTCCTGTGCATTATGCATAGATTTGAATTATTAAGGACTAAATATTAACATACATTTGAATTAATTTTTCCAGGTGAGGAACCTAGTAGTTCATATTGAAAAGAATTCTTGAGCAAATTTCTCTAAATAACAAAATAAACAACTTTTGTTATGTGCATATTTGCCGAAAAACCAATAGGAAACGAAATATCGCTATTTTTAATTTCTGGCTTCCTCTATAACCCCCACTCCTGCCCGTCCCTAGAAATGTTGGTATGGGTTGTTATAATGAAAGCGTTAGTGCTAATACATATACCGAGTTTTATTTATTTCGGTTGGGTCTTTTGTCCCAAATAAAATTGTTCACTTCCGCTATCATTTTAAGCGTATAACGCCTTTATACTTAGATTTACGACAAAAGCGTATATAACAAAAGTTACTCTAAATAACAAATTGAACAACTTTTGTCATGTGCATAATTGCCGAAAATGCAATAGGAAACGAAATATCACTATTTATAATTTCAGGTCTCCCTTATAACCCCCACTCCTGTTCGTCTCAGAGAATATTACCATAGCCTAAAGTCTAAGTTGGGTTAGTAGTAATATACATACTAAGTTTCATAAAATTCGGTTCAGACGTTTATGCGTGAAAAGGTAACAAACAGACAAACAAACAAACATAGACGAAAGAAACAAAATGCAGTTATGGTGTTTATGACATGTAAAACGAAAAGTTATCGTGAAATTTCGCGAAAAAAATCAATGTACAGACAGAGGTTACAATTTTATATATATATATATTGCCATTTTCTTCTTCTCACAGGTAGAATTGATAAGCAATTTAATTCATTTTTCAAAAATAATGCCATGAGTACAATCGCAATCACTGATTTCTCTGTAAGTGAAATCTGCTAAAATATGACAGCATTCTATTGGAACCTTGCGGACATGGCAGCACAGTTTGAATGTTTTAGTAAATATTTAGTGACTTCTGAACTTTAGGAATACTGAATTAATTACAAAAGTATATTATTCTTTTATTTTATTATATTCAGAATCGGAGAACTAATTTTATCTATATGACACCACTTAATTTATAGTTTCTCCTTTTAAAATGATTTCTAAAACATTAATGGTAGAGCAATAGCTAGATGAAATCTAGATAAACAATTTAATATTAGTGGGCATAAAATATTTAATTCAGGATATTCGAATGGAAAAGAGCTATGCATATTAAGTGATGCGAGGCCTCTCGAATGGCTATATATTTTTGTAACCCAGACAAAAAATAACGGTGGCGAAAAGAGAAACGTTCAAATGAATAAAGCTTGAAATAATAATTTTTTTTGTCATGAATAAAAAAGAAAGACAAAGCTATTTTAGAAGCTCCATTTCGCTCTAACGCTCTCCACATTTCTTTGATTTTCACAAATTTGTTTATGTAAAAAGAAATAATTTAATTGAGTAATATCAAGAATATAAAGTTTCAATAAATAAAATAAAATAAGAATTAATTCACTATTTTTGAATTACTTTGAAGTTGAATGTGGGTATTAAATGAACCCAATTTACTAAATTGTTATTAATTTTATACTAAAGAGAAAATTTTATTAAAATTTGATATATTCTGCAGATCAGGTTTTAAACGACTAAAAATAGCTTAGATTTTTAAATTTCCTTTAAAGTTACTATATTTTACAAGCCGATAATTGAATCTGAAAATTGCATATCTTAAATAGACAATATTTTTTAGCAGATTTCCCTTAAGGGAAATCAGCTATTGAGGTCGTACTCATGACGCGATTTTCGAAAAATTTCTTCAAATGTCCATCGATCCTACCCAGGAGATGACGAGAATGAGGTCCGTTCAAAATTATATATATATATATACATATATATTTGTCTTTTAACGCTCTAGTGATCGTAATTTTTGTTCGATCGTTACCAAACTCGATATTTAAACGTTTTTTTGCAAAGAAGACAGATCAAGTTCGTTAATGGCTGAAATCGGACCAGTGGGAGGGGGGGGGTTTAGAGGGGGGATTTTCGAAAATTTGAAATATCTCCGTTACCATAGGTCAGATCAAAAATTTGTATAGAACTAATCTTATTGAAAATTAAATTTACTATAAATATTGTTCAATACATTTATTCTCTATCTTGAATAATAACCGAGATATTTGTATTTTTATTAAGTGTAACGGACGAGTGAGTTTCCCGCCAAAAGCTAGTTCGGCCGTGACTGCTCGGCTCTCGTATGGAGATTACTCTATTGTATAACTTCACGTGGGAAATCTGCTTAGTTTACGCAGCCCCTGCTGACGGACTTTTGTTAGTTCATTAAGAATTGGCTCTTCTTTTTGTTTATGAAAATAACTCTGGTTTTGAAGGCACTGACTATTATTGTCTTGTATGAATTTAACATTATTAAGTAGAATATAATGGATAAAAGTGATACTGATTAAGCTATGAGACTTCAATAAAAAAGGCTATCAATACGATCGATTTATAGTTTATTTAGAAAACAAAAAAATTGAAATTTCATATTCAATAATAACAATCATATTTAAACATTTAGCCCTATTTGGTGAATAAAAAAGTGTTAACTGGATTTATCTCCAGGGGTTTTCTTGTGTTCATGACAATGAAGCATAAAATCCATTCTGCGAGATCCCGAAAGAAATAGGCTCTGTAAAAGGTGTCTTGTCATTCGAGTTATTAATGAAACTCAGAAAAAGAGACAGGATATAGTCAGCAGACCGTAGTGCCTTCTTTCTTCACACAGCTTACTTTTATTATGAAAATTAATTAACGCGAAAAAAGTTAAGATTTTTAATTAAGGAAGCAATGCCGTTTCTCATTCGCAACAAAAGACGTTTTGGAAATTTATTTAACTACTAAAGTTGTTTGGGTTAATATTTAAAAATTTAAATTTTTCCAGAGAATCTGAAGTATCCTTATGCAGTTTTTAATTATTTTTTTTTTTATACTTATACTTTAAAAACATAGCTTATTTATTAACGATATGCAACAAGCGTATAGGCTTAGAATATAATGGGGTTAATTGATTACTATTACTAAAGTAATAACTTCATTAGCTGATTTACTTTAAGGGAAATCAGTTATTATGGATGTACTCACTACGTGATTTTCGAAATATTCCTTCAAATGCCTAGGAGATGACGAAAATGACGTCCTTTCAGAATTATAAATATATATATAAAATTGTAACCTCTGTCTGTACATTGATTTTTTTCGCGAAATTTCACGATAACTTTTCGTTTCACATGTCATAGACACCATAACTGCAATTTGTTTCTTTCGTGTATGTTTGTTTGTTTGTTACCTTTTCACGCATAAACGGGTGAACCGAATTTTATGAAACTTGGTATGTATATTACTACTAACCCAACTTAGACTTTAGGCTATATTAATTTTCTCTGAGGCGAACAGGAGTGGGGGTTATAAGGGAAGCCTGAAATTAAAAATAGCCATATTTCGTTTTCTATTGGTTTTTCGGCAAATATGCACATAACAAAAGTTGTTTATTTTGTTATTTAGAGTAACTTTTGTTATATACACTTTAGTCGTATACCGAAGTTTAAATGCGTTATACGCTAAAAATTATAGCGGGAGTCAACAATATTATTTGCCAAAAAAGACTCAACCGAACTAATTAAAACTCGGTATGTGTATTAGCAGTGAATCCTTCATTATAATAAGCCATGCCAACATTTCTATGGAAGGGCAGGAGTGGGGGTTATTAGGGAAGCCTGAAATTAAAAATAGAGATATTTCGTTTCCTATTGGTTTTTCCGCAAATATAAACATTACAAAAGTTGTTTATTTTGTTATTTGGAGTAACGTTTGTTATATACACTTTTGTCGTATACCTAAGTATAAATGAGTTATACGTTAAAACTTTAGCGGGAGCCAACAATTTTATTGGGCACTAACGGCTGAACCGAACTTAACAAAGCTCGGTATGTCAATTAGCATTAATTCTTCCGTGATTATAAGTTATATTAAAATTTTTAGGTTCGAACGGGAGGGGGGTTAAAAGGGAGGCCTGAAATAATAATTCACCATATTTACATGTATAAGAGACGGGAAATATAAAAATATCGAAGACAGTGAAGCCTTATCGAACAAATATTCTATTATTAGCAAATCCACGGCAACGACGGGTATTAACCCTAAACACTGGGACGGGTAAATGTCAAAATATTGTGCAATGTAAAGCCTGCTAAAAAATACCATCACCATTCAGCCTCAAATGAATTCCCGGGCGAAGCCGGGTATCTGAGATATTATAAATATATATATATATATATATATATATATATATATATATATATATATATATATATACCTCTTACCACTAGCCACTTTTTTTGAACACTGTCAAATTCGATATAAGCGTTTCATCTATAACTGAAGACTTAGTGGCTGGAATTGGACAAGGGGATGGTAAATCGAAAATTCAAAATATTTCAGTTTCTATGGGCCAGATCGAAAATTTGTATATAATCAATGTTCTTGCAAACTTGAAGTTCTATAAATGTTGTTCTGCACAATTTCTCTCTGTCTGGAATAATAACCGAGATTTTTGCATTTATTTAATGTTAAACCTTGAATAAAGCCCCACTATTGAGCGTAGAATATTAACAATAAGCAAATATATATCACTAAATGTCTTATTCCTAGCTGAAATACCGAGTCTCGATTTCAACAGATTTTGACTAGCTGAGATACAGTCAAATATGTTAAGTCATGACACCGATTTTGATTTTAATTCTTAACTAGAAATTGTTTATTTGATCCTTACCATACTAGAAATTCATCCGTTTCATTCAACACAAAAGATCACATTCGTTAATGGCTGAATTCGGACTAAGAATAGCGGGGAATTTGACAAATTCAAAATATCTCCCATATGAGTAGCTGGATCAAAACATGTTATAGAAACAATCTTGTCAAACTACTGATTGTCTACAGTTGGTGTTACATACATTTTTCGGAACTCAAATATTAAAAGAGTTATCCGCACTTTCTTCTTTTGAGGCTTCATATGGTCTGATGAGATCAGTAGTTTCCGTAGCAGAATATGGGAAATTTGCTTAGTTTACACCACTTGTACTCAACGGAATTTTTTTTTTAATTAAGAATTTTACATACCGTAATTAAACAATATTTCTTATAGTTACTTTGTTTAGTAAGATTGAGAATATCCTTTTTATCAGGTAATTTAACTTTTTTTTTTTTTAATTTACATTATAACATTCTGGTTAAAAGTTAAAGTGTAGAAAACTCATTATGAAAAAATTAGCATCTCGCAGATAACGTCATGTACCATATAACTCATAAATTATGTCACTAAGTTTGTTGTGGCGGAACGGTTGTTTTATTAGTTGGAATATGCAAGGGTCGGCTGTCGTCGACTCGCAGGTTAAACCCGGCGAAGGTGAAAGGTTAATTATTCAACACTGGGCTATTAGTGTGAATCAACACATCACAATAACCGAAGGTCAACACTATTGACCTTTCCAGGGAAATATACATTCAGAGGAATTAACTCCTGCCAGTAGTCTTTGTTAACTAAATATTGGTATGCTGGAGCTAGGCCATGGCTGAGGCTGAGGTGGCATGAAAAAAAACATTGTTAGTTGTCAAATGAGAATACTTAAATGTGAATGTTTGAAAATTCGATATTTTTTTTTTTTAAAAAGCCTATCTTTCCTATATTTTAAGCGTATAAAAAAAGGATTACGACGTATACCAAATGCTTGGTTTCAGAAAACTTTGTTTTATTATTTAAATATTTAAAAAAAAAGGATTCGTTACACTCTCTATCTGTTTTAGTAAAAATTAATTACCTGTATGTAATTGAAAAATTTATTTTTTGTTTGTTTGGTGGCACGCAATTGGAGCAATTTACACCAAAGGGAGAGTAAGTAAATGGTAAAAATAATTTAAGTTGTCGATTGTATATAATTTTAATATATACTGTGGTTGCTAGGTGATATTGCTAGTGGAAAAAAACAGGAATACAAAGAAAATATACTTCTTATTCTGAACCCAATATTTTTACGTATTCTTCATAGTTTTATGGCGTGGGTCACCAATAAAAAACATTTTGTTCGCCACAAACTTTATTCTCCCCTACATGTTTTGGAGCTTACATACCACCTCTTCAGCTACATTCATCATATCTTTCCAAAAAATAATAACACTAATTTAAAGAAATAATAACATTAATTTAACAAAACCCATGGACTAAGAAGGAACGAGCACTTTAGAACAGTAAGTAGCAATCTGTAATTAGATTTAATAAATATATCATGTATGTAGGCACTTATTAATGCTATATCTAGCAAATAATTATCATAGGCTTTTGTTAAATTAATGTAATCATTTTTTTAAATTAATGTTATTTTTAGAAAAGGGATGGCCCCTGAAGAGGTGGTATGTAAGCCAGAAACATGTAGGGCATTATGAATAAAACGGTTGGTGAACCCAATGGAAAAAAAAAATTATTGGTGACCCAAGCCATGAAACTATAAAGAACTTAAAGAAAACATAAAAATAGCAAGAACGAATTAAATGCCAACTATTAAAATCATTCTGGATCAGAAAGCACCCCAAATAAACAGAAAACGATTTATCAACAAAAGAGATAAAACAAAACAAATGCGTAACATTAAAGTCAGAAATAAAGAATATCTAAACGAAACATTTACATAATATTTATGAACAGTTACCAATTTAAACTTAGTTAACCGAATTGAATAAACCCTTTGCAGGGATCCTTCTTGGTGTGGGAGTTTCTTACTGCATTTAGCACATTTAATTCACCAATATTAAACGAAAATTCGCTTTCGGGGGGAAAAAACAACCACATTTCTAAAAAGATTTAGTTAATGAAACATAGAGTTTACATTTTCTTAAACGACTACTAAAATAAATTTTATTCCGAGCTTCATGGATAATGTACACTTGCATGCACACATCATTTTCAGTTTTTAATTGGCATCATGAGATATAAATATGGACTCATACTAATGCAATAAGAAACAATTAAGGCGTTTAAACTAAAAAACCTGAATCAACTTTCCTACGCACATGAATGTCATACTCTGACAGCTACCTTAGAATTCTATTCTTTATTTTTCTCTTAATAATTAAAAAAAGTAAACAAGACTTGAAATTTAACGTTGATTGACATAGGGTGTCAGTTATATAATTAGGTTAAATTGCAATCTGCATAAGTTGAGCGGCAGCTTGCTGAAGGTAAATACGAAGAAAAAAAAATACAAGTTAGAGAAAAAATTATAGAGAAACCATTGCGATACAATTCCTCATCAACAAAATTAATTTAATTAATTTAAAACTTTTTGATCATATCTAACCTTCGTTTAAGGCGTTTTGAAAATGGCAGAGGTACCAAATGTATTTTCAACAAGATATTAGAGATCATTTTGTAAGAAATACAAGACGACTGAGTCTATTTATATAATCATTTAGTCTTGAAGGTGTTCCGTGTATGGAAACTCGATCCCTGAAGTACGAGAAGGGAGGACGTCCCGCTCTGCTGGACATCTTTGAAGGTGCTGTTTGCAGTGCGACCCGGCCTTCGCTGGGAACAGTATCATCGTCTACCAGCCAAGGAAAATGGCAGACACTTCAGAAATTATTATCACTAATAATTTCAGATAGGGACGGTAACAGACTGTCCCACAATGAAAGATGTCACTGTGGGAGAGGCTTAATTTAGAAGCTGAAATGACACAACTGTCATCTCATCTCATTATTTGTTCTGTATTTCCCCTTTAGAAAGATGCCAAATAAAAAAAAAATGGAATGTAATTCAAATGTGGAAATCAGATTTTTAATGACCCAGTTACTTAAAGAAAAAAAACAAATACAAATTTCAACAAGATTGGTTCTACATACTTTTCCGATCTGACTCTTAGTAACGGGGATATTAAAAATTATTTTCAATTATCACCCCCCTCTCCCCGAAACAAATTCAGCCATTCCCTAATAAAGTCATTAATTTTTCATGGAACTATTAAATACCGAGTGCGAAGTTGATCAAGTAAAAATCATATAGATTAGGACGTGAAGTCCTAAATGATAACCTCACGCCAAAAATATTTGCACATTTATTACACAGTAAATATTTAACAAAAACAGTATACTGTATTTAACATTCGAATGAATCGTTTCATGACAGTTTATCGTTGATAAGATATTTTCAATTTTCAAAGCCCACCCTCTCTAATCCCACTTGTCAGATTTCAGACATTAACTTACTTTTTTTTAAATTATTTATTTATCTCCAATTTATGCTACTGTGGCTAATTGGGGATGGTTTTCTACAAGGAACCACTCTTTCCTATCCAGGGTGGGCCTAAGGAGTTTATTTAATGAGTCCGTCACCAAATAAATTTCTACTGCCCAGGGCGGGAATCGAACCCACCACTCTTGGCCTACCATATGAGATTAAGACAAACGCCTCCACTCAGACGGCCAAACTGAGTTCCTAAATAATAATAACGTACTTGATCTTTAGTTTTACACGAAACTTTTAAATATAAAGTTTGGTGAAGATTAAACCAAAGTTGTATGTGTATATATACTTTTGAAAGTGCCCCAATTTTGTCGTCTACCCTGGTTAGGATAGATGGGAATTTGTATAAATATTTCAAAAACCTTGTCAACAGCTGATTTTCATAAGGGAAACTTTCTAAAATGAATGAAAATTGAATTTCAGACCTCGCGATAACCGATAAGTACCAAGGAAATTTAAAAATCTGATTATTCTTAGGTCAAAATATAACCGACTAGCCAATTCCTCTTTCTAGAATTCTGCTGGCCATGGGTGAAGGAATAACATCGTTCCCTGCGATAGAGTAAGGGGAAGAATTCGAACAGATTCTGCCGATGAAGAGAGACATAAAATCGATAGAACAGTACTGGAGTCTATTGCCAGTAACTCATCCTTTCAAGAGCCTTTGCCTCGGAGGTTCTCTGCCGGAATTTCTTCCAGAGACGAAACGAGGGGAAAACTTTTCTCTATCAAGATCGTGAGTAGACATCTCAATATTAGAAATATCCTGAGCAATTTGCCCTCCGTTTTGCACTACTGCTGAGTCGGCGACCTACAGGATTTATTACAGTTCTGATAAGAACTGTACGCTTCCTCATATAGTTTATACTCAAATTGTTTTTCAATTAAAAATGAAGTATTTTCTTCAAATCTTTCTTTAAAAATACGACTATTTCATTTATAACAGTATATACCTCACAGAATATAAAATATTATTATTCGGAAAGATATTTGTGAATAGAGGTAAAGAAATCTACAAATTACGTTTCAATTGAGCTCAAAATGTAAAACTCACTAAACATAATTGAACTTAATTCTGTTATTAATGTTTAAGGTCAATGAAATAAAGTATTGACCTAAAACCAGAAAAAATATCTCAAAAAAAGTTTATTTTTTATGTCGAATATTTTGAAACAAAATATAATTCCTTTTATAAGTTATTATTTATTATTATTGTTATCCGCATGGGGCACATTGGCTATAATTGAAATTTCTAGACGATGACGGAGAGTATATGGTGTTGTAAGTTTGAATATCCCTAAAAGAAAATATATAAAAAATACAAAGACTGTAAAAACACGTTCTCGTTTGGTAAAAGGTTGGTTAAAAGGGAAATTCATATATATATATATATATATATATATATATATATATATATATATATATATATATATATATATACTGTTATCACGGAAGATTTACGGAATTTTCTAATGATTTTGAAACGCATAGTAGCGAGGAGAAATTGAAAATCATCACTAAAACAATGTTATGGCATAATAAAATAAATCTTGTTCAAGAAATTACGACGGTGGAAAAGAACTGGCAGCGCAAGATGTTTTTACTTCGTATGTCATAAATTTGTAATTAAACAACTATTTAATTGTGCAAACGTTAGTTGACTACATTTAAACACGAATCATGGCCAAAAACTGTAATTCCGAAACATCACAGAATGAATTTAAACAGGCAATTCGCTTAAATAAACCAAACATTTGGGTCATAAATAAAAATGGAACGATATACATGTAAATGGATTGAAACTAACAACTTTCCTGTTTAAATGAAAGAATATTACAGATTACAAATACATTTACAAATACAAAGTCGATCTTTGGTTATCCAAATCCAAGTGTATCACATTTCATCAGGAACAGCTTACAAATCAGGCCAGAACAATAAAGTTGAAGACGTACGTCTGATACAATGAGTGCAAGGTATTGTTGAGATGTGGAAACGGTGAGAAAAGGGAAACTGCTTGGAAATTCCAATTTTCCTCAACGGGAAAAGGAATGGGTAAGTTTGAAGTGGATTATTGGAAGATTTGGGCAGATCCTCTCGGTCAATATACTTACTCAAACCATCTCTCAATATTTATTCTCCTCAGAGTATATCTTATCGCGCCACGCCAAGTATAGGCATAATGTTCAAGAGTGGCAGCTTTTCATACGAGGACATTCATTAAGTACTTGGAATTAAGTGATAGGGTATTAGAATATTATTTACTTCATATCTTATTTAATATTGTCTGTCCATAAAGCGAAGGCCTAAAAACCTTTTGCCAAGAAGGCTGTATTATTTACGAGAAACATGCCAATCAACAAGTGTTGCCTTCTTGTCTGTCATGAGCTCCATTTGCAGAACATCTCAAGATCGAGGAAGGGGAATCGTGGTTCAGGCACATCTTAACAAACGTGCCAAATGACACAAGAGGAAAATGGAATTCGTTACATTTTTCATGGGCTACCGCGAACCAAAGGACTTAAACAGTCCATAGGAAACGCCCACCATTGAGGCTCAGCCTTAAAGTAGGCTTGAGAATTTGTCAGGCCCAGATGACGAATGGCTACATGATAGATATCAACTTTCAATATATTTAACAACTGTGTTCTAATACAATCTTATAGGAAAACCCATTTACGCAGGGGTTGTGTCAACTAAGCAGATATCTCACGTGCTGGTAAAACACACTTTTAATATCATATCACAAAATATTCCCTATATCTATGTAAAATAATTGTAGAACATCAATAAAAACCATATTGGTCCTTTTTCACCTTACAATCCGATTCATAATATGGACAGTATTTGAATTTTCGACTCCCACCCCCTCTAAACCCCCACTATTCCAGGTCCGACTTCAACCAATATGATCTTTTTCTTAGTTTTGACTGAAACAGTTAAATATCGAATATGAGACGGACTAAACATCTTCCAAACATGAACATAAATCTTTATTGATGACGTCATCAGGCGACGAATTTGCATGTAGCTCGAATAATAAAAGTCTCTTGAACACAATATTTGTTGTTTTCATTTATTTATTTACGTCCACTTTATGCAACTGTGCCTAATTTTGACGGTTTATCTAGAGGTTACCTCCCTTTTCTAGCCAGGGTGGGACTATGGATATTATTTAATGAGTTCGTCACTAAATAAATTCCTATTTACCCACGCGGGAATCGAACTCGCCACTCTAGGTTTAACACGTGAGATTAATTCCAATGCTTTAACTCACGTGGCTAACCTGAGCCCCTATTTGGTATTTAAGTTTAGAATAAAGTGGTTCATGATATAACAGAAGCTTGTAAATATGACATGAGTAGGAGAGGAGGTTTACTATAGGATAAAAAATATTTTATTTTCATGATAAATATGTATATAACAACAACTACTGGAAATTACTTTTTCAATAACATTGCCTCTATACACTTTATTCTATCCGATGTATGATAACAATATTTCGAATTTTCGAAATTCCTCCCCTCTCAACTCCCTTCTCCACAGTCCGATTTCAGCCGTTAACGAAATTGATCTATCGTTTTACTTAAAACGCTTATATATCGAGTTTGGTAACGATTAAACAAATATCGCGACTGCTAGAGTGGTAATAGACAAATATATATATTATAACGCTTTTTACGCTTTATATTATAACGCTTTTATATATATATATATATATATATAAGTATATATAATTTTGAACGGACCTCATTTTCGCCACCTACTAAGTAAAATCGATGGACATTTGAGGGAATTTTTCAATAATTACATCATGAGTAGAACCTCAATAGCTGATTTCCCTTAAGAAATTTACTTAAAATGAAAAATTATTGTTTCTAACGTAATAAAAATATTGAATAAATGTTGTGTAATTGCGTGGTTAAATATCGAATATATTAACTTTAAAAGTATTCATAATATGTATTACTAAATAACGTGAAGCAATGAATGTAGAGGACTGTCGTGGGCGAACAGAAGGATAACCACCCGATCATCCAAAACCAAGGCCATTAATACACATGGAATCAAACAAATAAATTAAATAAATGGAAACCTTTGAAGCATTATAATTTAGAAAAAGAAAAAAAAACAGTCCACCTAAACCCAAAATGTCATCTTATTGGTGCTGCATTAACTGAGCTGATTTCTCACGTAGCGGAATGATACACCCATTTTGTCACTTCATATTAGATTTTAGATTTCTACATGAATAATGAGCCTATGAATGCTTAACATGAAATTTGAAATAGCTGATAAGTGAAAATCCCAGGGATAAAGAGTGGACTTTAACACGAGACTGAAACCAAAAATAAAATACAAATAACTCGCTTACTATTCAAATTAGTGAAATAGCATGTAGATACAAAATTGTAAGGCATTAAAAGGTAAGCAAGATTTTACAAATTAAATGATACACCATTTTGCAATCCGACTCCAAATAACGGAGATATGTCTTTTTATTTTTTCATCTTTTTTTTTTTATATATTTTCCCCTTTCTAGAACCCCTCCTACTGGTCCACTTACAGACTTTAAAACATTGTGTCTTTAGATTAAAATGAATCGTATAATTATTGAGTGTGTGATATCGACGAGTGAATATTCAGAATGGGTAAGAAATATAATCTCTATTGATGACGTAACATTGAAAATATATGAATATTCTTGCATGGGTTCGATGGAATTTATATTTGATATTTAAGCTATAATAGGACATAGGAATAAGAAATTTCATTATATTTCAAGTAATTGATGATATGAAATGAGCGGGAATGGGGTTTTACAGAAGACTGTTAACTAAAATATGCAAATACCTCGGGTAATATTCCAGATAGAGAAATCATTTCAAGAACAACATTAACAGAAAATAAAATTCACAATAAGATTTTCCAATTCAACTCATACAGATATGTTAGCCTTCCCGCAGGATCCCTTCCCTTCTCGTGGTCCGACTTCAAACGCTAAAGAACTTCTTTTTTTACATGAAAAGCTTGAAATTTGAGTCTTCTTTTTGTGGAGTGTCAAACCTTATTATTTTGAGTTTGGTAACGATGGAACCAAAATTGCGACCACTAGTGCTGTATCATTATATATACAGTTTTGGACGCACCTCATTCTCTTAATCTCCTAGATAGAATGGATTATTTGAGATATGTCTCCAAAAATCGCCAGCTGATTTCAATTATGGGAAATATGCTAAAAACAAATTGTGGTTTATATGCATATTTTAAATTAATTGGAGATGTTTTCATCGGAATAAAATTATTTAATTATTGGTGTTTGGATAAAGTAATACGATGAATATGTTTTGTCATTCCTTTTCGAAGGAGCATCTTTATTTGAAAGAATATGGAGGTTAGGAACGAGACGTGGCATTATACCTTGAGGGGATGTAGGTATTGGAAAATGTTTTCCCAAAATCGTTCAACCGAGGAAAAATTCCAACCACTGAGTCGAGGTGATTCTAAAAATAAGTTTTCTCTGTATGGGGGAATGTGTTCTGGTATTGCGGTATACAGGAGGGTGAGAATAAATATCCAATACGATAACCTATATACGTGTATATTATATTCGACGTATATCGAAGTAGTTATCTCGTTTGTTTATATCCTTTTAGGGGGTGGTTTTCATATTTTCCACTTATCAGCTCAGCCACATACCTGTGTTTGACCTCGTGAGCGTGGATTATGTTTTGTAGTATGCTGTATTTATTTACTAATGTATTAACTTGACTTGGGATTTTTAAAAGGGGGAATTGATTGTTTTTTCATGAAATATTACTCGATCGCAGTTTTATCTACAGTAAATCTTGCATATTATTTCTACCTTGATGTCTTATGCTATAAAACCAAACTAATAACTATGTTTCGTAATCATCCACCTACTAGGGAGTACTTGATTCTTCACAGAATAAATTTAGATATGCTTATGAAATGGTTTCTCGTTGCTATCTGCATGTGACTAAAAGTAGTAAGTACTCAGAAATATGCATCCCAATATTGTTTCAGAGACATCCTACTTGAAAATATCCTGCCTTTATTGACTAATGACAGACATTGGCTGGAGCGTGCAAGCAAACAAGTCCTTCATGTTCTTCTGCCTTAGTGACAAGGCTGTTTAAAACTTGGGAGGGAGTGATGAATATACTGCTGATATTGAATCTACGGAAAACGCCCTGTTTTTTCTCTCAGAAGAACGAAATCCTGAGTTTTACGAAAGACAACGGGGGAAGTATGAGGGTCAGAAATTTGTGTGTGTGTGTGTGAATGCATATAGGTTGTGAATTTGTGTTCAGTTTTTCCCAGACGTCTCTCCATACTTCTTTGTCCCCATTCTGAGAGCTTTTCCCTAATTACTGTTTATTTATCTATAATTTGATCAACATTCTTTGAGTTACTAAATTTTTAAAGTTTTTTTATTATTTATTTTTAAATAGTACATCAAATAGTCAAATAGCACATACCTTACACTATGAACTTTTAAAGTGGCACTCATATTCATTAACTAATAAATCAGTAATAAAGTTTTAGTTCTGATTGAAAATCTACCTTTAATAAATGTGAGTATGATTTTTAAGTCAACATATCTTTTTTTTATGTTTAGAAAATTGTTCAAGAGTATTCACTAATAATAATTGGACTTAACTTACAATGGAAATAATTTGATACAAGGCACTTTAGTGTGTTCATTCTCACATTTGTTGTCAGGCAATATAAATGATTAAAAATTAATGAAAACAACCTCTTTGCATGCCAAACCTTTACAACTTAATTTTCTTGCAAAGCGAGCCTAGCCACTTGGTTTACGATAGGCTTATTTGTGTCTTATGATACATTTATTAGAGTCTGCTCAGAAAATATATTGAATATAATATTTTATGAAGATTCTCTGAGGCCTATGATCTCACAATATATTCCTACATTTCTTTTGAGCAGACACAATATTACGACACTCGCATAAAATACACATCTAGTTTTGATAAGAAGTTGAATTCTGTCAGCGCTAGTCTTCATAAGTAAGCCTCGCAGTGGTGAATAAAATATTTAGACCCTGTTGTAAAGATTCTTTACTACATTGGGTTATAAGTCATAAGTTTTTTATAAGTTCCGTCGGTTTGCTTTGTTTAGGCCCTGTTTCAACGAACAGACGCACTTTATTCCTGATAAAATGTTATGAGAATAATAAGACTGTGGACGTTGTAGATACCACATGCATTTGAGGGCATAAAAAAATTGATTTTTATAAATTTTGGAAACGAATATTTCATGTCTGATAATTTGACAAAGATATTAGTCTTTACATATTTCAATGAAATAAATTTAAAATGATTCAACACCAAAAATTAAAGCAAGTTAAAAAAAAAAAGTATATTCTAAAATTTAATTTTCTAATTAGTTTTATAGGAAAGATATGCTAATCGTTAATACTCCAGCAGATTGTTTAATTTAAGCTTTGAAACATTGTAAAAGTCACCGATAAAGTGAATCTCCATTTTGTATTGTAATTCAGGTTTCCTTCAATTGCTACAATTATATATTGTTAAATTTATTTTAATTGTAATAAATAAAGCCTAGTCTTTGTCATATTTGTGTAGGCCTTCAAAAATAATTTACAAGCTTCCAAATCTGCATATTTAAATTCTCATAATTGAAGACAAGACAAGAGCCCATTAATTAACAATTAAAACATTACTATCAAAATTTCAAGTCATGCATTTTACAAATAGTATATATGTCATTGGTAATACGAGAAATACGGAATCCCTTTGAAAATAAAGGTAATTTCATTCATGTAATTAGATATAAAAAAATATAAAACATAAAATATAAATTATTTTACAAATAATACCAAATATGTTTTGTTGTAACATTAATTAAAAATTAGCAATTTATAAATATATTGACAATGTTCCATTCCCTTGGATTTGGATATCTATTGAAAATAATGTTACAATCCATTACAATGTTGTAAAATTGTTGGCATGGTGTTGAGATGATTATTTGTGTGCTTGTTTACTTCGGGAACTACGGTATTCCATTAGGCGTTAAATCCATGGATAATTGAGAATTATTGATCCTATGTGCGCTATTATTCAGTTGATATATTGTTACAAATTCAATTGCGAACTACAATTTTCATAATTTGTTACATTCAGGAGGACGATCTCTTCTTTAAAAAAAGATTAAAATCACTTTTTAATAACACGCGTCAGGTATAGATACTGTTTTATGACTCGTACAATCATACATTTATAAATATTCAGGGAAATTTTCTTGTTAACAAGTTGTTAAAATAAGAATAATAAACTGAATATTTCTGACTTTTTTGGTAGGCATGCTCGCGTGCGCATGTGTTAGCGTATGTGTCTATCAACTATAACGTTTTTATTTATTTATTCGTATTGTAATCGCATTTCGTGGCTGGGGCGATTGAGAGAAGTATCAGTTAAATTTTTATCACCAGTTTATCATATTAACGCAAGTATGTTCATTTCTGCAAATATTTTCAGTATTTTCCTAGATTGTAATTTTTTGAACATTTTTTTATGTTTCAATTAGTGTAATGCACGGTCTATGCACTGTCTACATTCATGTAGTAATTCAGACAAAGTGTATGGTAGAATATTATAACGTGACAATGTTCGAATCGAATGTTCTCTTCATCTCTGAATTATAAACTTTTTTTTTAATTTTAGTTTTTGTTAAATAACTCACTGATTAAATCAAATATTTTTTAAGCCAATCTGTTCAACAGTATTTCGGAGTTAAAGCTGTTTAAATAATATTTGAACCAAATACCTAAAGACATATCTCTACATGCGTCAATGTAGTAAATAATACAAACAAAAAAAAATTAATATTTTACTAATTTTTTTTTTCAGTCATATTCATTAGGAGCATTTATTTTTGAAAAAAAAAAACACCTAAAAGGCAACCTGTACTATATTATAAGAATTAAAATAATAAAAACTAATTGACAATGCTCGAATCGAATGCTCCCTTCATCTCTGAATTATAAACTTTTTTTTTTAGTTTTTGTTAAATAATTAATGTTTAATTATATATTTTTTAAGCCAATCTGTTCAAGAGAATTTTGGGGTTAAAATTGTTCGTTAATGGTGTGTAGTTTTTTAAAATTATTTAATTTCGAAACATTTTTTTTAAATTTTATTTTATTTGATCATAGGGAGAAGAATCATTAAAAATAAATGAAAGGAAATATTCAGTCAGAATTACTTCCGTGTTCAGGAAAAATAAAATATTTAATATAAAGTGTATTTTGTTTTTTGTTTTCACTTTAACTAGTTACCGACAACATTGTAATCCTTCCATTTTCTGAAACATCAATCACAACACCACTGATAACAACACATTCTCACAATATGAGTGATATTTAATAGGAATCCACCAAATCCAAGAGCTGGGCACTGGTCAGTTTATAATACTTATTATCGTAGTTTAGTAGAGGACAGAGTGTGCCTTATAGACGTACCTGCTTGTAGCGGGCATGCCGGAGTACTGAAGCCTCTCAGCTGGTCCCCCTCTCTCCGACGCCTACAACAGACAATCAGTTACAGTCAGCTGGAACACTTACAGGTGAGCCATTCTACAGTTAGGTACCGCCTTATTATCATGTTTCTCATTATATATTCTGATTCCTCTTTCATTATAACTTATATAATGTGAAATGAAATTCATACGGAAGGCAGGAGATCAGAAAACCCATTTTCTGTTCTGGTGGTGAGGATAAACCCAGGTAATTTGAAAGACAGCACTTTCTTTATTTTGATATTAATTGTCAGAACAAACCATATTGTAATTTATACTATATTTATACTATTGCATTATTATAATTATTTATTATCATCCAATTTTTGATACTAAAGGTTACCAATCTTTTCTAGCCAGGGTGGGACTAAGGAATTTAATTAATGAGTTCTTCACAAAATAAATTCCTATTTGCCCAGGCGAGAATCGAACTCGCCACTCTAGGTTTACCTTGAGAGATAAACGCCAACGCTTTACCTCTCATGGCTAACCTGAGCCCCTAATGCTATTGTACTACATAAAAAAAAGAATTTATATGTGGAAGAGACTTGAATGCATATGTATAACTAACATGATAATTGACTAAACATATTTTTTTTAAATATTCACCGCAAATAAAATACATGTGTCGTTTAACACTTTTTGTCTAAATTTACGCCTTTAGCTGCAAACGGAATGATATTAAATAGTTGTCAATTTTCTGTTGGCTTAAAAAAAAAATGTTTATGGAAATATTATCATAAATATATGTTGAAATAACATTTTGGACCATTTAAAATACGTATAGATTATATTTCTTCAAGAGTGTAAGTATTAAATAATACAAAAAAAAAATTATGTTTTACTGATTAATTGTTTTTTCAGTCGTATTCATTTTTGATGAAAATTAACTTAAATCCAACATATACTATATTATATGAGTTAAAATAATAAAAACTAATTGACACACATATACAATCAAATTGCAAGATAATAAAACTTATGAATACTATGGAACAAATATAATGGACCTTCTCTAAACTAAATTCTCTGATGTCTGTACAAATAAATCCTTAAAAATATTAAATATCTTCGTATTATTGTGACATTTTGAAAAAAGGTAAAGATCATTGTGCCTAGATTGTATTTAGTACATATCCCCCAGCCCTCGAACATTGTTTTAATTTATACATTTCCAAATTATTAACTTTCGAACCACTTAAGTTGTAATATTTGGAACCATCCTATTACACTTTTAATGATTTTTAATACATGAGAACACTAATTAAGAGAATTTTGTATGTATATGAAGTTAATACACTGTAGGAAAAGGTGCGGTAATAATCACTACTACTTTTCAAGCACTAAACTGGAATGGGGTTGGCTCCGAGATAAAACATAAATTTGGCAAAAGTCCTTTCGTCACTTCATAAGCCATGAGAACAACCAGAGCCTTCTTAAACTGGAAGGACATATTCAGTATTTAATAAATAGGATGATACTAATTAGTGCTTAATTTCTTCTAGTATTTATATTTTGGTAGTAAATCATTTTTATTTCCATTTGTGAATGACAAACAAAAAATACATATAATCCTATAAATCTACTTGTTCAGAATAAAATTAAAATTCTAGATTCACCCCTCTGACATATATACCACTTGCATCTACCAGGGCCATTTATAAAGCAGTTTTTATTTTGGAGCGTGAGGTTCAGTTGCACTGCGTGGTGGTTATTCTCTGAGACTCACAGGCCTTAAATCGTCTCAGGCCTGCGGGATATCGTCCATAAATATTTTGAGTCTAAACTATTCTGAGACAGACATTAGTTTATTGGATAATTTTTAAAAAATAATAAGCAAAACTTATGACAAGACTGAAACGTTTCTTACGTCCTTTTGGATATTTCAATTGAAATGTTAGAATACAACATTATTAATGAGCTTTTTACTTAGGAGGTAATTATTTCACTTTATATGAATTTGATTTTGAACAAGATGTTTGAATGCGTGAGATACTATATTGTTTAAGCTTCTAAGCGGATAGTAATACGTATGATTTGAACGATTTATAAATGTGTAATACACAGTTGGTAAGCTTTGAATTGTGGGTTCAATTCCTTAGTGGGGGAAATGAATTGATTTAGTGATAGGATAAATAAACCCCCTTGACATCAGGAGGGTTGATTTGCCCAGTAGCTAACCCATTCTGAGCTTCGTTAATTCTATAACATCGAAATTAATTGAAATATGAGTTTATATATAATAGACGTTTAAACAACTCTTTTTAATCCTTCTTAAATTAAATATTTTAAATTCCAGCTAAACCGTTTTACTGTATGTTTATCTGTGTGTGTGTATGTGCGTGTGCGTGTATGTGTGTGTGTGTGTGTGTATGTGCGCGTGTGTGTGCGTGCGTGTGAGTGTGTGTGCCTGTACGCGTGTGTGTGCGTGTGCATGCGAGCGTGAGTGTGTATGCATGTTTGTATGTGTGATAAAGAAAGTGAGACCATATGATTGTAAATATTTTAGATATTAGAAATCTTCATCTTCCATTGAAATTATATAATTGTTTACGTAATTTTATTAGTCTTTACAATTTTTGTTTTTGAACTTAATGTTTTGTTTTTGTTTATTTATTCTATTTGTTATTTTGTGTTTATTGTTGTTTTTCGTTGTTTTGTTATATTGTTGCGTTCTGTTATTTAGTTGAGTTTTATTTAGTTGCGTTCCGTTATTTAGTTGTGTTTTGTTATATTGTTGCGTTCTGTTATTTAGTTGAGTTTTATTTAGTTGCGTTCCGTTATTTAGTTGTGTTTTGTTATATTGTTGCGTTCTGTTATTTAGTTGAGTTTTATTTAGTTGCGTTCCGTTATTTAGTTGTTTTGTTATATTGTTGCGTTCTGTTATTTAGTTAAGTTTTATTTAGTTTCATTCCGTTATTTAGTTGTGTTTTGTTATATTGTTGCGTTCTATTATTTAGTCGACTTTGTTATTTGTTTGCGTTCGTATTTTGTATTATTTAATTTTTTCTTGTTTCTATTTTCATTTTGTATTTTGTTTATATAAATGGTTTTTGTTGTTTTTTTATGAGCAATATCGCCTCACTGCGAACGCTCCAAAATAAATAAATAAATAAACAACTCTTAGGCTTATTCAATTTATGTTTGGCTCCATGAAATGACTTTGACAGTAGTAATGGAAATTAGAGGGTGGGGTGCCTTTCTTATAGACATTTTTGAGATTAAACTAAAGCAGAATTGTGCTTATTATCGCACCTTACGTCTAAAGCAATTATTTTTTGCTAGTAAGTTGGCCTGTAAATTGTAGAAAACTGGATTATTCAATAATATTAAATCCATGGACTGAACATCATCATTTCTCCCCGGTAGCATTATTTATATATTTTATTTTCAATAAAAAAAAACTTTAATTTATTAACCCTAGTATTACCGACCTCTCCCAGGTCGCATGGATTACCAAGGGGGGGGGCTCCTCGAGCCCACAAATTTAAAAACCTTTTATTTTGGTTCTATAATTTTTTTAAAATTTTTATTTCTATTGGATTATGTTTAATGAACGTTTCTTATGACACCTGTGAAAAAAAAAATTTTAAAAAAAAATTAAATACAAAAATAAAAATAAATTAAAAAAAAAAGTTCGGATGGGGAAAAAAGGATGACTTTAAATTAAATGTAATTTTATTCTACTGGAGGAACATATCTAAACCTTGTTAAAATAAAAAGTTATCTATATCTAAGTTGTTATAACATTATAATAGAATAATAATTTAAGAAAATATAATTATCAGATTCGTAATGCAATTATCGGTGCTTTTGCACAATAATTTTTTTTCCGAGTGTTTATCCAGGATGCAGCATGGACTAACTGTTTCCCTAGTTGGGAACAACCTAGAAAATCTTCTCTTTTCTAAAAAAGTACCTATCAGGAGCAATACTTATAACCATCTCAGTAATATATTTTTATATAAAAAAAAATTATTTGGGGAGAATATATATATTTCTTTTTGAGAAAAAAAAAACTTGAGAAGGTTTGTGTATGTTAAAATTACATCAAAGTAATTATTATTTGAGCAATATAATTAATAACACTTGAATTACTAGTTAAAAGTAGTATTAAATATCAGTGGGCTCGAGGAGCCCCCCCCTTGGTACTTAAGTGTATAACTACCCCTTGCATTGAAATGGGGGGGGGGCTCCTCGAGCCCACACGTCAAAAAAAATTTTTTTTCTCAAGATAGAAATTTTTTTATTTAATTTTATTGTTATGCCCTCACTCTAGGATGTTTTTCTGAGGAATACATAAAATATCAAAAATATCCCATTAAAATTGGGTGATAGGGAACAAAAACAAAAAGTTGTGGGCTCGAGGAGCCCCCCCCTTGGTAGTTCTAGGGTTAATGATCGTACAAATCAGCAGTTTGTTTTAACTTAAAAATTTAAGCCCAACATACATTTAATCTAACACAAATACTAACTGGACACGGAAATACAAACTCTTACTTATACAGATTCAAACTTACTGACTCAAATACTTGTAAATGCGACAGTTACACTGAACAGACATTCACCCACCTGATTTATGAATGTAGACTGACTCAAGACATACGAAGACAGTTAAAGACTCATATTCCCGCTTGGCCTATCAGTCCTGATATTTTATTTTCAAAACATCTAAATTTATTAAAAGCAATAGCCTATGATATTCTTAAGCTGAGAGAGGAAAAAATAATATAATATTAATATTATGTAATTTTGTTTTTATTGGTTATTTAATTGTATTCCTAATTGTTCTTATTTAAATTTTTTATAGTTTAATTTTCATGTTCTTATTTAAATTTTAATATGTATTTATATAATTATATAAAAATGTTAAATGTTTTGACAAAATGCACATATAATGCAAATATGCATGGGATGTGCAGAAAATAAAATCCCTCCACATATGGTTACTATGTAGAGGAAATACAAAAAAAAAAAAAAAAAAAAAAATTATGTCTTCTACTTGATATAGTAGTGAGCATATTCGTAAATTCTAACAACAAGAACAGATACTTTAAATGCAAATGTTATTATTGAAATTGAAACAGATTCTCAGAATCGGTTGAAATGGAAAATTTAATTAAAATATTTATTATAATATAGCTTAATGAAAGTGTGAGAAGGATGCGTGGAGAAGAATTGTGGCCCGCTGAAATAATAAAGAAAAGTAAAGCAGGTACTGAGCCTTGACTCGTAGGTCGTATACGAGGCCTTGGCAAGATTACTCTATAAACTTGGAGGTGTTTTCTCACAAAGAAAGGCCGTACTCAGGACGAATGCCTCCGTAAGCTCGAAAACCACTCAGAGACGGACTCAAAGCTCTTCTTTGGGCCAAATAAAAAGTTCAGGATATTGGCTCCTCTGTAAAAAATATATGGGCTGTAAATTAAAGCCCAACACTTTATTTGTTCTTTGACAGACACGGGAAAGTAGCACATTAAGGAAATGAGAATTTGTAGAATACTGTTTCTCTAAAAGAAAACAATTAATTCGTGGAGTTAACATTTTCATTGGCGCTTTTAAGATATGCGAGGATTATTAGTATTTCGTATTAGTTAGCATATTCGGGATGTTTGGAACTAAATAGATGCCAACTTGGGGAGTAGCTAATGTCACTTCCTGGTGCTATATAAGTATAGACGACTGCAGGCACTAAGAAGGAGAGCGCGGGTGACGAACACACAAGCCTTTTCAAAGGAGGTTCTGGTGGAAGAGCCGTTAGGTTACTTTACAGGAAGTGCTTCTACGATCAGTGGCTGTCATGGAAGAAGGAAAACTTGTGCACAGAAGGAAGGTTGGAGAGGCTAATAGATGAATGTCTTTTTTTATCTCTAATAGTTACGGAGAATATTTTATATTCTCCAGTAACCCCCCTCCCCATCAACTCCAACGTTAATTAAAAGTAAATTTCCTTAAATTGACGGTACAAGAGTCGGGTCTTTTTTACATTAGCCCCGCATTTCAAATTAGGTTATAATCACATGAATGTGAAATACCAGTGATACAACTCTTACTAATAAACTATTATAAACATTGATAAAAGAAAGTTTTAAGAGAAACTGAACCACATTTATTACAAGAATAAAATTAATAAAAATTACATTATTTTAGTGGCCAATAAAGCCTCATACTTGATAATATTGCATTAAAGAAGTCATCGTTTTGATCCCTTCTTCAACAGACGATCTCACATATGTAGGAGTCTACCATTGCTCTCCTTGTTCCACATTCACGTTTATTTCTACGTTTTAGTGAGGACCATACGTTGATTATGTGCCCCAGTTTTCATATCAAACCATGTATCCTTAAAGACGATGACTTCAACTCAACTTATTGCACCTCCATCTGGGGCATACATCACCTGTACTATACAACTTCATGTAATGTCCATTAGTGCAGGTCCTCTTTCTGTGAATAATCCAAAAATTCTGGTAAAATTTCAAAAGCCTTTGATTCTCTTGGAAAACCACTCGAGCTGAATTAGATTCATGTTTATCAATAACGATGCAACTAACGTTCTGAAACAGCTGTGGAAGGTAATAAATTGTAACAGTTATTAAACTAATATCTCAGAAGTATTTCTAAAATCATGTGATTATAACCTAATTCGAAATGTGGGGCTAATGTAAAAAAGACCCCAAGAGTCTTAAATATGAAATTTCTACATACTAATGCTATTCGTTTTTCGAGCAATGAGAAAAGCGTACAGGCGACAAGACGATTCTAGTCAAATTGGCTTTAGTTATTTTCATAACGGATAAGATAAACCTTGTTACAGTCATCTGCCGTTATCGTTAGATGGATGTGCATAGTATTTCATTCATAAACTGTAAAATCTAATAAATGAAGGATATGTATATCTATAACACTTGTTTATGCATATTTTAATACAAATAGCAATTTTCTCATGTTGTAAAATTCAAATATTGGATGTGTATATAATATAAGGAATGTAAAGAACTTTGTCTTTAACTACTACTTTTCTATACATTGTAGTTTCCTCTAGTAGCAAGCCTAAATACTTGTAGGAAGAGCTCGTTCGATTCGAGTATTACAAAAGAGCTAGAGCTAGTGTAATTTAATTTGTAAATAGAGTTTGAGTTTGACATTGACTGAAGCAAACAAGGGGACGGGCCTGTATTGTATAGGTTCGCTAATACAATGGCTCCCAGACACAAGTAGGTTGGTTGAATCATTGACACAGTAAGACTAACACCGAGGTCAATTCAGAGATAAGGTCGCTTCGTCTGGAATAAAAGTACAAATGTTCACAGCTGTGACGGTTTGTTTTAATTTAACTATATACAGGTAACGGCACAAAATAGGCTCATGTATATTAACTGATTAAAATTTAAAACTAAAGTTTAGAATCAAACATTATAAAATTAAAACTTCAATCAAAGACCATTGTGCATTTGTGCAAATTATTTCAATTTCTTGAAAGAAAACATCAACACAACTGTATTCTGCATGTTGAACAAAACTACAAATAACTTCCTAAAAACGGAATCAAGTATAATTGATCTCCATGTTGAATCATTTCTCCAAGACGGTTCTTATGCCAAATAACAGACCAAGGAAGGGCTGTTACTGGTACATGTTTTATTTAGTTCAAAGAATTCATACTTTAAAGCTGGTGGGAGCAAATGTGTTTTACTGTTGGAAGTTAGGCTGAAATAAATTTGAATTTTAGACAGTTTCCCGGTTGAGAAGAAGGATTGTTCACTTGTTATTGGCGTAATTATCTCTAAATCTGATTCCCTCGACATGTCCTGAATCGTATTTCTCATGTTATTCTTGGGTCTCGTTTTGGGTTCCTAATACACTTTGGAATGAAGAAATATCGGAAAATAGTCTAATTTTGGAAATATGGGATGAAACTAGGTAGATTCACCTTAGGATTGGAGATGGTTCTCCGCTTTCTACGTGGAGGCTATTCGAAAAGTAGAGAATTCTCCTGTCACTATTCGTAAGCAAGCATTATGGATCGTGTCTATTAGCTTTAATGTTGTAGCTGAGTATTGTATATTGCATATTGTATGATTGTTCTCAAGTTCAATAATTGTGCCAAAAAGCTATTTATGCAAAACTACAGACCAAAGAATTATTGAACCACTTATATCACTGGAATGAGTCTAGTATGAACTTTAATTGTCTTCTATAAGCCCATAATCAACCCAAATATATTCAGCCTGTAGATCATAACTACTAATAGTTTCCTAAGAATGGAATCAAGTATGATTGTTCTCCATGTTCTATCGATTTGCCAAAAAGCTACAGATGGCAAACAACAAACCATAAATAATGCAAAAAACTGGTTCTTCATCAATGGGCATGGCATGACATGAGTTGCATGATAATAAACTCCGCATTATAAAAAAGTAGCGTTAATCCCTGGAGTACTTCAAGAAGCACTAAAAGGAGGGAGGAAGTGTTAATATCCCGCCTTAGAATTGGCCACACAAGGCTAACATACCTTCACCTGATGAAAAAGGAAGAACCTCAAACCTGCACTGCTTGTGGAGTAGAACTGACAGTGGCACACATACTGAGCGTAGAAGCTATGAGGACATCAGAAAGTCCCTTGGTATATCAGAAGTACTATCCGAAATACTAGGGGATGATAGCAACTCTATAAAAAAACTCTTAAAATTTTTAGTAATTGCTGGTTTAAATAAAGAAATATAATTATATAGGACTTCAACATATGGGCACACAAGGCAGTGAGTTAAGTATTTATATATCAAATTGATTATAACCAAATACTGCTGTGTTTTTTGTTATTTGTCACAGAATTGGGGATAAAGAAAACTAGGAGAGATCCAACAGAAGCGAGGATGACGAAGGGCTGAGAAGTGGATGATTCATCTTAAGAAAGGGACTATTGAACAACAGGAAAGAAAAACAAAATAGAATCTTGACCACCTAGGCACAAATAACTCTCCGGAGTTCGGTGCCTATGTACTATATAATAAATAAATAAATAAAACCACGGAAAGAATTATTGAAACCCTCATATCCCAGGAATAATTCTAGTTTGTACTTTAATTGTCTTTTATAAGCCCAAAATAAGTTGACTAAACGAGTCTACACATGAGCTGTCATATAAATACTTTAAGCTCCACATTAATGAATAGAAGAAACTTTTTTTAATTGTATTTTAACCAAGATTACTCAATAGACATTGAAGTGGGAAGAAATTTTTGAGCAGTTTTATTCTCAGGATTACTACTTCCTACAAAATCTTTATGTACTTGCGTGCGCTCACGTGTGTGCAACCATGTTAACATTCCCGTTTTAAATATTGTAAAATTGTTTAAAATGTTAAGACTTTTCTATTAAATACTTTTTCATAAAATGTTCTCATTTTATCTTTCTGATCCTATGCATATATTAGATTATGTCACAGTGTGAAAGCATGTAGTCACAACTGGATGAGAAAAATATGCATTTGTAAAGGGTTGGTCAGAATTTAGTTATTTATGTCTTTCTCCTGCACATATTATACTGTTTTTTTTTTTTATATATTCACAGAAGGGTTTTCCATCCCTCTTTCCTCTAGAGGCCCTAATGGAAAAGTAACGCGAAAACTTCGTCATCCATTATATCTGATAAAAATAATAAAGTCTTCAACTGATACAAAAACACACTTCTATCTTCAACCATTACAAGAACGGAGTCCGTAATGTTTATTGTATGAATTCGAATTGACTTCAGGAGTCAATATATTACTATAAGTTGCGTATAATGAAAATAAATAGAACCTTTTATTAAACCCAAAAATGGGGTATAATGATGAAACTAATAAAGAATCTCAATATAAGCAAATGAAAATTAAAATCTATAATTGGTATGAATACACCTTCGTCAAGGTAATCTCTAACTCCTTGTCAATGTAGCACACTGTAGATTTTATAAATAGTATATAAGCTGTCGTTGGAATATTTTACTATCTAATATTTGTCAATCTATGCATCATACTTAAGATCATTTTTTTGTTCATTATTTCTTCTTATTGCCTTATTTGTAAATGTGCAGATGCAAAGGGGACACTATTACATGTTCTTCTGAGTCTCTTCACATACACACACCGTCAGATATATATATATCTTGTAGCCATCAAGAAAAACGAAAAGAAGGGCTTAACTCTGGATCCTAATGTCCGTTTTGAGTTGAACAAAAATCAAGCAGATGAAGTGAAGCAAGAGAAGAAAGCAATATACGAACCATGTTGTCTCAATTTCTCAGAAAAATACCAAATCCAAGACTGGGCGGTTATGGGGCTATTTATTGTTTGGATCAAGGGGAGTCCTCCATGAAACAACAGTGAAGATACTAATAGAATATTGGCTGACAGAAGATGATCTGAAGGACGTATCCACACATATCCTCAAATCATCGATAAGAATTGTCAATCATCATTTATATAAACAAAAAAAAAACAGTATTACCGAGAAACTGGCAGATTAGTAGGCTCGCCATACAGATACCCTCAGAAAGAGGGCAGCTTATTTTGTTTTGTTGTTATGTACACATATTTATCAAGAACATCTCTGGCCTTAATTGAACAAGTTCTCGGCTGGTGATGGCTCGATGGCGGAGCACATTATCAAGCTTTCAATAAACAGGCAGTCCCTATAATATTGAAATATATTTCAGCACTTAGTGCTTTCAGGACAGGGCCCAATTATAATTGCGGTTCAAAGCTCTTTTGGCTCAAAAGAACCTACCTTGCCAACAAGTTTATATTATAGCTTGCATACTCATTCTAGCAAACATGCCTTCTACTAGTCAATGAAGTTTGAGTAAGGAGTATTCCAAAAGTCTCATCTGAACTTTAGTTTCTGCGGTCTACTTCTAGAGTCTTACTCTAGAAAGACTTTAGTCAACTCAGTCAAAGAATGCAAAGTTCATGGAGGCTAAAAAAGACTAGCCAATGAAGCTATACTGAAACATACATTCTCCAATAACAACATTTGTAATCTTGTTGAAGGTTTAGGTTAAACCTAGCAGTTCTTAGACATTAATCCAATTTTTTAACAATATTTCAACTCCTTAGTTTTTCCACCATTTCTATTCTGAGATTAATCTCATCAGAGAGGAAGCATGAAGAGAACCCTCATTATCTTCTATGATTACATAGTAAGCCAAAACAATCTCACTTTTTACAAGAAAAAATGTTTTCGTGTAAAGCTTTTGTGCTGTTTCAGCTGGGAGTCAGTTGAAAGCCTCTGCAAACAGCCTGTGTAAATTAGTTTTGCGGTAATTATGCCGTTTGTGTTTCAAAAAGGTTTAAATGTATGGGGAGGGCTATGCTGTGAATACATTTTGGTTTGCCCCTAAAAGCATTACTTTACAAAAAATATCTATCCTAAAATATATGTGAATAAGTAAGAAGATTTTTACTTTATGGTTTCAATATGATTTGCATTAGTAAAACCCAAATGTACCTCATGAATAAAGGAAATATCATTTTTAGTCACAGTAATGTTGAAAGGAATCAATTAGATCCGGAGGTATAAATTAAAAACGGGTTTGAGGAATATTAATATTCTAGACTAGCTTCTGAATAATTTTTAATCGACTGAATGATACAAAATAAAACGATCTTCATGGCACAAATGGAGCAGCAAGAGCTTACAAAGTGAATGAATCTCATTTGAGTCCCAGAGAGTCAATCATATTTTTTAACTACTATATTTTATTATGAAATAAAAATCATAACGAAATAAAATGAACCTATTCTTTTATCATTTTAACTTGGTGAACAGTGATGAAGTAAAGACAACACTTCTTTTTATTGATTTTCTAAAGGGAGTAGACTATCAGTAATAAATAATTTATTTATTTGTATACATAAGAAAACATATGAAGTTATCAATGGCCGGAATCGGGATAACAAAGGTGGTGGTTTAGAGGAAAGCTGAAATGTATAATCGTAAATATTTCGGTTACATGATAGTGTTGACAATAAAACGTACTACAATTATTATTCATTAATCTTTTCTCTAATTCGATTATCATCGGAGTTAATGACGTTTCAGGCTTCAGTGAATCCCCACTAATTTACTTGCAGTTTCCCCTGTAATCTGTTATATCAATTAACATAAAAAGTTTAGTTTAAACTTTATTTAATTAAGTTTCTTATCAAGGGAAAAATAGGGAATAAAAATGAGATGACATCATTTAATCGATTCCATTTACGAAATTCAGAAATAGTACCCATAATTACATTACTACTCATAGTAATATAATTCTAAGTGTAAGCTGTTAAACCACTGAATTTCTGTCTATAAAGTTTTTACCTTTGCGCCTAGAGTTATTAATAAGGTAGAAATAGATAATATGTGTAGTTGACGTGATCTACGTGCCATATCAACTTAACGATAATGTGCATATCTTACGCACCCCCTGTGTTTTTAATTTTACCTTTACAGGACTGAGTTGTAGTTCAGAAATTTGTACAGACAAAAACTGAAACAATAATGAATTCAGTTATAATCTTAATTATTGTTATTGGCATTAACATATATGTGGCGGATGACTTTTAGGTCACTGTCATGCAGTCCGACTCATTATGTCTCTGTGAGTGATATGTATTTAAATTAAACAAATATATTCACGCAATGAATAGAATTATGAAATACAGTTAATTGTTGTGAATTGTATCATAGATTTATAAACTCTGGCATGTTCTACCTATGACCGAACTTCAGGTATGAGCTTTGTACTCAATTTGCAATTGCCTTTGATGTCATTGCTTGTTGGGGGAGTCTCTTTGAAAATTCCATTTATTTTCAGTGTTCTTGTTCCGTCACTCAGGTGGTTTTGACAGGATTCTAGCTTTTGATGGATAAACAAAACTTTTCACGCTCCTGTTGTACAAAATAAACCATTTCGGCCATTTAAAACACGATTTAAATAGTGAATTTATCTTCAGTATAGCAAAGATTGTCATTGGTTCGTCTGTAAAGAATCAAATATGAAATTCACGAGGCAATAGGTGTTTCGGATTCATTCGTTGCTAAAATGCTCAAAAGTGGGTTTTAAATCCATTCATTAATTATAATAGATTTCCTTTAAAACAATATCCACTGTGCTATTGAGGTTGTACTCTTCATGTATATTTTGAAAACAATGTCCTTCGATTCTACCTAGATGACGAAAATTAGGACCGTTCATATAGATCCTATTTTAAATTCGTTTCAAAGCAGCCTAGACGATTTTTTCTTCGCTCTATTATCTTCCATCTTTATAGTTTATTCTCATATTTATTGAACTTCACATTTCTCTTGATGCTCAAGCACTCATTCAAGATTCCTTTCGAAGTGCTCTATTCTCATTGGCATCCCGGGAAACCTAAAAACCCCTCCTTCCTTATTCTCCTTGGAATTATTATTTTTTTACTTTTTAGTAACTCTTGCCCGAGTAATTCCTGGTGAGGTCTGAAGGACAGAGTGAAGAGCTCTTCTGCCCTTTCTAGCCTTCTCGACTATCGACCACCTTTTCGCTACCTGCGTCATGATGGGCAATGGATGGATCCTATGTATTTCTAGTCACCTCATTATGCAGAATTACCTTAACCTTACTAATGGTAAAACCGGTATTCAGAAATCTCCGAGAGCTTTTTAATCATTTAAGACAGTTGTTTCTATACTCTCATCGAAAGCGAACTGTTTACCGCAAAAGCAGCGATATGTTTACGTCATGAAAATCAATAGACTAGATTAGGGTGACATAGGTGCTGAGCAACCTATGTAGATTTCCCACGCACTGGGCTTTGATGACCTCATCTCTCCACTCATTCTCTACGTCATGTGCTGTAGGAAGCCCGTTTAAAAAGGAATTGTCAAATAAATGTTTATTAACTGAGGTACTTTAAACGAAAATCGGATGAATAGAAGTGGGGGTTTACAAATGCCCAAAACAAAAACAACAAAATAGTAATTTTTCCTGGAGTATGAGAAAAGGTGTATAATACTATAGTTGTAGAAAATAAAAATACCAACATCATAGGTTTCGTAAATTTTGTTCATATATCACTCACATATGTTTTGTTATTGTCACACCGATAATCGTTACGAATATCTCACATCGTATCAGTTCAATGAAAAAAATAGTTGGTACTTAAGCTTTAAATAAAGTTAATGGTATAACAGTTTTTGATAATATGAGATAAGTAGAAAGGGAGGTTTGCTGATAACCAAAAGGAGCAAATTTTTAGGTTAATATTCAAGATAATGGGAAAAGTATATAGCAATATTTATAGGAAAATAATTTTTTAATCGTAACCATCATAATATCAAGATTATTATTATTTTTTTTTTAACGGAGATAACTTGAATTTTCGAAATTCCCTCCCATTCTATCCTCTCCTCCCACTGGTCCAATTTTAGCCATAACAACCTAGATCTTGTGTTATATATAAAACGTGTAAATATCGAGTTTGATCAAACAAAAATTCCGACCCATTAAAATTGTTGTAGTTTTTAGCGTATATCTCATTTATACTTCGGCATACGACAAAAGTGTGTCTAACGAAAGTTACTTTAAATCGAAAAATAAACAAGTTTATGTGATGTGCATCTTTGCCACAAAAAAACAATGGGGAACGATAAACTGCAATTTTTAATTTCAGGTCTCTCTTATCTCTTACTCCTGTTCGTCTCTGAGAATATTAGTATAGCCTATAGTCTAATTCTAACTTGGTTTAGTAGTAATATACGTTCCAAGTTACATAAAAACCGGTTCAGCAGACGTAAATGTAATTGTTGTAAATAGCACAAACGAAGTAAACCCACGCCTCCCTAGGCTCAGTTTGGCCAAAGTACCACTCATTTAGAACCTCAATTCTTTTTGCATTAAATTAGATTAAATCTGGTAACATTATCTTCACAATACTAAAAAAAAAAAATGTTGTTCAAATAATTGTCATGTTTCAATTAAATTAAGGAGAGGAAGGAGAGGGATAATTGGCGCAACCTGTAACTGGCATAACAATGATCTTAACTTTTAAGGATAAAACATTAAAATAGATTCGAATTTTTAACGATAAAACATTAACATAGATTTGAATTAATGTATGAAGGTGAGATACCAAGTAGTTCATCCATTGAAAAAAAATGTTGACTATATCCATATTTATTGCTTTATACATTGTTAAAAAAATGCATAGAGTAAAAGTTACTCTTAATGACAAAACAAACAACTTTTGCAATTTGTATGTTTTCAGAAAAAAAAATAAGAAACAAAATACCGCGATTTTTCATTTAATACTCCCCACTCCTGTTATCTTAATATAGCTTCTTATCAAGGAGAAGTTATTATCATCCCACTGTGCATTGCGACAGGTCACGTTCCCTGCCCGAACCAAGCAGTGTCACTCACTAACTTTAGCCGCTACAGTTATTGCTAAATAGACTTACCAATTTCCATAAACATTTTGACTTGAACGCTTCTTGCTAGAGTGTTTATGACTAAAGCTCTTCCTCCTGGAGTTTATTTTTGTAGACGATTTCCTACTCCAGGGAAACGTAATACTGGGAAAAGTTGGAAAATTAGGTTTGGAAAAGGATATTATAGGGCAAGAAATGGGTGAGTGAATAAAGCCATATTCTCTGAAAGATATAGGATGGAAAGTGTCATGGACGCCTCATGCAGGGGAGGAATACCAGCTCCAGTTGTAGATAAATTTTAACAGGGATCGTATAAACTTAAACCGACTACCGTCTAAGATAAATTGGCATTATTATTATTTGAAAGGCAAATACTCAAACTTAGTTTAACCATTTTATAGTAGTTAATATATGAATCTCTTATATGAACTTAGATGAAACTTTTTATTTATTGCTACGATGATTTTTCCCCATTCAAGTTCCCCATAGGTTCGAACGTAATATTATTATTCTTTAACCACTTTCAGAAATTATTTAAATATTTACTAGTCTTAAAGGAACTTTGCAACGGTCGGACTCGGTAACATTATGCGCTTAGCGCATTCTCCCTGAAATTATAGCTCATGTACTATATTTTTACTACATTTTATATACAGGGTCATTCAAAAAGAATGAACTGATTTCTAAGCTTTATGGTGCTTTAGACCAGCATTGCAGCAGAACACGTTGTGATGCAATGCTGGAAATGGAACATGATGATGATGATGATGACACCATAAAACTTCAACACCGGTTAAATACATGTGTCTTTATTGCAATGTTGTATTACTGTCGGTTAATAAGATATAGCTTAATGAATTTGGTTCATTCTTTTTGAATGGACCTTTATTTTGTTAGCATATTTTCATACAGCCTATTGGGGTTGTATGAAAAATGTCTCCAAAAGTACTCATAGGTCAGATTCAAATATGAATTCAGTAGCTGCAATTTTCTTTTTTTCGTTACCGAAATTGTTATTTAAACGACTTTATAAATATCAAGATAAAGTTTCTAAATGGCCCAAATCAGAGATGGAGGAATGGAAGTTTAAAGGAGGAACAATTCAAAATTGTTTATATTTTCGTCTATATGTATTGAAAAATGCTAAGTAAAAGAACCTATATCTTACATTTGTAGTTTTATAATCTTATGATGTACATTTCAAGTTATTGTATGATCTAAATAACTTGTACCAGCTTTAAATTTCTTGTGTCATGTTTACAGGGTTCTTACTAATGATAAACGGGGTGTAAAGTGCAAGATACCTTATACTGTGAAAACTCCAGAAAATGAGGAACTTGTTAAAATTACTCAGCCCCTTCATGACAGACTTTTACTTGAGTTACTGTTTATAGGTTTACGAACTTTTGACTATATTCGCAATGCTCCATACTTACCGTAGTATCCATTTTTGAGGTGCTGGATGGTGAAGGAATTATTATCTCAGGTAAGAAAAAACGCCTCGTTCCTTCACTATTCTTTATTCGTTGTGACAGAGCGCTTTCAGAGCATACGCTCCATCATCAGTGCCCTCTTCACAATGATGTGACAGGAACCAAGGATTCCCTATGACTCCATACCGTAGTACCGTACTTGACTGCAAGCCATTATCAAAGTACATTGCAGAAAACGGTATTGGCAAGAATCAAATAATAGGGCAGACATCGATTTAATTTAGATTAATCCATAGAGGATTACAAAAAATGTGATGATATGCCTTTAAATTTCGTAAGGTTTATGGTGGAATCAATTTAAAAAGTGTAAGTAAATTCTATTCAGAATACTCTATTTGGTGCCGAGAACCATGAACGGATGTCCTCATGAATAGAATGAAAACCCATTAATTATAAATGTATTCAGAAGACAACTAACCTCATCAAAAGTCGGGAAGCTAACTTGTTTCTGTCAAAAATAAGTCATCAGAAAAATCTTAGAATAGAATACATTAAGGAAAGACCTCAGTCTTTTCGAAAGAAAAACCATCCTATTAGAGTTATCATGAAATAATGCACACATTTTCCCATTAAATAAATACGTGTAATGGAATAAATTATTTTATTCAAGCCGAAATTCTAGAGAAATGAACATTTGTTCTGAGCAAGTATGCTACTGAAATAAGTGGGAGATTGTAGTAAAAAACATTCCAATTTGCCATTATTTGCGTTATCCGAAAGATGAAACTCAGAATGCCTTAAATAAATACAAAGGAGGTCTTACTTAACATATCTTGAAGGGGGTAAAACAAATGTATACCCTCGAAATGTGACCTCAATTCAATCTTCGTTGAAGGAGAAATGGCCGAAGCTCAATAGTATTGACCTTCGACCATTTTCCTTAGACAAATATTTGCGGATCTTAGACTGGGATCTTAATATTTTAATACATGTACAAGATACCGAATTCAGTTAACTATATAAACTATGTTAACTGATTACAATTGTCAAGAAACATGGTTATCGTTCTCCTTGTTGGGTTATACAAATGGCTATTGTTGACTTCAAGTTTGCTACTATTACGTACTAGATAGATTTCTTCTTGTATTTCTAGTTCCGGTAGTTTCGCTTCAGATAAATTTAGCCTATTAAAAACTACCCATTATCTCAAAGACTGTATGAATTTACTGGCTTAAGAGACATTTGAATATAAGATCATTCTTGTTTTATTTTTATGATTGGTAAAACCATAAACACCTCTTAACGATCGTGGAGATTGGCAGTTCTTTTGAATTGAGGGGGTTGATGCTCTTAAGTTATATCTCACTCGAGTGCCTGTATGGAATAGTGTAGGAGTAGAAGATATGCCAAAACCTATCTTCGTTACGTGCCATTGGTCGTTTACTCTGCAAGGTTCTGTGCGTTCAGAGTATCTCTATGAAGGCAAACGAGCAAATAGCCATACGAATCATCACACCAGAAATGGAGAATCTTCGCTTTCAGACAACACGAAATAGTTTAAGTTCCATGACATAGGTCCAGATCCTTTAATGACTGTAGCGTCTAATCGTTAGTTTAGTACTAGACGAATGGAAAATCAATTGTTATGAACTGTCAACAAGCTCAGAGAAATCCCAAATCAACCTAATCAAACAAAAATTTGTAGTGATCTCATCGGAAGAAATTAAATGGTATTGGGTGGAGTAAAACTTAGACAATCTCTAGTTTCGATTAGTATATTATTTAATTAACCTCATTCAGGACAAATTTGGAGAAAACTAAAAATAAATAATATTAATTTTTATATTAATATGCAAATACTAATTTCAATTCATTGCCTTTAATTCAATGTTTGCATACAGCTATTCTTTTATAGGAGTGTAATCCAAAACGTAAGGCGTTTGCTTATGAGTTTTTTGATGTCCTGGAAAGTATTAAATGCTATTAAAGATAAGATAACTAATGATATGATAACACATGATAAGATACATACCTTCCTGTGCGCTACCTGCCTCAGCTTTGTGGCAGTCCTAGTCAGAGATAGAACCTCAGCGAGCCTGGCCCTTGCAGATTTAGCCCGTGCCTCGGAGCGATGTACCAAGTGGCCTATGTCAGGGGTATAGGCTGGGTCCGCCGCCCGCCGGCTCCCAGCCCGTCCCCCTAGCATACCTACCTGCAACAATAAATACTATCGTTAATAAAACTCATAAATTAAAAAAAAAAAAATCAGGAACAAAGTTCCTAAAAATCCGGTTTCAAACAGCTAGACTCGATATATAAGCGTTTCGAGAGTAATGAATCTGAGATTGTCTTACATGTACGTGGGTAATACATATATGATTGGAAACGCCAGCACAAAGCTCAGTTAGATAGTTATTCATGAGTTGTATCCAATTTTGAGTTATGTCTCTATATGTTCCCAATAAATTTTTTTAATAAAAAAAATCTTCTCTGAAGACTCTACACTGAACAATATTGGAGATTAATTACGAAAATTAAATTACGTTTAGTAGCCTTTTTGAGCATATTTGATCGGCGGGTACAAAGGTCGTCAGTGGCTCAAACTATAAAAGAGCGGTTTTGGAAAGTGATAAATGCTGTCAGTGTTATCTTGTTAATCCCTCAGTCATCAGCTGACATAACCTCACGGCGGAGCCTGCACTTAAAGAAGCACCTACGTTTTAGCAGAATTCCCTTAAGGGAAATCAGCTATTGAGGTCGTACTCATAACGCGAGTTTCGAAAAATTTCTTCAAATGTCCATCGATCCTACCCAGGAGATGACGAAAATGAGGTCCGTTCAAAATTATATATATATTTGTCTGTTAACGCTCTAGCGGTCACAATTTTCGTTTGATCGTTACCAAACTCAATATTTCGACAATTCGAAATATCTCCGTTACTATACGTTGGATCGAAAAATTATATCGAATTAATCGTATTGCAAATTAAATTTACTATAAATAATGTTATATACATGTATTCTGTATCTTGAATATTAACCGAGATATTTGTATTTTTCTGTTTTCAGCTTCTGAGATGAGATCGGCCAACTTCGGGTCTAGTCGTGAGTTTCCGTCAAGAGCTAGTTCGGGCCGTTCCCGTAACTTTTTGACTCTCTATTCTGAAATTTCTCTATTGTAAAACTTCACGTGGGAAATCTGCTTAGTTTACGCAGCCCCTGCGTGACGGACTTTTATTTCCTTGTCACTTAGACAGGCAGATAATTTTGAACTTACGAAATATTATTTCAGTAAACTCTCTTTATTATTTTAGCTGACCAATAAACACTTATAATATACGACTTATGTTCTTTTTTTTACAATAAAATAAATAAAATTGTAGAAATATAGTAGCGAATTTTAGCAGATTCCCCTTAAGGGAAATCAGCTATTGAGGTCTTCATGACGGGATTTTCAAAAGTTTTCTTCATCCATCCTACCCAGGAGATGACGAAAATGAGGTCGGTTCAAAATTATATATATATATTTGTCTGTTAACGCTCTAGCGGTCGCAAATTTTGCATCATTGATCATTACCAAACTCGATATTTAAACGTTTTATGTAAAAGTAAAGTTCAAGTTCGTTAATTGCTGAATTCGGACCCGAGGAAAAGGGGGTATAGAAGGGAGAGTTTTCGAAAATTCGAAATATCTCCGTTACTATCGTCGTATCGGAAACGTGTGCAGAAACAATCTAATTGCAAATTAAATTTACTATAAATATTGTTTTATACAGTTATTCTCTATCTTAAATATTAGCCGAGATATTAGCATTTTTAGTGAGTGTGTGCGGATAACGAAAGAGATTAGTTCGGCTAACTTCGGTTCTAGTAGTGAGTTTCTGCAAAAAGCTAGTTCGGCCGTTTCCATAACTGTTCGGCTCTCGTGAAATTTCTCTATTGTAGAAGTTCACGTGGGATATCTGCTTAGTTTACGCAGCCCCTGCGTGACGGACTTTTATTTCCTTGTCACTTAGACAGGCAGATAATTTTAAACTTACGAAATATTATTTCAGTAAACTCTCTTTATTATTTTAGCTGACCAATAAACACTTATAATATACGACTTATGTTCTTTTTTTTACAATAAAATAAATAAAATTGTAGAAATATAGTAGCGAATTTTAGCAGATTCCCCTTAAGGGAAATCAGCTATTGAGGTCTTCATGACTGGATTTTCAAAAGTTTTCTTCATCCATCCTACCCAGGAGATGACGAAAATGAGGTCGGTTCAAAATTATATATATATATATATATATATATATATATATATATATATATATATATATATATATTTGTCTGTTAACGCTCTAGCGGTCGCAAATTTTGCATAGTTTACGCAGCCCCTGTGTGACGGATGTTTATTCAATATACCCTATGTAAAATTACATCAAAAGTATTGATAGTTAATAACAATATTTGTATGAGTATAAACTAAATTCAATCTTCAATATTAGTAAAATAGCGCATAATGAATATAATTGACGACTCTAAATTAAATTAAATATTACGTACTCTCACATAATGTAAATGCGGCTTTGTATTACATAGTACAACGGTGCACCCCTCGAGGCTTGGAACTAGATGCCTGTCTGTGGGTTAAAAAAATATCTTCCAAAACAAAATTATGTTTTCTTCATATATAGTTCATTTATAAGATTGCTATATTAGTTGAGACATTCCTAATTAGGTGAAAGACAGAAACACAAATTCACAAAAAAAAAAAATAATAAAAAAAATGCATTGAATTTAGCAAAATTTGGTCCTCCGGTATTTTTAAAAGCAAATGTGAAAAAATACCTTCACTATATCACTATAAAAATATCGAGAGAGTTAAATAAAAAATGGTCTTCAGGCATTATTCCATATTTTTATAAACATGGGAAAGAAGAAATTATGCTCGACAAGAAAAGAGCAATAACTTTTGAATTTTACTAAGAGATAGACATAAGGAAGGCGAATATTCCGGAAGGATCCGTTCATAATTTAGTAAGAGGTGAAGAGAAGAGAGAGCTTGGTATGAGAAGAAGCTGTCTTGGCAAGATAACCTGACAGTCTTGTCACTATGGGGGCTATCTCTTCCTTAGGCATTCATATTATCTTGATTGAAGAAATTTCTGTCTCCCCCTGCCCTGAATATACTAACGAGATTTACAACGTTCCATTTAATAACAGCCATTATTCATTCATTATAATTCAAATTTTATGAGTGTAGGGCCATAATTTTTAAGTAGAAAAAAAATATCCAAGAGGCAATAATCCAGTCATGTGTTATATATACTAGTAGGGCAAGCTTAATCCAAAATGCAGATGCCACAGGGAATTCCGTTTAATCTACCACAGAGCTTGTTTCTCCCTAAATAAGTGATTACTATAAGTATAAGTGTGTTTCTCCATCCTGTGAGTAATAGTAGGAGTTAACATAAGACTCAAAACTGAAAAATGCAAATAACTTTATTAATTCTCAATTTAGAAAAAAATGTGTAGAGTAAAATTTGTAGACTATTGCATTTTCATCAAGAAATAAAATAACATTTTTACCTCTACTCATAATATTCGAGATTTATAGAATATTTACCCAACCTCTAGATATGTCAAAAAAACAAATCGTTAAAATTAGAAGGTTTATCTTCGACTGTCGTAATGACTGAAATATTTGCTACTTATGAAGAATAAATATACATCCTGTTACAGCGAGTATATATCTCTACAAATTTCACGAAATTAAATAAAAACTGTAAAAAAAAATATGACTGCACAAAATGATACATATTATATATGGGATTCAAATTTTAGATTGTTGTAGAAATATTTTTATTGAAATTATAATTAAAATATTCATATTTGGTTACTTTTTTTGTCCTTTGGAACTACAAAAAAGGTGTAGGAACATTCATTTTTTTTATAAATTGTTAACAGTAAATACTTGTGATTTTCACTTTTAAATGAATACTTTCACCACTCATTTCTACATGAATTGTTCACGTCGTTTGTGATCTTCAACTTCCACGAAAAGTTATGTGTCAGAAATAATGCATAGCTTAGTATGGCATCTTCATTGGCACAATATATTGTTACGTATTGAGAACCACCATTAAATTCTTGATAAGCCATCTGTAGTCCCTGCTCCAAGATGAGCAGGAAAACAGTAGGAGTATAGCAGTCTTCTCTTAAAATATTCATCCATCATTTTAATTTTAATGTCAATATTTAGCAAAACAAGCTTAAACTAACCAGATTTCCAGTAAAAGATCTTCAGACATTCAAGATGGATATGAAAAGGGCGAGAAAGACGGAATACAGCCTGTTACGGCCCATTTTTATCATCACCGAAGACGGGTGATTGAGATAAAAGACAGACTAGAGATTCCTGCGCAGGGCTGGCTGCGCGAGTGACGAAGACAAGAGGCGAAGGCCGTGGACAAGCGAGCAGCAGCGTCTACCTCCTGCTGCAGTGAGGATTAGTCTCCCGATAAACGCTTTGGCGAATCAGTGCCATTACGGTTGGTTCCGAGGCACATTCTCGAGTGTAATACAGACGGAAGAATAGCAATTATCTCATCGTATGAGAGGTACCAAAGTTATAGTTATTGTTGTACATAGGAGTCTGTAAAATGTTTGAGTCTGTGGAATTTTCTAATGTGCGTATAAGAAGTGGTTTGTGTTTACAATTTTTCTTTATGAATTTGTTGAAATGTGGTGTATTGTTTAAGAATGTGTAGATGCAAGGTTTGTCTAAAGCTTTAGATTTTAAAATAAATTTTAAATTGATTATACGCCTTCTATATTTTAATGGAGGCTCTCCAGCATCTACACATAGGCTTTCTACAGGGCTTGATCTGAAGGCCCCTGTTGCTATTCTCAGTCCTGTGTAGTGGATAGTGTCTAACATTTTAAGTACTTACACGGAGAGACGAAGTAGTCCTTACGAGACTACGTATAGGTCATTCTTTCCTTACCCATGGTTATCTATTTGAAAAGAAGAGAATGCCTAACTGCAATGTGTGTAATGCTCCACTTACAATAAAACACGTTTACACTTTTACAGACTGCAAAAGACATGACCATCTAAAGATCCCTCATGACTTACACGACTTGCTTACTGAAGATAGGCCACACATTCCCATAATACTCCAACATTTACATGATATTAACATATAATCACAAATTTAGAATTGTTACATTTTAAAATCCTTTTTAATCCTTCTTAAATTAAATATTATAAATTCCAGCTAAACTGTTTTACTGTATTTTTATGTGTGTGTGCGCGCGCGCGTGTGTGTGTGGGCGTGCGTGTGTGTGTGTGTGTGAGTGTGTGTGTGTGTGTGTGTGCATGTACGTGCGCGCGCGTGCGTGCGTGTGTGTGTGCGCGCATGTTTGTATGTGTGATAAAAAAAGTGAGAGCATATGATTGTAAATATTTTAGATATTAGAAATCTTCATTTTATTGTACATACTAATTTATATTTATTTAATTTTAGTTAGTTTTTATCCATTGAAAGTATATAATTGTTTACGTAATTTTATTAGTCTTTATAGTTTTAGAAGATTTCCCCTAAGGGAAATCAGCTATTGAGGTCGTACTTATGACGGAATTTTCGAAAAATTTCATCAAATGTCCATCTATCCTACCCAGGAGATGACGAAAATGAGGTCCGTTCAAAACTATATATATATATATATATATATATATATATATATATATATATATATATTTGTCTGTTAACACTCTAGCGGTCGCAATTTTTGTTTAATCGTCACCAAACTCGGTATTTGATCGTTTTATGTAAAAAGGAAGATCAAGTTCGTTAACGGCTGAAATCGGACCAGTGGGAGGGGGGTTTAGAGGGGGGGATTTTCAAAAATTCGAAATATCTCCGTTATTATGCATCGGATCGAAACATTGTATAGAACCAATCTTTTTGGAAATTAAATTTACTATAAATATTGTTATATGCATTTATTCTCTATCTTGAATATTAACCGAGATATTTGCATTTGTAATCTGCATGTTCGGACTTTCCGCCGAGAGCTCTGGTGGCCATTTCCATAACTATTCGTCCCTCGTGAATAGGTTTAGAGGTTAGGTTAACTGTTTTTTGGGGCTAGAAACTTCTGGGTTATTACGCCCTAAATAATGTTTTAGGTTTAGAGGTTTCTTACTACTACAGTTGTTATTAGGCAGATTTCTCTATTGTAAAACTTCACGTGGGAAATCTGCTTAGTTTACGCAGCCCCTGCGTGACGGACTTTTTAATTATCTAGTTTCCTTACAAGATTTTTTTGTTTTTGAATTTATTGTTTATTTATTTTGTTTGTTGTTTTTTTGTTTATTGTTGTTTTTCGTTGTTTTGTTATTTGATTGCGTTCTATTATTTAGTTGAGTTTTATTTAGTTGCATTCCCTTATTTAGTTGTGTTTTGTTATATTGTTGCGTTCTTTTATTTAGTTGAATTTTATTTAGTTGCGTTTCGTTATTTAGTCGTGTTTTGCTATATTGTTCCGTTCTGTTATTTAGTTGAGTTTTATTTGTTTACGTTCTTAGTTTGTATTATTTAATTATTTCTTGTTTCTATTTTCATTTTTGTATTTTCTTTATATAAATTGTTTTTGTTTTTTTTAATGAGCAATATCGCCTCGTTGCGAAACCTCCAAAATATATAAATAAATAAATATAGTTATTGTGTATAAACAATTAAAAAAGAAAAGGCCTATTTGTATTTAGAGTTCCCCATGGGAACTATTGTTTAATCCTTTATTTAGTTAGTATTTTTTTTATTGTTCAAGTGATAAGTATAGTTGATTTATTATTGTAAATAAACTGATTTGTTTGGAGAATACTGGGTTTCGTTGTTACCTAAGGAAACAAACAACGTGGCGCCCTTAATATATTTATTTCTGCCTATTGATATAAAGGCTAGTTAAATTTAACTAATTAACCCACACCCTTCCCCACTGAGTGGGACAGTTTTGTTACCCTGGCTGTGGGGTAACAAGCCCCATCTCTGGACTGATCAGAAGTTGGCTGCACTTGTATGTCGCATCTTGCCTTAATATAACTCAATACCTTTATGTAAATAAATGATATCGCTAGATGTCAAGAAACGAAAATTAAGTGGTATTTTCTCTGGGCATAAGACATTTCGTAATATATTAAGTCATTGAGAAAATCAAATTATTAGGGGGTTTGAATACCATCTCCTAATAGTACACTATCAATGTGGAAGAAGTAGAATAGCTTGATCATTTTCATTTTTTTTTTATGCCCTGACTTTATAAATTATTAATAATAATAGTTTTCTATAACGCACTTCTTCTCGTAATAAAATAAAATAATATATTGAAATATTCAACGAATGCCTAAATTGGGAAAACTAGAAATTTCCAGTAACATTTGACCTTTACTGGCCGTATTACTGACTGAAATACAAACCTGAAAATCAGGAAAATATTTTGTTTAGTAAATGTTGGGAGAAATTCGATTGGTATGGGCTGGATAAATCTGTCCTCAAAGGAAGACCTCATTACCGCTAATAGCCTACCTGTTGCTTCTTTTGGAAGCTTTTATATCTTTGGAACTTTGACTTTGGATTTCTGATTCAATGCCTAATACCTCCTATTTTATTATTAGAGCAAGATCGACCAGGCTTCATTTGGATATGAATAAGCCTTTAAGAGATACCTCCTAGACCTGTTGCAGCAATTAGGAATCATTTATGATACAATTAAGTTATATTCTTAAAATTGCATCAAGAGGATTACCCCAATACCTGATTTCCTAAATGAAAATATCCAAATAACACTCCGGGCCTCAGGTTAGTCATGTAAGTTAATGGCTTGGCTTTAATCTCACATGGTAAACCTAGAGTGGCAATTTCGATTCCCGCCAAGACAATAGGAATTTATTTAGTGACAAACTAATTAAATAAAATACTTAGTCCCACCCTAGCTAGAAAAGGGTGGTAACCTGTAGATAATGCGTCTCAATTAGCCATAGTAGCAAAACGTGAACGTTAATAAATAATAAAAAAACACTCCACCCAAGGGAAATATACAGCGCCTTCAATAGAAACCAGCACAGCCTACGAGAGTTGTTGTCAAAAAAGATCCATATTTCTTGATGTTCAAGGGGCGAACATCCATTATTGGTGCAATAGTTAAAACAGACGAACCAAGAAGAAGGGAAATTACTTTATTAATATATTATTAATTAATTAAATGTTGCTTATCTCTAATGTTTAGCTACCGGCTACAGAATAAAATGATCCTTCATAGGACATATTGTTTATAATAAAAACCCAATACAGCGGTTTTTCTATTCAGATTAAAGTCATATTCCCCATTCAGATTCAAGCAAATTACGAAATAAAACATACCTACATTCAGATTATGGTCTGTCTAAAGACAACGAGCTTGAAGTTAACTAAAACCAATATATATATTTGAGAAGTACGTCTACTTTCTGCTGCTCAAGCCACCATCTTCAGAGCTCATAATGTGTTCAGCGTCACTGGCGAGGGAACACTATTACTTTGAATGGAGACAGATAGGTTTCGTCGAATATCCTATCTTGAAAGTCCTTCTTTACTCCCAGCAGCATTCTCGCATGAGCATTAGACAGATCTCGTTTTCGGCACTCCTTTACGGTGATTTGCGAAAATTTGGTAAAAGTTTTTTGTAAGCTGATCAACCTCAGAAACTAGTTTTCTGAAGAAGAACCGCTAAAATCAGGCATTTGATAGTAAAAGAATGTGAAGTGTTACTTTAAATGAAAAATATATGTAAATTCACAAGTTTAAAAATGGCGGGCAAAATAAAAAATAAAAGGCGAGATAAACAATTAATTCGACTTCTGTACCTAATTGATTGACGAAATCGGGTGTCATGTGTAGAAATATAAATATTCATCCGAAGTAGAGGCACTACACTTCGAACTGACAATCTACTAAGTCATCAGGAAATTTGCCTTTATCGAATTCGATTCATGTATGTTTCATAAATAGATTTATTTTTCCCCCCGTTATGAATCCAGAGGAATTAGATACTAATCCTATGTCTTCGTCACTATGTTCTCTCCCCAAGTTTTTTTTCTATTATCATGGGGTATACAACTTTTAGTTTTGAGCATGATGACAATAATTTCAGCCTACCGAGTAGAGAGAGCTACCGAAGCTCGCAGTGCATATTTCCTCTCAGCAGACATTACCTTTCTTCATCAGCATTTTAATGGCAAAGTTCTTAACTCTATGCAAAGCTTGTTGAACAATGCCCGCCAATTTCCCAGATCATGTCAGGTGATATTGCCCGCACCTGCCGCAAAAGGGCCCAACATCTTAACAATGTCTAATCATTCCGGGCAGCCGGAAGTGCGGCATAATTGACATAATTTCGTAGCGTTTCCGACTCTCACGATGCTAGTAATATTGTTACGTTTTTATTACCAAAACCAGTAATAAACGTTTTTTAATAAGAGTTCTTTTGGATTGCAAAATTAAATACTCGCAAGTTTCACAGTTTTTATCACTGCACAATTTATTTCACAATGCACAATACACTTGGTAATTATTCTTAATTACTACTCACAGTATACACTGATAGCGTCACTGTTCTTCAGATTACACAGTCCAATAATTCACTCATGGTCACTGAAATTCACAGAAAGACGGCACTGCACTGTCCTTTACTTCGCGGCACTGCACTGTCCTTTACTTCGTGGCACTGCACTGTCTTAAACACGGCACTAAACTGTTACTTACAGTCACGGCACAACACTATTCTTCTTATAAAAACACTTTACTGCACTGCACTAAGTCCCACTGTAGCACCGAACGCACATATGAGCACTTGAGAAGAAAAACTGACTCACTCGTGGCTGACCGGTTCTTTATATAGGTCGTCGGCATACATCAAAGGGGACTTGGCTGGACCTTCGACGTCTGGAGTGGAAGGGTCTAGTAGGAGCTCGCCCCTCTGTCGGCTTCTTTGATCTATATCGCACTTCCCAAATACGCGACTCTCTCTGCTAATCCTTTAATTTTCGCAACAATATTATATCTTTGCAAAAGTCCGTCACACAGGGGCTGCGTAAACTAAGCAGATTTCCCATAACCTGGTGTGAGACGCTGGTTATATCAATCTCACTATCTATTCAGTATTACTCTTGTAGCCTATAACATAATTTTGAATATACTCAGTCCTCATAGAAAAAGTCAGACAATTATATGTGAGGGTCTAAAAAAGTTGAAAACATAGAAATGCATATAACTCACTTAATATTCCAGGTAAAAAAAGAATGTTTTTAGCAACAATTCTAAAACATTAAAAGTCCGACAACGTTGGTTATATAAAGTTTGTCGCTCCAACTCATAGTAAACAAGATATTTCAAATTGTCTATTATCCCCAACTCGAATCCTTCACGCAATGCAGATTTCAGACGTTACCTACAGCTTTGGAGTTGAATGAAACGGTTAAATTCCGAGTGTGGTGTAGATAAAACAAATATTTTCTAGTAAATATAGAAAAATCTTAAATAAAAGAGTATAATTTATGTGAAATGAGTTGGAGTGGGAGCTGAAGGCTGAATACTAAAATTTGCAAATATCAGCAATATTGAAGAATGAACGTTTATGCCAATATTTATAGTACATTTACTTTGCATTAAGATTGGATTTATACAATTTTTGATAACACGTATAACAACGGAGATATTTTGAAATCCCCCCTCTCTCTTCCTCTAGCCCGATTTCAGCAATTAATGAACTTGTCCTTTAGTTTTGAGTGAAACGCTTATATGACGAGTTTGGTAACGATCAAACTAAAACTACAACCGCTAGACAAGTATATATATATATATATATATATATATATATATATATATATATATATATATTATATATAAATATATATATATATATATATATATATATATATATATATTTATATATATATATATATATATATATATATATATATATATTTATATATATATATATATATATATATATATATATATAATTTTGTACGGGCCTCATTTTCCTCATCTTCTAGGGATCGATGGAATTCGAGGACATGTTTTATAATATCGTGCGATGCGTACAAACTCAATAGCTGGTTTCCCTTAAGGAAAATCTGATTAATAGGTATTGATTTTAGGATGAAATGACACACGCCAATCTCCAGCCAAATACTATTTACCAAATGTTATATATATATATATATATATATATATATATATATATATATATATATGTGTGTGTTTTACTTTTTTCATTTTCTTTCTGTTGTAATTAATTTTATTTTAGTATTTTATTTTATTCATTGTAAAAAAAAAAATTTATAAATCAAGCACACGTTATGTACAAATTGTTGTACGGGATGTGTGGCTAATAAACTCCCTTCCTATAGGGTTACTCCAGGAAGGAAATTAATAATATATATATATATATATATATATATATATATATATATATATATATATTCTCCTGTCTTCTAATTCTATTATTAAATAATACAGGGGCTCAGTCTAGTCATGTGAGTTAAAGCGTTGGCTGCAATCTGACATGGTAAACCTAGAGTGGCGAGTTCGATTCCCACCTGGTCAAATAGGAATGTATTTAGTGAAGTACTCATTAAATAAAATCCATACCCCCCCCCTGGCTGGAAAAGGGTGGTAACTTGTTGATAACCCGTCCCACTTAGCATATAGTGGACTTTAATAAGTAAATAAATAAAAATATTATTAAATAGTAACATATGTCTAGGCTCTTGGGGCACTCGTTAATTTCTTTAAGGTATTCGAGAGTCATATGGGACTGTGTGTCTTCAATACTAGTCAGTATCCATTTGCTCTAGAAGTATTTCGGGGAGGAGCTGCCCTCATCGGCAACGAATTAAACCATTAGGCTTAGAAACCTCTCCATCTCCGACGATCCTAATCTTAGACGTTGATGAATTCTCTGGAAGTAAGGAACCACTTTCGTAATGGTCATATGGAAATGATGAACGAAAACTGACTGACTAAAGTTATTTTAACAAGTATATGAGTGACTGCAATAAGCAAAAAGAAAAATATCAATCATTTACCAAATGATTAAGTGGAGCTTCAAAATTTACTTGTTTTTAATTGATAATTAAATTTGGCCATCGAGCCATAGGATTACTAGATGGGAGGAAGTAGTTCTTGCCAGACTCAGGATCGGTCACACATACCTGACACATAGACACTTAATGACAAGGACTGATAACCCTATATGCAAATACTGCAACAAACACCTTACGATAAAACACATACTGACAGACTGCATCCAACGAAAAAACCTTCACAAACCCTACGATATGACAGAACTATTAACTGACAGCAGCCAATATATTCCACAAATACTAACATATCTAAAACACATAAACATTTTCAAAACCATATAGTATAAAATAGAATAGGTCTACAAACTTAAAAAGATTTAAAAGGGTTAACTTTTATTATATTCATTTAGTCAAAGCACGGGTATGAGAAATAATCAGATATTTAAGAAATATTTTCCATAATATAAGAATAAAGTACAAAAAAGGTAAGTGAAGGAATAAATATATTTTTCTAATTATGCCAATCACCATCGCTGTGGGGCACAAACCAAATAAATAAAATAAATAATTGATAATTAACTATATTTGCCTGACTAGAATATGTTAAATGTAGTAATAATACTTCCTCTAGAGGACTTTTTTACTTTTTTAAGCCTCATTGGCCTTAGACAACGTATATCATACTATATTTGCGCTGCTATTTGTGGGGAAGTCAAACAAAGGGAGGTTATTTGTGGGTTCAAATGATAGCCTTTTTTGTCGAACTTTTCCACGAGCAGGAACCGCAATGCAGATATATTAGTTTTTGGTTGTTAGAATCCTCAGAATTGGGCTGGAAAAAGGAAATCACTCGAGAAGGGCATATTATTACAAAACGTATATTTCAGTCTACATTTAAAGAATTGCAATTTTCGTCGTAACTTTTATTAATTTTGTCTACCTTACTATTATTATAAAGAAATGATCAATCTTAAAACAAAGTATAATCGATCTGTGAAACAAATACATATTTCAAGAGCTCGAGGCAGTGAAATAATGGACTGCTAATTCAGAAGAGAATATATGAATATTCATAAAAGAAGTTCCGCGCTTAAATTTACTTATTAATTATTAAGTTAGGAATTTGCTTGGAGCAAAGCAAAGTTTTATGTTCCGTAAAAACTTGTAATGAAGTATTATCTTGAAGCTACGCAATACAGTAAATAAAACTCCTCATTTGCTATGCATGATATTTCTTATCCCACATACGCTTAGGGTTAAAGAACCAAATTTGATATTTTAATAGCTATTTTTTGTATTTTACCCGAGGTTACAAAGACCTCAGCCCAACGATTGGCTTCTACAAAAAATGTTAGTTTGTTTAATAGCATAGCAAAGTATGGAAATATTCAGTTCGGATCAAGGAGTTCCATTTCAGTACAATATTATCATTAAATAACAATTAATTTACTCTTATGGGATGTGCCTTTATTGAAGGTCGTATGGAATGGTAACCTATGAACTAAATCAATTTTCATTTTGATGTTTCTGGTAAACAACAACACCACTCTTTCAAATTTGTGAATATATTAATATCATATGCTCCTCATATGCCCAATCCTAAAGAAAGTCCCTGTTTATTTGCATGAAGTTTACAGAGGGATCGCACTGCTTCCAGCAGCTTAAAATACTCGTACATACTTAATGCATAAAAGAATGAAGTGAAGCGTATGTTAAGTAATTTTCATTATTCTTATGGAAACTATCTTTTCGGTACTCGGTCTGTTTCCCAAGCTCGGCTTCGCCTTGCTCGTAAAAATAGACCTCGTATCGAAACACTCAGTTTCCGTACTTGTAATGAAAATAACTATTACATTACCAATTGTTTAAAATTACTCATAAAAAGATGTTTTATATTAATAAAACAAAGGACAATAATCATAAAACAGAAAAAGTGTAAAAATTGAAGGGAAATTAAATCAAAAGAAAAATAATTTAATGAAAAGATTAATAATTAAAGAAAATAACTACAAACAAGTGATACTTGTAAAGTTTTCTTTTTAAAATTTATTCTTATTTATTGTTTTTAGTATTAATTTTGGGTATTCGGCATGTTTTCGGCGATAATCAGATTTTAAATATTATATAATATTAAGTCATCTTTTTATCTCTTATTACATTGTTTTAATTTTACCCTTTTGCACATTTCCCATAAGGGAAATCAGATTGAGATTGTACAAATGAAGCGACTTTCGAAACATTACTCCAATGTCCATCGATCCTACCCTGGAGATGATTCAGGTCCATTCAAAATTATATGTCTACATTGATCTGGATGCACACACACACACACACACACACACACACACACACACAAAGGGGAATTTCAAAAATTCAAATATCTCCGTTATAATTCCGTAACTAAAAAATGTATAGAATCAATCTTATTGCAAATTTAATGTTCTATAAATTGCTATTTTTATTTTACTCTTTTTCTTTTCTTTTCCACCCTTCCTCTGTAAGGAGTTGTTTAACCAGATAGGCAAACATGCCCTACTCATTGGCTCAAAATGACATACGTTTAATGTGATCCACGTCTTTCTAACGAAATTCGTGTGACTGTTGAATTAATGGCTCCCACATTTACTACGTCGATGGTACTGAGAGGAAGTTAGGATTGGTACAATTTAATTGCTTGTATCTTCTACAGTTGAAGCAATCCTTTGTAAAGCGAAAGAGGAGTGCTAGTAGAGCAGAATCTAGCAAATGGAGATGTTTCAACTGTCCTAGAAACTTGATATCCCAGTCTCAGGTTCTCTGACACCAGCTTCAGAACAGAAAGCTTACTGGTTAACCAACTAAAGGCAAAATACACGATAGTAAGCTTCAATTACTACTTAGCCACAGTACCCTCTTTAATGACGGAGTCACTGAAGTCCGTCAGTGAATAACTAATTCCAACCTAACCGGTGGGGTAACCTCGATTTTATGCGTTTTTAAATACGTTTTAGTGAACTATAAATTAATAATAACCATAGTCTATAATTTGAAAGTTGGGAAATTAATTAATAATCAAAATGAATGTATAAATTGTTATCATATTTTCATTCAGGCTCCGGTAGAACTCGCAAAGACTATTTATCGGACTCAGACAACACAATACTTGCAAACAGTAATGTTTTTGGATCTGATGTCATTCTAGCTTTTTTCTCATTGCCATTAAAATCAACTTCTTTCATTGTTGACCCATTTCATGTACTGGGCACTGGTTATCTAGTTCACAGATGTTTTTCTTGAAATCGATGTAGATTTTCTGTGTTATTTGTTATTTAATGCGTCGAGGCACTAGAGGAACAAATTAAAAAGTGCATCTGTCTGGAAAAGAAAGAATGTTCTCTCGTGTTTTTTTCTTAATTCACTAAAGCACTCACACTTATTGAAAAAAACAAACAATAAGTTCTCTGTGCTAGAACTATACAAAAAAGCCATCAAAAAACATGGCATCGGAAAATGTGAGGCCAGTTGATCTGACGAAAGTAAAGATAAAATTTTCATCAATAATTTCGTCCACCATAATATAAGATTATATTTCAAAGAGAATTATTCTTTTTATAAAATATACGCCATTTTTATATGATTTTAATAGATTTAGTACAAACAAAAAGTAAATGAGCTTCCCTTAAAGCACTATGTTCACGAAAAATAAAGAATCAGGAAATTTGCATTAAAAAGGATTGAACCTTTTTCAGACTTTGTCTCCGACAGCTATTGTTAAAATTCAGCGTTTACTGACTTTCATACTTACCATGAAAGGTAATCAAATTTTAATCTCATTATGAGCCAAAGTTAGACACTTTTAATCATTTTTGAGAAGTTGAGTATTAAAAACCTTATTGATTTGTAGAGATTTGTTAGGGGTTTGTTAGACATAAAGTTTTCAAGTTGTATTTGATTTTGTTCCTCTCCGAGAAGTTTATAATAATAAAATGTTGGTGCATATTTACTGTTAGTAGGTGGATATTTTGTTAGGGATTAATAAGTATACACTCCAAAGAAAAATCTGTTTGTTTACGAGTTTCGTACCATACAAGCTCACAAGCATTAATTTCGGTAACATATTTATCGAACTGGAGTTATAAAAAAGCACCATTCACACACACACACACACACAGACACAAACACACACCTTCACATTCATAGTACGCGTATGTCTCCTGGGAGAAGAATAAAAGTTCTATCTTGGGACGAAACTGTATGCTAACTAATCTCTAATTTGGGTAAACATAACGAACACGTATCTTTTATCAGCTAATATTGAATCATAGATTAGACCAAAGAAAATACATCCGAGATGATGAAGTGTAATTGGAGTAAGGCAATTCCCAGTAAAGCTGGGGCTTAGGAGGATCAGATATCCCGGGAACAGACCACAGTTAGGCCTCTTTTTGTCATCTCATCCATTTTAGGAGTATAAAGTTATAAGCCCCCCCCCATAGTCCATAGTTTATTAAATATGACGACTAGAAGTCATGGATGATAATTTTCATCTACTGTCAACATACATTCGAGAAAATCAAACACTCTTGTAACTGCACATAAGAAATAGTTGTATGGCATTTATTACAGGTCAACAAAACTAAAAGGAAACATGTTTGGTAGGTCTCAGCTTCTGTCTAGTGTTAGATTAAAAAAAATGGACCTTGGGGAAATTATGCAAGATGAGTGTAGTAACTTATGAAATGTTATTACCCTGTATTTTATTTTAAGTGTGTTTACTCATAACAAAAGTTTCAAAGATTACTTGAAATATAAAAATATATATATTTACCTAGGGCCCAGAATTTTTATTTAATTGTTACCAATTAAAACCAAAACATTTCTGCTATTATGAGCAATTAACCAATCTGGCAAGTAAAGCTATGTACTTCACTGTTGTTCTGCACAAACCTCTCTCATACAGCTCATAAGATTACTTCACGAAAAATGATATTGAATACTCATTTTAATTTTGTTGAGATTGCATTGGGTCTATTACTTGTAGAGACCTATGATCAATAACTTTATTGTAATGTGGCTCTGCTTGATGCACACCTCTTTTCATGCGTCTAAAGGAGCTTGTATTAAAATAAAAATACTAATTAAATCGCTTTACATAACACCGACTACCATCCGTCTGAGCAGTCACACTGCAAGTGATAAAAACTAACTCGTTGACATATCTGATAGCCTGCTAATCTTTGTCATGTATTTGAAGTCTAATTCCAGACAAAGGAAAGTCAAAATTAGAATCCCTTATTTAGAACAGATATCTTAAATATATATATATATATATATATATATATATATATATATATATATATATATATATATATACATACATGGTGTAGTTTTTTTTGGAGGTTTGGTCAAAGTTGGTGTAAGAAACTTCTTAGTTTATGCTGATATTTCGAGAATTTTATTTTCTCTTCTTCAGGGCTGTAAAAATACAGTTTCTACTTTATAATATTGCACATTGTTGTTAAATTAGAGTGTAACAGGAGGTGTTTATGCTATTTTTACTTACCGAGACTAAAGATACTTAAAAATTACTATACATATTGCACTAGAGTTACTGGTTACAGTAACCTTCCCTGGTTTGTTAACATTGAGCAGGGCCACAGCCTTATGTTTTTTGTATATCTACAGTATATTGTCTTATGTTGGTTGAACTATATTATAATTATTATTCTAGCTATTATATTATGTTGGAACTATTGTTATTTGTTATTACAATTATTGTTAATTTTATTAATGCTATATTCGTGTTATATTATTGTTATTTTATTAACACTTGTAACACAATACTGAAAGTATTGGCTCTGATTCCTCTATACAACGTTTGCCTTAACATTCAGAAATTATTTTATAAATATTGTACATTGTGTCTTTTTTATTTACTCAGTCTTTAATCATCAAGAACCATTCTTAATGTCGTTTACTTGCATTTTTCCCTAGGTTTCTTACTATTGGAGCATTACATAATAGTATTTCCAAAAAAAAAAAATATTGCTCTTTTGAAATGTGATTCAATTTTAGCAGATTTCCCTTAAGGGAATTCAGCTATTGAGGTCGTACTCGTGGAACGATTTTCCATCGATCCTACCCAGGAGATGACGAAAATGAGGTCCGTTCAAAATTATATATATATATATATTTATATACGTATATATGTCTGTTAATGCTCTAGCGGTCGCAATTGTTGCTTGATCGTACCCAAACTCGATATTTAAAAGTTTTATGTAAAAATAAAGATTAAGTTCGTTAATGCCTGAAATTGAACCAGTGGGAGGGGGGGATTAGATGAGAGAAATTAAAAATATCTCTGTTAATACCTATACGTCGATCGAAAAATCGTATAGAATCAATTTTATTGAAAATTAAATTTACTATAAATATTGTTATATACATTTATTCTATATTTTGAATATTAACCGAGATATTTGCATTTTTATTAAGTGTGTGCAGATGACGGACGAGATGAGATCCTCTAACTTCGGTTCTAGTCGTGAGTTTCCGCCAAAAGCTAGTTAGGCCGTTTCCGTATCTGTTCGGCTCTAGTGAAATTTCTCTATTGTAAAACTTCACGTTGGAAATCTGCTTAGTTTACGCAGACCCTGTGTGACTGACTTTTTTTTTATTGAGAGGGTCTTTTTATATCCAGTTCTCTCCACCTTATAAATACAAATGTTACTACTCCTCAGGAAATTTAGTTCGTTATAAATTGAGATTTGTTATGCATTATATTAAATTGATTAAATGGCATTTTTGTAAAGAAAACATAGACGACTAAGAAGTTATCACTTTCTGACACTAAAGGAAGACACGTGAGTTAACTATAATTGGGGAAATAGTTGCAGTTTCTCACCTCGCGTGGAATTCAGTACATCAGATAAGCCGGATTCTAATGCAAACCGGAAGTGAGGGATAGAGCAGTATCTCACCTAGCCTTGCAACATTCCAACACTGTGGAATTTAAACCACACTAATGCTCCTCTCAACACCTCCCTAAACTAGTTTAATGGTCATTTATTTGCGGACAAACACTTTTTGAAGGGATTAAAATAATATGATAACTAAGGAATATCAATATATTCAATACGCCTTTTAAAAAGCAAAGGAATATCGCAGTTCTTGTTATTTCATAGTTTAGTGAATTCTGCCTTAGTATCTTAAGGAAGTAAATAAGTAATTAGAAATTATCTTCATTGTTTAGCTGTATGCTAGATGATACATTAATACTATAAACTGGAAACGTGACATTTTTTTTATTCCTAAAAAACAAGCACACACAGATATATATAATTGTGTTGATGTTTTCGACCAGGTTATATTTATATATGGTGTTGTTTTTTTTGGAGGTTTGGTCAATGTTGGTGAAAGAAACTTCTTAGTTTATGCCGATATTTCGAGAATTTTATTTTCTCTTCTTCAGGGCAAGACTAAAGATACTTAAAAATTACTATAACATATTGCACTAGAGTTACTGAACCAGTAACTCTAGTGCAATATGTATAGTAATTTTTAAGTATCTTTAGTCTTGCCCTGAAGAAGAGAAAATAAAATTCTCGAAATATCGGCATAAACTAAGAAGTTTCTTTCACCAACATTGACCAAACCTCCAAAAAAACAAAACATCAACACCATATATATATATATATATATATATATATATATATATATATATATATAGATGTATAGGTATTCCATTATTATTATAAGTGCCGGCAAGTATGTAGGAATTCCCAAATAGCTCGAAGCCCTGGAATGCCACTTCTCCCTTTCACGGGGGATGGAAGGTAGTATTGTATATTCAAAGGCAAGACACAAGAGAGGGGCTATCCTCTTGTCCCGCTCACACAATTCGATGTAGGGTATACAAAATTAATATGCCGAATATTTCGGTTAGCTAAAATTGTGGCAGATCTTCCAAAATGCGAATCCAAACTTATTAGACTTATATCGCATTGAAAAATCAAATAAGATGATCCTGGTGATCACTAATACGCTATTTGATTATAAATCGAAAAGAAATAACTCATGCTCCAAATTCCGTTCCTTGAATACTTATCAAAACTAGTTTGTTAATGTTAAAGACATTTACTAGAAATAGAAGTGATTTTAAGCAGTTTATTGTATTTTGAAGTAGTTATTATAAACTGTATTCTTTATAAAACGTTTACGAAAAGGAAGACTCGAAGTGACAGAAGGAATATTTTCATTACATCTTTAATACGTTGTTTTAAACTCCGTCGCTGGGAATCAATTTCATTTGTCTTTTGTGGCATATCTTCAGCGGTGTATATGTTGCCACCAGAAGAAGCCGGTTGGAAGACCGGCGAAATATCGGGGCCACCACAACATAGACACCACTGGAGATATGCCGCAAAAGACAAATGATACATCTTTAATTTTTATTTTGCTATAAATTACAATTAATACACTTTCAACATAGTACTCATTAATTTATTATTATACTTTCCATGCCCAATATTATAATATAATTTTTTCATAGGGAATATTTGAGGCAAATATATTTTGTAATTAAATGTGATTGTCTTATTTGAGTCATGAATGTGAGGATCTGTTTAAACTTAAATAATTTATTTAAAATAATTCAGTAATTATGCAAAAAGGGGAAGCATAAAATCCTAAAACAATTCTAAATTATTCAAGAGTTCTTTTAGTATTATAATAAGTGTTAATTCTTTTCTTTATTATATTTTATTTTTCCTGTCATATCTGTGGTAGAATAATAGTGGATCTGGTTCATTATTGTGTTTAATTATGTAACTTTTCTTTGTTTGGTTTGTCAACGAAAAATCTTATAGAGTAATTGTTATCACTTGAGATATTTTTTATTTATTGTCTTTCTCGTTTATTATTTATATAAGACTACCCACCTCACATTTTATTTATATGACCCCAAGGAAATTTGACAATCATTATTATTAGAATAGAGTTTTATTAGTCCTAAGAAAGGCAGTGCCATTCACAAATATAACCAATTATCCAAAAACATTGGAGTACAAATAAAAATTAGTTGACGTTCAGGAAGCTATATTGACAAAAATATTGTCCATTTACTACTACACCTTATAAGGTAGGTTTACAAATTAATATTGGGAACCTTTTAAAAAAATATACACTTTATTCAATCTAACTTTCATTCTATCTCTTATAAAGAAGGGATATTAATCCCCAAAAATAATTTTGACGTCTGGAGCATCAGAAATAAACGTTTATTGAATAAAAAACAAAAGACAATTGAAGTTTCACTTAATTTAATAATTTAGCTTCTAAGAGTGTGCCACTTTATTATGAAACATTTATGGTTCCCTATTTCAGAAATCAATATATAAATAAATAATGAGAAATACATATATACACTTATTCTTCTTAAAAGCTTTAAAAATATAGATATCACATAGCTCACGTGAATTCCTTTTCAATTATTGAAGTATCCAGATTTGTTGCAAAGAGATTTCAATGAAACGAAGCTTCAACGGAGCTATTGGGCTCCCTTAATTTTGAATAAATAATTATTATATGTTTGCTTCGCGCTCATCATCAGCGAAAGTAATTAGGCTAATGGACTTATAGATGGACAGTTTGAATCTATCCATCTGATAACTCTCTGTCACAGTGATAAAACGAGTCTCATGAATTCGTGAGTTATCATTTAAATCTCATGAATATCATTTCAGATCCACATTATTTACTGAGAGACCGCTAAAGCTAAAAAAGTGAAGTATAAAGGGCGCGAATATTGGAGTAAAGAGCGCAGTATGATTTTAAATGTACTTCAATATTCATTTATTTATTTGAAATAAAGCAATTTTTTTCTTTATGTATATATATTTTTTTATTTACGATTTCTCGTATGTATTAATATTCCCGTAAATTATGATTCATCACGATAGTTAATACTCTGTACAATTATGATTATTAAGCTTAGTATTTATGAAAATCTTGATAACCAATATTCATTAGAAAAAGAATCTGCCACCGAAAAGTTGTGTAATATGCTAGTTTCCAGTAAAAAATAGTGCTCAGTCGTCTTTGAATTTAAAATCCCGCGCTTACTTGGATCACTAACCCGCCGCACACATGGAGATCACGTAGGCGGTGGCCAGGAGAGGACAAAGGGCCCACTTGATCTAAGCGGCAATTACATTTCATCAGTTGGTTTCCATCGCCCGAGTGAAAAGGACGGGTTGGATGGCTCCGCAAAAAGGGGAATAATTTTCATCTCCCGCAACGCTAGTGCCAAATATGGATCACCGCATCGCAGATAAAGGTCACCGCAACCAGTTTTCACCAGCTAGAATACAGAATCTCATAGAGAACTAAAACAACACAGGAAGATAACTCCACTTTATGGAAAGTATATGTTTCCCGAAGGTACCTATTTCTTATTATAATGCTAGCATTATCTCCGTAAACAATTAAATGTCTACACATAATATAAGACCGGTCGATCATTATTTTGTGTATATACATATATTATTGGCTTGCCGCTAAAGTTACGAACAAACAAAGGGCTAACCATTGTGGTCTACCTAGATGAACAGTCGTATTTATAAAGGTAAATTTCCTTTGTTTTCTCAACATCTATATCAATAAATGTTAATGTTTGTTTCAATTAGATATAAGGTTAGCCCCTAAATTAGCATTCTTTTAAGGTTTAAGTTGTATAAAATTAGCTTCCTTACTATAAAGTTTATTATATGTTACTTATTCAATATATACTTGATTCTTTGGAGAAATCAGATAGTGACTTGTATTATTCACCCTCATCTTTCCTCGAGAATAGTAAATACTTAGGTATAATCAAGGTGAGGAAATTATCTCTTTAATAAGTTTATTTCAGTCTAATACTTTCTTATTATTCCCACAAAAGCTAACCGCACGTCCCAACAAAGTATAGGGACCCTATATAAATCAGTATATCATTAATAGTTAATTGTTCATAATTTGTTCACCAAAAGTGTCCTCTATCACCCGAAATTTTGTAACATTAATTTGATAGTCTATATAATCCTCTTAATTTTTTTAACGAGGAAATAATAATTAATAAAATGATGCTCTTTTCATAAAGATAGTCAATGGTGAACATTGTGTAACGTATCTCCTCCTTGCTCATCTCCTTTAGATCTTGCATTTCTATCTTCTATCTTTTTAATAATTTTCTATATTGAACGATTCTTAAAGTCCTAAAGTTGACATATATATTATGAATGTATATGAGCCACGAATGCAGTTTTGTTTGTTTTTTTTTTCCACAAACTCCTCCTCCCCTCGTAGCACGGAATGATTATTTTCATTGAAAATCAAGAACTCTCATTTAGGTCGTGCTTATTTGTTGTCGAAATATAGTGTCGAAATATAGTCCAATATAACTATAGTGGATCGGGGGCAGTTAAAGAGGCATGTCAGCAAGTTGGCAGTAGTGAAAGAGTGCGGGCTGTTGAAACCCAGTATTCTTTTAGAATAGTTTCATTTCAATCTCTCCAAAATTAATTTGGGGGGGCATCGGGTTAGTAGTCTGAAAAAGTAAGAAAGTACTACGAAACCATTAACTCAGCTTATAAAATGATTGTTTGAATAATGTGGTGACCTTGGTATTGTATACAAGTCTCCAAATTGCCTCGTGGAACGTTCTGAGTTTATACAGAGCAGGAGCCGTCAAACGTGTAATGTTTCAGATTTGGTGAAGCCGCCATTGTTGTGAGTCCCATTTTCGACAGGCGAAGGAATGAATTCAATTACACTCAAAGAACTGCCTTCATAGTAACTCCCAGAACTAGGATGTCTGAGTTATAACGATCAGAAATTTAAATAATCCTACGGAAGGAAAGAAGATGAAGGAATCCTTCAAACGTGTAGTGTTCCGGATGTGGTGATGCCAGTAATGATGTGAATCTAATTTTCAACAGGAAAAGAAATGAACTTAATTACCTGTTTAGATCCTGACGGTAATGGTCGGGTTGGTGTGCTGAGAAGAAAGTGTCTATAGTGGTTAATAAAATCGATTAAAAATTTAAATACGCCTATTGAAAGAAAGAAGAAGATGTAAAATAAAGATAATTACTACTATCAATTGGAGTTAGTCTAGTCCATTGACGTGACGTTAATATTGTAATAGGAGACTTCAACGCTATGATCGGGAGAATCAATGTTCTCGGCCTTTAAACTTTCACTAATGATGAGTAGGCTCGCATGAGTATTCAAATTTGACATAAGTACCTAAGAGGTATTATCCTTTAAGTCAGAAAATTAGTTTTAAAACATTTCTGATGCCTGAAGTGTCAGCAAATAAATTGATATAAATAAAACAAATTGAAAGCAAATTTAATTCAATTCCCACTATTTGAAACTTTTTGTAAAAAGAGAGGAAAATAACAAGCTAGAATTCCAAAGCAGGTCAAGTACTAGAGGACAACTAGTTGTGAGAGGACACGGCTCTTGCCTCGCTTGTAATCAGTTGGCCTACTAACATAGAACGTACACTATGCCATGTTTCCCTCCAAGAAAGGAAGTTTAATGATAAGCCATGATATATTTGTCCAATTAGGGATAAAATTTCTATAAATATTTCTGTAACATATAGTATTTATAGTTTTTCATTCATAAGTGGCCGCGGATGTCGAGATATTGAAACAGATTTCGTACTTAGTCAATGACTAGTCTAAAACCTTTAATTAGGTCGAGAGAGAAAGAGTTGTTAGGAATCCAAAACACAAATTTAATTGAAATCGTCGGATATATCAGATGTCAGGAACGTGGCGGACATTGCAAAGCAAATACAAAGTATTGATCTTCACAAGATCCCATTTGAGAGCATTTTAAAAAGGATTTGAATCTGTGGCAGCTTTCTGCTAAGCGATTCGCTTAAGTTCCATACAGTCAATAGATTATATGTTTTGAGTAAATGCATTCATTGGAAACGTTTGGGCCAAAGAGAACAGCCGTATTCACAGTTTACGCATCAGTTATTTCTCACAGTTTGTAATGCAAGCGAGTTAGGAGAGGAGAGATTAGAGGAACAGCTCGTGAGGGAGTTTCAAGTGACAACCTATTGTCTGTGCCTGACAGCCAGGCAAAGGGGAGCCTTTTGCACCATCCGAGTACCGAAATAGTATCACTCTCTAACCAAAATAGATTAGACAAAGAACCTTGTGGAGTCAGTCACAAGTATCTCTTAGCAGCGACCAAAAGGTTTTATGAATAACCCGAGAGTAATCCGATAATGAAATCGCATACAAAAATGTTTGCCATGCAAGTATCAATGACCGTTCTCTGCAAAGTGTCAACTGATTTCCAGTCTCCACCACCATACATACCTGTTTACTATGAACTTATTTCTTACATTCTTGAATAACGTTATTTATCATATATTTAAATGGTATAGCATTAGTGTAATAACTACAGTCGTTTTGGAGGTCTTATTTTATTTCAGGACAGAGTTATACATTCTACATATAACAAGTACTAACTACTTCTAAAACTGTTACAGAGATCAAGACCTTACAGAATAACCATTACACGAGTATCAATGCTTTTCCAATACTTGTGGTTGTCAGTCCCGTGGGTTGGAATGAAAACTACTTCAGTTTGCCAAAGTTTCCGTTTAAAATTATTACCTTTGTCAAGACAGACTGAAAAAAACTGATGCACAAGTCTAATACATTTTTACCGAATCGTTGACAAACTGAAGTTGTTTCATTCCAACCCACGTGACCAACAACCAGATACAATAAGTATTGTTTTACCAGCGGCCATTACCTAGAATATTCATATACTTTTTACATTTCTTCGTGATTATTTAATGAAACGGGTGATAAACTATTCATTTAATTTTAATTATAAAATACACTTCAAAATCATTTTTCGTAGACCATTCTTCATTTCTTTTGAGTAACCAATCCATAAATAAGTCAATTTTAATTTGTCATTGGCAATTTAGTAATTTCTACAAGATTTCCTTAGCTTGTCTTTTCTACGAATACCCGCAAAGTAAGTAAATACCGTGGATTAATGGAATCAGGTGTTATTTGATCCGTTGTACTATTGCTTCCAGGTGGTTGCTCTACGTTCACACTGGAGTTCTAATGAATCATGCACCAATAATTTCAAACATTTATGCACTAAGAGCAACATCTCCCTAACCCAGCGTCATAGAGATTCCATCAAGAGGATCTAGATCTTAACTTATCATTGCTTAAAGCAATCTCTTACTTAGTGAAGATAATATATGGTCATATTTAGTTCAATATGCCTTCATAGAAACTGGATTGAAAACATAGCTGAACCAATCACTATATTCAACAAATCAAATGAAAATTCTAATAAGTATAAAATCTGTATGTGGTCTACTAAAACTATCTCATGATCCAGATCCATAAGGAAAATTAATAGATAAAAGCAAGACAAAGCTTCAATGGAAATATTCGAAAAACATACTCTAAAAATCAATAAATAAAAACTTAAAATTAATCTTAAAATTTAGAAGTAACTAATTTCCGAACTTTCCGGAGAAAATGTTCTGACAAAGTAATTTAGTAAACAAGGAATAATTTTGTGAAGAGTGATTTCCCTGAAAGCTATAACGAATTGTTCCAACCACTTCAAGTCAATGGTAAAAAAGGAACATATCAGAAATTACATTTTAGCAAACATATCTTTATTAAAAACTTATAAAAATCAGGTATCCAATGACGGTTAATTCCCTTAATTCAGGTCAACATCCAAGAAGCCACAATACCACAAAAATCAGCAGCGGGCTTAAAAACTAAAACTTTAGCACAGCAATAAGTGGTAGCCTGTACAATAGGAGTTTCACCATTGTATCGGCGTTGTATTGTGAGACGCATAGAAATTGGGAAGCTATTGAGCAAATCGGTAATGGTTGAGGGATTATTGGCAAGTCTGGATTTAGAGAGAGAGAGAGTGAACTATGTTGGAGTGAAAAGCAGACTGGCAGAGGGAGAAATGTGAAGGCGAGGAGGGGAGGGAGATCTTCCGCAATAGAACAATACCAGAATACTGGAGTTGGGTAGAGGGCGCCCCTCGACACCATCCATTAATATTCCTTCCAGAGTCCCACCGTGTATAACCTCACTTTTCAAACATTACCTCTTTCTATCACGGAAATAAATCTGTTCATTCCATTTTGGTGAATAAGTGAAATGTAAGTGGAGTGAATAATAACTAGACGTATCTAGGACACATCTTTTAGGCGCAAGAAGTACAATTTTCTAGATGATTAGATTTACATTTTGAATCCTTTTATAGTCTCTTTGTCATACTGGAATTCCACTTTTGATAAGATATTGAGGGTTTTGCTGTATGGGTCAGGTTCTCTGACTGCGATGATCTTTTTGTCAAACATGAGATGAATTATAAATAGGCTAAAAAAGAAAACTCTGGTCAATCACTTGAGTTGAATTCCTTTAACTTTGAACTAGCTTTCAACTTCAGTGTTCTGTTAAAATCATGACACCCATAACAATTCATTCCTGAAAATAAACACAGATCACTGTAATTACATGTTTATATGTTATTTTTTTCCATTGCCTTTATATGGGTTAAAGTAGGCCTTGTTTCTCTCCAGTCTTTAAGTGGATTGATCCTTGAAGCACGCCTGGCCTCGCAGAGCTCCGCAATTTGGGATATAGACCACCCTTTACAATAAGCGTACCTTGAGACACTGAAGCATCCAATTTAATTTCCATTATCTCCACCCTCTCTTTATTCTGGCAGAACAATATCTGAGCATATGAGCCACGATTCTAAACCTTCTTTATTAGATGCTTTTCCAACTACCACTTCTACCACATTTCTATATAATTTGCGATTGGTTTGGCCAACATAAGACGAAACACAGGAGGCGTAAGGTACATTACTGATCCGTATAAACGAAAAGACATATTCTTCTTCTGTGAATGGCATATCAATAGAGTTTTCACCTTACCTGCCTAGTATACTTGCCTTTTCATAAAATAGATAAATATAGTGAATGCTGATTGGGTATGAGGGTTCGTGTAGTTTTTTAATAGCTAAAAATGATTGTCAAAAACGTCATCGAAGAACGATACATTAATTAGTTTAACGTAAGAAATGAATCCAATGGTTTATGATACTTTTGACACCAGGATACTACCTTTACTTATACCCAAATCATCTATCTTATGACAAATGATGTTCACTAGAAATTACTTATTCAACGACTTAGAATATATTTATCAAATCCTTCATATAAATGTGGAAATCTGTTGGAGTTTTCAGGTAGGAAAGCTGAAATTGTTCTCTATGAATCCAAAAATTAAAGCGACACTTTTTGACTGTCTACGAATTCAACATAGGCCACGCTAAATGCACCTAAAAATTGATAGGCATGTGTCTCATCTGCTGTTTTTGATAGATCTCCTTTAAATTTTATAATTAAATTACAAATCTTTAAATATATATGTATATTAGGCACAATAATCCGTCGACGGGTCTAGGCCTCTCCCATGCAGCTTAAATTGTTGGACGGGTGTTTTGGTTAAAAACTAGTTACCGTAGTCTCTTGCATATACATAATGAAAGTACTACTTAATAAATTTACAATAATGCTGTTCATAATCTCTTACTATTCGTTTTACATTAGTAAATAAGCACTTTAGAAAATCTTCGAATTAACTTCATTTCCAGTTACGTTTTTAAGTATATCTAGCTACTTAATTATATTGTAGGCAAGCAATTAATAAGGTCTAATTATTTAGCTAAATTTGGAGCTGCCGTCCAGGTTGTGATCTTATTAAATCTCCAATTGCTATAAAAGGTAATGGTAACTTTTTCTGAAAATTGAGTAAAGAAGAGTTTAAATGTGTGCAATATACCACATACATTCCGGAAAGCGCCACACGATCACAATATCCCTGCAAATTCCAAGTAGTGGAATTAGTAAGCAAGTAGTGGCTTTTCACTTTCTGGATCCAAAAACTTTCAGTTGCATGAGGGAATATCAAGACAACTTCAAACGCCGTTCGATTAAAGATTCATTCGCACGAGAATTTATATTATGTTTGAAAAACAGCAATGTCCCACGGCCTGAATAAGTTCCATCAGAATTGCTGAATTATGCAGGAGATGCCATTATCGGGGATGGGATATACCAGATGATGGATAGCAGAAAAAATGCCAGCATAATGGGAGAAGCTAACATGGTCTCTATACCTGAAAGGACAATAAATTTAAATGCAAGAGTTACAGAGGTACTATAGCGCAACTTTCTATGAGCATTACGATGTTGTCAGGGGCTATTTGTCGCAGATGAATGGGATGAGGGAGAAGATACTGGTAGAATGCCATAGTGGATTACGTTCAGAAGATCAACCACAAATTATTAGGCAAACGTTGAATGATACCTGTCAGAGTATGATACGCATTATCTCTTAATTGTCTTTCAACAGACATTTTGCAGTGCAAACAGGCTAAAGATTCCTGTTTACGATGAAAATGGTGATGAAAGAACTTTCGTTCATTGATGAAAATGGATCTGAAAGACCTTTCGATATATCACAGCAATGACATGACATTGAGGTTACATTTGTCATAAAACAAAGACTAATTATCACTTACGCTCTTGAAATGGCTATTCAAAGAATAACGTCAAACCACGGCTATAAAATATACAACAAGTTAGAACTAAGGAAATGTAGATCACTGGCAGAAATATGGTGGTTTTAGCGAGGTTTTGTATGAGTTTGCAGGATTTGTGTCCGGGATGCCAAGTCCTGTCGAATCGGGAGATATCGTTTGTAGTTCTTTCAAATAACTGAGAGAGATAGTTTCGGATAATAAAAATTTGGAACCAGTTAAAACAGTCTCGATAGTTACACGAATCTGACGCTTCTATGCCGTAAAAAATGCTCTCTATTTTAAGAGGCTCTCTAGGTAGATGATGCCAGTAAACGTTGGAGTCTCGTTGTGGAAAATGCAGCCCAGGAAAATGAATGTTATATCAGTTGAGTGGGGATGGATAACCAGATGAAAGACTTGGTTCGATAGTAGAGGATCCAACCTGCACTCACTGATATAAAATGGTTGCAAAGGTCCTGATCATGCAATGGTTTTCCCAGTTACAAGTCTTTAGTTCACACCATTAGGGCATTTTTGTGCGATAATAGTTACCTTAGTGGTCACTTTAAAGAATTGAAATGAACTTTCCTTTAATTTATTTTTACTCTTCATGAGTAATTTCATTTCCTAGGAAGAGAATACTTTATTGATGAATACATAATTGCATATATAATGATTAGCCTCAGAAGTGAAATCAACCTTGAGTAAAAAAATGTGGAGATTAGGAAAAATGCTATATAAACGGGTTATTTTGCTATATAAACCCAATTAGCCGAAGTTGCCCAAACTGGACGTTAATAAATAAAAAATAAAATATAATCGATCTTGTTGAAAGCATTGCACTAACATTTTTGCTCAATTGATTTTCCTCGCACTCCAACACTTAGGACTTCCACTTAATGCTACTATATTTCATGTCCATCACTAATATCAAATCTTGTTTTCGGGAGTGAGTTGTCATCTGTATATCATCCCAGAGAGAAGGGAATATGTTCTATTTTCACAGTCTGTACATAATGGACTTTTTTTTTGTTATACTTTGTTTTGGTAAACCAATTGCCGGAGGATTCACAGAAGGGAGACAGCCATCATCAACAGTATCCATTAATATTCCATCCTGTCATCCCATGCAAAACCTATCCTCAATCAATCACAGAAACAATCACTGCATTCAGAGTGTGACAATCCGGGAATCATTCAGTATGATCTGGGTGAGTCTGCAGAATGGATATAGATAGTTAGTTATATTAGAGTGCAAATATATTTTTAACCAATAACCTTGAACGTGGAATCACACATTTTCAGTTCTCTGAATGATTTATTTAATTTACGAGTTGTAAAGATCTTCGTATGACACAAGTTTCAACTATTGTTCATAACTAAACACATCTGTTACAAAATTACTTTTGAAGCTTATTAATTTGACATAAATATGAAATGGCCCTGTTAACATGTTAAATTATATATATTGAAAAAAAAAAAAGAAGAAAAGTTCTTGGTATGGATTCGCAATGTTGAACAAAAACCTTCAAAAAACCATACATGGCAATAATAATAGAAAGACTTACATAGGAGCTGTGGCTGTAATATATGAAATGAGTTAAGTTTACTATAGTTGGCTCGCTTTATTGATTTAAGACGTACTAAAAAGTTTTTAGCTAATTAGAGCTGTAAAAATGAATGCATTATATAATATATTTCATGCAATATAATATAAACATTGTTTTTAATTTTATTGATGGCTAAAGAACCCTTTGAGAATGAGTGGTGACACTGAATAACGGACTTTTGTTTATGTAAACAGTAAGTTTGGTATGATGTTTTATAATAACTAAGCTGTTGAGTGTTTATGACGTCAACGTATTAATTCATAACCATGTATAAATAAACTCATAATTCAGTATAGCAGTGTGAACTAGCTCAACATATTTCGCGTTTCAAGATTTCATTCGGTCCCTCTTCAGGAGCTTAAATTCCAGAAGTACGAAACTGTAACTATAGTCTTTGCCATATATTTGTTTATTATCGTGGCACCTAATGTGGTGTGAGAAAAAAATAATTAAGTATTGTATAAGAAACATAGTAAACCTGGATATCTTCCTACGTTTTTTATGTAGCATCTACTTTCTTCCATTTTTCGCAGTTCAAAAGGCTTTTAATTCCATATTTTTATAGCTATCCACAACAATAAGTACAAAATAATTACTTGAAAATTCCCCCTAAATATTCCAGTGAATTCAGAAGAGTGAAACTTCCAAAGCTATTAGTTTTTATTCTTTGTTAGAGAACAGTAAAACAAAAAAGAGAGGTAGTTGTTGAGAATGTTTAACCAATCAAAACTTTTCTCGTCGCTTGGAATAACTTTATCAGCAAGTCTAGGTCCCACTGAATACAAAGGGACAAACTTATGGAGCTATCCCTAACAGTTCCGTGGGATTCAGAGTTTTTATAGTTTGGGTAATCAAGCGTGTAATCTAGTCTCACAACGAATTGTGAAAAGGGTTGTTTTAAAACTATACTTGTTAGTTTTCAAATATTTTCTCGAGCTAATTAGCGTTTTACTTCTAAAAAAGAGAAATTAAAATAATATTTCATAGTTTATGATTTTCTGATATTGGTAATTTAGAGTTAAATAAATGCCACATGTCGAAAATAAAATAATCAAGAAAATAATGGGTGTTCTAGGTTTGTTGATTTCTTACATGAAGTCGAGGTTTTAGAATATTTAAAGTTAGCTTTCTCATCTGATGTACATTTTATTTCCCTCCCCCCGGTCGGCCCTGGCGTAAGCTCTCTAACGATCTTCAAAAAGGCTCTGAAGATGGAGCTGTTGCTCTCAAAGTGCACTCTGCCAAAATAAAACGTATTGTAGAGGAAACAGACCTACTGTGTACCACAGATTCAATCGTTCATCAACCTCCCAGCTTCCCTAGAAGAAATAAGTTTCTCTTCGTTAAGACCAAAAATTAATGTAGATTCTCTATTTTTCAGTCTACACTATTTTTTTCTAACTACACACTAGTGATCTCACATCATATATTCTCGACTTCGCCCGTAGTAAGAAACATCTGTGAACAGATATTAAAAAGAGTTCCGTCAAGCAGGGGCGGCATTAATTAATCAGATTTCTCACGTGCGTCACGTATTTGCATTTATCTCAAGACGTAAATGTTCAATGAGAACAATATTTGGTATTTAGGCTTCACATAAAGTGCATCATAATATAACAGATTATTGTTAATATGACATGCGTAGGCATGGGGTTTCACTCAAGGTCGAAAACTGGAAAATACAAATATCTGGGTTAATAATCAAGAAAGTGAAAAAAAAAACCTACATAACAACATTTATAGATAATGTTCTATAAATATTTTTAGGTACGTTTTTTTGACTTTCTTGATAATTAACCCATACATTTGAATTTTCCAGTTTTTTTTAAATTACTTTTTTCAATAAGATTTGTTCTATTCAATTTTTTGATCCTGAATAATAACGGAGATGTTAATTATTTTCGACATTCCCCCTCTAAACCCCTCCCCCCCGTCCGATTTCAGCTTTTAACGCACTTGATCATTATTTTTGTATAAAGCGTTTAAATATCAAGTTTGGTAACGATAAACAAAAATTACGACCACTAGAGTGAAAATGTGTAAACACACACACACACACACACACACACACACACACACACATATATATATATATATATATATATATATATATATAAATGTTGTACGGATTTCGTCTTCTCCTAGAAAGGATCGATGGACATTTGAGGAAATTTTTCGAAAGTCGAGTCTTGAGTACAACATCAATAGCAGATTTCTCTCTAGGGAAATCTCTTAAGAAAAGAATGTTTATGAGTTCATCTAGACAATTCAGGAGACACTTATATCTGAGGTTGATAGCACTTTCAAACAGTAGAACATCAATAGCTGATTTCCCTTAAGGAATAAAATTAACAAAATTAAAAATAAAATTAACAACTCTGTCAGTAATCAAGACAAGAAAATAATGTGACTGAAAAGTACATTTTGAGCAAGGCGGGTTATACAACATTTTCTGATCCAACTCATGACTTTAGTAATTACATCTCTGGAATATGCTGGATGGTAGAGGAACCAATTGATAAGGATCAATAAGAAGGCCAAGTCCTCTACAGTTTTTTAATATTATGCAGAGTGCACTTTCGGAGTCAACGCTCCGTCGTCAGTGCCTGCTGATTAATGCTACGTAGTCTGGACCACGACCGCCGATACGCAGCTTTAATCAGCAGGCACTGAGGATGAAGTGTTGACTCCGAAACTGCACTCTGCATAATACTAAAAAACAGTAGAGGATTTGGCCTTGTTTTTGATCCTTATCACTTTAGTAATTAGTAGTAATCACTTTAGTAGTGATATTTAATATTAAATAAAGCTTTTGTATATCGAATTTGGCAACAACAAAGCAGCAATTAGATCTGACCAATAACTGGCATATATATAAATGTGTGTGTGTATATATATATATATATATATATATATATATATATATATATATATATATATATAAAGTGACCTCATTTCCTAAGTAGAATTTTTTCCAAAATCGCGTCACCGCTTGACCCACATAGCTGATTTCCTTTAAGAGAAATTCGCTATATTGAGGAGAGTGATAACGCTTGCCAACCAAAACATTTATCATCGTTTGGAATAACTTTATCTAGTCCCCGCTGAATACAGAGAGAGAAATTTACGGAGCTATCCCTAACTGTGGGATTCACCGTTTTTATTGTTCAAGCGATCGGTTCTAAACTAGACTCACACAACGAATAGTCAATTGGGGAGTTTTAAATTACTCGCTAGTATTTTATACTTTTTGCAAATAAAACTACGTTTTCTCTCTTTTAAAAGAGCCATTTATTTAACAGCTCATTGCTATTCAAGTCGTGGAACATAGAGAGAGATAAATTGCATTTATTGACCGAAATCCTTCAATCACCTACCGCTTTTATGAATGTAACACATCTAATACATAGTCTATGCATCTATAATACAGCTAATGCTACCACATTACTCCTAAAAAGTAGGTAGACTTAAAATGTTATAATTGACATAAATTGCCATAACAATAAGTAAGTTTACAAGAACACAATTTAAAAATATATATCGGTAAAATATCACATATTAGACAAATTTAAGATACCAAGTAATAGACGAAACCATTAACGTAATGAAGGAAAATAATAACGGAATAAAGGAGTTTTGTGTTTATGTAAACAGATAGTTTTATTCCTAAACGTATCACATTCCTGTGAAAAAGTAAGCCTAAAATGTTCTGGAAAAAACTCTTGAACATTTAGCTATTTGTATAAATTTAGAATTACTCATTTTTAATTGAAAACTACAAACTTCAAAATCATTTATAATCTCCTTAAAAATATTTTTCTATTTATTACTTAGTGCCAAAGTCATTAAAACTCTTATAAATACAACTCCTTGGGTATTTACTTCATTACAATTAAGAAAGTATCCTCACCCAAGAGGTACTTTCATTACAAACGAGTTTTAACAGATCTATATTTCAACATACAAAAAATTTGGAATTTTTAAGTACCTCCAACTCTGTCTACACATCTATTGGATATGATCCTTTTTTTATTATTGTGTATATATATATATATATATATATATATATATTACATGTAGTATAAATAAATTACATTAAACTGTTTTAGTACGTTGATTTTGTTTGTATATGTTATTAAATGAAAGTGCTGTTTCGGGCATATTGAGATGTTGAAGCCCAACAGGCTAACCAGAAATAAAATTGTGTTCGATGCACTTCTTTGAATAGTAAAAATGCATTTAATAATGTGAGAATAATATATTTTCTATTCAAGGATTAAAAAAAAAAAAACAGTAACCAAAACGTTCAATTAGATCCGATTTTTTGTATTAAACTTCTCTACGTATTAGCCATAATGAAGATATTTACCTTGAACTTAATGCCATATTTATTTTTGACGATTTTTCATTAATGATTAATTTAATGCCATTCTTCAGAATTCCGTTAACAACTATGAAACTGCGAACAAGAATACGATAAAAATGTAAATGGATTTGACTTTGATCTTATCTTGCAACTGCTTTCGTTATTTAATTACAAAACGAAGTCATTTAACATCAACATTAGCTCAAAAATTAAACAATTATTCTCTGACTCCGTATTTTAAGCTTAAATATAAATAACATATATATTCATGTTCTGTTCTATTTAGTGCCTTTAGGTAAACTAATTACGGTTCAGAAGATCTATTTCACTGAATGATGAGATAGATACAGCAGTGAAAAGAGCATTTCTTTATATAGAACGATGATAGATTGGCCACAATCGTCGAACACAATCCATTTGTTAAATTTATTGAAAGTAGTATAAAAACGGGGTTTCTAGCGCAATTTTCAAAATACCCTAAATCCCTAAAAAAATACGAACGTGCTAATGTTTAAAAAGTTTAACTACTTAAACTTTTTAAACATTATCACGTTCGTATTTTTTTAGGGATTTAGGGTATTTTGAAGATGGCGCTAGAAACCCCCTTTTTATACTACTATTGAATTTTGAATATAACTCATAATCTTTCAGTTTAAGCGATCAAGTATAGCATATATTTTTTTGAAAATACGATTACAGGATGATTCTTAACAGAAAAGAAAAGAGATGCTGTGGCCTGTAAGGCTCATGCGTTTAAGGAAATACGAGTTCTTTAGAAGGAATTTCTGAGACTCTAATTAATTGCAAGTTGGGAGTTTGTTCCCCAGGGAATGTGTAAAGTTGGAGAACTTATTTAACCTCAGAAAAGCCCTCAGGATATCCTATTCTATGTATTGGGATACCATGCGAGAGTGAATAATGATGGACACTTTAAACCTCCAAAGAAACGCTTGAAAATTGTGGATTTCAACTTCTAGAATAGCGTACTTCATTTACTAAATTAGTCATTGAACACACACAAATACACACTTATATATGAAACATTGATTATTGCTACTGAGATACTCTAGTATAATTTATGTAAAATTCGTTAGGTTGATGTCAGTGAAATTTAAGTATGAGTAATAACTTACTAATTATAAAATTCTACTTTTCAAAATTCTGACCACTCCCATGAAAAATATGGTTAATGCATTGAGGGGAAATAAAATCAGAATAGAATCTATTTTTCTGACTAAATCATTCAAAACAGTGTTTTAAAAAGTGATGAAATAACGTTTTCCAAGGTCTGTTACAATATAGGCTCATGGAGAACCCACACGTAATAAGAAACGTACTAAACTTCGTGAATGTAGGTGCAATGATTAAAATGAAAAGGTTTATGACAGACAGAAACCATAATGGCCCTTGTCTGAATCAACGGACCCACAAAAAATTAGCCATATAATTAGGGAACAGTTATATACTATTAATAATGTTAAATTTAACTAGCTAGTTAATATTAAACGTAGGTAATAAAATGAAATAGAACAAAAATTGTTACAAATAAAAAAAAAATTAGTTATCAAGGCTAATACATCAAATTAAAAACTACCCAAAAACAAAAACAAATTATATAATATAAAATAATCATATATAATGTATTTTATTTCAGGAATAATATAAGAAGTTCAGACTTTTATTGCTAAATTATTTGGTTTCGAAAAAATTGATGGAAGTGTCATTTTTGAATACTGTAGCTTTGAAGGATTTCTGACCCTTGTTGTCAGGCTGCGGTGAAAAGCGTGCTGTGCGCAAAACAAATATTTGTGGAGCGATACGGCTCCTGTTATTTAAACACTCCTCACAATGTATTCCTAACACCCAACTCACAAAAGCAATGTACTTAATTGGAGTGAGGCCAAGAATTTATTGAAATATCAACTGCCAATATATTATTAAAATACCACACCGACCCTCCATACCCATCGATAGAATACCCTACTGCATTTATCAAGTACTATATTACAATATATGTAATAAAATTCGCTGGAACTAATGTATCTAATTTACTTTTAAATATATGTAAATGAACACAACTTTTTGTTTTTTAAATTCTTAGCAAAATAGGGTGTCATATATAGATTATGACGCGTAGCTGGCGCTAAATAAACGAAATATCTCACTTAAAACTCAATCACGGTTTTTAACCCATTCAGGGCACAAAAATACTAAAAGTTAGTTGGTTTACTCTTTCTATTTATTAATGAATATTGAGTTATTATTAGTTCATAATAGTACTTGATATACTATAAGAGAAATCAACTAAAGGAGCTACATGTTGAAAGCCTTCCTTCTGGATGGGTAAAATAAGGATTGTTCCAATTTCTAGATTCACAACCACTAACACACTCACACAGACATATTCATACGACCTCTAGTTTTACATAAAAAAATGAAAGTCAGTATGTATATATATATATATATATATATATATATATATATATATTTATAAAACTAAAATGAGGAGCTGGGAATGAGAGAGAGTAATATATAGAATTGGGTGTACGCTAGTAATATAGCGAAAATTCATTTAGAAAAAAAAGATTGGAGAACAATACTTGGAATTGTGTATTCCTCAGATCCTACTAGGAATATAGAGAAGGTTAAAAAAATAACCCTCCAATAACTCTCCTGGGTCTAATGGGTTGAAACGGAGATATTTACATTTTTTCCTTAAAAAGTACACATGTATTGGGAATGATAAATGGAGTAGAACAATTGTTGCGGCAGAGAGGAGGCGGGTTTTCTTTTATTCCATTACATTTAAAATAGATTTTGTTGCCCTCCTGTTAGCTATAATTACAATGGCCGATTCATTTTTCTACTGACTTTGGGTCCTACGTATATTTGTTTGAATCAATAAAATAATTTCTAGTACACAACTTTAGAATATAAATTTGCATGTAATAGTAATGGAAACTTTGTTCAAAGGATGGGTTCTATAAGTTTGTGAGTTTTATATTGTATTCTATTGTCTCTGTGAGTTATTTAACAATAAAAAAAACTCATCTTGAGTTGATTTGTCGGCTCACCCTAATGGATCATAATTCTTATAAATCTTTTGCTTGAATCATGAAATAGTCATTGGAGACCAAAAGTCCTTCCTCTGAAAACGGACAGGGGAGTTTGTAATGATGTTACAGTGGAAACTATATCTATATTCCCCAACTTATCTATCAACATTTACATTTTGCCTTTTCCTTATTGCATTGGATAGGAACATTTCGGTGCTGCATTTTTTCATTGAAGAGGGGTGCCACTGAGTCGTTATTGTGAAGTCTCTTTGACCTCTCTGCAAGGTTTTTGTTAGTAATTCGTCATCAGAGTAACCATTGTAGTGATTAAGTCATATTTCGATAAAGGAAAAGTTTCACAATGAATGCCCTCTCTTCCATACTATTTCAGTTTATCAAGCAATGAACATTTATGACCGTCTCACTATTGGTGTAAAACGTAATGGATCTTTCACAAATATCGACGATTTGGCAGACTTTCTGTAACCAACCATGCCAAGTAAAGAAAGGTAAAAAAGACCTCAATGCTAAGACTTTTAACGTTTTAGCTTTTACATATAACTTCCACACTTCTTATTGAACTGAGATCCGGCATACATATTCGGATTTAACCACAGAGTATGCTAGCCTGTCTAGGAGAAAAATGTCTACCAATGTCGAAGGAAATATTGGCATCATTATAAACATGGAACATTCCAGGCTGTTTATAAAGTCGACCATGGTATCTGCATGAGAAGGAGTTCTTTGATCCATCTATATTAGCCCCTGTAATCATAGCCAGGATGAGTTAGATTCAGAAACTTCATCATTCTTTGACTAAGAGTAATTTCCATAAAAATGAAAGAATATATCTTCTAGTTTACTTTTTAGACGATAATTTTCTCCAGAATATTCACCTCTTCAATGGATGAAGTAGACAATTTTTAAACTATTTTTTCTAAATTTATCATATTTTATACTCAAGTTCGGAAAATCTTCTTAAACACTTTTCACTGAAATACTTTCAGTCTTAATTAAATGTTCTAAGTATAATTAACTCAAAGAAAACGCATTAAGAAAATATCCGTTTATATATAAAAAAAAAGAAAAATGAGTTTCATTGTTTGTTCATCTAAGAAATCATTAGCATTGATTTTTCTTTTAGCGAATTTCCTCCTAGGCAATTATTCCTTCGCCCTATGCCAAATGTTAATGTGGAAGCAAGGGACCAATATAAGGTTTATTTTGATACAACTAGATAAAAAAAAAAAAAAATAAAAAACAATTATTGAAACGCTTGTAAATTTGTTTGTATATTTTCTTAGATTGCCTTAAGTATTGTGATTAAAAAAATAGTTGCCAAATAATGTGTTCATTATAAAAACAAATACATATTTGAGAGCGGCCCTGCTCGATAGACATTCTGTAAAAAGAAAATAACTATTTATTTGTTTTAAGACATTATTAGATAATCATTAACTTCAATAGTAACGGTAATTTGGCATGCTTGAAGACAATTATGTTTTATTTGAAGAAATCATTTTTTGAAATATGTCAAGCTAAATTCATTAACCAGCAACATTGGCTAAAGAACAAGTTGTAAACCCGGAAAGTCCGTCACCCAGGAGCTGTGTTAACTAAGCAGATTTCCCACGTGCGTCACGTACTGGCATTTATCTCAAAAAAAATAAAAGTTCATTGAGAAAAATGCTTGGTATTTAGGATTCAAATAAAGTGCTTCATAATATACTAACGTATTCTTAATATGGGATGAGTTAGAGTGGGTGTTTATTGCAGGCCGAAAACTAAAAAAACTGCAAATATCTCGGTTAATATTAAAGATTGTGAAAAAACGTACATTTATAGAACATTACATTTGATTTAAAATAGGTTCTCTACAATGTTTCGAATAGATGCATAAGTAACGGAGATATTAAGAATTTTCATACTTCCCCCCTTTAAAACCCCCTCCCCCCGTTCGATTTCAGCCATTAACGACCTTGATCTTTATTATTGCATTAAACGGTTAAATATCAAGTTTTGTAAAAATCAAACAAACATTACGACCGCTTGAGCGCTAAGAGACAAATATAACATCTGTGTATATATATAAATATATATATATATATATATATATATATATAATATTTAAAAGACCTCATTTTTGTCATCTTCCACATTTGATGAAATGTTTCGAAAATAGCGTCATGAGTACTACGACTTCAATAGCTGATCCTACTAGGAATAAAGGGAAGATTACAAACATTAGGACCTACGAATGCCTTACCCCCAAATAAGAACATTTCTTATTATCTGCATACAGTTTATGTTTAGGAACTTCCTCAAAACAGTTCTAGTATTGTATTCAATAAGTGCATTGCTATTTGACTTTTTTGGTTTAAAAGATATAAATGTGATGAAAAAGGTAAATTGTCCAGGACTTTTACAGAAGAATGAAGCATGATGCTAAGGATGATATACATATATGTTCCATACCGTATATCACATTTCATTGCCCTTGAGATAGTTCGAAATTGAGTCGATAGAGGTATAAAATCTGATGGATTATGGCCCTGAGTGAAAATCATTGACAATAGTTGTTGGCTGGAAGTGTTTCCTCGATGATGAGGCACATCAACTCACCCATCCATGATCTTATAATCTATGCAGAGCCTCAAATGCCTAATTAGTAATAAGCTGGGTGTTTGAGTCTCGCGAATTCCGGCTGACAGCTAACTCACAAACTCTTGCTCCTGTAATATTCATGTGAGATGGCGTCATCAATAGACACGTTTCTATGTCATTTTCACAAAGGTTCGGCAAGTTCTAGGGAATTTCATAGATGCTTCATTCCGTTGAATAAATCGTTAATGATTAAACTAGTGAACATGATTAACGAAATTTCTATAATAATTTGTTTTTATGGAATATTATTTGTCATTAAAGCTATTTTTGTCTGTTTCTTTATCAGTAAGTGTTTTTTTAGAACTCTAACTAGTATAATAAAACTCACTTAATAAATCTGCCACCTCGGGTTTATGTATTAAATTGTACAGTATTGCTTTCTTATTTTGTGCATGTTTAAGAGTGAGAACAAAACGAAAAATGTATTTGACGTCAAGACAAGCTCGTCACAAAAATATTTTCTCTGGAAAAGTTGACCCCTGAACTGTGTTTCTCCCTTTGTAAAAGCTATTTAGGGGAATCTTGTTCCATTTCGAATAAGCATTAAATATTTCGAGATATAGTAAAGCTTTCTCTACTACATTCTCTATTTTGTTAAAAAAAAAATCGTCTACCGTGGTTTACATATTCAATATTTCTCGAAATGTCTGTTCTTGTTCCATTTGAAATAAAGCATGTTACAGATATAAAATATCTGTCAGCAATCGTCTGAGATCTAGAGGAAATAAACTGAGATTCTACGGCCATTAGTGAAACAAAAAGTAAGTAAAATAGTAATGTTTTCATTTAATACTTCCTCGTACGCATAAAGGAAGCATTGTAATCACGAAAACTTCAGCTTTTCAGATTTCAAGAACATTATCCGTTCTGGCTTTCCCTGAGCCCATTTTGACTGGTCTCGACGATTAGTGTTGTGCGCAAGAATGTACGTTTCTCGCATAACACAAAAACGGCTAGCCTTAAAATGTAGAAATACGCACTGTCAAGTTGCGTATTTCCATTTTGATAAAAAAAAAGTTGTTAAAAGTTGCGAAAATAATAAATTGAAAATTTCTTTGTATCTATTAAACGTACAAAATTTGTATAGAATTTGTTTTTTTTTTTTTTTTTAAATCAGAAAATTTATTTAATAGGAGTCTAAAGGCGTTATGCGGTGGGCAGGCATGTGAACGCTATCCTCAACACTACTGGTGTAGATTTATTTTTATTTTTTTTGAAAGGGGGGATTTACTTAAATATCCTTTGTGCCTTATTTTACCTGTATTCTATAAAACTACTGACTAGAAATTGTTACATTGGAAAGGAATTATGCGCGACTGAGCAAATGGGTAAACAAAACGGAATGAATGGGAATATTGTTATTACATTGCATTTAATGGTTTCTAACTTAGCTAAGGTTTATTTTAAAAAATATGAGAACGGGCTTGAGTTCTGTAATATTGTAAATTGTGATGCATTTATGTTATTTGCTTAGACGTATTATTTCAGTTCTTATGATGATGTTCGGAAAGTGATATGCACTAATAAAGTTTTTGTTAGAACGACGACATGACATCCTAAAATAACGTCAAAATAGATTTCAATATGGCACTTGGAACAACTAGGGGTGCAATCAGCCAGAAGCAATTAAAAACTGCCAAACCGAGAGTAATTGAGCGTCTTCTGGAGTTATGTATAAGTCAATAGTTAGTTCTCGTGTCTTAATTAACAAGAAGTTCTATACTAAATAGAACACCGGTTCTACAAATTGTAGGAACTTATGAAACAAGATTGTAGGAAACAATATAAGAACAATCCCCATAAATTAAACAACAGTCTCCCACATTTGCCCATACATTAGTCTTGATCTCTAACTTCTCTCCCAATCTAGCAGTTAGCATATCACACAAGTTCTCGAGTGTTAAAGTTGTTCTGACAACTACCACAAAGTTGAGACAATAATCTTGAATGTTACTCCCATATTCTGAGTCACAGGTTTCCAGAACTTGGTTAAACTGTATAATTGTAGCTTATCCCAAGAGGCGTGGAAAAAATAAATAATAAATTTCAGAATGTACATTGGGACGTGGAAATAGAATTGAAATGCATTTCTGAGTTATCTAAATATGTAGACAAGTTAAAATCAAAGATAGAAAGTTTCACACCTTGTGAAGTGTTTTTGTGCTAATAACCGAGTTCTAAGTAATAGAATATGTTCCAGATTTACCAACCATTAGATTAATATTAATAAAAAGCATTTTAAGCAATCTTTACCGTCCTCCAAAACTTATTTTAGGTAACTTATTGTCATGATCGAATTTATTAATGCCTGAAATCGGATCCTGAGGATACTTTAGGGAAGGGGTATAAGGAAAAATTATAAAAACTCTGTTAATATTACGTCTTGGGGGAGCAAAAGTTTATTATGACCAATCTTGTTAAGAATATAATGACCTTAAACTATAATGCTACAAATTTTAGAAATATTCGTATTTTGTTGTTATATGCCTTCAGTTATCCCACACTCCAAAACATGTCGTTTATACTTAAATGCATTACATTTCTAAATATTAAGTTTTGTTCATAGTCTGCATTGGGGTTTTTGATACATGATTGGTTTGGAAAATGAATACACTCATGTATATCTATATGTCCTTTTCTATCTATTTATTTATTTATCCCAGTTCTCTTCTTCTGTTTTTGTGCTTGTGTTATATCTTACTGAAAATTGCACATGCCTCGACGAAGATAAGTAAATGTTTTTTAATATAATATACTTACTCTTGATTTATGTAATTGCACCTTGTACGATGATGTGATGGTCCCAGGTGGAAATGTCAGATGTTTTTCTGGAAGACCTTACAAGACAACCCCTAGATGGAGGGTTTGAAATAAGTATAGAATAAAAGAAACCTAGTTCATAATAAACTCCAAGTAAATCTGGGAGAAAGGTCCTGTTGATTACAGGCAATTCTTGTGGTTCTCCTTCTTCGTTTGTTGTAATGGAGAGCAAATTGAGAAAGAATGGATACTAATGCCAGAAATAATTCAGGTGCTGTTTCATCAGATGACACTGAAGAATGCTTCTTGTTTAGATAATCTATAAAGTGACACAAAAATTTCTAACACAATGGAATACAAAAAAAAAGAAACTCTTCATGACATTTATGAAATGTGTTGGGAACTTTATTACATATTATTGGTAGTCAAATTTATTTGTGTTAAAAGTTTATGATACAAATCTGGAAAATGATTCCAAATTTTTCTAAATACTGAACAGATTTTTTAGAAGAGTTCTACTCTTCACCTAATTTTTTTATGTTTGCATTGAATTTTACATAATATATTAACATTTTACTCTCTTCATTGATAGATCCTGGATTAATTGACACAATTGGACATTAATAGTGTAAAGACCAATCTAATTACGATCCTGAGAGAGAAAGAATTGCCTTTTTCAGAGAAAAGCCTTGCGGGCTTCTGTCGACCGAATGAGTTTATCTCGCCGCGGACTCCCTTTCATCTTTTAACTGGAATAATGAAGAGTTTGCACTAAAAGGGAGAATGAAACAGACCTACAGTGATAGCCAATGCATTTAGTTGAGTGTTAACCAGAATCAAACGTTCCATTTCACCATTACGTTATTTCGCCTCAAAGCTCCACATTCCGTGACTGTATGGCCAAAAGAAGTGACACTAAACACGTATTTTCATGATTAGGGCCTCTTATGAGTTTTTCTCTAATCTCCTTTTAAAGTGCTTCATATTTGTATGAACGTTTTCAGTTTCCAATCTTATACTGTCTCTCCCGGCCAACATTTACCCTTAGGTACTCCTTCCACACGAGATTTAAAATTTTGACTTTTCTCCTTTTCAGACATTTATACTCACAGACATCCTTTATATTTAATTCTGAAAGTAATATTATCGTTGATAATACGCATAGTTATTCCATAAGTGCCTATTTTGTGTTCAATTATATACTATGACACTCCTTATATCTTTATGCAATGTTTTCGGGTATGCGGGGGATTTCCTTAATTATATGATTAATTATTGACAGAACTATACACATGCAAACATATTATTATGTAGAGGATTTTTCAGTAGACTGTTATCTACTACTTATTGCACAAACTTCTAAAAACAATTATTCACTTGTACTTCCCGTTTCAGTCTTTACGGCCCTAATCTCTTGATTCATAGAACACAAACTACGAGGTTCAATAAATGTAGGATTTTATTGAACCTCGTAGTTTCTATTGTGGGCGTCTCTCTTCTAGCATTGTCATTCTTTCGGTCTTTTCTTATTTCAATTAAAATTTTAATTAATTTTCTATCTCGTCTGTAGCACTGTTAATTAACCGTAATTATTTGTTTACTATTATTTAATTCCACTTTATGCTACTGAGGCTAATCGGGAGGGGATATCTACAGGTTACCGCCCTTTTCTAGCCAGGGTGGGCTCAAGGAGTTTATTTACTGAGTCCGTCACTAAATCAATTTCTACTGCCCAGGGTGGGAATCGAACCCGCCACACTCTAGGTCTACCAGAGATTAAGACCAACGCCTTAATTCGCACGGCCAACCTGAGCCCCCTTATTAATTATATGATTACGTTTTACTTAACGTATCATGTTCATTGCTTAGGATATAGGAAAATGAAAACGACAGCCATTTATTCATCTTTTAAATACATTTTCAGATTAGGATACAATATCAACAACAAATTTAAAATGGTACATTGGATTTTAACATTTAATCTTGACTACAGAGGTTAGTAGTAAGCTGCATCACTAGCTGAAACTAATCAGCCGAGGACGTAAAATATCATTGTAAACTGTCAGAGTAAAGAAGTGATAATTTCAACATATCTCAGAGATGTTTTTAGCATATTTCTCCTATGGGAAATCAGGTATTTAGGTCGTACTCATGACGCGATTTTCAAAAAATTTCTTCAAATGTCCATCGATCCTATCTAGGAGATGACGAAAATGAGGTCCGTTCAAAAATTATATATATATATATATATTATATATATATATATATATATATATATATATATATATATATATATATATTTGCCTGTTAACGGTCTAGCGGTCGTAATTTTTGTTTTTTCGTTACCAAACTCGATATTTGAATGTTTTATGCAAAAAGACAGATCAAGTTTGTTAATGGCTTAAATCGGACCAGTGGGAGAGGGGGTTTAGAGGGGGATTTTCGAAAATTTGAAATATCTCCGTTACCATACGTCGGATCGAAAAATTGTATAGAACCAATCTTATTGTAAATTAAATTTACTATAAATATTGTTCTATACATTTATTCTCTATCGTGAATACTAACCGAGATATTTGCATTTTTATTAATTGTGGGCCGATAACGGATAACTGAATTTCCCGCCAAAAGCTAGTTCGGCCATTTGCCGTAACTGTTCGGCTCTCGTATGGAGATTTCTCTATTGTATAACTTCACGTGGGAAATCTGCTTAGTTTACGCAGCCCCTGCGTGACGGACTTTATTTCTCGTTGATCAAATTTTTCTCATTTGTTTGTGTGTTTATAGATTTCATTTGATTATATTTTATGTATTTCTTTATTGCTCGGTTTTATTATTTTAAAATGTAGAATTAGAGTATTCATTTTTTAAAACAATTAAATCAATTCTATTATGTGCTAAAAGTCATTATTTGTGACTTTAATCCCATTACTATATTACATGTAGTAGCTGTTATTGTGTTGGCAGTGGGACTAGGTGTCACGTGACCAGCTAGTCTCATGCGCCTTGAATCGTATCACGTATTCCCTCTCCCTCAACCTCTCGACCTTCATAGAGAAGTGGATGTGGATTGTGTAGATTTATAGATCCGGGTTCCGACCCACTGTTTTCGCCCAACACTTCTTACCCTATACATACAATAAAACGTGGTTTTCCACCGAGATTTGTTGGTGAATATAATATATGAGAACGTCTTTTCGTTGCAGATTGTATTATTTCAAATGACCATTATTATAATTAGTGTAGTCGCTGGTATTCATTTCATAAACGGTCTTTTAGCAGATTTCCCTTTAACGAAATCAGCTATTCAGGTCGTACTCATGACGCGATTTCCGAAAAATGTCTGCAAATGTCCATCGATCCTACCCAAGACATTCTACAAAAAGGAGTTCTGTTCAAAATTATATATATATATATATATATATATATATATATATATATATATATATATATTATTGTTACCACTATAGTGGTCGCAATTATTGTTTGATCGTTACTAAACTCTATATTTACTCGTTTTATGCAAAAAGAAATATCAAGTTCTTTAGTGGTTGAAATCGGACAAATGGGAGTTGAGGTTTAGAGCTGAGGGATTTTCGAAAACTGTTAATATCGGAAAATTGGATAGAGCCAATCTTATTATAAATATTTTTATACGAATTTATTCTTTACCTTGAATATTAACAAGCAAACTCCTACTTCTACTCATGTCACATAAACAATACTCTGTTATATAATAAATCACGTTATTCGAAGCTTAAATACCAAATATTGTTTTCAAGAGAGGTTTATTATACGAGATACATCCCAATATGTTCTGTTGACCTCCCCGTCTTAATTATTATAAATTAACCCCGTATTGAGTTCTTGGACTATTAAAATTTGACTGATTGGGAAAATAATTATTCTGATTCGTTATAAATTACAGTACTAGACTAGTAAGTAGTTTTCAATAAAATTAATATATTAAATTCAGATATATATCAGTAATAACTTTTTCGGTGAAGAATATTTCTATCTGTCTGTTCAGCTCTGAAAGGTTGGCAAATATTTGTTTATAATTCAGTCACATTCAGGTGAGATGTTATTAAAATTGACTGAATTATTTCTCATCACCGTTTGTATGTATATATAAACTTAATATTCACGGTGGTTTTACATGTTACTAGTATGTAGATTTATTTATTGTAAAACTTCACGAGGGAAATCTGCTTAGTTTACGCCGCCCCTGCCTGACGGATTTTTTTTTTCGTTTATATTCTTTGGGTGTATATAACACTGAATGTGGAGTGCATTTTTGACCAAAAAAAGTTTTTTCCTGAGAAGTATATTGATTTTAAAGGCTAAAACCAAAACAGCAAACACTTTTATCAGCTCCATTACATCAAAAACGAGAAAAAGTTTCTGTTTTTAATCGGTAAAAATTGCTTGGGAGTTAGAGGAATAAACTCTTATATCAAGAATAGCTATTTACTAAGAAAAGGCTCTCTCAGCCTGACGAGGAAAGAGAGCGAGGTAACTGCTAAGAGCGGCCGCAAATCGAGAAGATAGCAAATCAGATGAAGGGGAAATGATACAAATATTGATTGGGGAGAGAGGATAAGGGCCCCAGAGGACAGAGATGCTGGCCTAACTGCACTTACTTCCACCTTAGCTATCAGTTCTCCTTTAAGCCTTGCTTCGGGATACACCGCTCTCTATTACTACTTACTACATGGGAAACTTTTCCCATGTACTACATTTCAGCACTATTTCTATCTTCCATCGTGTTTTCAAAGTTAGCAACATGGACAAACGTGTGGCCCTAGACATCTTTTAACATTCCCGGCTAAAAGCAAATGTCTATACAACAAACCCTGAACTTATTTACGCCCAGGCTGATCATTAATACATTTTCAGGTACAATATTTACAGCTCCTTCAGAGGTCTTTCTTTAAATTTCTGTTTTGTTCAGTTTTCTTTTCAGATTTCTTGTTTCCGATCATTTAAAATAAGTTATTACGGTAGTATCATCTGCTTTTCCAAAGTTACTCTATCTGCTTTAAAATCTCCCCTTCCTCGATCTATTTAATGTTTCTATGGGCTCACCTGTTGTTCTTTTGTGTTGATGACGAACCCCCAAATGTACTTTAATCACGTCAACATTTTTTCATTATTCGGCAATCTTCTTTTTTTGTACTTTACACATTAATACATGTGCATATCAGCTCATATGACAGTGTTCCCTTTATAATACAAAACACAGGACCGACAGATGCTACATATTACTCCCAATTTCGCATTTAGATTGTCTCTTAAGCTGGGTTTTGCCTGAAGTCAGTACTGTTTCTTATTAGTTTCTTTATTTCTAGTATTCTCGGGATCTTTTCAATTTTGCCGTCTACGTACGATATTACACTACCCGGTTTTATTCTTTTTCATATCCTGAATATTAAATTTTTCGGAGCCATCCTAATCCATGATTATTTAACTTGTCTAACACTGACCTACCCATTCAGCCGGTGTAATTCATCGATAGTGTTTGCTCAACTTCATTATAAATATCTTCATTTGACCATTTCCTAGTAGCGAAATTGTTTCTTTTAGCATTTTGATATTATATAAATCATTCTGCCTTAACTGTCTATATTGTTATTTACACACTAGCTGTTTGGTTAAAAAAATATCTCTGACCTACATCCTTTAACATTTCAGCAATAATGAAAAATATGAGGATTCATGTGCTGAAGAATAAGAAATTAGTTATTTGTAAATAATTAAATATCGATGATATCTTTAAATTCAAAAGCCTGTTTAATTGCTAATAATATTTATATTCTACCTAATATAACTACTTTAATTATTTTAAATTTAGATATTTTTAATATGGTCAATTGTTTCTATGAGTGTCGTACTGACTCTACATGTGCTCTACATGTTTTGCATTTTTTACTTCAACGCCTCATCAGGATTAAAATATTCTTACTAATAAAACGGAGTCAGTCCATGGTCTAGAGATGCATCCTTTCTGTGTAGACCGGCTTCGTCTATATTGATTTGAAGACACAACCTGGTACCTGAAGAATGAATCAATTTTAACTAAACTATGTTCAATCATTTCTCTGTATCCTGATTTAATTTAGGTTAAGCACCTTTAATTTTTTTTACAAACAACGTATTTAATTTCTTAAACAGGTTATTAGATGAGTTTAATCTACATCTTGTTGTGTATAAGCAGACTGAGATATTTTCAATGTCTTCATAATACAAGAATGGGGAGAGTAAGATACACGTATGTTTAGTTTAAGAGCAGTCGAAGTTAAGGCTTCTTGAAATGCCTTCTGAGTCGCTTATTAATTGAACCAAACACATTTCCTGTCCCTCAGGTATGAAATAATTTCCTTGATACAAAGCAGAAAATATACGGGCACATACTTTTCCATGGTATTATCAAGAGGGAACTGAGTTTAATGCTTCAAGTATTACTTTGAATGAATAGAAGAATCATAATAAATGAACTAAATCGGATATGAACAAATGTAGGAAAAGAACTTTTAGAGTATTAATGACGAAGCCACAGAGAATAAAAGTACAGACAAGCCTTTTTGGGTAATTAAGAAAATGAGAGGTTCCTCTCTGCTCCAAAGATGCTTAAGTATTATTCTCATTATATTTCAGCGCTGTCTTTCCTTGTTTTCATTTCGCGGAATTTGCATCATGGTTTCAAATATTACTTTGAATTATTTTAAAATTAAGGAGCATCATTTTTAAATGGGTAATTATATGAAACTGAAAATATGCACTGAAGACTATTTTTTTTTTCTTTTTAGAAAACATATATATTTATTCAGTTGCAAATATTTGGTGTTTTTAATTGTTATGGACTTTCTTACCCAGGAAATTTCTTAAGACGCATGATATTAAAGTATATCTTAGTAAGAAAAAAAAATATGTTCTATTGGATTCTAGGAGTTAATATGTTTACTTCCGAGAAAATAAAGGAAAACAGTTACAAATACAGAAGCTATTCACCAAATAGTTATATCATTGTATCATAACATTACTTCTTTTTTATATATTTTTCATTAATTAATTATTATAATTTTTAAAATTAATTAAATGAAATTTTCCTATAAAAAATTCATAATTTCATGAGTACACTTCCAATACCTGGTAATATATTTTTGGCACATCTGCTGGCTCATAGATATTTTTTTAGCTACCAAGCTCAACTGTCTATGGTCTCTTTTAAACCCCATTGATCAAAATAACATTATAACTTGATAGTTTCATGTTCTTGATTTTTACTAACAGATCGAAAAGTGGTTAGTCGCCGCAAAACGTTGCAAAAGCTCCTGATTCAATCTTCTGAGCCGTATAATAAAAGGAAAAACCTGAGATCTTAGCCAGAACATGTTCAACGTATAATCCTTAGAAGCCGAAGCAAAATAGCCCTCTGTACTTTACCACTGGAGCACTACTGTCCCTAGCACAAATTGGATAGAGTTTCTTGAAGGTGGTCCTCAGCTGCGGAGGTAGGATAGGCAATCCCGCAAGACCGGGATGTATTGCTGATCAACCCTAACAGATCCCGAACTGATTACCAGCTGGAGGCCGTTTCCTTAAGTGGTAGTGTCCCTCGGGAATTGCATTACTCCGTCATTTACAACTTCCCTATCGCCAGTTTCAACTTTAAGCAGGCCAGGCTTAAAGTAAGAGTAATTTATCAGCTGTGGAATTGAAATTAATATTGAATTTCTATAGAATGTATATTAATTTTTACACACTGAGTGTGTGGCATAGACACTCTGAACATCCTGTAATTATACTAAATATTATTCCAACACCGGTTGCTTACCACTCTAACCTAAAGATAATCTTTTCAAATTAGACGTAGTAAGTTTTCGCTAATAAACAACATTATTTCTTCCACAATTTATTTTATTTTCCAATTTTGTTCTTGGATATTTACAGACTCTTCTAGAGTAATCGTACTAAACACTAGACCCTTTAAGTTTCAGTAACGCTTATTAAAATTATTGCAAAGGCCTTCCCAACAAAATTCACATAGTTACTGTCCACTTTAATCATGCAGCTCACTTGCTCAGAGTATTTCATTTCTACTTCTACTACTATATTTCAAGTACTATAAAAGATTTAAATCCAAACAGGATCCCTCTTATTTTAAAGAAACAGACTGAGAACGTCAAAACCACCAGTTAGGGAATAACAAGGTTACTGAGGTTTGAGCTGTTTTTTTTTTTTTTTTTTAATAACATTTATGATTGAAGCATAGTTTAATATTAGAGTGTCTTTAGAAGGATAAATAGCGAATATTTATGAGAATTTCAAATCATGTTAAAGAGAGAGCAATTGAGGTTTAAAAATTTAAGAAGTAAATTCAAATTAAATTTCAAATTGCACAATTATAACAATTTAACCTAATCTGCCTCATTTAAAAACACTTGAGGAGGTTTTATAGGTATGTAAATATGAAATAATTAGAAATATGTCGAAGTTTTAATTATAGAAAATGCATTTTAAGTGATCTGTTAATTATAAATATTTAAAAGAATTAGAGGTTTATTTTTTTTTGTAACTTCAACGATGAATCTGTTTTAGATTCTAACAATGAAATTAACCGTGTACGAATATGATTAAATAATTATTATTATTATTCCTGAAATATTAAATTTAAGAGTATGAGTATAGAATAAATTCAAAACAAAGAGAACAATTTTGCAATATGAAAAATGGCAATCCCTAAGCCATAAATATTATATAAGATCCCTTAAAATAAGTAGCTCAGGATATTCCAGATTTATGATTGGCTATTTATTTCCAGTCACGTTGTGAGGACTCCTCATGGACAGGATTAGTTTGCATTGATGCAATGTTTTAGGTATTCCAGTCTCCTAGCCTCTCTCTCCTACAGCACACTACGTTTATGATTGTTCTTTCTATATTTAGGTCGAGTTTCAATCGAATCTCTCTAATTTTAAGGGTGAAAAAGAATATCCTAAATGTATTTCTGACATTGTATAAATTAACCTCTTTCTTCCCATACACCAACAGATTACGTCCATTTATGTTCAATTAACATAATTGAATCGAGTGAAAATTCTCAATGGATACTCCAGACACATACTTTAGTAGTACCTCATAAATAGGATTAGTTTTTATTATATAGACTCAACATTTTTTTTAATTATACTAAAAACACAGAGATTTTAGTTGTTATAGTTATGGCATTTTAATTACAATTATGATTTTATTACTTCGAGAAAATGTTAGTCAAATGGGTAAATTCCAAATAAAAACTTGACGTTTTAGCTGAGTATAAGGAGTTTAGCGGTATTATAACAAATTAAAAATCGCATTAGTTGAAACACGATTTTACTGAATGCAAAAATACATTTCCTCTTTTAATATCTATATTTTTATACATTTTTAAGTTGTGCAAAAATATCTACATAAAGGACGATTGTAAGAGACTAATTTACTAACATGATTCGTTATGTGAAAATATTTATATTATACTATTTTTATCCTTTACATAAACTTCAAGTTCTCTTGATTAGCTTTCGGCCTTAAACAAACTTAATCTTTAGTTGGACATGAACACGTCAAATATCGAGTTAGTATCGGTCAAAAAATTATGGCAGCGTTAAAACTGTAATGTATAAATATATTTTTCTCCAATCTACATTTAGAAACTATGGACGTTTGAAGAATTCGTTCAAAAATCTTGTCAAGACTAGCTTCCACTTCCATAGTCGATGTCCTTTGCGGATATTTGTTGAAACCCCACAATTATGAGTTGCCTAATCTAAATTGGTTTTCCACCTTAAATTCTCAAATTGCTCTCTTGATATCCTTTATAGATTTATTAGGAAAAGTACAAGTTTCTTTGTTCATCTAAACATTTTTATTAAGACAACTAGCAAAACGATTATAGGAGATTCCATTATGTTATACGCGTATATTGTAAAATTGCCTCAAATGTCCGTCGATCCAACCCAGGCGGTGACGATTATGAGGTCCGTTCAAATTGTGTGTGTTATTATGTTTTGAATCGAAATATTGTATAGAATCAATCATTTCAAATGAAATATTCTATAAATGCTGTTATGTAGTTTTTTTCACTATGCTGATTATTAACGGAGATATTCCCATTTTTCAGTTTTTGGCCCTCAGTAAATCACCACACCTGCTCATGTCATATTAAAATTAAGATGCTATATTATGAAGCACTTTATTTGGAGCCTTAATACCAAATATTATTCTCATTGAAACTTTTGAGGTAAATGCAAATACGTTACGCATGAGGGAAAGCTTCTAAGTTAACTCAGCCCCTGCGTGACGAGCATTTTACATCAAGGTATCAGGTACAACGTTACTTAACATCTCAAATAAAGAACAGGCTTTTCCTTCTGTTCTAACTGTTTAATATGTAACTGTGACAAGAACATGAAAGACATTACGGTTATACCTTTACTCTGCAAACTGCAAAATGTGTTATTTAAGATTAACATATGAGTGTGTTGTCACAGTCATAGAGAAATGAGAGAGGGAGAGAGCCTGTGATCTGAGAATTGCTAATGAGTTCTATTAGGTGCTCTGAGGTGTGGCCTGCTTCCAAACTAGCTGCAAACTTTGTTCGGCGAACCTCCGACACACTTCACTCTCCACAACCACTCTCTTCATAACTCATCCAATTTCTATTCAAAAAGAATATGAGTTTTTCACCTAAATCCTTATATTCAGGTAAAAGTTAATGTCATTTGAAAATCGTTTACGTAAGATAATGACATAGCACAAGGGTTTTTTTGAGCATGACCCTCACAATGTTTTAGAAGTTTTGTCTTTAAAAACGAAATAATGTTGAACAAAATAATTCAAGGCTTCCCTTTAAGGGTGATATGCCAACGAATAATATAATAAATGGGGTGTGAGTGGACTTTGTAAAGAAGGACTGAAATATAATTAATGGGTAAATTAAATATATTTTAATGCAATAACTAATATTGCCTGAAGGGCCAATGTGAATATAAGCATATATAAGACAAAGCTGCGTTTTGTCAAAGTTCACTGGGCATCTTGGCCGATGATGGCTGGACTTGGTGGTTGTTTCTCCTTTAGTTCTGAACATATTTTCAAAAAAGGCGGTACTTCGTTGCTTCTCGTTCCTCGCTGTACTCTCCTCCTGCCCACACTCAGCTACTTTCGTGAATTTCACTCCATTGCAAACATTATCTTATTTATACAACGAGTAATGTTGGTGGGTCTGATGCCAGTGTCACCATTTTCTCCGTCTGTCCTTTTTCTTTTTACCACTTGGCCATGGAGGAATATACCGGGTTACGGGTTACTAGGTATGACAGCTGGGCAAGAACTTTAACGTCAATTTTTCTTTGAGCATAAGTGCCATAAACAAAAGGTACTTGTGAAATGCTTATATTGTTTGGCAATAATGGAGCACGATATGACACTTTATAGACCACACAATATATATACACAGAGCTCGATTCCAGTTACTTAACGTGCACATTTGACATTCGAACTACAAAACATTTCAAGTATTCTGAAGTGTTGCTGCTTAGTATCTTCATGCATTCAGAAGTATATTATTTAGTTTAAAATGTGCTGCTAAAGGTGCAGTAAAAACCCTACTCTTTCTGTTTTTAACAAAAAAAAATCTTTCAAAGAAATACGTTTAAGGAGAGATTCCAGCCCACTTAAATTACAATTTTATTCAGACCGTAAACGAACTCCGCATATCGACGTAATTTGTGAAACAAATTGCAGATGCATGTCATTGTTTCAGGTTTGCTTAGCAATTCCAACATGGAGTCAGTCATCCTCCAACATTTATCGCCCCCTCGATAAAAGAAATTTCAATAATCACAGATGAATTCTTAGCTATGTTAAAAGTAATTAAATTAGCAGAAAAAGACATATTGAAAGCAACATTATTTTCACCAAGTCAATATGGGACATTTATTGATAATTTCTTTCACTACTACATTTCGCCACATAAACACTTCCAAATCAGCTGGATGGATACCTTTACATATAGGATTGGGTAAGGATGAAGTAATCGACAATTGCTAAAAAAAAAAGGCTTCGCTACCATTTAATAATTTTATTATATAATACGGCAGAATCAATTCCTTCGAGAGTCACAGGAAGAAGTGAGCAGTTGGAAAGCATTGGCTAATAACAAACATAGGGAAATCGATCAAACAATCCACAACATTTTACCAAACATTTACATTAGGGAACACAGACCAACTTTGATATGGCAAATTATTGGCTAACAAACAGCTACATTTTACTGAAGCAGGAACATTCTACATGACTAGATTCAATGTACATATATATTTTACCATTAAACATAACTACACAAAAAACCCATCAACAAGCAATCACAGACCAACCCACAATATCAGCAAATGCATAGACGAATTAATTATTAACCTGGCTAATAAATATTTACCAGAAATAATAGCCAACCTGGAAGACTTAAAAAGCCTGGACGACATGAAAAATACAACTTTATAATCATCACTGATGACCTAGAAACAACCTAGAAAAAAAACAGTCTTATACCATTGCAATCATTTTTCCATTATTTATAAGAATTGTTGTATATTTTGGTGGCCCTAGATTTCTATATAAACATCCTTATATGTATTTATGATATTTACTATGCAATTGGAATATGAAGAATTCTTCTCTATTTTTATTCGTGAACTTGCTTGGGATTGATCAGTGTCTTGTAATCTTCAAAATATCTAAACCAATATTTTAATTTGGGATATAATTCAAACCTAAGATTATCAGTATATTTTGTCCATAAGAATAAATATAACAAAAGTCCGTCACGCAGGGGCTGCGTAAACTAAGCAGATTTCCCACGTGAAGTTTTACAATAGAGAAATCTGCCTATTAATAACAGAAGAAGTAAGGGGTCTCTAAACCTATTCACGAGGTTACCTATTTTTCGATCCGACGCATAATAACGGAGGTATTTCGAATTTTCAAAAGTCTCCCCTCTAAACCCCCCCCCTCCCACTGGTCCGATTACAGCCATTAACGAGCTTCATCTTTCTTCTTACATAAAACGATTAAATAGGAACTTTGGTAACGATCAAACGAAAATTGCGACTGCTAGAGGGTTAACAGACAAATATATATATATATATATATACATATATATATATATATATATATATATATATATATATATATATATAATTTTGAACGGATCTCATTTTCGTCATCTCCTGGGTAGGATCGATGGACATTTGAGAACATTTCCCCTTAAGGGAAATCTGCTAAAAGGTGGTTTTATATCAAACAGTTGGCGAATCAAATTATTGGATTGAAGTACGTACTAAAAACTACTTAAGTATTTCAATGGTAATACTCAACCTCCTCCTTACGCGCCTTATTTTCCCTAGAGCGTCTTATTTACTCGTGAGTTACAAGTCAGCCTTTGAAGTGAGTAGATGTATTTGTGAGCTCTTATAACTTTGTCTATTGTTGTGGACACGGCGAAGTTCCTGTCCTCCTGCTCATTTCTACAATATTCCTTTACCACCAGCCGATTGTGTAAGCTACCTTGGGCTACATTTGAACACCAGACTAACTTGGAAATCCCACACAATAATTAAAAGACAGGAACTTAACGGAAGATTCGGACAACTTTACGGGCTTCTAAATAGAAGATCACACTTGTTTACCGAAAACAATCTAACAATATACAAGTCACTACTTAAACCAATATGGACATACGCAATAGAAGTGTAGGGTACAGCAAAACCTTCGAACATCAGACCTTTCAATCCAAAGTCCTGCACACCTTTCCTGAGCATCCTGAGTAGATGCTCCATATTATATCACAAACCACACCTTTCATAAAGATCTTACTATCCCATTCGTATAGGACCTAATTCCCTTGAGATTCATAAAATACCACTGCAGACTATCCGATCATCCTAATCCAGAAGTCCTAGCCCTTTCCAGCACCACTCATGCATATTCCTCTCCACGGCGCCTTCAGAGACAATGGCTCTATGATCTCCTATAGAAGTGTAAAGTGAAGTGATAGCAGTGGCTATTTTCTTATTAAGTGCCATTCCTCTTTAGCTCTTAACTTCCTTGTCAGGCAGGGAGAGGCTGCTCCTCTCATTGTGGTGTAGCTTCTGTCGAGAGTGACGGAGGACTATTGTATTGTACATATCACACATTACCAAATGCATTTAAATGCAGACTGGAATATTCTTAATATAATAAAATAATATTTACACGTCCCTTGCAGCGCCACCAAGTTGTTTTCTATTTTGGTATTTGACTATTCTTTCTTGGTTTCATATTTTGTGTTTTGTTGTACTTCATTGTTACCAATTACTTTTTTTTGTATATGTTGTTCTTTGTTGTTTTCTATTTTTTTTTTATTTGAAATTCTGTTAGTTGTTTTCTATTTTTATCTTATCTTTATGATATTTTTGGTTTAGAGGTATATTGCCCTAGTTGCGAAGCTGGGAAATAAATAAAATTGATGAATACCAAGGGTAGGAGGAGAACGTTAAGAAGTGTAAAGGGAGAAGTACTCGGGACATGAGATGGGGCTGATGCTATGAATTTCTCAAATGGCGATGACAAGGAGGGGAGGTAATGACGAAGGTACGTTGTTAAGGTGGAGTGTTGACGGTGCTCAGTGTGATCAACTTTCATTAGGGCGTGGCTCATGAATCTTAACTTAGCCTTAACTCAGCTGAGCAGTATCTTAGCAGGATTTGACTAACTAAGGCCCCCCCCCCTTCACATAATCTGAAATTTGTATCAGACCAAAATACCTCCAAGGTGTACTTGCTTTTTGAGGGGGGGGGGTAGATTTATTAATTTGGAAAAATGCATGATAAAATGTTTATTTATAATCATTATTATTAATTTAAACACAGCTGTTATCAGACAAGAGAATTCATATAATCTAATTTTGAGTAACTACTTGAAAACATGAAAAAACTATGAAAAAAAAGATAATTGGCCAAAAGAAGGACAAAAGGCAAAAGGAAGGAAGTTTATTTGTTTATTTTGTGTGTGTGTGTGTGTGTAGTATATATTAAGTTCATGGATAAAATATAGAACAAACGGATATTTGTTCTATATTTTATCCCCCCCTGTCCCTTAGTGCTCAGAAAATAAACATAAATTTGCAAAAGTTTAAAACTCATAATTTTTAATCCTAAGCTTGTTGATCAGTAAAAATTTTAAGGATGAGCGGTACTAAAAGGGCCTTATCAAAAGGTTTTAAAGTTAAAAGGTTATAAAAAGACTAGTTTTTAATCCGATGATTATGCGATCTTTTGAAAAGGAGATACTTATGATTTTGTTTTTGATCTCCGAACCTCACATTCAATAGTTGTTTATGGTTGAAAAAATAAGATTTTTTTCCTAATAATTCATAACGTTTAAGTGCGAAATGCATAAGGTTTAAAGTCACTAGATGAATGAATATTTTTCAATTTACTTCCGTATTATGAAATAATAAAAAAGTCCGTCTTGTAGGGGCAGCGTAAACTAAGCAGATTTCCCACCTTCTGGTATGACTAGTGGTCAAAATGGACTAACAACTGGCTTAATAATTGAGTTAAGAGAATAACGCATAGAACAGAAATTGTAGAACATCAATAGCTTAACAAGACTTGTCCTAGAACATTTTTAGATCCGACTCATAGTAACAGAGATATTTTGCATTTTTTGAATATTCTCGACCCTAAAACTCCCATATTTCGGGTCCGATTTCCGGTCATTAAGTAATATTATATTTAGAGTTGAATGAAACAATTAAATATCGAGTAAGGTCAAGAACAAATGGACATTTTCGAGGTAAGAACGTAAAATCTTACATAATGACGAGTTCATACAACGTATTTGCGAATACCGCACTCAGTAAAAGTTCAATGAAAACAATATTTGGTATTTAAGCTTAGAATAGAGAGGTTCATGACATAACAGCTTATCGTTAATATGACATGACTAGGAGTGGGGGATTAGTTCAGGATGAAAACTAAAAATATTAATTTTCTCGGTTAATACTCATGATAAAGAAAATATGTACATAACAACATTTATAGGTTTTTAAGTTGCAATATGATTAGTTTTATACATTTTTCCGATCCGACGTATAATAACGGAGATTAAATTTTCGAAACACCTCCCCTCGCATGGATCTGATTTCAGCCGTTAACGATCTTGATCTTTCTTGTTACAAGAAGTTTAAATATCGAGTATGGTAACGATTTTAAAAAAAAGCCAAATTTCCCTTAATAGAAATCTGCTAAAAATAGTGAATACAGGAATATGGAAGCTTGGAGTTTCGCATATAATGTTTCATTTCGCTTCACATGTGTTATTCTATACTAGACCATGAGAACAAAAAGTATAGTTAACAAACATCCAACTCAGTCTTTACTAAACTCCATCGGAAATTACTTTCTCTGTCATTGGTATGAGTTTTTTAAAAAAAAAAAAAAATTATTTACAATGTTCCTGAGCTGGATTTAAAATTAGCAGTGTGAGTACTTAAAATTTCCATCATGTTCGGTTAATGTAGGTATTAAAAGTTAAGAAAAATTCCAGGAATTAGAGACCTATTTTCTGAGTGAAAAGTTTCTCTGAGGAAAACTCCTTTTTTCCCCCTTCCCATCTTTGGCCATTCCATTTGTCAGGAAGAACTCCGTAAGTTTTATTCAAAAGTTAAGTCCTCGCTCTCAAATATGTATGGCTCTTCAGGAGAATTTAATATTACAGCTTTTAAAGCTGTCTGGGATTCGTGTTACTGTTGTTAAAATATCATGAAACACCCTCATATTTCCTCATATACCATTTCTAAGAAAACTAATTTTGGAAGGTACAAACAAATATAATACGTTTGCATATTACATATAGCAAATTTCCCTAAGGAAAAATCAGCTACATGACGTGATTTTCGAAATATTTCTACTAATGTTCATCGATCCTACCTAGGAAATTACGAATATGACGTCCGTTCAAAATTATATATATATATATATATATATATATTTGTCTGATAATGCTCTAGCGGTCACAATTTTGTTTGATCGTAACCTAACTCGATATTTAAACGTTTTATGTAAAAAGACAGATCAAGTTCGTTAATGGCTGAAATCGGACAAGTGAGAGGGGGGGTTTAGAGGGGGGATTTTCAAAAATTCAAAATATCTCCGTCATTATACGTCGGATCAAAAAATCGTATAGAATCAATCTTATTGCAAATTAAATTTACTATGAATATTGTTATATACATTTATTCTCTATCTTGAATATTAACCGAGATATTTGCATTTTTATTAAATGTGGGCGGGTAACGGACGAGTGAGTTTCCAGCCAAAAGCTAGTTCGGCTGTTTCCGTAACTCTGCGGCACTCCTTTGGAGATTTGTCTATTGTATAACTTTACGTGGGAAATCTGCTTAGTTTACGCAGCCTCTGCGTGACGAACTTTTACTGTATATTTTGTATTTCATTAGTACACGGTTTTATGATTGTAAAATGTATAATTAGATCATTCATGTTATATATATATATATATATATATATATATATATATATATATATACGCTCTAGCGGTTTAATTTTTGTTTGATATTTACGAAACTTGATACCTGATGTTTAATTGTTTTATGTAAAAAGAAAGATCAAGGTGTTAATCGCTGAAATCGAGTGATTTCGAAAATTCTAAATACGTTTGTTATTTTGCGTTGGATCAAAAAAATGTTTTGAATCGATCTTATTACGAATAAAATGTTCTATAAATGTAGTTATGCACATTCCTTCAATATCATAATTACTAACAGACATATTTTTATTTAATTAGTTTTCGGCCTTCAGGAAACCCCCTACTACTCGTACTCATGTCATATTAATAATAAGCAGTTTTATTAAGAAGCACTTTATTTGAAGCCTAAATACCAAATTTTGCTCTACGTTTACGTTTTGAGATAAATTGAAATACTTGACGCACATGTAAAATATGCTTCGTTAACGCAGTCCCTTTGTGATGGACGTTATAGTAAGTGGAATCCATGATCACTTTGAAGAATAAAATATCAAACTGTATCCAATTCTACATCTAATGATTTAAATGAAGAATATATTAATACACATGCTCAAGTGTAATGTATATATAAATTTTTGCTAGTCCGTAATCATTAGATTATCAATCTCAAGCAGCATCGCTGGAACTTGAATGGGTGACGCGGTGTTATAACAGCAGTTGACGGCATCAGTGTCGCGGCGGTAGAAGAACAGAGGGCGCCTAGTGAGTAAATCGGTCAAGCAGCCCTTTGGTATGACGAATGACATTGTGTCTTCCGTCAAAAGGCAAACTGACAATTGGTGACTTGATCGATGCCCGTTCTCTGCTACAATGAAGCACGTCAGTCTACTACAGACAACGTATTCCAAGTCTTCCTTTGTTACCAGATTTCGAGTAGATCCCTAACCACGTAAACATCTGATTACGAACCATTTAGGTCTCGCGTTGGGTCGACTACAGATCTCTAAGGCATACTATCCCAACAGAAAAAAAAATATATGTATGCGTGAGACATTAAATTACAAACATGCGCGCAATTGTGAGTTCCTGGTATTAGCTTTACAGATACAGGCTTGACGGACAAACAATGTCTGCCAATTACAGGCATTCATGAATGACGTTTCTAGAGCAGCCTCTAAAATTCTAAGTCCTAAAAAAAGCCGTGTCTTTTATCGTCAACATTTCTTGTATCTATTCCTCATTTCGGAGAATGTTAAATTTTAAATCATATTAATCCTTAAAATATTCTTTTGTGTTTATTCCCAAAACCCAACTGTTGTATTTTTGCACTTGAGGCTCTATTGATTTCAAATAGCAGCATTGTTCACAGGGTTATTTTTTTTGTTCTCCTCAACAAAGGCGATTCAAAGAAGTAAGTGTGAGTATTTAAAATAATCGCCATAAAAGAATTATTGTTATCAGTAATTATAATTTCTGCATTTAACTCTTTTAATTTTATATCTGTCAAAGTTTATTAAATGATTTAGTAATTTATTTTTAAAAAAAATTAAATCATTAAAAATCGCGGTCATAAGTAAGTTGGCTATTGAGTAGGGTAAGTCCATGTTTTTCTTAGTATATTTGTTTAATTGTCAATGTGCAGTTACATGCAATGTGACAGTCTTGTCTTGTACGTTAGAAAATAGGTCTGCCTAGTCGAGTAAGTACGAATATATTAGCTGGGAATTGCCAATTCGTAATGTGGTTAAGACGACCTAAAGTTCATTCAAAGATTATATCCCAGATCCGAAATATCCAAACATATTTATAAAATTTGTTTTAGTTTGCCACTTAAGAAGTTCATTCTCTTGGTTACCACTGTTTTTTTAGTGTGGACTTGGATACCTTGGTATGTAGTTTGTGCGATTACTTCTGTACGAAGTCTTTTCGATAATTTTGTCAGTTCGTCCGCTTTCGAACTATTTTGTATCTCTGTATGTAACCAGTACGGTATTATAATTAATGTTTGAGTCTTATTAATGAATTTGATCTGTTTACGCCTTGTATTGACTGCAGTGATTAGAGGGACTTAACATGCTTAGAGGTTTAATGCACTTGAAAATAAGGTTATTTTTAGGGTTTATCAAGAATAAAATGTTGTGGCTCCTACCAATATACACTGTGAAGAGTTGTGTTCACCCTCACCACCAGTGGAAAGAACAATCTTAAATTTATTTATGATTAATCTGGGTCTACCCACAGGATCATTACGTGATATTAATTAATTTTTTTGTTGTGTCAAATATCTGATAATCTTAGCTTCCAAATTATCAAGGTTCAGATAGAAGAAGTAGAATGGCCACACTTTCACAGTAACATTAGTATTAAAGATGACGGCTGCCCGGTTCGTGCCTGTAGCCTCTTTAACTTAAATAGCCGGGGTGAAGAGCCAGTCTGGTTCTAAGGCCCATCAACATCCAGGACGTTCGGTAAGGTTACCTTTCTATTCTTCTTCTTTATGCAGTTAGTAATTTGCTTACATTGTAATATAGGGTTGGGGAAAAAGTAATTTCGGTTTATCCCAATAGTCGCTTATCTCTTGTAATCCTTATTCAGTGAAGCCATACTATACCACGTTTGAAAGGTCCTAGTCCATAGAATATTCCAAATATCTCTACAGTTTTATCTCATCGAAAATTGTGTGGTGTTTATGGTGATGTCTGTTTAAGTGAACGTCAGTGTCAGAACTGGTTTGCTCGATTTCTTTCCGCAAATTTTAACCTTAATGATGAACCTCGCCCTGGCAAGCCAATTGTTGAACAAGTCGATGAAATTCTTCAAAAAATTGAGGTAGACCGACACATTTCATCTCGTGTCATCGCTATGGAGCTAAACATCGACCATAAAACATTTTTGACCCATTTACATAAGAATGGATAGCAAAAGAAGCTAGATATATGGGTTCCACACGAATTAACTGTAAAAAATTTAATGGACAGAGTTTCCATTTGTGAACCGCTGGTGAAACGAAATGAAATCGAGCCATTTTTGAAAAGAATGATTACAGGTGATGAAAAGTGGATCACGTACGACAATAATGTGCGAAAAAGATCGTGGTCGAAACCCGGAGAAACTTCACAAACAGTGGCAAAGCCTGGATTGGCACTAAGGAAGGTGATGCTGAGGATGCTGCTTGTAGGGATTGGAAAGGCATTGTTCATCATGAGCTGCTCAAACCTGGCCAAACCATTGATTCGACTCTCTACTGGCAAACACTAATACGGTTGAAGCAGGAGATTCAAGAAAAACGGCCAGAACTGATCAATAGGAAAGGCGTTGTATTCCATCACGACAATGCTAGACCACACAAATCTTTGGAGACTCGGCAAAAATTACGAGAGTTTGGCTGAGAAGTTTTGATGCATCCAACATACAGCTCGGACCTTGCATCGTCTGACTACCACTTGTTTCGTTCTCTTCAGAACTCTCTTAATGGTGTAAAGCTGGAATCAAAAGAGGCTTGTGAAAATCACTTGGTTCAGTTTTTCGCCCAGAAATCACAGAACCGAAAAAATGGCAAAAGGTCATCGATCAAAACGGCGCATATATCACTAATTAATATCTAAAATTTATATAAATAAATGCGCTTTGAAAAACATGAAAAATACCGAAATTACTTTTTCCCCAACCCTTTATTATAGATTACCTAAGTTATGTATATTGTTTGTTTTTATTGTTTGAACTTTAGGTTTTTATTTATTTATTATAAATTTGCCTGTTGACTGTGTGAAACGTTTTTATTATATAATGTGTGTTGTTATATACTTTTAGAAAAGCAAGTGTTTTATGATTGTGTTATTTATTTGCCTATGCAATACTTTTTTTTAAAACTGCTAGAGAACTAATCGTTTTTTGGGTCTGTCAACAGGGCAGTGACGATGACGCACTGCATCGAAAGCTCTGTAAAAAAAATTGTAACTTTGGAAGTCTGGCCACGTTTCTCCTACCTGCATTATAATTTACTTCCACCAGCCAGAATATCAACGTATAACAAGGTTAAATTTAGATCCTTATAGCAGAGAGCATAAATTTTTTCTTTAATTTACAAAAAGACTGTCAAGCAATGAACTCTTGCTACTCAGGTCATGAACTTCCCTATTATTGTGGGCTATAATGGACTTTTAAAACAGACCCCTCTAGAAGCGATAAGAGGTCAAAATAAAATATTCCCTATGTAATATAATTTCCATGCAGGGCTGAGCAGGTGATTTGAATCAGAAAGAAGGGCCCGGCTGCTAGCATGAAAGGGAACAGAGCAGGAGATTGAGTTAATATTCATTCCCATTGGATTATTTTCACCCTTTGTAAGGAAACTTTACCACAAAGAGGATCAGAACTTCTTCCTTCCTTTGAATGCGTAAGTATGCTTTATTATGCCCAACTAAAATTAAAAGCATTAATTCTCATAAGAAAAAGGACCTCAGTACTTTTGTGTTGGGGAAAAAAAATTTGGACTATTCGAGAAATTTAGCCCATTTCTCCTCGTTTAGCCATACATACTTGACAATATTTTATTTTTATTTTGGAATTACATGAGTTACTACTCCTTCACGGAATTGTTTCATTTCTTTCTTTCCACCTGCGAAAACATTCATTTTAGGGTTTTCTTTTCTTCATTAGGACATAAAAGGTATACATGTTTTTTGTGTCAACCTTTGTTTTAGAATTTTTTCAGCACTTATTAAAATATATGATATTAAAGATAATGTATTCCTAGAACTAGTTTTCTGTAGTGTCCAAACCCACAAAATAAGGCACCACTTTGAAAGGTTCAGCCTCATTTCAATAATGTAATGTTGGATAGTTATTTATTATACAAGTGACGAAAGTAGATCATTTTACAACTCGAGAGAAACGTTTACCCACACGAGCGAAGCGAGTGTGGTAATTTCACGAGAGTTGTAAATTCTACTTTCGTCACGAGTGTAATATTACATTTTTTCTGTAATCGTGCAATACATGATCAGATCAAACCAGAATATGAACAAAATTAGGATGTTGTGAAGATTATGGTATGTTGTTGGTAGGTTATAAGCATGGTTGTGAAAGGTTATAAGCATAGTTATAAAACAACTAGTGATGATTGTGAAGTAGTGTAGTTATAAACAAGTGCAGGTTATAAACAAGGAAGGTAATATAATAATATAATAAGATAATATAATTATTATTATATTTAAATTTTAAAATATATTGATTATTTCCACCAATAATTTCAATTTATTTTGTTAAAATAAATTCTTACAATGCTAATAACATTTAAAAGCATTTAATTTCCAACTTCAAATTATTTTTTAATTTATACTTATTACTAATTAAGAAGGCAATTCACTTTCTTCACTTGTGAAGAATGTGATTACTTTCTTCACTCTATTGCAAAATGTTTCACTTTCTTCACTCATTTCAGTTTAGTAATGTCACCATTATTCAACGATTACAGAAAAAATAAATTATACATATGATACACCCTAACAACATCCTGACAACACATTAGCTGACGAAGATTTTGTCCATCCCTCATCATGAAAATTATGTAGCTTTCAGCAAATATACAGCAAACTTCAGAGCGAAAACAGTACATTCACAATTATAAAGAAAAAACATACTTTTATACATATATGTAATACAATAATGCTCAACAAAACGTAATCTGATATCAGTTGTAGGCAGTGGGAAAGAATGTACAAAACATATTTTCCCCTTCATTCAATTATAATCCCATTAGAAGCTTCCCGTTCTTTACTTTAATGCCTCATCAGAAACATATTGTCCTTACTTTTAAAAACGGAATCTGCCTTCCGAATGGATATCTCATTAGGACATGAAGTAAAGATAAAAGTTATTATAACAATTGTAAATAATGGAGTAAAAATTAATGTCATAATAAATTGTATGAAGATGAATATTTATAGTCGACTCTCGCTAACACGAACCTCGATAACACGAAATCCTCGATGTCACGAATTATTTTTAATCCCCTTGGAAAAACCTGTCTAACACGAAGAAATTACCATACGTAACACGAACTAATTTTCCGGTTATATTTTACCTCTATAACACGAAGAGAGACAAAAATTACCTCTGTAACTCGAAGTTCAGTAGATAAGAGGAATTTGATTAGCGCATTACCTCTATATCACGATGTTCTCAGAATGGATTTGTTTAACACGAAATCCGGGCGTTCAGGTTGCAACCTGTCGGTGAGTCATAACCGGGGACAAGAGCCTTTAGTCTGTTTGCAGTCTCGTCTCGGGTCTGTTTTCTTTGTGTGGAGCGTTTTGATTTATGTAGTGTCGACTGTTTGTGCGTGAAATATTCGAGACGAGTGCGAAAAGACAACCTGACCTTTTGGCTGTTGGTGAAAAGTTACAAATGATAAAGTTGGTGAACGAAGGGGTAAAGAAGGGACATCGTACTGTACCAAGTTAAATGTTTAATTTTGAACCTGTAAGGGACACAGCAAAATTTTTTTTATTTTAATCAACATTATGACTGATAGTGTTTTTCAGTTTTAAGCAAAGGAGGAGGTTTAAGGACTTATTAATCAGTGGAATTAATATTATATTTTCTGTTTTCTGTGTTTTACTGTTTTTTTTTTAACTATGTATATATACATATTTTAATTCATTTAAATATTAAGATTATGTAGATTTGTAGAAGATGTAGGGAATAAATCATCACATTTTTTTTTACCTCTGTAACACGAATTTTCATTTAGTTCACCTCTATAACTCGAACTATGCCTAAGACGAATTATACATAACACGAACAAAAATGGCAGTCCCGTGGAATTTTGTGATAGCGAGAGTCGACTGTGTATATATATATATATATATATATATATATATATATATATATATGCCCCCCTTAAGGAAGGATTTTATTTATTTCGCTTGGCCCTTCAGCCCATCCGTGGTATTACCAGGTGCTGATACAGTTCAGTACAGCTCATTGAGTGAAAAAAATGGTCAGTGGACACATATATATTCAGTATAGGAAGAACATAATAAATAAACTTCCTACATCTGCAATATATATACTGAATGCTGCAAAGACCTAATAAAAATTGTTGTGAGTAACGATAAAAATTCTTTGATTGTCAACTGAATTTTCAACCTCATCCAAATCTGAGAATAATGTTAGTGTATACTGTAAACTTTCTCATGAAATTTACTTTTAACCAGATTTCTTAATAAAAAAAAAAAAAAACTATAATTAAGCGAAACATTTCTTTCCAGAGAATTAATGTCGTTAACGTAGAAGTAAAACGATCCTCCACTGTAAAGGAAAACTAAAACAAATTAATTCCTCAAAATAATTATTTTAAAGGGAAAATAAAGATAATTTCTACTAACTAGGAAAAGATAAAGGCATAAACGAGAAGGTAATCACCCTCGGGAGGTTTACAACACAGCTCAATGAAAAAGTACTTTACCAAATTACAGAATAGAAAACCCATGTCTCTGCAATAAATGAAAAATGTTAAGTCGACATTAATAAAGGTTTACAGAATGGTTAAAAGACCAAAAGCTTAACACCTTTATAATTTTTATACATCTGGCCCTCCATGAGTTCAATAAAGATATATCGGGTATACTATTATATGTCTGTTAACACTCTAGCAGTCCCTATTAGCAGATTTCTCCTAAGGGAAATCAGCTATTGAGGTTGTACTCATGACGGAATTTTCAAGATTTTTCTTCAAATGTCCATCGATCCTACCTAGTAGATGACGAAAATGAGGTCCGTTCAAAACTGTATATATATATGTGTATATATATATATATATATATATATATATATATATATATATATGTCTGTTACCGCACTAACGGTCGCAATTATTGTTTGACCGTTACCAAACTCGGTATTTAATTGTTTGATGTAAAAAGAAAGATCAAGTTCGTTAACGGCTGAAATCGGACTAGAGGGGAGGATTTTTGAAAATTCGAAATATCTCCATTACTATACGTCGGATACAGAATCAATCTTATTGCAAATTAAATTTACTATAAATATTGTTCTATACATTTATTCTGTATCTTGAATATTAACTGAGATATTTGCATTTTTATTCTGCGTGTGCTCGGCAGCAGTTTGTGTTTGGACTTTCCGCCGTGAGCTCTGGCGGCCGTTTTCGTAACTATTCCTCCCTCGTGAATAGGTTTAGAGGTTTCTAACTACTACAGTTGTTATTAGGTAGATTTCTCTAATGTAAAACTTCACGTGGGAAATCTGCTTAGTTTACGCAGCCCCTGCGTGACGGACTTTTTTTTTGTTTGATCGTTACCCAATACTTAACTTTGTTGAGTAGGATTCCTCCCTCTCTGCTAGTCACCAGTAGTGGAGCCAAAGTCGTAGGGGTAGCATCTATTTATTATTCAGCCGAGGTAGGAATTTTGTTAAATAATTGGAATTAAACCATATCTACGGTTTTCATGTTAAAAATATGTAAATATTTATTTAGGCATTATGTCATCTTAACTATATTTTAAATTAATGTAAATAATATTTTATGAGTTCACACGACTGACTCTGATTTTAATGGTTCTGATGTTTTAATTTTGTTTTAAGACAATGGTTATGACTGATTTCAGTAATTTAATTTAGCTTGAAACATTTCAAATGTAAGTTTTTTTTGATACATCACATGACCTTAACATGTTTGTTTTGTTGTTAGCACCTGATGATGGCACAATAGTGACGAAAGGCCTTGTGCTTTAATAAAGAAATTGGTGGGAAAATTCCTGTTATTAAGACTTGTTTCCCGATACTTAAACGTTTTATGTGAAACTAAAGATCAAATTCATTAATGGATAAAATAGGACCAATGAGAGAGGGGGATGTAAGAAGAAGAACTTTATTTACGCTAGTTGTGATTTAAACAACAGTATAATTATTACTTTCAATTTCTGAGAGTGGTAAGGTGACATCATGTTTATGAAAAAGTCCGTCAAGCAGGGGCTGCGTAAACTAAGCAGATTTCCCAAGTGAAGTTTTACTCTCATCCGTTATCCGCCCCGATTTCATAAAAATGCAAATATCTATTTTATAAAATCCTCCCCTTTAAACTCCCCCTCCCACTGGTCCGATTTCAGCCATTAACGAACTTGATCTTTCTTTTTACATAAAACGACTAAATATCGAGTTTGGTAACGATCAAACGAAAATTGCGACCACTAGAGCGGTAACAGACAAATATATATATATATATATATATATATATATATATATATATATATATATATATATATATATACAGTTTTGAACGGACCTCATTTTCGTCATCTACTAGGTAGGATCGATGGACATTTGAAGAAAAATTTCGAAAATTCCGTCATGAGTACAACCTCAATAGCTGATTTCCCTTAAGGGAAATCTGCTAAAACCCAATTGTATGACAACATATTTATAATCGCTTAGTGATTTCAGCAATTTACTTTGCCATCATCATGGCGTCAAAGTGCAGGATCTGCTCAGTAGCACCTCTCTGCGTACTCATAATGGCAATCTAAATTGCTGTAACAGTTAAGCGGTTTTAAATATATTTTAAAGAGCATTACAATTGTATTGATAATCATAGTGTGTGACTTATAACTATTCTTCGAGGAAAAATAAAACTGAACCTACTAAATGTGTAGGTGTCAAATGCATAGATACACACATTTTGAATAAGATCTATCATTTTTGCTGTCTAATTATAAGGATGAGTGGATGTTTGAAGACATTTTTTTGAAAACTATGTCAATCACAATAACTGATTTCCCTGGGGGATGTTTTCTAAAACCGTTGTCTTCGTACTCCACATGATTCTTTAATTTCACCTCTACTTCAGTATAGCATTTACTCTATATAGTTAGGAAAAGTTAGTCTCCCAAGAGAGGAAATTCTTCTTGTTTAACTTTAATTCAACGTATGGTTCTAAAATAAGAAAATAATATAATATTTTCTGAAGTAGATTTTGCATACGACTTTTCGGTCACTATATTTTTTATAATCGTTCAGTGGCTCTAAATAATTATTTAGATATTTTATTTAAAATGCAATATAAATCAGTAGAAGTACGTCTCTCCTTATGGAAATTGACAATTTGTATTGATAATAATTGGAAAATTGATTACATGGTAAGCACAATATTCATTTTAATTTTCATATGTCACCTTTATGCTATTACCGATAGTATTTTTTCATGCAATATGCAAAACTTATATATATATATATATATATATATATATATATATATATATATATGTGTGTGTGTGTGTGTGTGTGTGTGTGTGTGTGTGTTTAATTTGGAAAAAAGCAAATATTCCTAAATTTAGAATTTCATGTAAACACAATTGGACTTCGGGCGTGTTCAAAATAAGCCTAATAATTTTAACTTGACCAGAATAACTTTGATCAATAGCTCAATAACATTGAATAGCTTTCAGAAAAAAGTAAGGTTTATATTTTAATTATTTGCGTTGAAATGTGTATTTTATTTAGAAGAACAACATAAAGCGATTTTTTAGAAACCATTTCTTATTTGACAACATTCATTATGAATATAACTTCTCTGATTTTGTAATTTGTTACAAGGGTTATCGTTTTTAATTATAAATAAAATAAGAAAAAGAACAATACTGAAAACATTATCCATTTTTAAAAGATAATTATGAAGTTGTTAGAAATATCTTTGAATGAAGTTTAGCTTTTGATGTCATAAATATCCAGGAGGCATTTTCTTTCTCAACAGAAAGTTTCTTTTTACCAATTCGAAATGTAAAATTGTTTTAAACTTTTCAATAATTTTATTAATGTTAACTCATCAAAATAAATTAAAACATTTTCATTTCAACAAATAGAGCCTAAGGTAGAACAAATTGTTTTTGAAGAGAGAACAGAAAATGAATGAATGAATATTTTTATTGCTTATAAAAATTTAACAATTTTATAGCAAGGGTTCAACCCTCTTCTTTTTTTCATATAAACATAAACAGAGAATTCTTTTTTTTAAAAAATAACAAAAAAACAAAAACTATATACACTAATTACTATAGAAAAAAAGACATTAATTTTATTTTAATTATTATAGTGTTTGTATTTTTTTCCCTCTGACGTAAAGACCTTTAAGTATGAAAACATATATGCAGTTTATTTTATTCTTGTCCATAAGGTCAAACAAATTATCCATGGATGGCTGTGGAATGTTGAAACTTTTCAGGAGGTGGTTTCTTCTATCTGCTAAAACGGGGCATGTAAGGATGAAGTGCGAAACGGTGTCTTGGCTATCTTCGCAAAGGGGGCATGGCTTTTCTGGGTTGAATATGTAAATTCTCCTACCAACTATTAATCTTTGATTTTTTGTACCTAATAAAAGGATTTGGGATATCACTTTGGTCTTAAAAAATGGCACATTTTGGTACAGGTACTCCTCGCCTCTGCCAAGAGAGCTAATTCTTCTTAAGTGCTGGCTATATGTGCTGTTTAAATTAATATTTTCCGCCATTTCCAATTCCTCCAAGCACCCAAGATACCCTTCCAGTTCATTCACCCAATTAAATGGCATTGAATAGTTGGCAGATAATTCCTTTAGGCGCATGTAACACAGTCTTGATAGATCATCTGCCGACTTCTCTTGTAGAGCCTTCCACCAATTCAACATCCTCTTGAAAATTTTCAGTCGGGTGTGTGTACGGTTAAATTCTACTCTAATGTAAGCATTGGGAGTGTTTTTAGGAAGACACATAAGCCATTTAAAGAAGTTTAATTGAGCTTTCTCAATAACATCCGAATAACCAGAGCCCCATATTTCTGATACATACAGGAGTATACTTTCACTAAGTGCATCGAACAGCATACATTTGGTTGCCCAAGTTTCAGCTTTGCTTTTATTAAGTATCCGTAAGATGGCAGCATTGGCAGAGCAACCTTTTGCAAAGAAGTGAGTACTGGCTTGACAGAATTTTCCTGAGGATGAGAAAGGTACCCCCAGATATGTAAATGAATTTGTAAGCTGGATTGGGTTATTATTATAAAATATGGTTTTACTTTTCCCAAGTCGACCTCCTTTGTGAAATGGTAATATCATTGTTTTCTGAGTGTTCACTGAGAGTAACATTGCGCACAGTATTTCTTTAATATATTTAATTTACGTTGCGTATTAGGCCATGATATAGAGAGTAAAACTAGGTCATCAGCATACATCAATAAAATTAAATCTTTTCTTGTACTTATCTGTATACCCTCTGCCCCATTCTCTTCGAAAAAGTGGACTATATCTGATATATATAGCAAGAATAGAAGAGGGCTTAAGTTTTCTCCTTGTAGAACACCTTCAGATATTTCAATGTCATGTGAGTACTGATTTCCTTCTTCAATAATAAACGATTCTTGGTCATACAGACATTTAATCACTCTTAAAATTTGTCCTCCAATTCCTTATATAGTTTTTCCCATAATTTTGAATGGTTTATAGAGTCAAACGCTCTTTTGAAGTCTACAAAGGTAGCAAATAATTTCCTCCTCTTTAATCTGAGTGCTATATTTACAGATGCTGACAAACAAAATATGCTATCCCTACATCCTTTACCTTTTCGGGAACCCATTTGTTCGACCGGGATAATTTTCCTCTCTTCAACCCATGTAAGAGAAAATAATAATAATATTTTTATTTAAATGATTAAGATTTTGTTACTATGTTTTTAAGACTCACTCAAACGTTATGCCTTAGTATGATCTGTTGAAAAAATGTAGGTCTTCATGACTAAAAATATGTATTCACACGAGTAACTGCATGTTGTTGGCTGCAAATAAAATGCATTTAATTGGTAGATGAGACTAAAGATTGCAACAAATATAATTAATAATGTCTTCCACCTAATGAATTTAAAATGCAATATTTTTTCACAAGTTCGTATTTTTTTAAAACATTTTATCATAACCTAAATACACTTACTGAATATCTTTAAAAAGGCATTATGAAATATTTTATTTCTAAGAACAAAATCATTACTCATTTTTAGTTGTATTTTTTTGAGTTTTTTGTTATCAATAAAAAGCCTCCATGTACAACCTATGATCGAATATTTAAAAATTCTCAAATATTTTGAAAGGACAGGTTAAGCAGTAACACCAATATGGAGAGGTGTGGCATTATTTGTAAAGGATCAGCTTATGTAAACAGAATTTTGTTATCATGGCACATTTGGAGGTAATATACATATAGGATTTCATTACCATTATCAACAAAAAGTTTGCTCCATTTTTAATCTTGAATGCTATCCTTTAGGCCTACTTTGAGACAACGCACAATGTTATAGTTCTTATGGGAGATTTAGTCGGGCACAATACTCTATATGTTTCTTCTCTTACAGACTATAATCACATTTGGAAAAAAAAATGTAATTTATATTCAAGAATAAAAAGATAAATTGAAACCTTCCTATAAAATTCAAGTACTCTAGCATTAATGAATGAATTTTGTACAAAGTTCAGATGCTTGGAGAATGTCATATATTGTCTCAATTCCATTTCAAAAACTGAATGAAAAATTACAAGCCCAATGTAAGCATTTTTCCAAGTACAAAACCAACTTATCTTTCCATATCAATATAGCGGTTTTCAAACACCACTCTTAGACAACTTCGTACCGCTTGAAGATCAAATTCCAACTGCTTTTTTGAGAAATAAACCTTTTAATGCAGTTTTCTTTAATATTCAAAAAGCGATTGGTTTTGGAGGTGTATCGTAATCATCCAACAACTGCTTGTGGATTTAAAGGCAGAACTCCACACTGACAAGACAACTACGAGTATCAAACCAAACATTATTTTAAGTTAAAATAAGAAATTGACTTTCTGAAATAACGACTCTAGAAAACGGTAAGCCCCAAGTAATTAACTTAATTGTAATATTATTATTATTAGCATTAAATGAAATAATTCAGACCGCTCAACCGTAAGGAGATTGCTGTCTCTGCTGATTTTGTAATTTATATGAAAAGCAATTGCGTAGCATACTTTCAAATGAAATGTCAGAATGGAAAAAATAATATAGAATCTTCAGGAATAGAATGATGTTGTTTCCTGAATTAAATATTTATTTTTAACTACCGATTTCAAATCTAATTGTAATTTACTAAAAATTTATCAGGAAGTCAAGAAAGTTATACTTATAAGTTGAAAACATTTTTAAGTTCCTTAAGACTGCTCACACATTTAATGTAGCATAAATATTTTTGTCTGCTAGGGACAATTTGGGTAGATGAAGCATACTCATAAATGAATGACATGAAGTGATGGATTTCTGTGCCTAATTTAAAAATCTTGTAACGATCAAAAATTATATACTGGCTTACCATCAAATGAAAACTTAATGAACATCAAGAAGAAGGGAAGAGAAATAATGAATAATATCAATGAGGTAGCAACGCAACTCATTAGAGCTAAATGTCCAATGATCATTAACGAGCATTCGCACGTTTTCAGAGTTATATTATATCTCTCTGCCCCGTCTCATGACAGTGTGCCTGCCAGTAGTCTTTCTATGATCTTCTTTCAGAACATCTCTTATTGGTGCAGTTCATCACTACATCCGGGCGCCATTCAGCAACATGATCATTACCCATCCCTTCGAATTTTGGATAAAATTTCAAAAATGCATTCATTTTGGATTGTGTATCTGACCATCCCTCATTTGCATGCCACGTTTACCTTGAGATAATAGAATCTGGAATGCCTATTCCGTAGGAGCTAAGAACTCACATTCCGAATTTTCCGTCGGTATACTTTTATCCACAGAGAATAATGTGCAGAACGCCCAATATCCTTTATTTAAAAATGGATTCAGTAAATAATAAAAGTTTCATTCCAGGGACTTTTGGATTAATCTTTTATTCATTTTTAGCAGATTTCCCTTAAAGGAAATCAACTATTGAGGTCGTACAGAACTCTATATTTAGTTGTTTTATGTAAAAAGAAAGATCAAGTTCGCTAACGGCTGAAATAGGACCAGGTGGAGGAGGGGGGTGGGGGTTAGAAGGGAGGAATTTCGAATATTTCGTATATCTCTGTTAATATACGTTGGATCGAAAACATGAATTAAAAACATTATTGCCAAACTAAATTTACAATAAATGTTGTTAAATTCATTTATTCTCTATCTTGAATATTAACCGAGATTTTTCAGTTTTGATCCTTAAGCAAACCCTCAGTTCTACTCATATCATATTAACAATAAGCTGTTGTATTATCATGAACCACTTCATGACAAGGTTGAATATCAAATATTGTTTTCATCGATCTTTTACTTTGTGAGGTATATGCAAATACCTTCTTTGACCCCCCCCCCTTCATTTGTTCTCGGATTACTAAAATATCAGTGATTGACATAAAACTGGTTCTGATTCATTCAAAATTACAGCAATAGCTGTAGTAAATGGTTTTCAATAAATTGAATATATTATATTCATATATATTTTATTATATGTTTGTCTTTCCGGTTTATCTATTCATTCAGCTGTACGAGGTTGGTTTGTTTACAATTCACCCGCTATCCGTTGTAGAGATTATTAACTTGTATTGTAAATTGACTGAAATATTTCTCATTACATTTATTCACTTAGCATTCACGGTAGTGTTACCTTATATATATTTATCTATTCTAAACCTTCGCGTGGGAAATCTGCTTAATTTACGCAACCCTGCGTGACGGACTTTTGTCCCATAAATTTGACGGACTTTTGTCCGTTGATTTAATAAACAAATATTCTACAAATATAAATTTCAAAGGACGGCATTTTTAGGAGATTTCCCTTAAGGGAAATCAGCTATTGAGGTCGTACTCATGACGCTATTTTCGAAAATTTTCAAATGTCCATCAATCCTACCCAGGAGATGACGAAAATGTGGTCCGTTCAAAATTATATATACATATTCATATTTGTCTGTTAACGCTCTAGCGGTCACAATTTTTGTTTGATCGTTACCAAACTCGATATTTAAACGTTTTATGCAAAAAGACAGACCAACTTCGTTAATGGCTGAAATCGGACCAGTGGGTGGGGGGGGGTTTAGAGGGGGATTATTCTAAATTAAATTTACTATAAATATTGTTCTATACATTTATTCTCTATCTTGAATATTAACCGAGATATTTGCATTTTTATTAAATTTGGGCCGATAACGGACGACTGAGTTTTCCGCCAAAAGCTAGTTCGGCCCTTTGCCGTAACTGTTCGGCTCTCGTATGGAGATTTCTATATTGTATAACTTCACGTGGGAAATCTGCTTGTTTTACGCAGCCCCTGCGTGACGGAGTTTATTTTGCTTTTGCCTGAGCAGGATGAATTTTAAGATATTGTTTAAAAGCGTTTCATTGCTAACATCACTAGTGGCTGATTTCAGCTTGCTCCATCCCGAGCAATGCGAGGTAGTTGATCTTGTTGACTACCTGTTGACGATCTAAAAACTGTTAACAGTTTAAATGTTTTGTAATTCAAATATCGAGTATTTCATGTTTATTGTATTATACTATTAGCGAGAGACATACTAGAAAGAATAGCAGCATCCATAACTTTGTAAAATATTTGAAAATAAATGCATGGGTAGGACAAAGATGTCAGATTCCCATCCTCAGAGCGTCAGAGCGTAGGGCGTGCCTATAGAGCTGCTACCGGGCTTAACCCTGCCGATGCACTCGTGTTTCTAAGAAATAAAATTGTGAGGAGCCATAAAAAGTTCTTGTGATTAACCTGATAAATATATTCATTTTATCCTTAACAAATAGGCATCGATTGATGAATCTAAATGGTTTCTTACTCTCTCCATAGATCGTTATATTTCAAGTTAGAAGGTTTTTAAAATTTGTATTGATGGTAATGGGGGGAATCCTATATTTGTCAAACCTGAAAAGTAGGGACAGTATTTTCTATAATATAAGTCTTGTAATATTACTATTTAATGAAATATAAATAGAGTACCAAATGTATAGCCTATAGTTTAGCTAAGTATACTAAACACATCAATTGACAGTAGTTCATGATTAACACTAAAGTTCTACTGAATTAAAGCAATTCTTTAGGTAATACGTAAACCAAAAAAAAGAGATAAATTCCGTCAACCGAGGGTGCGTTAACTAAGCACATTTTCCAAGTGCGCCACGCATTTGCTTTTATCTCTAAAAAGTAAAAGTTCAATGAGAAATATATTTTGTATTTAAGCTTCAAATGAAGTGCTTCATGAGCATGAGTAGAAGTGGGAGGTTTACTAAATGCCAAAAACTAAAAAATTCATATATGTTGGTTAATAATCAAGATAGTTAAAATACGCACATAACAGCATTTATAGAACATTTAATTTGCAATAAGATTTGTTTACAACTTTTCGATCCAACGTGTAATAATGGATATATTTCAAATTTCGGAAATTCCTCTTCTTTAAATCCCCCCCCCCCCCGTCTGATTTCAGCCGTTAACGAACTTGATATTTATTTTTATATAAAACACTTAAATACCCAGTTTGATATCGATCAAGTAAAATTAGGATCGCTAGAATGTTAACGAAGAAATAAAAATATAAAATTTTGAACGGACCTCATTTTCTTCATCTCCTAGGTAGGGTCGATGGTTACCTTGAGTACGACGATTTTCCTTAAGGGAGATCTGCTAATACGACCTATTGCCATTCATTCACTGGACTTTTACATAATGTATATATATATAAAACTTGTTTTTTTTTTTTTTATAGTAGACGTAATGTTTTCATTAAATTCCATGAATTTCCGTTAATACATTGCAAATGTATACTGAATGTGATATTTCATGTGAAAAAAATATATCTCCCTAAGAACTCAAATTACAAGCAAAATGTGAGAAATCTCGTCATAAGGTCACCATTGGTGCTGCATTTTCAAAAGTGCACTAAAACCAGCTCATCCTGGATGTTTGAAATGTGGTAAGAGCCACAAATTATATATTAAAATATGAGTGAGAGAGTGCAATGCCCTGTCATTGTACCTTAAAAAGCGAATGTAACTTTCCTCATTCAATACGTATACAGAGAGACAAAATTTTCAAAAAAAATGCTTAATGTGATTGAAAGAGGTGAAAAATCTGGCTCATGACGAATGAAATACTGCCCGTATCAGCCTTTTCACGTCACTTCACGACCGAGAGATATGATAATGTTTCCTGAATTGTGTTGGCATTTATGCCCTCATACATTATCAGTTTATCAATTTTTTTGTTCATTTTTAATAGTAATATTGAGGCCTCTAAAAAATTAATATTTATTTATGATGTCCAGTCGATTGTTTAAATAAGTATTTAAGGTCCGTTGAAAACAAGACTCTCAATTTTAGCTTTAAATAAGGGGTTCATGTCTTATCTCATGTTGCTTTATTCTTAATATGAGAAGAGTAGAAGCTTACTTAATGCATACAACTAAAAAGTCAAACATTGATTGATATGTATTAAAGGAAATTCACATTTCCGGTTCATAATAATAACGAGATATTTCAAATTTTCGATTACCTCTCCCCCTTCCTGATCCCTACTCCTTTCCAGCTCCACTTACAATCATTATCGAGCTTCTTAATTTTATAGCATGCCTCAATATCGAGTTTGATAATTAAACAATAATTACAGCTGTTACGTAAAGAGAAAAATCTCTCTCTCTCTCTCTCTCTCTCTCTCTCTAAATATATATAAGTTATGTGTTAATAACTGTTTATGTAATCTTTAGCTGGCAAGCCTCCTCCCACTTTTTCTATCCCCACTCTGGGAATTTGTTTAGAGCTTTTTATTCGGTCTGATTCCAAGCAACGTTCCCATGCTTTGTATCTTAGCATAACTACAATTGTAATTTGGTTTATTTTTATTTTATTCTTGGGTCAAATATTTTAACGTAGTGGAGTTGGAATGTTGCTGTGAGAACGGAACCAGTTAGGCACAACAAACTCAGCTGGAAAGCGACTATATCAAATCCCTTCCAGTTTTATGTAAATGTGAAGTTAATCTGTAACATGCTGGAATTTGAACAGTCTAATCCCTCAGCGTTTGTTTTTTTATGAACTTCACAGGTCCGACAACATGTCACACACGGTCATCAGCTACCCCCTACTCCCTCATTCCAAAATTGATATTACATTAGTAACATTTGGTATGTGGTAATGCATAAATAGAACAAAAGTAATGGTTTTTATCCATGGAAAAAAAAAAGGTGAACACTAGGTTTTTACGGACTAAGGTGTCTTTAATTTTATATACTCGGGATTTGGGCTCTGGTGGAGGTCCATCATCAACGGATTAATTAATTTTCTTAGTTAAGAGAGGAGGTGTTTTGACCTTGCTTTCCTTCCATGGATATATACTTGGACCCCCCCCCCCCCACCAGCCAGGTGTTTCATGTTGTCATGGTAGTAGCATATTTCGAATATCAGCTATGAGTGAGGTCGTGCTAAGCAATCGATTTTCGAAACATTATCCCAAGCGTCCATCTATCCTACCCAGGAAATAACGAAGATGATGTCAGTTCAAAATTGTATATAAATATACACACTCAACCGCAAAAAAAAAAAACCGGGCACTTCATTTTTGTCGTATTCAAAGCTAATTTTCAGCAATTTTCTTTATGTGGGTATTCTAGTTATTACAGAGAATTTAGAGTCTAAATCCATTGAACTAATCCCTTCAGGATTAGTAAACAATTAGATAAAACTCAGATTAGATTTATTTGTCGTCAAGTTGATCTATTCTAAACTACAAACTATAAGTAGTTTTTCGCACATTTAAACATCTTTAATTATTAACCAATCATTTTCTTTAATTAATGTTTTATTTTTATTTCGGTCCAGAATAATGGGTCTTTCAAACTTAGATGGAAGGCCGGAGCTTACGTTACATTGCCGAAACGCTTGGGGTAGCGAAGTCTACCATTCACTGTAATAAAAATGAAGAATAATTTTTTTTTAAAATGTGTTAATTTATATTTTTATTTTTTTTTTTGTATTTTTGTGTAAATAATCAATAAAAATTATTCACTTTTGGCAGATTTTGTTTAAATAACCTATAGATTAACTAATTATTTTAATTAAAAAGATTAATATACATATATATTAAGTATTAAACAAAATTATAAGACTAAATCTAAGTGTCCGGTTTTTTTTTTGCGGTTGAGTGTATATATATATATATATATATATATATATATATATATATATATATATATATATATATATATATATATAGAAACAACAACAAAACAAGCTGCCCTCCTACTGGAGGGTTCCCCTCAGGAACAGCCTCCTAATCTGCCCTGGGTAATGTTAAAAAAAAGATCTTTTTTTTTAAATATTTTTTAAAACAGGAAATTTCTATTCAATTTTGATGGGCCATGTGGAAAGGAGTGCAGCTTTGCATGGTGTCTTTATTTGTATTAATGATAATTTATAATTCTTGCCGAATGTTTTATAACGACTGTTGATAAATTCTGGAGGTCGTTCGTGGATAATCCCAATTCTTTTAGAGTTTCGGCCGTCCTTTGGGATATTTCACCTCTTGCACCTATTGACGCTCCATCTTTCAATAGCGTATTTTTCCTTGAAGTACCCATAGCAAGGTTCGTAAATCTTCCTCTTTTCCTCGTCTACTTCTGTTGACTGGTTGATATTGGTTTCGAACCTTACTGTGGGATCTAGGATGACTCCTTCGTTTTCGATTCTTTTTATAATTACGATGTCTGCTCGTTTCGGCGACCCATCAGACGATTTGCATGCAACCTCTTCATAGACTTCCCAATCTTTGTGGTATCTTTTTATTAGTTGGGCTATGTCTGATCTTACTTTATGGTGACGGCTGTTGGGCATTAACTCTCCCCATTTGCAAGAACCTAGGACATGAGGTTTTATATATATATAAAACCTCATGTCCTAGGTATATATATATATATATATATATGAGAGAGAGAGGGAGAGTGAGGTTAGTTGAAAGGGCATAGAAGAGGGTGAGAAAGCAGTTAAAAGGGGCAATACAGGTGAGCAGAGAGTGATAAGGAGGGTGATAACAAGTGTCGTAAACCATTATAAGTGGGAGAGAGAGAGAGAGAGAGAGAGAGAGAGAGAGAGAGAGAGAGAGAGAGATGAGTAGAGTAGTTACGATTGGAGTAAACCAGGAGTGAAATAAGAGTGAGAGTGAGAGGGTGAGAGTATGGCTGACCTACGCGTGCGTTGGCTAGCATTAAAAAATCCAAGCGGCAACAGGTCCTGGAGTAGAGGCTCTCGCTATCTATCACTTTGGAACTTGGCACAGCTAGTGCCAAACCCAGGTGGATTATGTTGTTATTCTTGTTTCCTTTCCCAATGCTGATTCCATACATATGCTGAGCCTTTTAGTACCGATGTTTGATAATAATAACGTTATTTCTACATATGTAACTTGATATTTCCAGGTTTAAGTTCACCAAACATCTGTTTCCAAGAAGAATGAAGTTCTTCAAAATTGTAGGTACGGCAGGAAATCTTAGGTAGGTAGGTACTTTCGCTTAGAATATAGTATTATAATGCATATCAAGATGGCATAAATATTCATAAAAGTTACCAAAATTAGGCCAACTGGACATCCGTTTTTTTGGGAGAATATTTATATGATTATCATTGATTAAGCTGTATGGATTAAAAAGATAAAAATTAACAAAGTATCATATAGCAAAACTCACCCTTCATCATGCAACAATATCTTTTTTAACACTAGGGCTATAAAAATAATGTTAAAATTAAGAAAAGCAAAAAAAAAGTATATAATGTTATTAACGAAGAATCAATGCTACTTTAGATGAATATCACTCAAAATTTAACCCAACTCTTCCGTACTCTAAAGGTGAAGATGAGAGCCAATAATTGAAGCCAAACATTTCTTGCTTACACTTCCAAAAAGTAGTCAAATATTTTCTTATTTAGTAATAAAGAAATTATCTTTGATATTCACTACCTCGTTTGAAAATGGTTGATTTAGATTGCTTAATATAGTAATTTTAAAACATTTTTAGTTTAAGATGAAACATAAGTTCCCTATTGTACTCGACTCTACCGAAACCACCCACAATGCGTACTTTCTCACCCACCGTAACATTATTGATTATATTGCAATCAATTGTATCCTAACATATAAGCAGAAAATACGTCCCTAAATAACTTGTTTTATTGCACACACGGCAAGAAACGACTATCGTTTTTACAGTTGAGTTCAGTTAAAACTCTCAGTTTTTTTCTATAGTGAACTTATTTTTGAAAATTTATCTGGGTTTCGTGTACATATATAGCGGAAAATAACATGATGGCTAATTGAACAAATTAAGTTAGTTCAGGTCTATTCTGAGGTAAGAAAAGTAGAACACGAATAGAGAAATTTCTCAGCCACCGTAGGTATAACGATTAAATAAGATGGGTAAATATTGCTTCCTGCGCTAGCACAAATAAATTGTTGTTTACATAAACCTAAATTTTCTTCAGCCTATTTATATGAATATTTTTTTTTTAAATGAAAGTTATTTATTTAAGGAATTGCTTCAATAAATATTAATAGAATAAGGAAAAAGTTTAAATGCTACATATTAGTTTAAGAAAAATATTTGAGAGAAGAGTTGTGACTTGATTGACATTCCAAGAATAGAGGTCAGTGAACCAAACGAAGGTTTCAAAACATAGTCTGAGTGCTGCATTCATATGAGTCTTTTACAATAAGTCTACTTATTTGTAAATGATTGTAGAGCATAATGAATTTCTAAAAAATAATATATCTAAAAGTGGCATTATGAAGTAAATATTCTAATAAATTAGAGAAAAATACTCGTGTTATTTGACTAACCTGCCTGGTAGGTTCCGTCGACGTCACATGTCAAACGCGATCCCTATTTGTTCCGTCAAACATGACGCAACGTTTGTACGTTTCGGACGTAAAACGTAGAGCGTTCCCTTTGCCACATGGCACAGCCACTGGACCACAGCGAGACACGTCCCGGCATATTGATCAGCGCCGGCGCACAAACACCAAGTCCAACGCAACTTACTATTTACTTATCATTTATGACCGGTCTACCATAAGAATTGCAATGGTATTTTTCTAAATTAAAGTTCTAGCTAGTCTACTATTTGTTTCATCAATCTAAGAAGAATAATTTGACGCTGTAGTTGGAGAACATTTGATTTTAAATTAAATAATTAATTACCATTTTAATTAATTAAAAATAGTCCTTTCTATTGATTAAAATAATGTCCTTGTTTAATTTTATTATTTATACGTAATATAAGGCAAGTTAAATTTATTAGCAACATTATTTACTCCATATCGGTGCATCATAGTACATAAAATATAAAGTTTTTGTCGTAAATGAACAAAAATCATTACCACCATGACTCATACATAACTGATAAAATACAAAAAAAAAAACTTTCTTAAGATTATGAGTAATAAGAACAGGGATTCTGTTTGGCCAAGTATTCATTTTTATTATACACAAGACTTCTAGATTAAAAAAAAAAAATATTTTTATTTCTTTGAAACTGGTTTTGAATTATTTTTGAATATCACATTTATGAAAATAAATAAAATTCACAGTACCAAATTTTATGCGTGATAAGTAATAATTTCTATTTCTTTAAACCTATAGACAGATCGGTTAGCAACAATCATTTTTGTAGTTCTAGGGATACATCGAATAGGCCATACAAGATTCACACATTGTGGAAGTGTAACACAAATTTAACTATCTACCTCATATTAATGGAATGCTATAAGTAATCAAATATTCGAAATGAATGCAATATTTCCAATAGTGTAGCAGTTGCCCTTATGCTAGATAAATTATTACATTTTATCAAAATTACAAATATGTATAAAGAAATTCGAGCAAACATACGACATAAAATATTGTGTATAGAAGTAAATGTAAGTAGTTATATGTCCCTACCAGTGTTAATAACATAAGATCTATGAATATATGTAAGAATTGCCAGATGGCAAAAAATAATTCAAACTTAAGATGTAGGTGAAATTTTATTAAAATAATTTTTTAACAACTACTTTTTGCAGCTAAGGCTAATTGGGACAGGTTACTAACAGGTTACCATCCTTTTCTAACCAGGGAGGGACAAGGATTTTATTAAATGAATTCCTTCACTAAATAAATTCCTTTGCCCAGGCGGGAATCGAACTCGCCACTCTAGGTTTACCAGGTGTGGTTAAGGTCAACGCTTTAATTCACATGGCTCACCTGAGCCCTACGGTTAAATTATAAATAAAGATATAAATGAGGATCTAACAATGTTTACAATTTAATCAATTGAAGGTACTTATACAAAGCGAGAGTAATAGATATTACCGGGGGATGATAACCTAATAGGCTTTCGACCTGAAATCTTATGAAAAAAACAAACAATTATTCTTAGATCACTCTGTTCTATATTAGAAATAGTATTACCTGTTTGACGTAATATACATTGTTATCGTGGTTCAGTATGTTCTGAATTCAAATACTCCACAAGTCATTATCTATTCTTAGTGAACTTTTTATAGAAAATTAGATAACTAATAATAAACTATATAACTTTTAGCAAATCAAACTCGCTGCACATCGTTCAAAGACGCCACGACCTGTTAATAAATATTTCTTTACAATTAAGTATTTTCCAGTCGTGTTGTCAATAATACAACTAATAACAATAGTTTGCTACTTCCTTATTGAGGCAGCTCGTCATTATCTTAAAATCACAATAAAGTGAAGCAAGGGTTTACCTGTTGACTGAAAGATAGATAGGTCAACCACTCCCTTACACAAACTGCCCGTATAGGCGTTACTAACTACCTTAATCCTCTGGGAAGGCAAAACGACCTTAGCACCATATAAATTATTTTATAACCATCAGTAATTGGGATATTCGCCTATATGTGGCGCCCCAAAAACATTTATTTCGATATTTCATTTTGAAATAATGTTCACACCGACATCATCACTAAATTGTCAAAAAACATATTATATTTATTTATTGTTTTATGAGCTTCTATGAAAAGGCGATTTTGTTGATGAATAACTAAATTAAAAACTTCACACAGTGGCCGAGTAAACTAAGCATATTTCCTATGTGCTTGAATGACACTGGTCATCTCATCTCACTTTTTATTCTCTATTTCTCCCATAGTAAGAAGTATATATAGAGAGAAACTGACATGGTTAATCAGAAACAGTTTTTTGTGGCTCACAATTTATTATTTTTTTTTTTTACAAAAACAATTCCTTTGGGGATTTTAATTTTCGAAAGCGTTCATCGTTTGAAAAAAAAATAAATTGTGAGGAGCCACAAAAAACTGTTTCTGATTAACCTGATTCATCACCCTCACCACCAGCAAAAAAAAGCAAATGTGAAACTGACTTCTATCCTGGACATGAGATTTTTAGCAACTCAATTTCTTTAAGGACACTTCTAAATCTTAGAAGTGGTGGAACAAAACTTGGTATTAAGATTGGAATAAGTCGTTTCATGATATATTGGCTTATTGTTAACCTACGGTGACTAAAACTAGGTGTACACTGAAGACTGAAAAAAAATTCAAATAACTAGCTTAATATTCAAGATTAGAAAAAAATGTATTTCAAAACAATTGTAGTATATTACATTTTTATCGAGATTGGTTCTATAACTTTTTCTTTTCCTAGTCTTATTAACGGAGATATTTTGAATTTTCGAATTCCTTCTCTCTGAAAACCCCATCCCCACAATTCGAAAAATAAATTATAAAGTCTAACAAGTGTTAAAAACATGACATATTAAGAATAATAGTTAACGAATAAAACACATATAACTTAATTGAAGAGAAAATTATTAAAAACAACTACCTTGTATATCACAATGGATACCTCGAAAACCAACAAAGTCAGATTTAAAAACTCCGGAGTACTTACTCCGTAGGAACTAGGGTAAGAGAGCACAAGGTTAACGATAGAGTGATCTACTAGGTTCCTGGTTGGAGAAGTTTAGCCTGTACCAAAGCAGCGGGGTAACTCTGTCCCCAGAGAAATGCTGACATGTCGAAGCCTTGTCGCTTCTTCCTTCTTATTAATGTTCAGCACTCTCTCCTCTCCATTTTATCTAGTTTAATATGCCCGCCTTCGGCCATGCTTAGCTTCTTTTCCTCACATAGAAGCTCGTATTTAATTGAAGTTAAGTCATGCCTCTCTTACTTTGCATGTGCGGAAAATTCAGATTTGCGTCTAATGCGCTCCTTTAACGCAGTTCTTATTTTTCTGCTACTCTACTATTCCTATTATAAGTCGAATAAAAAGTGCGGTAAGGTATCCCATAAACCCCAGATCTATCCTGTGACTCAAAATAATCCTTAACTCGATTCAGAAAATATTTATAAGGCCGCTAGTTCATATAAGCATTTGCAATGCCAAGTTTTCCAAACTTAGCCCCGATTTTCTCAGAGGCCTATAGCAGACCCAATGAAGGATTAGGGACAAGAAAACTTCTTTTTTTTTTCTTCAGCTTCTCTTTCCCAGTACTACAATATTACAATTTTCTTGTACTAGAGGGTAACTGATCAATCTGTCCAAGAGATACAACGCCACCATTTTTATTTCGGACTGTAAAACTACACTAGGGCACTATTAATTAAGTTGGTGCATGTAGCCTTCCTAATGATACAGAATTGTGTTCTCCTTCATCCCAATCTATTTCAATATCAAAGCAAAATAACTATGAAATCCACCAGAGCATTAACTGATAAACCCATATAGGTAAATACTAGCTCAGATACCCGGCTTCGCCCGGGAATTCATTTGAGGCTGGATGATGATAGTATTTTTTTGGCAAGGCTTTACTTTGCACAATATTTTGACATTTACCATTTATTATTTTTTATGTAAGACTTCACTGTCCTCCATATTGTCATATTTCCCGTCTCCTGTGCATTATGCATAGATTTCAGTTATTAAAGACAAAATATTAACGTAGATTTGAATTACTTTTTCCAGGTGAGGTATTTGATAGTTCAAATTGGAATGGAATTGTTGAGCATATCAATATTTCTACGCAAGTTACTTGCTCCACACATTGTTCCTGGAGAAATGTATAAAACAAAAGTTAATCTAAATAACAAAGTAAACAACTTTTGTTATGTGCATGTTCGTCGAAAAACAAATAGACAACGAAATATCGCGAATTTTTATTTCAGGCCTCCCTTATAACACCCACTCCCGTTCTAGCCTAAACATTTTAATATAGCTTTTAATCATGGGAGAATTAATGCTAATTGACATACTGAGTTTTGTTAAGTTCGGTTCAATCGTTAGCGCCCAATGAAATAGTTGACTCCCGCTTTAGTTTTATTTATTTCGGTTGGGTCTTTTGTCCCAAATAAAATGGTTCACTTCCGCTTTAGGTTGTAGCGTATCTCTCGTTTATAATTCAGTATACGAAAACAGTATATAACAAAAGTTACTCTAAATAACAAAATAAACAACTTTTGTTATGTTCATATATGCCGAAAAACCAATAGGAAACGAAATATCACTATTTTTAATTTCAGGCTTCCCTTATAACCCCCACTCCTGTTCGTCTCAGAGGATATTAATATAAAGTCTAAGATGGGTTAGTAGTAATATACATACCAAGTTTCATAAAATTCGGTTCAGCCGTTTATGCGTGAAAAGGTAACAAACAAACAAATAAACAAACACACACGAAAGAAACAAAATGCAGTTATGGTGTCTATGACATGTGAAACGAAAAGTTATCGTAAAAATCCGCGAAAAAATCAATGTACAGACAGAGGTTACAATTTTATATAGATATATAGTCAATTTGTATTCAGCTAACTTAATCTACCTCGGGAACATCAGTATCAACTACCTCCTCAGTGAGGACTATCGCAACTAATGTAAGAGGGAAACGAGCACTTCAGAAATGTAAGTAGAAATCTATAATTAGATTTAATAAATATGTCATTGATGTAGGCACCTATTAATACAATATCTAGCACAGAATTATTACAGTTTTCTTAAGTTTTCTTACATTAATGTTATTAATTTTTATATATATATATATTTTTTTGAAAAGGGGTAACCACTGAAGAGGTGGCAAATAAGCCACTAATCATCCAGGGCAGTTTCAATAAAGTTTGCACCGAAATAAATGTTTTCCCCCTTGCCATAAAATATGAAGAATATATAAATTGGGTCAAGAATAAGAAGTATATATATATATATATATATATATATATATATATTTAAAGTTTGAATTTGATTTGTTTAGAAAAACTGTGAAAAGTTCAGAGTGAACAAGATTTGTACGAATTAACCTTTGTTCTACCTGCCAACAAGGCATCGTCATCTACTGGACACTACTATATATTCACAATGGATCCCACTTGCAGGAAAATAACCAATAGAGATATAAATTTTGTACATTAGTTCAGACACAAACACACCCACACACACACACACACACACACGCCTTTTTTTATACGCCTCCATTTGTGTCTTCCCCTAGGTTGGAGCGTTTGGAATTTGAAAATATTTTTTTGGAAATAGTACTACTAAAATATCTGGTTTCCTTCAAGGAAAGTCTCTTATAAACGTCTTTAACGTTGACAATTGTCCGGATTATCTCAGGCCATTTAAAACTTCATGTCGTATACTGTATGTATTGGAAGAACAACTTGTTACAGGCTTGAAGATGGTGCATTTGCATCGAAAGCGCTTGCCAGCTGTACTCGAATATCAGCCTGCGACGACAGTTTTTACCGACAGATATGACAGATTGGAAGTGCCTCCTAAATTCATAACTTATATTATAAAAAGTTAGATGAAGTTTTGTCTGTATCAATAAAACCCCAAGACCCCAGTGGTGAAGCACACACGTTTAAGATATATGGTTTGAAATAGAATAATTTACATTCTACCGCAGTTCTATTACATTTCGGAGTGTAAATGTTTGGGCTAGCCTAGATTCCATCAGATATTGTCTCACTTGTTGCTCACTTCTCTTGCAGCATTAAATCTTTCTGCTCTGATTTATTTCAGCTAGCACGGAATAGTAAATCTTAAATAGAAACGACCATTTTCCATATAATTTACTTCATCCTCTAAACCGTTACACAAGAAATTTAAGGGTAAATAAATTTGTTTAATTTTCTTACATTAAATATTTACTAATTTGCTAAGTTTTGTGGGGTTTAATGATTCGAAACCACAAATCTTTAGTTTGGCGAATTAAAAAAATTTTGTAATGTATGAAAATTATTCAAATTAAATTACCCTTAAATTAATCATCTAACAAAAAGCCAGAGTAAGCCGTTCAAACTCCTAGAAGTTAAAAGGGGATACCAGATCTTAACGATTATATTTTCTAATTTTTAACAGATTTCCCTTATCAGAAATCAGCTATTGAGGTTATATTCATGTCGTGATTTTCGAAACATTTCCTCAAATATCCATATTTGTTTATTGTTGTTGTTTTAAACAATGTCTACCAATGAATATATTCATTTATTGATATTTTTTCACTAGATACGATTTTCATGTTTTCTTTAGGTTATAATTAGGTGATAAATTACTATAGAAATTCAATAAAAGGCTCTCCTACACACATACACTCCGTGGCTGAGTCAAATAAACCAATTTTTCACCAGCTTTCTTGATTCTTTTCGGAGTTTTGGTCCGTGTTGGTGAAATAAATCTTAGTTTATGCCGATATTTCGAGAATCGTTATTTTCTCTTCTTCAAGGCTGTAAAATTACATGTACTACTTTATAATATTGCACATTGTTATTACACATTTTTGTAAAAGGGTGTTTTTTTCTTATTATTACTTACCAAGACTAAATATATCTATAAACTATTATACATTGTTATTGCACTATGACTAGGGTTATAGTAACCTTCCTTGTTTTGTTTACATAGCAGGGTCACAGCCTTTTGTATGTTTTATATATTTATAGTATGGTGTATTTGTTTGTTAAACTATATTATAATTGTTGTACTGTAGTTGTTATATTATTTTACAATAGTTATTGCTAAGTACTATTACAATTATTTCTATGTTTTATTAAATCTCTGTTATTGCCATTTACCACTATGTTATTGCAACTTATATTATTTTACAAAAGTTATTGCTATGTAATATTACAATCATTGTCATGTTATTTTAAATTATAATTATTGTTGTGTTATGTTAAAGTTATTCCTATGTTGTATCTATGTTGCTATTTTTATTCTTATATTTATTATGTTATAACAACCATTCCTGTGTGTTACTACAATCATTGTTATGCCTATATTAAAGCTATTCTTATGTTGCACTATTATTATTATTATTCTATTATGTATCTACAGTATTATTATTCTATTATGTTACAGTTATTAATGCTGTTTGTAGTTATATTTTTATTAGAGCCACCTTCTTGTTGTATTAAATCTATTAAGTTATAATGTTATAATATGTTACAGATATTTTAGTATTATATATATATATATATATATGTATATATAGAGACTAGCTCAGATACCCGGCTTCGCTCGGGAATTCATTTGAGGCTGAATGGTGATGGTATTTTTTTGGCAAGGGTTTACTTTGCACCATATTTTGATATTTACCCGTTCCAGTGTTTAGGGTTAATACCCGTTGTTGGCATTTGTTAATAATGAAATTAATGTTTTATATAAGTCTTCACTGTCCTCCAAATTGTCATATTTCCCATTTCCTGTGCATTGTGCATAGATTTGACTCATTAAGGACAAAATATTAACATACATTTGAATTAATTTTTTCAGGTGTGGTACCTGGTAGTTCATATTGCAAAAAAGTGTTGAGCAAATTCCTCTAAATAACAAAATAAACAACTTTTGTTATGTGCATATTTGCTGAAAAAGCAATAGGAAACGAAATATCGCTATTTTTAATTTCAGGCCTCCCTTATAACCCCCACTCGTGCCCATTCCTAGAAATGTTAGTATGGCTTATTATGTGGAAGGCGTTAGTAGTAATTCATATACCGTGTTTGGTTTAGTTCGGTTGAGTCTTTTGTGCCAAATAAAATTGTGGATTCCCTCTATAGTTTTTAGCGTATAACGCATTTATACTTCCGTATACAGCAAAAGTGCATATAACAAAAGTTACTCTAAATTACAAAGTAAACAACTTTTGTTATGTACATATTTGCTAAAAAAGCAATAGGAAACGAAATATCGCTATTTTTAATTTCAGGCTTCCCTTATAACCCCCACTCCTGTTCGTCTCAGAGGATATTAATATAGCCTAAAGTCTAAGTTGGGCTAGTAGTAATTTACATACTAAGATTCATAAAATTCGGATCAGCCGTTTATGCGTGAAAAGGTAACAAACAAACAAACAAATAAACAAACAAACAAACAAACAGACACCAAAGAAACAAAATGCAGTTATGGTGTCTATGACATGTGAAACGAAAAGTTATCGTGAAATTTCGCGAAAAAAATCAATTTACAGACAGAGGTTACAATTTTATATATATATAGATTTACAACATAGATACAACATAGGAATAACTTTAACATAACATAACAATAATTGTAATTTAAAGTAACATGATTAACATATTTAACATTTGTTAAACTATATTATAAGTTTAACAAACAAATACACCATACTATAAATATATAAAACATACAAAAGGCTGTGACCCTGCTATGAAAACAAAACAAGAAAGGTTACTATAACTCTAGTCATAGTGCAATAACAATGTATAATAGTTTATAGATATATTTAGTTTTGGTAAGTAATAATAAGAAAAAAAACACCCTTTTACAATAATGTGTAATAACAATGTGCAATATTATAAAGTAGTACATGTAATTTTACAGCCCTGAAGAAGAGAAAATAACGATTCTCAAAATATCGGCATAAACTAAGATTTATTTCACCAACACTGAACAAAACTCCGAAAAGAATCAAGAAAGCTGGTGAAAAATTGGTTTATTTGACTCAGCCACGGAGTGTATGTGTGTAGGAGAGCCTTTTATTGAATTTCTATAGTAATTTATCACCTAATTATAACTTAAAGAAAACATGAAAATCGTATCTAGTGAAAAAATATCAATAAATTAATATATTCATTGGTAGACATTGTTTAAAACAACAACAATAAACAAATATGGATATTTGAGGAAATGTTTCGAAAATCACGACATGAATATAACCTCAATAGCTTAAAAATAAAAAAAATATAATCGTTAAGATCTGGTATCCCCTTTTAACTTCTAGGAGTTTGAACGGCTTACTAAAGTAATTCGAGGAATCAACATGCGACAAATGCATTCAAAAGAGCTGCGTGGAACGCATTTATTAAAACTGTGTTAATTAATTTACATCATATTGAAGCACAACATACGCCGGCGTAATTATACAGAGATATCCCTTTAATGTTTGTCATGCCTAACCGCGCAATCCCTTTGGACCAAGTAATTATATATCTGGCAGGTCTGCTTCTAGGCCTGTCAGCACAAATATTACCGTCTACGTGATTCGAGAGTGAATATTTCCTGACCACTTGCAATCTTCAATTCGCAATCATAATGATTTCCTGTGTTTATTTTCCGGGAAAAGTCCGAAATGCCTTCTCCTGTTCGAAAAATATTATGCATACACACAAATCAATAGTTTATCAATAAAATGTGACAAACTTTTTTAACGAAGTTAATAAATAAAATAGGTTATATTCCAATGCATAAGCTTTTTGTATAAATTGGTTAAGGACAATAAACCACACTCGACATATATCCTTTCCTACAATTATATCTGCTAATGGCTGATTATAAATAGGATTATAGGAAGAAGGGGGGGGGAGTCAGATTGGAAGAAAATAAAAATTTGTAATATCTGAGTTATCGTATCGAAAAATTGAATACAACAAATTGTAATACTGCAAACTGAGTTTCATGTAAGTATTGTACTTTGTATACTTTCAGTATCTCTAACGTTAACAGAACGCAATTGAATTTTTTAGAATTCTATTTCCAGTACAACCCCACTTCTATTCATGCAATTTTAATTTTGAGTTTCTGAGTCACTAATCACCTCGTATTTCTTTACTAGACTTCATACTGCTGGAGACATTACGAGTAGATGTTGAGTTGAGGTCATGACCGCGCCACTTACCAGCTCTTGGGAAATCTGCTTAGTGACCGCATATTGTATGTATAGTCTCCGTGACCGCTTCTCCCCTTTACGCAGGAATTCTTTTTCTTTAGTCTAACTATCCCACAATACTTGGTAAACCTGTTCCATGATTGTCCTCTCCATGTTTCGCGAATGAATTTCATCAATCCCAGGCGACATTGCTTCCCCCCCCCCCCCCCGAGGCTTACTTGAAGCCCTTGACCCTCGGTCGGGCGCGTCAAGAATATTCCGCCATCGGGCGCGTGTATCTCACAGATCATCCTCAACCGTTTTTACGGAAATACAGTTTTTTAATATATATTTTTCACTAAAATGTTCAGCGTGTAATTAGAAACCATAACAGAGGAAGTATTTGTTTTAAAGAAGTAAATAATTTTTAAAATTGCCAAGTATTATAATATAAAGAAACGGTGGACGATAATTTTTAAAATATAATTAAAAAACACAAATATCAAAAGGAATTGTTTAAATGCACATGCCTTAATTATACATATTTCATTTCAGTTTGTGAACAATATAAAAAAAATATCTAAATATATCTTCAATCAAAAATAAGTAGCACGAAATCACTTTTAGATAAGACTTAATGAAAATCATCAAAAAAATTTAAAAATACCAGTTTAATTGTTATTTCTTTTGCAGAGCTGCATTACAATTAGGACAAAGCATGGAAATATTTTGTTAACATATTTTGTTTTTGCAAATCTCACAACAGTAATTAGTACACCTACATTTATTTTCAGTTTTGCTTGGTTCACATCATTTTCTTTTGTTCGTTGTAGCCTTTTTTTATACTGTTCTGTACTTGAGCTCAATGTATGGTCCAATGAGCTAGTGTACTCTCATGAGTCTCTGTAGTCTTCAAGTTTCGTCTTTAGTTCGGTTGGTAAACGTCTACTATTGTCACTGCGTCGTGCAATATATCCTTGTACAAGTTCTTCGGAAAGCTCATGTTTGAGCAAAATAATAGAATAATAGGTTTTTATGATTCCATTTAATAAAGAGAAACTTAATTGAAGTACATATTTATGAATTACAGATTTAAAAAAAACTTCCGAGATCGGGCACGTGGTATCTAGGAGATAAAATTTAATGACAGGTGAAACACACGACTCCGTTAAACACAGTGACTCAACATACCTTGAGGAGTAGTCTTATAAAGCACATAACTCGAAGCACTACACCACCATTCTCTGCTAGGACGTGTGGCAAATATTTTTCTAGAAACTGTGCATCTGAGAGATCACGCGCCCGACGGAGGGTTAAATATCTTTTGAGAGTCATAACAATCAAATACAATTTGCTAAAACTAAAGCGTTAACAGACTCCGTGTACGTGTGAAGTTAGGTTATAAAAATTGCTTCATTGAGGACTATCCTAAAAGAAATCTGGAAGTTATTGGCCAAATTCCTCTGAAATATGAAACACGTAAACAAGAACATAAATTGTCTCCTTTGAATAACTAAGTAGAGCGGTTATGTATGAATAATTTATAACCTAATACCTTCAAAATATACAGAATTTTAAATGCATCTTCTATCAGAGGGATAGCTTCTCTAGATACCCAAACATTTGAAACTGTTTTATTGCTCTACCTACAAGATCAGAGCGATCGAGGAATAGCTGGTAACTTGTATAAAAGTATATATACTATTTATATGTCCATATATATATATATATATATATATATATATATATAATTCTACTCTACGGGTGTATGCCACTGAACTCCTCCTAAATGATTGGACCGATTTGAACGAATATTTTTGTATGCGTTTGGGTGACGCCATGGATGGTTTAGATTCATAAATCAGCAGATCCGCAGATGGAGCAAGAGTGGGGGTTATAAGGGAGGCCTAAACTTAAAAATAGCGATGTTTCGTTTCCTATTGGTTTTTCGGCAAGTATGCACAGGAGAAAAGTTGTTTAGTTTGTTATTTAGAGTAACTTTTGCTATATACACGTTTGTTTTATAACAAAGTATAAACGAGATATACACAACAAAATTAAAGTGGGAGCCAACAATTTTATTGGGCACTAATGATTGAACCGAACTTAACAAAACTATATATATGTAAATTAGCATTAATTCTTCCATGGTTATAAGCTAAATTAAATTCTTTAGGCTCGAACGAGAGTGAGGGTTATAAGGGAGGCCTGAATAAAAAATTCGCGGTATTTCATTTTCTATTTGTTTATAGGCAAACGTGCACATAACAAAAGTTGTTTTTTTTGTTATTAAAAGTAGCCTTTTTTATAAACGTAATATTATTAAATTTAATATTCTAATCGCTTGAAATATCATGCAGGAAAACGTCTGTCGGTTCCGCTAGTCTATATATATATATATATATATATATATATATATATATATATATATATATATATAAAGATCATGAATTTTTTACTATTTCTGGAAAATAGAAAACTGATGAGAGAAGAGTGGAGACGGACATAACAAGGCTAAAGGACGTAGCTCGCCTTTTCAAGTGTTTACTTCTATCCCAATCCTAATTCCTTCCAGATTCCCCACGAATTCAATACTGAATAAGCTAAAATAACTTTGATATTTTTTTTTAGCGTAATGAGCTTAAACTTAAGATAAGGTTCACAGACGACGGTTTTTATGTATATCGGTCATAGCTAATATTGCCAATTAATACAAAAACATAGCCAGAGACCTTTTAGGTACTATGTTTATAAGTGAGTTTTTAAGGACAAAATAAATGTGCTTTCGAGTGTGTTTATGAGTGTGTCTCGAAAGGGGAGGTGTTTGTGTTAGTTCAATTTTTTTTGCATTTTAGCAGATTTCCCTCAAGGGAAATCAGCCATTGAGGTTGTACTCTTGACGCGATTTTCGAAATTTTTTTTCAAGTGTCCATCGATCCTACCTAGGAGATGACGAAAATGAGGTTCGTTCAAAATTGCATATATATATATATATATATATATATATATATATATATATATATATATATATATTTGTCTTTTACCGCAGCCCCTGCGTGACGGACTTAATTGCATAATTATCAAGCAATGATGATTATGCTGGACATTGGCAGTGCTAGAAAACGTGGTGTTGTTATTATAATTAACCATCATAAAAATAAAGATTCACTTTCACCAGCGAGTATCTACAAGAATTATGAAGTGAACATAATTTTAGCCCAAAAATAACTTTGAGAGCTCATTTTGTAACTATTAAGAAGTGACGAAATGATAGCCATATATTTAATTGGACTTCCATTTCGGAGATATGCACATGATATAACGAGATGAAACTGTCAGATTAATGTCCGTTCTGGTGAGAGTAATTGCTCACGAGAGGAGATATTTCCAAGTGATGGCGCTCCAGCTGAGTTTGAACTATCTCCCTTCAAACTTTTCCCATCATTGGTAGCTTCGCTTTCGGAAAGAGTTGAGTTTCCTTCAGTCGAATGAACTTATAGCACTCGCCGTAAGCAGAACTGGCTAACTCAATATTTCCCTTATGACATCTCGTCCTATAGTAGCACCTTTGATCAAAATTAAACTTCATCATTGGCTGTGATGTATTATTGTTACGTTAATTAAAAAATCAGTAATAAACGTTGTTTATAAGAGTTTATTTGGATTGCTAAATTAAACACAAACAAGCTTCAGAGTTTTTATCACTGCACAATTTATTTAACAATACATTAGACACTTGTTTAATTATCCTCAACTACTACTCACCTTATGCACTGATTGCTTTATTGTTCTTCTAATTATTCAGTCCAATAACTCACTTACGATCACGGAAGTTCACAAAAACACGGCACTGCACTGTCTTAAACATGGCACTATACTGTTTTTTACAGAGTCACGGCACTGTTATTCACACTTTATCGCACTTCAAGTAAAACGCACTGTTCACTGAAGCTGCACTGAACGAACTGTTGATCACTTGAAGAGAGCTGAGAACAAACTAACTCGGGACGGACTGGGTAACTTTTATAGCTTGTCGGAATACATCAAACAGAATGCCGAGAAGGCACTAGACACGCTGCCTAGAACATTCCCGGCCCCAGTAGACACTTTGGGCGCCAATACCCTTTCATCGGTTGGCTCCATTCATCTCCTTCGTACTTCTTAAATATGTGATTAACCCTGTTTAATTTTTGGTGTACTTAATTTTCGCAAAATTATATTACATAACAGCCAATAGTATTATTCTGATCAAAGGTATGCTAATGTATTAGGTATGATATGAATTAATTAAAAGTCAGAGTCCTTTTAGTAAACCTCTACAGAACAAAAACTAATAAACATAAAGTATCGTTTCAAGAAGGAGAAAGGAAATACAAGTCGTGTGGTGAGAAATACGAGAGGGAGAGAGAGAAGTTACACTTGTTCCTTCCTGGCTGCTGAACACGATACTTAGTTGGTCATTTCGTGTCAAATCAGAACATCTATTTAGTTTTTTCATCTCCGATTCGGATTAAATGTACCACATACACCACCAAATTGACTAAAAAAGTCACTAAATTTCATAGAATTATGTCAACGCGAATTAAAGATGTTGTCTATGTAAGAAATACCCTAATCGCTTGGCAGCCAATTAAAATACTTTATGAAAACTAAAATAAATTAAATATTTGTTGCTGATCTGTTAATTAAGATAGAGATATGAGAATGATGTATTTTTTTTGTACCAATGTATAATTTCTGGTGGTTTGTTTTACAATCACATTTATCAATAACATTTCTTTTGAGAAGATGTACATGTAGATTGCATTTCATACTTTGAAGAAGATGTACCTTAAATTTAAAGAATTCTAGGGAATAAGTCATAATAATTATAAGTAGGAAAGCCTCATTTTTTTAGGGTTTATGATTAGAAAAGTTTTAGAAATTTGTTTTTAAGTAGAATGTTCAGTTTTATTTTATCGTTTTTTATTTATTTATTTATTTAATTGACATTTAAAGTATTGTGTAGACAGACCAATCTAACCTTGCGGTTCGCCAATATTCGTCTAGAATTTCATATAGTCATGTATTTCATTACATTTAAAAAATAAAAATAAATCATGATCTAATACATATAAGATTTTAAAATGAAGTAAAATGGGTAGTCGAAGCTATTTTCATCAGTCCCACTTACTTTGTAAACTTACTTTCCTTGGAATGATGATAGCAATTTAAAAAATAAAATATTTTAACTTTCGACCCATTTGGCTCATATTTTTAAACCGCTCAATCTTAATACAAGATTTTCTATTAAGGAATATCGGACAAACATTATTATCAATAACTAAAACAAAGTCTTAAAACCCATAATATGTTACCCCATGTGTGTGTGTATGCTCATTGTTCCCAAATAACACCAGTATCGTCATTACGAGAAGATCAGTTAATAATTATAGTATTGCCCATCTGCCAAATTAAGGTATCCTTTAAATGTAAGATTCTGATTAGTATAGTTCAAAGAATTCTAAACACTGTAGATACGCCAGTTTTATGTCTTAACTTCAAATCACAAAATTCTGAATGAATTTGAGCAGTAAGTCGGATGATAGTTACCTATAGCGAGTGATAGACATTTCTCAATTTGGGGAAATCCGAATTGGTTAAGGGGGATTTGGCTGCGTTTTATTTTGCATAGCCCCACAAATTTGAAAGCGTTCATTCAGTAAATTTTAAATGTGTCATAATATAAATTAGGAAGCCCATAACAGAAGGAAGACCAAGTTTGTCGTTACTGTGTACTATGTTATTTCCTCATTAAGAAACAACAGTGTGCAGAAATATTCTACAGCCGAAATCGGTTTTTGTGTCAGTCGCTGCGTGGGAGGGATTTCGCCCAATGCTGACAGACTGACGTCAAGGCGGCTCTTCCGTCAGGTGTTGGGACTTGCAGAGGTCGTAGGATGGAGGGATGTCACCTGTCAAGTGGAATGACCACCACTAGCAGAGACGACTTAGGTGTTATGGAAGCTTGATACGTCTCTAGTGGGTGACAGATCTTGTGACAGAAATGGACGGGATTGTCCCGCTCCTTCAACAGCATTCTTGGTCCCATTTGATTCTTGATCATCCGCAATATAAGACATCGGGAATATGATTAACTAGAGCCTCATTAAATGAAGGTAATTTCAAAAATAACTAGAGTATATAAAACTCGTAGCATCAGCTGATGGTGACGTTGAGAAAATGGTAGACAAGATTTTGGTGGTCCGCTTTACTGGGGATCTCCAACTATTTTGGTAAAGCAAGGGGAGAGTTTGAAACAACATCCTGTTGGCCGACTTAGAATCCCATACTAAGGAGGTTGGAAGTCTGCTGGAAAAGGTTGGCTCTCGTAAAGAACTAAAACTTTCCTGAGCAACTACTGTCAAGAACTAAACATCAGGCAGATCCACTTGATAGATTTAGAGTATATCAAATTGCTTGCCTGACTTTCGGCAGCCCATATGTAGGGTAATGTTAAAGAGAGCTAAGATCAAAATTTAAAAAAGCAACTTTCCACTGAGACGACACAACTACGGAAACACGCCCTTAAAGAAAAGCACGAAGACATCAAAGTAGAATTCTACATACTCCGTCAACTAAGAAAACAGACTTAATTACTTTTGGTGGAACAGATCTGGACCAAGATGGGCAAGCTGAATGAGTATAATATCGAAGTAAGAGACGATGGTGACGTGCTCAGGCACGTTCCATCTTCCGTTGTGGCTGCCTTTGTCCTAGTAGACCCTCAGTCACTCCCGAGATCCACTGTGAATAGGCACCAACTCTAGGTCAGTATATCCCCTCAATCTCCATATTCTTTTCTAGGCTTGAAATAGTATATATTTGTTTACTTATGTTACTTATTTGATATATTTTTTTTATAGTGTTTTAATGTGTATTTCTCAGCATATATACCTACATAAGTTTACATCTAGATTGCACGAGCCTTTTAGTTTAAGTTTAATTTGTACATTTAGCTCAACCTTTGAATGTTTATTTTAACTTTGAATAGACTTTCAGATTATAAATATGGTAAAATTATGATGAAAATGTACAAAAATCTAAAAAAATATCCTAGGGTCCTAGGTACCAGTCATTACACCACTCTCCTCATCAATCTAGCGTATTGATTAAACATATAAATAAAATCATGGGGCGTATGAAATTTACACCACCAGTCAACCATTCATATAATTCTAAATGCTACTTACGTATTTGTTCAGGTTACGCTACGCCCCACTATATTATTTATTTTCTGACCACTGCACTAAACTGATGAGGAGAGTGGTCTAATGAGTGGTACCTAAGGCATAAGGTTATTTTTTAGCTTTAGTTTATTCTATTCATAATTTTTATCTTTATTTTGTTTTGGAATAAAACCGTTTAATATAAAACAATTTTTTTTCAAGTTTTTAGTTTTAATTTCTCACAGAAAGTCAAGTCTTGAGGAGGGAACTCTAACGTCATATCATTTGTGGCCACTCTTACACCACACAGTCCTCAACACGATACCAAATATTGACATCGGTAGGAGATTCAAGTTTGAATCCCGATTCTAAGTTGACGAAGTTCTTCGTTTTGAACAGATGCGTTAATCTATATTTAAATGTAAGTATAGACTGTCTAAACTCTATGATTCACCATGCACTGTGTTCTACTTGCAAAACCCTATTATTTGATACCCTTTTTTAGGGAGTTGTGGAGAAAAATATGTAATTCGCCATTTCGTAGGCGGCCATACTGGATTTGAATTTTTTTCATAGTCTTCTATATTCTACTAGTCAAGCCCATTCATTTGAACTACTGTGTTCGTTTTTCTATTTATTAATTCATTACTTAATCATGTGGTTCTGTTATGTCACAAGGTTGCCCCGAAAGTATATGTCTGTAAGAGTGGTGTGTCATTTTATGTCCTTCCGTTGGTGATGTACCCTCACCAGCAAGCCCGAATCCCTAGTATGCATTTTAATGGTTTTTTCCCCTAAATTTTTATCTACATCAATCTGTTCCCTGGCCCAATGATCGTGGTTTGAAACTACACCGGAATTGAAGTTCTACTCAATAGAAAAAAAATCACGCAAGAGACATAACAGCTTGGAAATTAATCCCACAACAATCATCGATACAAGATTACATAATTACCAAATTAGCTGATAATCGTGAATAATAGTTATCGATTACCCCGTGAATTGATAGTGGCTCTCGCTGATTAGTAGTCATTGACTGTAGTTCAGCATTTCCCCATCACAACTGCATCCAAACGTATCAATCCGTGAATTTCTTTTTCCCTAACTTGGATTTCTATTGTTGCCTATAGCACAATTATTTGTACTCTACTGACAAAAATAAAACTGTGGCATTCCGGTTTAAAATGCCGTGGCCCAAGCAAGTATTGCTACTTACAATGGGTGGTTCCAAATAAAAATTTCATTGAGAACAATTTAAAACTATTTTATGGTTTCATAGATAACATGAAACGTTTAAATAAATTAATACTAAAGGAATACAATAATTTTATTTGCGGAGTATTTCTGTCATTTGTAAATATAATTTTAATGTATTAAAGTTCATAAATTTTAACTTCGTAGTTTTCTGAACAACATTGAAACTTCAAATTTAGATCTTAAATAATCAAGTTTTTTTCCAAGTTGTTGCAGGGACTCAGGTTAGCCATGTGAGTTAAAGCGTCGACCTTTATTTCACTTATAGGTAAACCTAGAATGGCGAGTTCGATTCCCGTCCGGGAAAATAGGAGTATATTTAGTTACGGAATTCACTAAATAAAATCCTTAGTCTCACCCTGGCTAGAAAAGTGTGGTAACCTGTAGATAACCCATCCCAATTAGCCTTACTTGCAAAAAGTGGACGTTAATAAATAATTAAATTTTATTTTTGTTGCAGCATATGAGCAATATATGCAGGGTTTTTATTAAGAATGACTCTTATTTTGAAATCGGAAGTAATTTTTTTTATTTCAGACCAACATCCAATATCACACCCCCCTTCTCCCGGGTGGTTTTATATAAGCTCTTGGTAAAAGGTTATAATTTGCTAACAAAATGCGTAAAACTAGTAGATGTAATTATTATTACAAGTGAATATCATATGGCGAAGAGCCTTCTAAATTTTTTGTTGTTAAAAAAATAAGCCCTGGAAATTATTAAATGTGTTATGTTATTTTCGGCGATATTCAGATCTGTATCTGAGTTACAGAATGGATTTATTTTCATCTAAATACTGTAATTGTTCCATATTCAGTTAGTTTCTTGCAAATCAATTAGGATATATACCAATCTGGAAGTGTTATAACTGTCGAAAAATTTCATTACACTCGAAACACTTTATATAATGGTTGATTCTCTTTCAATTACCTTCAGAAGAAGCACAGTTCACATTTGGTTCATCGTCAGGAGCTAATATTGTATAAAAGATGCCATTACTAGCCAGGAAATTATTTCGAAGGCCGGACTTGTTTGTACTGTCTGAATGGGAATTCGATAAACGCGGGCTGGTCCCTGCATGTCCTAAACCAACCCTGTTCTTTATGCAACAGCTTGTTGTCCTTGCTGCATAATACAAGGATATTCGGACGGATAAATCTACAGGATAAGCAAGTTCTATGACGTTTCTTCAACTGTATTAAGAAAAAATGTCGAGGAAATTCAGAGAAATGTGACACCACTTAATGCAAAACTTCTGTCACAAAAATTTATTATTTAGACAAGGAATCAAATATTGCAGTTGGCTCATGATTATTGGCAATAGATAAAAGAGTGGAAATATTTTCTCAGTAACTGATATTATTGGGTTGTAACATATGAAATGACCGTTTGTAGAATCAGGAAAAAAATGAAAAATTGAGATCGAATCTGAAATATTATTCATTCAAAGTATTTACCATCATTATCAATACCCTTCTGCCAGCGACTTACCAAGTTTTCTATCCCACTTTTGAAAAAGTTTGTGTCACGTGTTGAAAGAAATTCAGAAAATGCATTTTTAATGTCTAAATCATCTGTAAAAAATTTTCCTCGCAAAAAGTTGTCCAAACTCCGAAAAAAGTGGTAGTCTGTAGGAGATAGATCAGGGGAATATGGGGGGTGTGGTAGGACTTCATAGCCCAACTCCTTTAATTTGTTCACTGTCTGTATTGAAACATGTGGTCGGTGGTTCTTTGACGAGCAAGCAAAGAAACACACGTCTCTTGGCGTTTTAACTGCTGACGTTCGTTGAGCTCGTGCGGGACCCAGGAATCGAGCTTTTTCACCTTTCCAATCGTTTTTAAATGCCTGGAGACCGTCATATGTCTTGTGCCTAGCTCTTACTCAAGTTCTCTGACTTTTTTATGAGGGTCTTCTTCAACAGCTTTTTTAAGATCTTCGTCCTCCACTGATGAGTGAGGTCGTCCACGGGGCTGATTTTCTAAAGTCGTATCTCCTGAAGAAAATTTTGAAAACCAACGACGAATAGTTCTTTCATTAGCACTTCCTTCGCTAAATGCATGATTAATATTCCTTGCTGACTGGGCCGCGCTGACCAAGTTTATACTCGTAAAAGAAAATTATTCGGAAATCGCGTGTTTCCATGTTCCCAATTGATATTAAACTAAAATATGTAAGCCTACTTGGGACAAAAAAAAACATAGCTTGCGACTAGAGGATTAAAAAATGTTTATTGTAGATGGTAAATATTTTGCTTGGAATCAACACACAACGTTTTAATCCTTTATAAAGATTAGGGTTTAAAAAATCGGGCACTTCATGTGTTACAACCCAATATTTCTACTTCACTCTATACGTTTCACAACACTCACGGTGCCTCCTCAGTAGGAGTAATCCATTAAAATTTATTTGAATATTTTTATTTATTTATTTATTTAAAGAGCTCCGCAACTAGGCGATGTCGCTTTATTTGAATATAAAACAGTTTTACATAGCAGCACATTGGTATAGTTTCTGACCACATGAAACACAAGCAAAAGAAGCAATGAACCAGTTTTTTGAAAAAAAGTGTTAATTCTATGACTTTGCCCCAATACACAATAGTCAAGATCGAATTTGTAGTCGCTACCAACGAAAAAAATATATTATTTGGATTAGACAAAAAACGTACAGTGAAGGGTACAAAGGTATTAACCGATTTATGATATCGAATAAAATTTTTCTAAACTCTATTAAAAACTATATATTTTTTCATTTAAGTATAAATTTTAAAAAAAATATTGACCATGCACTACCGAGATTTATACAGTTATAGTTGTTTTATAGCAATTTTGTTATTTAATTCATTGCTTTTTCCAAAAACCAGCTTACAAAAACATTCCCCTCGTAGAAAACCCTCAAAACGATTAATAAATTTAAGGAACAATCTTTCAAAGAATAAAAAAGTGGAAAATATTAAACTAGTTGTTTTTCAATGCAATAATAATATTGATATTATATTTAATACTATTTATTTGAGATGCTGCTAAAATGGCGATTTATCTTTTAACATTTTTGAATATAATTAAATGAATATTAAAATGTTTACAAAGCTAAATTTTACGAATACACAAAATAAATAGAGCCATGCCGCTACAATGGCCATACATCGTTTAGCATGTTAGAATTTAATTTTACAAAATTAAATAAATATTAAAATTTTTACAAAGCTAAATTTTACAAATGTACAAAATTAATAGAATGGACAATACTAAATATAAATTGTTAGTATATTTACAACATGAGGGGAAAAAAACAATATAAAAATAAAACAAAAAAACTAAAAGAAAACTATAAATAGTTAAACAATTGCTATATATATAACTTTCATAATGGTAAATAACAGCTTTTATATTTCATCAAATAATCCATTATAAAAACATCTATAAATTGGCTACTGTCGGCTAGTAGTTTTCATACATTTGTGGGCCATGGGTAGGTAATAATATCGATATTAATTAATAATATATATTAATAATAATAACAATATCGATAGATATCGGTATAAATATCTTTCATTCCGATCTTCCCACAATCATTACAAACTGCCCAAAAGTAATTACAATTACATTAAATTATACGTGTTGTTAATCATCACAACTCTTTTACTTACTCTACGATATTTAAAGAAACAAATTTAATTTTAAAAAGTAAATAAATAGTTTCCCCCATAGTACTATAGATTTCTTTGCTTTTTTCCAACGTGGAGATACTGGAATAAAATAAAATGAAACCTTCTTGAGCTCACTTATTAATTACTCGAAATTAAGAAATAAAGTGCCTCTGTCAGAAGAAAACCTCAAAAGTTTATAAATGGAAAAAGTCCAGGGAAATAAGCCATGGCATAAATTGGGAGTTTTAATTTTTCCTTTCACCGGCCGTACAAGTGCAGCTGACAGCCGTTTAGTAAGAACCACAACATATTTCATACATAAATCCCGAGGAATATCGCAGCTGGTGATCACTAGTTTAATCACTACTCAATAATATTAAATAATTGAATACAATGGCTTAATTGGATAAAACGTTTTCTTGAAATATTATTTCAGACAATAATTTACATCTATTATCCCCTAGAAAACATGGAAAAAGTGGAAAGTCCTTAACTATAGAGTTCTTGTTAAGATTTTTCATCTTATTTTCTGCCACTATTTAGTCATTTAAAAACAAGAGAGTTCTCCAAATTTACATAAAGCTTATTTGATGATCACAGTTTGTCACGGAGCTAACAGAACTAAACATTTTATAGATAAATAAAAACTTAATCACTGATTACGCAGTACAAAAGTACCTTCATTCAATCATTCATTCCTAAGATTTAACGAAAAATAGTATATACTACCAATACATAGTAACAAAGAATCTACCTAGCCATTAAAATACCCAAGTTCTTAAGTTATCATTCTTATCAAAAGATTATCCAATTGGTAAGATGTAACATAAAAATGTGACGTCATAAAATGCCTGTGAAACCAATTTGCTTTAATGCAATTTTCAATAAAATCTAAACAAAGAACTGTCTTGGTTGAAAAAGGCGGGTTTGGAAAGACAATAGTTTGCATAATAATACTTTTTCAAAGAGACGCATGATCAAGTGACTTAATAAAAGCTTACATTCGTTTCCTGGTATATACAAAGCCTTATAGAAGTAGAACATGGCATTTATTAAATTAAAACTTTTATCTTCCTTTTTCACTCTAAGATTTCATAATAGATAAAAGCCAAATGATACAACATTGTTCTTTGCGTTCCAGGTCCCAGTTTCATAGAATATTTAAAATTGGGATATGCTTTGTCTGAGTTGTGTAGGATGTGAGTAATTACCTATCATTTAATAATATTACAACTTGATGTTAATCCATGGATATCTAATGCATTCTTTCTATTAAGGGATAAAATGTTTCCAATAAGATCATGTTTGAGCAGCCTCTTTTATCAGGTACTTAAGTACAATCAGCTACTGAAGTGAAAAGAATTTATTCGAATGCCTGTCTTTTGATCTCACCAGGTAGATGAGGAAAATGGGTTAGTGCAAAGTTATATATATTTTCCTATTATTATATTCTGGCAACAGGCTTAAAATTTACTAACCTAGTGAAGTAAATACGCGTATAACCTACAATCCAACATTTTGGGCTGAATTCTTATTAATATGTTTATTAATAAAATAATTCCACTTCTTTGTTTCGTGTGAAGTTTCACCAAAAACTAAAGATAAAGTTTGTATAATGACTAAAATCTGGCTACTGTATAGTCTGGACTACAGTTTCAGATAATATATGACATGCAAATGAGTATAATCACTGTTATTACTCATCCCAACAAAAAGCATCATATTACCAACCTTCTTCATAATCTGATTTTCTGCACTTGTTGCACACATTATTTTATAATTGGAATATTAATGGAGGCATTTAGTATCAAATACTAATACTACGGGTTCTTATATTTTTTAAACCTTTTGCTCGGACAAATTAATGCTATCAATATAATATAATAATTAATTTAAACAATTATATCATTGAACGTACCAAGGTCAACTGGCGTTTCCAGTCTTGTTTAAATAGCGTGTCTCGCTAAGGGAGTGCGGCAGAATCCAATGCCGATGAGATGGTTTGAATACTCTGTCTCACAAGGAAATCTGCTTTTTTTACTAATTCCCTGCTTGGGGGGGGGGGGGTTATTGTGTTGAGAAAATTCTTTAAAACAATACTGGCAGTATAATTTAGATCATATACAAACATAGAGAGTTCGGGTAAGTTCCCACTGTATACTTCTTATTTTAGCATTGCTCTTATTTAATCATTTCTTTTATCTATTTTAATACGTTAACGTTCGATATGCCAAAGTAGACTGAAAATTTGGGAATTGCAAAAATAATGGTTAAAGGGCTTCTAACGAAACAGTTGATGACGTGGCCAATTATTTTAAACTGGCTCAACTTAAATAGAAGAATAAATTAAAGCTATTTTTACAGAAGTCTGCAATAAAGGTTGTACTAGGAGATAAAGAAAAGTCCATCACGTATGGGCTAAGTAAACCTGGCAGATTACTCAAATGCTGTTATGACACACGACTAATCTCATCTCACCATATATTGTCATATCTAAGTAAATAAAGTCCATCTCGTAAGGGCTAAGTAAACCAAGTAGATTACTCAAGTGCTGGTATGACACACGACTAATCTCAACCAACCATATATTGTCATATCTAAGTAAATAAAGTCCATCTCGTAAGGGCTAAGTAAACCAAGTAGATTACTCAAGTGCTGGTATGACACACGACTAATCTCATCTCACCATATATTGTCATATCTAAGTAAATAAAGTCCATCTCGTAAGGGCTAAGTAAACCAAGTAGATTACTCAAGTGCTGGTATGACACACGACTAATCTCATCTCACCATATATTGTCATATCTAAGTAAATAAAGTCCATCACGTATGGGCTAAGTAAACCTGGCAGATTACTCAAGTGCTGGTATGACACACGACTAATCTCATCTCACCATATATTGTCATATCTAAGTAAATAAAGTACATCACGTAAGGGCTAAGTAAGCCAAGCAGATTACTCAAGTGCTGCTATGACACACGACTAATCTCATCTCACCATATATTGTCATATCTAAGTAAATAAAGTCCATCTCGTAAGGGCTAAGTAAACCAAGCAGATTACTCAAGTGCTGGTATGACACACGACTAATCTCATCTCACCATATATTGTCATATCTAAGTAAATAAAGTCCATCTCGTAAGGGCTAAGTAAACCAAGCAGATTACTCAAGTGCTGGTATGACACACGACTAATCTCATCTCACCATATATTGTCATATCTAAGTAAATAAAGTCCATCACGTAAGGGCTAAGTAAACCAGGCAGATTACTCAAGTGCTGGTATGACACACGACTAATCTCATCTCACCATATATTGTCATATCTAAGTAAATAAAGTCCATCTCGTAAGGGCTAAGTAAACCAAGTAGATTACTTCACACATGTTGATACAACACATTATTGATCTAACCTCACTCCATATTCTCTATTTATATGTAAAAAATCCGATTAATTTTATATATATATATATATATATATATATATATATATATATATATATATATATATATATATAGTTTTGAACGGAACTCATTTTGGTACTTATTGGTCATCGGGAGGTCATCGATTTAAAAAAGAGTAAGAAATGATATTAAAAGGATAAAACATATTATTATTTAAAATAGCTCTTCTAGATTTTATTTGCATGACAAAATGTAATTATAAATTAGAGTTAGGCAAAAACTGGACGATGTCGTGGAGTAGAACGGTCGTCCACAGTCGTCTTCAGGCACGTAAACTCTGCAACGTTGCTACTCAAGTGGTATAATAATAAACGATCACCAAATGGTGATATTAAATGAACACTTATTTCCTGTAAAAAAAGAAACAGAATTACTAAGACAGCCGAGTCAAGTTTGAACCACCATACACACCGCTACTATATTATAGCGATAAGCGGTTTTGAACCATTAAATATTTTATTTGTAAATAATGAATGGCGTACCGTTTAGCATTTATAAATTCTATATGTGTTATGTTAATTAATAAAGTGATTTTCTTTTAATTAGGAGTTATTAATCGTCTTTAAATAGGTAACCCCCCGATAACCGGATAAGTACCCACATTTGTGTCAACTCCTGGGTGGGATCGATGGACATTCCCAAATAATTGTCAAAATTGAGTCATGGGTACAACCTCAATAGCTGATTTCCCTTAAGGGAAATCTGCTAAATCATCTTTCGTCACCTGGAGTCCTTCCAGAGCAAGAGTGATATGGCAGAGTTTTGTAGCACTCCGTACAAAATCTATCCATGATCTAATACATCTTTTCTTTCTACCCAAGACACCCTTTTCCCTGATCCTTCCTCTGAATTCAAAATAATGCAGAACGACAAATTTTGTGATCTCCCTTCAGTAGGTCCTCTCTTCTCGACGCTCCGTCCCCCTCCCTACTTCTTTAATGGGACAGGAAGTTCCTTGAGAGTCGACGTCACCCTCCCTTGCAAACAATACGACATCCTCTGCTCCAGGCGCACAAACTCTCCCCCGAACCCTATTCACCTCCTTTTTTGTCCATTCATATAGTTTAATTGGAGTTTCTTTTCCTATTTCTTCCTCAAATATTCCTTCAATCCTTATTCATCCAATCCATCTAACAACTATGCCACTGGATTATGTACCGCATATGTAGGCAACCATCTATGCGGTACATAATGAGGCAATTTGACAAACCACATTAAACAAAAATATTCCACTACTTACTCCAAATGAGGAAGATGAGGAGAGTATTGTGCGTTTGGCAGTACTTATAAATGGGAACAGTTCTTTCCAATGATGATAGTTAATAAATAAAAACATCGTACAAGGCTGACTGACGATAATTTGGAAAATTCTTAATTCTTCTGCTGGATTAATTTTCCAAATTCAAGCTCAAGTGTCTCATTGATTTCCACACTAAAGTTTGGCCCCCAACATGTCAAATGTTGTCCATACCTGATCTACCGGATAAGTTGATCTCAGAAGTCGGAGCACGATTTGTTTAAATGGAGAAAAATGTAAATTCAAGTACTTTTTGTTTTGTTATTTATCACTTACAGAAATTTATATTACCATTCAAATTGTGAACGTTATTTTGTAGAATATTATTTACATCATTTACTTTACAAGCTTAAGTTAACACTAATTCACCCTACCTACCTTAATTTAAAATAAACTTCTATCACCAACTATGTTGTTAGAAAACTCTATTCCACATTATGTTTACATTTGACTATCGGTCATTAAACTAATTGAAAAAAAAAAGTTTGTCGCGCAGGGGCGGCTCAAACTAACCAGATTTCCCACGTGCTGGTCTAACATACTGGTGATCTTATCTCATCACATATTCTTTATTTCGATGTAAAAAAACGATGGTAATAGCCCGTTTCGCAGGGGCTGAACTAAGCAGATTTCTCACGTATTTGCATTTATCTTCAAAAGTAAAAGTTCAATGGGAATAATATTTGGCATTTAAGCTTCAAATAAAGTGACTATTTGATAACTAATATGATCTTTAGTGCGTACAGAGATATATCAAATATGATATAGAAAAATAAATATTTTCAAGTCACGTCCACAAAATCTTAATTGATGTCATCATATTATATATTAGCATGTATTAACGAACTTGATCTTTAGTTTTATATAAATCGTCTAAATATCGAATTTGGTAACGATCATGCAAAAATTGGCCCAGCTAGAGGGTTATCAAACATATATATATATATATATATATATATATATATATATATATATATATATACATATATTTGAACGGCCCTCATTCTCCTGAGAAGGATCGATGAACATTTAAGGAAATGTTTCTAAAATTTCTCCATGAGTACGACCTTAATAGCTGATTTCCTTTAGGGGGAATCTGCTAAAAAAAACTGAACTTAAAAAGTGACGTCCGTCAAAAATGATTTCAATGACGTAACACAATTAAATCTATGTTAATTTATTCCTAGCCAAAGTGAATATTTACACTTTCACGAAACTAAAGGGTAAGTTCATCAGTTTCAGAAATAAGTTCAATCCAATTATTAACTGGCCAATCATTTTGATCAAGTTCTCTCCAACAGTCCTTATTCAAAACATTTTGTTTTAACTTACTACTTTTATTTGCAACCTTCATAAACCCATGCTCATTTCAAAGAGGGACTAAAATTTAAAATACCTAATTCTTCCGTTGTAGAATATCTGAATGTAGTAATTATCTCATAGAACAAATAAAAATGTTCATAATTGGGTTCTGGTTCGTGAATTATTTTGTAGTTTGAATAAAACGAGCAAACTTAGATTCATTTTATAAGTTTGATCTTATTACTCAGACTGCAATTTAACATGTGTTACATTGTACATTTTCCTAACTAAGAAGTCAGATTTTCCTTCCCGAACATATGGCTTATATCAAATATCAAACAGCTGATTTCAGTATTTGATGACATCAAATCCGTACATCTTAAAAACTAACAAAAGTTGTAAAAGAATTTTTAAGTATATCAAAAAACAAATAAATGCTCTATACCAGGTGTAAGCAACTTTTTTAACCAGCAGCCAATTTAAATTTAAAAATTATTTGGAGGGCTGCACCAAAAATAATATTTACGTATCTATATATATATATATATATATATATATATATATATATATATATATTTCATAACAATATATTCAGTGGAGAAAGTCGATAAAATAAATTTTAGAAATACTAGGCTGGCCGCATAAAAATGTTTAAAGGGCCGCATGTAGCTTATCCCTTCTCTAGAACATGGAGAGAGTGCATAGGAAAAGACATATTTAAGTTTTGTATTTCATCACCCATCATACCCCTATTTTCGGCAATACGTTAAGGCCAATTAATTGTATATATTTACACTAACAGTCCAAAGTCCATGATTAATCCGTTAAATGGCAAGTTTTACTTTTAAGTATTAGGGAATCCTCTGATTAAGCTGGTTTTCTGCAACGGTGTCGTTTTTTAAAATTTATTTTTCGTCGTGGGGATCACATTTTCTTTAATAAATAAATAATTTGAAAAAAAAAATTATTGTTAAACAACACTGAACACATTCCTTTGAAATTTGTCTTTCTCATTAATATGGAAACAATAGGTCCCTTGACGTATTGTAAATAATAACTTGGATACCTAATAAAATAAAAGCCTTTGTATATATGCCAGAATAATTCCATGAAAGGTATTTTTCTAAACAATGGCTCCAGGGTGGACTCATAAAAACGAATTTTAATTAAATTTTCATGTGCATCAGTAAATCAGAGCTAAACAGGATAACTGAGAGGGCAACACTTTATTCAATGCCAATATATAATTGTTAATTAATTAATAATTTTTGTTATGAAATTCGATGGTTACAATAGAGGAAAAATAATTAAATAAAAAGAAAGATAATTTTCAATCAAAATATGAGTAAAATCATTGATGCACCAATTAGACTGCTATGCAGGTTCATACAGACTCTGAAAGGGGGAGGGAGGTGGAGGTTCCTGAATATAATTAAAAATAATATATAATAATATAAAAGGCCTCATAATGGCTTATGACAATTTTAGCAATATACCCAATTGTCCAATTTTAAAAGTAGGTACCCAGAATTTATGTAAAATATTATCATTCTCGCCTTATATATATATATATATATATATATATATATAACTCAAGAAATATTACGTATATATTTTTTTTTAATACGAGCGTAGCTTTGAATGGACCACATTTTGTCATCCCACAACATGACCATCAAATGAACATTTGAGGAAGGTTTTTTTTTTGAAAATAGCGTCATGAGTACGAACTCAATAGCTGATTCCCATAAGAGAATCCATTCCCATTTGACCGCTAGTATTTCAACTACTGATAGATTTAATCTGAAATTTAAGACAAAATTTTTCGAGTACTCTCAAGAGGATAATAACAGTGAATTTTCAAACAGTTGCCACTTGGACAAGATAAAATCATTATGTTGCTAGGAATAAAAAAAGAATTAAAGTTTATGATTATGCTGGAACCTATATAGATAATTTTAAACAAGTAAAACTATTTTATGAAAGAAAAATGAAAAATAGATATAAGAAACACGAACTTCAGAACAGATCTTATGGATATTAAGAAAGCTGACTCCCAGATTTGTATCATTGCCATTTGTGATAGTTGGAAATTATAACGTGTTAACAGAATTAATATATAATATCAATTATTTATCTTTCTTTCGAGAAAACAAAATTTTTGTGTTACTTGACGGCATAAATTTCACCTGCACTATGTGCAACGTCCCAATAACATTTAGTAGTATAATTTGTGTTTAATTCAGGTTTAGGAAATGAATGGATGAATTTCTTTTTAAAATAATAAGAATTAAAAAAATATCAGGGCAAACATTTGGAATTAAATTTAAAAAAAAATATTATTGTAAAAACCAGCCAACACTCTTTAATATTCCTGGAAATTTTTGGGGTACTGATGAAAATTGTTTCAAGTATGCGATAAATATTGATATGTAAATCACAATTTCGATTCAGTGTAGGCTATTCATTAAGCAATTTGGCTCGATCGTTCAACTTAGTTATCATTGTATTAATTAATGGGATTACACTCCATAGATAAGACTGGAAAGAAATAGAAATAGTTTTAATACCCATTATACGTTTTCCTTTTTTTAAAGTGTTATCACAATATTCCTTGTATTGAATCCATATTCGTTGTAAAACTGGGATCTAAATTTAAAATTAAAAAAAAATTACAAATCATGATGTAGGCTTACCTTTATAATCTTGAAAAACTGCACTAAATTTTCTTCTAAAGCCTAGAACAGAAAGAATAAAATATAAAATCAAGGTTATTTGGGAAAGCAGTAAACTTATTTGGGTGATGAATCAAAAATGGAATCTTCTCCACATATTCAAACTTAGAAATAAATATATGTCGTAGTAAGTAATTATAATTTAAAATTCTTAAAAATGAAAGTCATTTACAGTTCATTTCCTTGAGATGTGTAGTTTATTAGTAGATACTTCTGTTTTAAGTGAATTGCAACAGTTTGACAATTTCTAATTATGAATCCTTTTTAATCCTTCTTAAATTAAATCTTTTTAACGCCAGCTAAAATATTTAACTGCATGTGTGTATGTTGTGTGTGTGTGTGTGTGTGTGTGTGTGTGTGTGTGTGTGTATGTGTGTGCATGTTTGCATATGTGATAGAGAAAGTGGGAGCATATGATTGTAAATATTTTAGATATTAAAACATCTAATCTGTTCATTTTATTAATGTACATATTAATTTTTATTTATTTGATTTTAGTTTTAATTTTAACCACTGAAAGTATTGTTTCCGTAATTTTATTAGTCTTCTTTTTTATGTCTATTTTTTTTATTTGTTGATTCGTGGTTTTTTTTTTGTCTCTTTGGTTGCGTTCTGTTATTTATTTGGGTTTTGCTATTTGGTTGCGTTCTGTTATTTAGTTGCGATTTGCTATTTGGTTGCATTCTGTTATTTACTTGCGTTTTGTTATTTGGTTGCATTCTGTTATTTAGTTGTGTTTTGCTATTTGAATGCGCTCTGTTATTTAGTTGCGTTTTGCTAATTGGTTGTGTTCTGTTATTTAGTTGTGTTTTAGCAGATTTCCCTTAAGGGAAATCAGCTATTGAGGTCGTACTCATGACGCGAGTTTCGAAAAATTTCTTCAAATGTCCATCGATCCTACCCAGGAGATGACGAAAATGAGGTCCGTTCAAAATTATATATATATATATATCTATATATATATATATCTATATATCTATATATATATAGATATATATATATTTGTCTGTTAACGCTCTAGAGGTCGCAATTTTTGTTTGATCGTTACCAAACTCGGAATTTAATCGTTTTATGTAAAAAGGAAGATCAAGTTCGTTAATGGCTAAAATCGAACCAGTGGGAGGGGGGGTTTAGAGGGGGGGATTTTCGAAAATTTGAAATATCTCCGTTACCATACGTCGGATCAAAAAAGTGTATAGAACCAATCTTATTGCAAATTAAATTTACTATAAATATTGTTCTATACATTTATTCTGTATCTTTAATATTAACCGAGATATTTGGATTTGAATTGTGAGTGTGGTTGGCTATGTTTGGGAGTTTCCGCCGAGCGCACTAGCGCTAGTGTGGCCGTTTCACTAACTATTCGTCCTCTTGAGAATAGGTTATTACTAGGCAGATTTCTCTATTGTAAAACTTCACGTGGGAAATCTGCTTAGTTTACGCAGCCCCTGCGTGACGGACTTTTGCTATTTAGATGCGTTCTGTTATTTAGTTGTTTTTTGCTATTTGAATGCGCTCTGTTATTTAGTTGTGTTTTGCTATTTGAATGCGCTCTGTTATTTAGTTGCGTTTTGCTAATTGGTTGTGTTCTGTTATTTAGTTGCGATTTGCTATTTGGTTGCGTTCTGTTATTTAGTTGCGTTTTAGCAGATTTCCCTTAAGGGAAATCAGCTATTGAGGTTGTACTCATGACGGAATTTTCGACATTTTTCTTCAAATGTCCATCGATCCTACTTAGTAGATGACGAAAATGAGGTCCGTTCAAAACTGTATATATATATCTAGTATATATATATCTATATATATATATATATATATATATATATATATATTTGTCTGTTACCGCTCTAGCGGTCGCAATTTTTGTTTGGTGGTTTTGGAAACTCGAAATTTAGTCGTTTTATGTAAAAAGAAAGATCAAGTTCGTTAACGGCTGAAATCGGACCAGTGGGAGGGGGGGTTTAGAGGGGGAGGATTTTCGAAAATTCGAAATATCTCCGTTACTATACGTCGGATCGAAAAATTCAGAATCAATCTTATTGCAAATTACATTTACTATAAATATTGTTCTATACATATTTTCCGTATAATGAGTATTAACCGAGATATTTGTACTTTTTGTAATGAGTTCCGCTTTCAGTAAACCCCCACTCCTACTAGGGACATATTAATAATAAACTGATATCTCATGAACCACCTCATTATTAGGTTAAATAAAAAATACTGTTTTCAACAAAGCTTTATTTTACGAGGTACAAACAAATACGTTCTGTTGACCCCCCCCCCCTTTTCTTGGACTACAAAAATCTGAGTGATTGAGATAGAAATTATTTTGATTCATTTCAAATTACTCCACTAACTATAATAAATAGTTTCCAATAAAATTAATATTTTATATTCAGATATATTTCTTTAATTGTTTGTTTTTCCGGTCTATCTATCGATACTGCGCTACAAGGTTGGCTAACCTGTTTGTTTACAATCCAGCCGTATTACGATGTAGGGACTATTAACTTATATTGTAAATTCACTGAAAGATTTCTCATTGCCGTTTGTAATTATTCACTAATATTCACGGAAGTGTTACCTGTATGTATATTTATCTATTGTAAACCTTCGCTGGCTAACCTGCTTGTTCCTTAATCATGTGAAAATCTCATAACCGTCTGAATCGTATTTTGCCTCCCCCCCCTTTCTATTTTCTTCCCGGATTCCTAAATTTGGAATGGTTGTGATTAAAATTATTCTGGTTTATTATTAATTACAGTACTAGATATAATAAATAGTTATGAATAAAATTTATAACTTATATTCAAATATATTTTCGTAATTGCTTTTATTTCCGGTAAAAGCTGGCTAACCTGATTGTTTACAACTCGGACTGTTTGCTATCAGGAAGGTTCTTACAATTTGACTTGCCCTTTATTTGTTTACTTAATATTCACAGCAGTATTAAGTCTTACAAATAATAGATATTCTGTGGTACTATATTGTGTTGGTGTAATAAGTGTTCAAAGCGCTGCTATCATTAAAGGTAAGCCTTTTGTGCTCTTGTTGTTTTTTTGAGATTGAATTGTTTTTAATTTAATCTCGGAGCCTAACGTACGAGAGTTACTTTCCCGCCAAAAGCTATTTCGGTCGTTTCCTTGACTGGCTCGGCTCTCGTGACATTTCTCTGTTGCAAAACTTCACGTGGGAAATCTGCTTAGTTTACGCAGCCCCTGCGTGACGGACTTTTGCTATTTGGTTGCGTTCTGTTATTTAGTTGTGTTTTGCTATTTAGATGCGTTCTGTTATTTAGTTGAGTTTTGGTATTTGGTTACGTTCTTAGTTTGTTCTGTTCTAATTGTATTGTTTATTTTTTTATTGTTTAATTTGTTCTTGTTGTTGTTAATTTTTGTATTTTGTTTGTATTCATTGTTTGTTTTTTTGATGAAAAAATATCGCTTTGCAGCGAATGCTCCACAATTAATAAAAAAAATAATTATTAATTATGTACTAACCTTTTGAAACTTTAAAGAGAATTATGTCATTTCTGCTTGAGCGAATATAAAACTACAGAAAAATAAATAAACGGATAATGCAAAGAAAATTTTATTTTCAATGAATGGCTCTCTCTAAACAAGGCCATTAAAAGTACATTACAATTCAATATTATGGTAAAAAAAAGGCTAGCAAAACACGAAGAAATAAAATCGTTCTCGGGTATAATGCAAAAACAATATAATGTATTCTCAAGACTCGAACAAAGAAATAACTTTCTTTCAACCAAAATACCGCGGAATTACGAATGTTATTTATAAAATCCGATATTTCGCCAATCCATTCAAAGTTTATATGAATTTTAGTAAATAACTGATTAATACTCTTGATACATGTTTAAATCGATTAATTATTTCAAGGTAATTGCATTTTCTAGTTAAAGGATTTAATTTACTGGACATTATCGAGGATAAAAAGGTGGGTTTGGTTTAGAGGAGAGTAAGGAGTTTGCCTCAATTTCAAGGGAAATAGCCTCTGATGGAGGTATAAAGGAGGAAATAGAAGCAATCACGGTACATGGGACCGCTTTCATAGGATTAGCCACATCAATCAGACATGGGCCCTATGCTCTTACTTTAGTCCCGTCCAAAAAGGAATGATCAAAGAAAATCCTTCCTCTCCGCCTCTCCTACATGTAAACAAGTGAAACATTTCAATCAACATTATTCTCGTGAAAATTCCAATTGGATGTGTGTAGGTTGTTTGGTGATACAATGCTCAAAAGTAAAGATTTCTTGGAAAGAAATGGGGGTTAACTGAAGGCTGAAAACACAAAAAAACTTCAAGTAGCCTCGCTTACTATACAAATCAGAGAAACAATATATAGAACAACAATTGTTAGAAATTAAATATTTAACTAATTAACTATAATGTTCGATTTTAGCAGATTTCCCCTAAGAGAAATCAGCTATTAAGGACCGCACTCACGGCGCGATTTTCGAAAAGTTTCGCAATTTTTGTGTGATCGTTACGTAACTCGATATTTAAATGTTTTATTTAAAAATAAGAATCAAGTTCGTTAAGGGCTAAAACCGGACGGGGGGAGGGGGTTTAGAGGTGGAGAATTTCGAAAATCCGAAATATCTTTGTTTTTATTGTATTGAATTGAAACATTGTACAGAATCAATCATATTGCAAATATAACGTTCTATAAATGTTGTAATATTTATGTTTTCTCTGAATTGAATGTTAACCAAAATATTTCCATATTTTAGTTTTTGCCCATCATTACATTATTAAAAGTACAACTTCGAAGTGTTGTTGGGCATTTTTATAGTAAGGGTTCTATATTTTATAAACACTTTTTAAATGGATTCAATTCAGTAGATATATTCACAGTACCTAAATAGTGGTAGAATTCTCGCCTGCCAGTATCTAAATATTTACATATTTTAGTTTTTGCCTATCAGTAAACTCCCACTCTCATTGAGGTCATATTACCAAAAAGCTGTTATATTATGAAGCACTTTATTTAATGCCTAAATACTAAATATCGTTTTTCTTGAAATTTACGTTGTGAGGTAAAATGCAAAAACGTGGCGCACGTGGGAAATCAGCAAAGTTAACGCAGTCCCTCCTCCTTCGCCCGATTATGCTCATTAACAAATTAGATCTTTTTCATTATAAGAATCGTTTAAATATTGACTATTGTATCGAATAAGAAAGTATTTAGGTCTGTAGAAAATATAATCTCTATTAATGATGTCAAATCGATCATTACCATAATATCTCACATATTAAATGTACTTTGAATACATATTATGGTTTTAAAGCCAAGAATAAGACTTTATACGATATATAAGGTTATTGTTAATATGAAATGAGTAACAGTGGGGGGACAGAAAAAAAAATGCAGAGCTAGAAAATTGAGGAAAATGTATAAAACAACAATTTTCAAAATTCAGTTTTCAAGAAGACTGGTTATACATTATTTTTCGATTCGATACATAAATTACAGAAATTTTCGATTTCACTCCACAATAAGATACCCCCTCCCCTCCCTCTGTTCCGATTTCATCTGCAAGGAAGAACCTCATTTTCATTTTCTCCTAGGCAGAATACATGGACTTCTTTTTTCCAATCCCGGTATGAGTACAACCTCAATGATAGATTTTCTTTAAGGAAAATCTCGATAAAAAAATAATAACTAAAAAATATCAATTTGAAGTTGTTCACGATTTCTGAAGTTAGTTGACATTTAGTAATACAAATGCAATTTGTTTGTAATGAAAAATTAAACAAAAAAAATGGAGACGACATTAAATCACAATCATTTACAGACTTAATTAACTGTACATCATTAATGAATTGTTTCATGCCTTTTGAGAAATATCTCATGAATTAATTCTTTCTTTTTTTCTCTTTTTGCAGTGAGCTTTGTTGATGTTTAAAATTAAAAAAAAAAAAATGTCCTTTGAATTGGGTTTTCTTCCCAGCAGCAGTACTTGGCCTTTATTGATACAGTGAAGGAGAGCAAAGTGAAGTGCCTCTTCAGCCCTGGGTCTGATTAAATAATCATTTCTTGCTTTCCATTTGTCAAAATTGCCCGCGAGAATGATAAACCTTCCCTTTGCCGTATTCCACCTGATATCCACCAGAGTTGGGCAGTAGTTAACTAATTTCAGTAGTTAACTACATTTTAACTACTAACTACAAGTAGTTAACTAATTGAGCAATTAATAACTACTAGTTAGTACTTAAAATGTAGTTAACTACTTCTTTTAACTACAATAATTGTAGTTTGTAGTTATTCTTTTAACTACTAACTACTAGTTAAAAAAAGTAGTTAGAATCTTAACTACTAACTACTAGTTGGTAGTTAACTAAAAAAAATAGTCAATTACCAGGATAGTTAACTACTATTGTAATTAACTACTGAATCAGTGAGTTAACTACAAATTCAACTATCAGTTTACTGAACTCTCAGACAAATTCTGAGGTGGTCCTTGTGGAGGGGAGGGGACTTCTTGTCAAGAAAAAGTCCAAGAAATTCTTGGCTCTTTTCTTCAGAGTTAACAGGGGAAAGAAGTCAGAGGACTGATGGTGGGGGGGGGTGATGGGTAGACTATTAGATTTATAGACTATTAGATTAATTTGGACTACCTTTTATTAAAAAAATATAAAAGGACCGCCAGTTTATTTAACTAATACATGCAAAGAAAAGAACAGGTTCATTTGTTTATAATATCTTATCATACAGAATTAGGCAACATTTTCAATATAAAGTAACTGTCGGACCTTTAAAAACACAACCCGAGATTCACAGAGAGGATATCCCCCCCTAACACCACCACGCCCACTCGTATAATAACAGTAATAATAAGGTGGGGGAAGTTTTAAGCAGGATTAATTACAGGAGAGATATCGGTATGATTTGCAAATACATAGGCAAAATGCCCATATCAACTAAGAGTGTACCTTACGAAAAAATCCCGTTGAAGAGAACAATTCATGTACTAATGGTATTTAATGTTTTGTATTTTTAAAGTATACCACTTTTGTACTTTGGACACTTTTGTTTAGTATTGGTATCATGTTTCTGAAAATGAAATAACCAAAAACACTTTAGCGAGCGCTTAAATAACCACACACACAGCAGTAAGATTATACATGCAAAGTGTTGGCTAATAACTGACCAAACCTCATGAATCCCCCCTAAAAACTATACACACACACACACACACACACACAAATAATAATTAATCAGCGTAGTGATTTAATTTAGGCTTGTTTTCACCTCATGTGAACTATGAAATGTACCTGACAAGACACCAATTATTATTTTAGTACTTTACTAATTTATGGTTTAACTGAGCCCATAGGTTTAGCCTCCCCCTGCTATAAAGTCTGTAGTTAAACTGTCTCAGAAGATGTTAAACACTAAAACATACAGCAGTAAAATTGTGTTGCAATATTGTATTGATTAATATCGCTATGCCAAATTAAAAAATAAAAAGTAGTTAGTAGTTAGTAATCGTAACTACCAACTACTTTTTTAATTCACTAATTTTGTAGTTAACTACTTTTGTAGTTAACTACAAAAGTAATTAAACATTTTTAACTACTAACTAGTAGTTAGAAACATGTAGTTAACTACAAAAGTAATTAAACATTTTTAACTACTAACTAGTAGTTAGAAACATGTAGTTAACTACAAAAGTAATTAACTACAACAGTAGTTATTAGTTTTAACTACTTTCTGCCAAAGTTATTGTAGTTAGTAGTTGTAGTTAAAATTACATTTTGCCCAACTCTGATATCCACAATACCGTATTTGACGCTCAATTGTGATGATGAACAAAGTTCGTATAACCCAAAATGAACACCACAATTATATATGAAATAATGAAGATTCAGTTTTTGTTGTCATCTTCTAAAAATGGTAAAAAATAACATGAAATTCATTAAATAGAATAATGGAGTTCGTACGAAAACTTTATACATTTGTGTGTGAGTGTGTGTGTGTGTGTGTGTGTGTGTGTGTGTGTGTGTGTGTGTGTGTGTGTGTGTGTATGTGTGTATGTGTGGCATGTTTGTATGTGCTATAGAGAAAGTGGGAGCATATGATTGTAAATATTTTAGATATTAAAAAATTTAATCTGTTCATTTTATTAATGTACATATTAATTTTTATTTATTTGATTTTAGTTTTAATTTTAACCATTGAAAGTATATAATTGTTTCGGTAATTTTATTAGTTTTTTTTTTAATGTTTTTGAATTTAATGTTTTGTTTTTGTCTATTTTTTAATAGTTGATTCGTGTTTTTTTTTTGTCTCTAGTTGCGTAATGTTATTTGGTTGCATTCTGTTATTAAGTTGTGTTTTGCTATTTGGTTGCGTTCTGTTATTCAGTTGCGTTTTGTTATTTGGTTGCGTTGTTAGTTTGTTCTGTTCTAATTGTATTGTTTAATTTTTTCTTGTTACTGTTTTCATTTTTGTATTTTATTTCTATTCATTGCCTTTTTTGATGAGCAATATCGCATTGCAGGGAACGCTCCAAAATTAAATAAAAAATAATTATGAATTACGTACTAATCTTTTGAAACTTTAAAGGGAATTAAGTCATTTCTGCATGAGCGAATATAAAACTACTGAAAAATAAATAAATGGATAATGCATAAAGAAAACTTTATTTTCAATGAATGGCTCTCTCTACACAAAGCCATTAAAAGTACATTACGATTCAATATTATGGTAAAGGAAAGGCAAGCGAAACACGAAGAAATAAAATCGTTCTCGGATATAATGCAGAAAACATATACATATATGCATTCTCAGAACTCGAACAAAGAAATGTCTTACTTTCAACCAAAATACCACGGAATTACGAGTATTATTTATAAAATTCAATATTTCGCCAATACCATTCAAATTTTATATGAATTTTAGTAAATAACGGATTAATATTCTTGATACATGTTTAAATCGAGTAATTATTTCCAGTAATTATTTTCCAGTAAAAGGATTTCATTTACTGGACATTATCGAGGATAAAAAGGTGGATTTGGTTTAGGGGAGAGTAAATATAGAGAAATTGGTTAAGAAACAAATATTAAAGTATGATTAAAAGTTCTGTACCAGGAAATTGGGCTCTCTGAAATAACTGTTCATTGATTGAAAGATATAATGTCAAAGAAGAAATTTTTTATAGACCTGGAATAGAAGAGTTGAAGAATAGAATTGGTGTCCAGCTACACATAATATGATGACCACACTGAAGTGTTAGAGCAAAAAATGAGTTATTTATGCAAATACAAGTCACTTCCACTTGAAGGATGACTAACTAATCATTCTGCCTTCATGAAAACCTCAGACCATTCCTCACAAAGCGTATCCTTGATACTTACTTACTTCTTCATAGCAGTTGGTCAGATGTGCCCAAATTTATATTTCGGGAATAAACGAAATGCAAAACACAATCGAAGTTCAAATATTGTAACCTTCTTAATAATTATATTGTAGCAGATTTTATGAACTAGAAATTAGAAAATTTTATTTATTTTTGAAACACCTTGATGCAACTTGATGAACTTGAACGTGATAAATAAAAATGTGTTGTTACCCTATGTTGTAGTAATTTTTACAACATGGCGAACAAGTTTACATGGTAATTTAGTACACTAGAAAAGAAATTCCTAGCATCTGACTTTTAATAAATGGGTCGTTACTAATATAAGCGTTTTGGAAAAGGTTCGAAGTGAGGCTCTACGATGCAGTGTATGGTAGACCTTTTGTTCGACTTGGATGGTATTGGGAATGTTGGTGAGAATGAGCGGGAAACGGCCATGTTGTCTCCCCTTATCAGTGCTGACGTCATGTCGTCCCGGTCTAGCCAGCTCCCCTCCTAACTACCCCTGATAACGCCTTCTCCCTATCTCAGATGCATCTCAAACTCCATTAAATTCATCGCAGTGAGCATTGTTCACAGTTGAGCTAATAAGCCTTATTGTACGCACCTGTTCAATTCCTGTCGATTTGGACACGTCGTTGCTGCATTAAGCAGAGCTTGGAATTCAAAGACTTCGTGCGAATTGGGCAGCCACTAATATAAAGGCGTTCTAATTTCCATGAACAGGCGTCATGAAAGATCCATGCACAGCCAAGCAAAGTTTATCTGAAGAAATCAGCATCTTAGATTTAAACTTTGTTTTTAGTGTTACTTATGAAATTCCTTTTGTGCTTCACATTTTATACGAGCGGGAAAATCTGGGACAGGAGGAATATTAAACAGAGAATTCTATTGCAAGATAAACTCATCAGTTTCTAAAGGATAAAATATTATTGCCTCTGCTAGAACTGTAAAGCAATATATGTTGGTCAGAGAGGCCGCAGAAAAATAACTAAAATTATGAAGCATGTATGACAGGCCCAGAGTTATTTTTCTTTAGACAAAATAACTCCTGGGTTTAGTCAATTGACAAAATTTCCCAACTCCTTCAAATCTTCGTTAATCATATTAAATGAGTGACAGAACCAGATCAGTTTGTATTTCACTCTCACTTGAGTAATTCAAATTTAACCATTTCAGCGGTTAAGAAGGATTGAGTTCGTTTATGATCGAATTTGGGCAAATTGGAAGGAGGCTTAGAAGCAGATATAACGGTAAATTGAATATACTTTGCTTAGCCTGGACGAGGAAAATTTATAAAGCTTATGTGGCACGAAATTTAATATACAACTACTTTTAGCAGATTTCCCTTAAGGGAAATCAGCTATTTAGGTCGTACTCATGACGCAAAGTTTCGAAAAATTTCTTCAAATGTCCATCGATCCTACCCAGGAGATGACGAAAATGAGGTCCGTTCAAAATTATATATATATATATATATATATATATATATATATATATATATATATATATATATATATATATATATATATATATATAATAAAGATATATACATTTGTCTGTTAAAACTCTAGCGGTCGCAATTTTTGTTTGATCGTTACCAAACTCGATATTTAATCGTTTTATGTAAAAAGGAAGATCAAGTTCGTTAATGGCTGAAATCGGACCAGTGAGAGGGGGTTTAGAGGGGGGATTTTTGAAAATTCGAAATATCTCCGTTACCTTACGTCGGATCAAAGAATTGTATAAAACCAATCGTATTGCAAATTAAATTTACTATAAATATTGTTCTATACATTTATTCTGTATCTTTAATATTAACCGAGATATTTGCATTTGTATTGTGAGTGTGGTAGGCTATGTTGGGAGTTTTCGCCGAGCGCTAGTGTGGCCGTTTCACTAACTATTCGTCCTCGTGAGAATAGGTTACTACTACTGTTATTATTAGGCAGATTTTTCTATTGTAAAACTTCACGTGGGAAATCTGCTTAGTTTACGCAGCCCCTGCGTGGCGGACTTTTATTGTTCTATTCAAAGTTTATACTGACTGCTAAAGATACAGGCGTTTTTAACTCTTCGCAAATATTATTAAGATCTTATTTTTATCCCTCATAATTTCAGGTGTAACAAATCACATCTGCGGGTTCAACGCCCTGTTATTGAAATGAAAACAAAACATGGTTATTAGTTGTTAAAAGTGTTAAAATAAAGAAAACTGCTCTTTTGGGAAATATTGTAGCTCTAAGAAATATTATTTTCTTCAAGAGAGAAAGATCGAGAGAAAGATCGAGAGAGAGAGAGAGAGAGAGAGAGAGAGAGAGAGAGAGAGAGAGACAGAGAAGAATTGAGGAAAAAAATAGAGTATAAAGAAGTACCCTTAAAGAAGTAAGAGATTCAGTTAAAAGCTCAATTTAGTTTTAAGAAAGCCCATTTTATATAAGAGGATAGATTGTGTGTCTCGTTTTAACTTAAATCTGTATTTATATTTTCAATACAATTATAAGACTCTCCATCTTGGTTTGTTCTTCTTCTTCATCAAAAGAATTCATATTTTCAACGTTTACCTATATAACGGACTTTAGGGAAATTGTATTAAAATATTTATATAATTTAAAAAATAGATAAATAAATGAAATATATGTACAAAGTAAGTAAACAAACACACACGCGTGCAAGCACACTCGCAAACATATTAGGAAAGTATAAAATCTATTTTAAAATGCAAATTTTAATTTATAAGTTGTATATTAATTAAATCTTTGTGTTTAAATTAATGTATTTTTAAATGTTGAAGTATAGTTGGTAATGTATGAGTTGACTGACTACCTTCAGTGAGTAATCCCTGTAGGTCATGGAGTATCTGTAACTGATCTCGTCCCATTGGCTATTGATATCGTTCTGCTTAAATGTAAATAAATGAACCTTTTTCCAATGTGTTCAACCCGCCATGGATTCAAGTGAAACAGATGGGAGTCTTGAAACTTTATTTAACTGTTGAATATTTGTCATAATGTGAGATACATTAGATAAATGAAAAATATTAGTAAAAATCTTGAAAGAAATTTATACGAATAAATCTCCATTTTAGATCACTGCGGCCAGTGTTTGATGAAGTTGCTTGTGATTCAAATTCCTTTCTCCAGCATTTTAGAACCTTGTCTGGAAATCAAATAAAGCAAATAGCTTCGACACAATCGAAAATTGTGAGTTTTTCGCAACGATTCATCTTGAAACCGAAGTTGCAATGAATATTTGACATACAGGTGGCTTCAAGAGATAGGAAATGACGGTTTGTTTTCGAAGTGATATCTTTTTATACAAAATATTTATTTGTTTATTAGTAAAGCTCCGCAACATAGAGGTAGCCCCTAACCATAGGTGATTTACTCAATACATTACAACGTATACATAACAATTACCTTAATTTAAAAGAAGGAAGAATGAGAAAAATGGAAAACATGGAAATAAAGCCTAAACAAAACAAAATAAATTAAGAATATCAATAGAAAATTAAATAAGTTAGCAAACTAAGGACATTCTTACTTGATACAGTTTGCCACAAAAATTTGTTTGAATTTGTTTTAAGTATTCAAAGACGACTGTAATTGTGAACTACACTTATTGCAAGTATTGAATGCAAATTTGGAGATAAGTCCAAATGTTCCCTCTGGTCTGTTCTTTTCAGTCATTAAGAAGGAGTGTGTTAGTATAGTGTATACAATTCTCAGACAGTAAAAAAAATATTAAAAGTCCGTCACGCAGGGGCTGCGTAAACTCAGCAGATTTCCCACGTGAAGTTATACAATAGAGAAATCTGCCTAATAACAACTGTAGTAGTAAGTAACCTCTAAACCTATTCACGAGGGACGAATAGTTACAGAAACGGCCGCCAGAGCTCTCGGCGGAAAGGCCGAACATAGCCGACCACACGCAGAATACAAATGCAAATATCTCGGTTAATATTCAAGATACAGAATAAATGTATAGAACAATATTTATAGTAAATTTAATTTACAATAAGATTGGTTTTTACAATGTTTCGATCCGACGCATAATAACGGAGATATTTGGACTTTTCGAAAATCCTCCCCTCTAAACCCCCCCTCCCACTGGTCCGATTTCAGCCATTAACGAACTTGATCTTCCTTTTTACATAAAACGATCAAACAAAAATTGCGACCGCTAGAGCGGTAACAGACAAATATATATATATATATATATATATATATATATATATATATATATATATATATATATACAGTTTTGAACGGACTTCGTTTTCGTCATCTACTAGGTAGGATCTATGGACATTTGAAAAAAAATGTCGAAAATTCCCTTAAGGTAAATCTGCTAAAAATGATCAAATTGTTAAAGCGTACATACTTTCGAATCACCCTGGACTTACAGCACTATTTCAATAGTCGATAGTCGGCGACCCATAGTTTAAGAAGCCCTGCTTTAGTGGGTTAGGTAATATGATTCTGTTAATATTTTCAAAATGCAGATTATATGTTAATATTGGATACAAGGAGGAATATAATTGTAATTATTTTGATTATAGTGATCATGTCTAATTTTAAGTACATCTAATGCTTAATAAACCATATTTGTCCAAATACAGGAGTATTTATGATTTTCTTTGTTTGGTTGCTAGATTCTTTGTCATTATTTTCTGAGGTTTAAAACATCTAATCACGGTTAATTGAAATATTAAATGAAAAGTAATTAAGATTAGTTTGAATCTTAATGAACGAAGAATAACTCAAAAAGTAAATTATATTACTTAATAAAAATGAAATGATGATTTATGGAGGAAGCCGAATTATGGGTTACTGATCTTTGAGCATTATTTAATTAATAAAAGAGAACAATTAAGCATTGGGAAGGAAACAAAGTAAAATCCCTCTTGTAAAAGTTAGATAATTAAGACATTTTATTTCCCCTTTTCCACTTGAAGGTCTACTAGAGGACTTCATTTTCCATTAGTCCCATCTTCAATTTTTTTTTTATTATTTTTAACCAAAGCTTTTCCACCGGTCTCTTCAAAGTTAACACTTTGATCCCGACAAACTCTTTCTCATCAAAGAGAATTTTTAAAAAACGTCCTGGGTTAGATTAGATTAGCGAAGTAGGATTCCTGGATAAGAATAAATGAACAGGCAATAAAAATAAAGGACCATTCAGTTTAAACCAGAATCCGTCACGCAGAAGCTGCTTAAACTAAACAGATTTCGGGCGTGAATGACAAGTCATTGTCGTGTCATATTAGATTGTTTAACTCCTATTATAAAAAAAAAACCTATATAAACACGACTTTGAGATTTAAGCTGTACCACCAATAATAATATTAAAATTTTTCCAGAACTAATAAACATCATTATGGCTTTAATAAAACTTTTAATAACTAATATATTTATTACTAATTTTACTTTTGAAAATTATTAAATCATCAAAATGACTGTCCCTAATCGTATGTATTCGTATGAATACCCATAATTTCCAAAATTGGAATGCCACGGTAAAACTTAAAAGAATGTTGAGATAGCTTGTACACTTGAGCCTCCCATAAACCCAATAAAAAACAGAGATTGCTGGAATATCAAAGAGGTTTGTTTGCAAGTGTCGCTCGCATATGTAGTGTAGCAATAATTGCAAAATTATAATTTAAATGTGGACTTCCTTATTCTTGTACTCTTGTTCAATAAACGAAATGTTATGCTGCAGTTTATTTAAAATAATTTCAAATGAAAGTTACAAACGATATTTCCGTTCCAATGCATTAGACCAAAAAATGTCACAGAACATTATTTATAAACGTTTTTAAGATGAACAATAAAGGTTTTGCAAAAATCTGTAGTCGGTACGGAGAAATTTGCAGTATGTTATTTTTGTGTCCTTGTTAGCGCTCACTCCCCTTTAATCGATTTTGATCAAACAAGGAACTGCAAAACGGGGAATTAGATCAGCCCAAAATCGGTTGGGGTCAACAATGATTGCTTTCAAGTATGATAACCGAAACTATTCCTGCTTGCAATATTTTCTTTTACTTAGTGCAAGGAAGTAACAATCACTCACACGGAATTATATTTACCAGTGTTGAAATGGTTAGACTTGGTATTAACATAGAGCGCACTAACGATACCGATGTTAGAATACTCGCGCAGTAACTTCTCAACAGATCAAGCTATGATATTCTGACAACACGACACTCATTTACTCAATACGGAACCCTACTATACACGACCCGCTCACAGAAAATATTAGACAAATTATACATTTAAATCAACTCATTCACATAGACTGGATAAAAGCCCATTCAGGAAATATTGGAAACGAACAAGCTGACACGTTTGCAAAGGAAGCAGCTCAAGATACAAAAATAATTCCAGAAAACTCTCTCGTACCACACTCATACATTAAAAAAGACTTACGTACCGAACCAATACATAAGTAGAACAGAGAATGGACGATATGTAAAAAATCTCACAGCTCACATCCATACATACCAAATATAACTCACAACAACTGCAATACAATTAAGAGTCACCATCACAAATGCACACAATTTCTAACGGAACATGGACAGACAGGACATTATTTAACAAGATTTAAAATTCAAGACAATGACAAATGTACTTGCGACGTACAGACACAACAAAAGTTTTTACATATACTTTATGAATGTACAACATTTAGTAAAAATGGATCAAATTTATTAATGAGCATAATTTTAAAAGGAGGTAGTTGGCCAGAACCACCTCATATTATATTTAAAAAATATAATAGAGAACTAATAAAGTTTATCAAAAGTATATATATGGATGTAACAAAAATACATTAGAATGTGAAGTTCATTGGAGGAATGGGAATTATAATTCAATATATTTACCTTATATAGACTCCCAAATTAAACATCGGTTGAGTTTGACTTTTTTTGCTCTTATTTTATTTTTCATTTCATTTATTAATTTTATTTGTAATTATCTTACTTATTTTAGTATTTTATTTTATTATTTTTATTAATATTGATTTTGACTAGATAGTTGATTAACGTGTGTATATTATAAAATAAAAATGTATTTAAACATAACCATACATGTAATATGCCATGTGGCAATAGAACATGTATTTAAATAAATAACTCCTCATAGGGTTACTATGATAAAAAAAAAGCTACGATATTGTAAATACAAAATCATCCTAATTGTAAGATAAGCACAAGAAAGTGTTACTCTTCCAATTGCTGAAAGCCGGCTATCAAGGAATATAAAGCCCTCCTTTAGAATCTGTCTGCACACTTTTTCTTGCCCTTATAGAGACACCATTCAATTTTTTTTTTGGTCAACTAGCGGATACCATCTTTCAACAACCCACTAAAGTAGTAGATTATATATGTTTTTTTGCACTAAAAAATAAGTTCAGCAAGAATGAAACAAAGTGCCTACAACAATTTTATAATATAATATAGTTCCCTGAAAAGATTTTCTTTCTGAAACGACTATGTGTTATAAGAATCTTAACTTCGACTTGTCAAAAGGAAAACTTCCTTTAAAAAAGAATTAACAAAATGAGAGAGAAATTTGAATATTCAACTTGGAAGGGGTGGATCATAAAATACGACCTTAGACCTCATTATTCATACGTTCTAGAGATTTAAAGGGTGTAGTATGATGTTTGAGACTCGCCGTACAGTTCCATTTAGTGTTGCCGCGCCTTAGAAACATAAGGAATATAATAAAGGTGGAAGAGGCTTTGAAATTGGATTCCTTAATGAAAATTTTTCCCCTTTCCCTTGGGCATTTACATGAAACATTGCTCACTTTTCTCTTTGAATCTATTACGGAAAATGTTTACCATCCTGAAAGCCTTTGTGAAAATATCTCTCTTCGGATTACGTCATTGTTATAAAGGTAAAATGGATTATTAGAAAAATCATTCCCTTGTATACCTCAAAAATTTAATTCATACCTCTTCAAGTACCAAGGGGTAAAATAAATCTCTTTTCAGGTCGTTTTATTTAATTATTAACTAGTTATATAGACATCGTTCAAATAATGGCTTTGCTAACAATATTTTAATTAGCTTTTTAACTTATAATGTCTTGGTTTAGAAACTTTTGTAAAGTTGATGAGTTTGACTCTGTGTAGATCCAACTGTAGGTAAGGTCATATTAACTCCACCCATCCCTATGAAAATAGAGTTTATTCAAATTCATATCTATCTGTCAGTGAATAAAATTCATATTATTCTTAAACTTCTGATATATATGAATTTAAGCATTCTCACATATACATAGTACACACACACACACACACACACACACACACACACACACACACACACACACAAACACACACACACAAACACACACACACACACCACAGTACACACACACACACACACACACATATATAAATATATATATATATATATATATATATATATATATATATATATATATATATATATATCAACGAAATGCGTGATGGAGAACGATATCTGCATGGGCTTGAGAAATACAGCCATTCTTGGCCTAAATATAATATAATTGGATCTTTTGTAAAGGACGCCATTCTTCAAGACATAATTGTCATTTACAAAGCTTAAGCCACGTGACTTTAATATTATTTTTTAAGTTTATTGCAAGTTTTTTTGTGTGCAATAAAATATTAAAAAGTCCGTCACGCAGGGGCTGCGTAAACTAAGCAGATTTCCCATTTGAAGTTTTACAATAGAGAAATCTGCATACTGGTAACACAACACCACCGTGATTAAATACAAACGGTAATGAGAAATCTTTCAGTTAATTAAAATAAATTCCCAACTGAAACGACTTCTGATTCGGCCGAACTCAAATTTTAGTCGTCCAAGAACTTAAGAAGGGGCGGGGCGGTTGAACAGAACGTTATTGCATAAATCTCACAAAGTAAGGAAGGTAAGGTAAGGTTAGGAGAACATTTCAACTGAGCCAATCAGTTACGGAAACGGCCGACCTAATCCGAACTATACCCGACCACAGACTTGATAAGAATGCAAATATATCGTTTAATATTCAAGATAGAGAATAAATGTATATAACAATATTTATAGTAAATTTAATTTGCAATAGGATTGGTTCTATACAAATTTTCGATCCGATGCATAATAACGGAGATATTTTGAATTTTCGAAAATCCCACCCTCTAAACCCCCCTTCCCTCTAGTCCGATTTCAGCCATTAACGAACTTGATCTGTCTTTTTACATAAAACGGTTAAATATCGAGTTTCGTGACGATCAAACAAAAATTACGACCGCTAGAGCGTTAACAGACAAATTAAACAGCCCGTCAAAATGTACTGACAGTACAACATTGAAGATGTTGCCATTGCATCGAAAGCGCTTGCCAGCTATACTCAACGATCAGCCAGTGACGACGGTCTCTACCGACAGGTATGACAACAGTATCATTTATATTGGCGGTTCTAACCCTTTATATATATAATTTTGAACGGACCTCATTTTCGTCATCTCCTGGGTAGCATCGATGGATATTTGAAGAAATTTTTTTAAAATCGTGTCATGAGTACAACCTCAATAGCTGATTTCCCTTAAGGGAAATCTGCTAAAACATATATGTTGATATCATCAAAATCGTTTAATATTTTCATAAAAACCAACGATTCAGTCGTCGATTGCACTCGCTGAGGACGAGAGTTGAATATGCAGGCACTATGCTATCGAATTTCTGAGATAGAAAGATGACTTCCTGGCATACATAAATCCAGAAAGAAGATGGAAGACGGTTGCGATGTAATGAAAGCTTCCCATGAATTCTTTAAGATTACTAAAAGCATTAGTGAGTTCTCTCGTAGATAATCTTGTATTATTCACATGCTCCTCCTTCTCCTCATCGAAATTATATATATCTATCTATCAATAACAATAACTCTCTCTTTTCGTACTGGCCGATCGCAGTTTCTCATTAAGTAAAAGAGAGGAAAGCAATTCGCTTGCATTATTTCTATTTATCGAGCTTTATAAGAAAGGGATTATGGGATTTTCTCCCTTTGTTTTTCCCACACGGGAAACGAATAGAGTTCGTTCGAATCGTCCTGCTTTGTGGGAGATGGACTCTCAAAAACGAATATAATAGTTTGGAAGCAACGGAAACGTGGATTAAGCTCAGAACCACTCAACAAGTTAACTGGAAAGGAAATCCAATTTGTAAATGAGGTAAGTGAAAGTATATGTCATATCGAGAACATTGAAAAAAATGCGATGAAACCTCTTCGGTATATCTGGTATCCTGGCCATATATGAGAGGGATTATAGTAATTTTCTGTCAATGGATAGACCCAAACTTTTGTTTCTTGAGAATTCATCAAAAACTCCATCACGCAGGGGCTGCATAAACTAAGCAGATTTCCCACGTGAAGTTTTACAATACAGAACTCTGCCTAATAACAACAGTAGTAGTCAGGAATCTCTAAACCTATTCACGAAGGACGAACAGTTACGGAAACGGCCGCCCTACCTCTCGGCGGAAAGTCGCGAACGTAGCCGTCACACAATACAAATCCAAATATCTTGGTTAATATTCCAGATGCTGAATAAATGTATAGATATTAATCAATATTTATAGTACATTTAATTTGCAATAAGGTTGGTTCTATACAATTTTTTGATCTGACGTATGGTAACAGAGATATTTCGAATTTTCGAAAATCCTTCCCTCTAAACCCCCCCCCCTCCCACTGGTCCGATTTCAGCCATTAACGAACTTGATCTGTCTTTTGGTATAAAACGTTTAAATATCGAGTTTGGTAACGAACAAACAAAAATTGCGACCGCTAGAGCGTTAACAGACAAATATATATATATATATATATATAACTAGCCAAGGTACCCTGCTTCGCTCGGGAAATCATTTGGGACGGAAAGATTTTATTATGTTTTTGGCAATGCTTCTATGTGTATGACAGCTCTTCCGGCTCGACGCACTTTTCCCCTTAAGGGTCAATTAGGAAAAAAAAAAATATATTTTAGATTTTAAACATACCAAGTTTCATAAAATTCGGTTTAGCCGTTTATGCGTGAAAAGGTAACAAACACACACGAAAGAAACAAAATGCAGTTATGGTGTCTATGACATGTGAAACGAAAATTTTATATATATTTATATATATATAAAATTGTAACCTCTGTCTGTACACTGATTTTTTTCGCGAAATTTCACGATAACTTTTCGTTTCACATGTCATAGACACCCTAACTGCATTTTGTTTCTTTGGTGTCTGTTTGTTTGTTTGTTAATTTGTTTGTTTGTTTGTTTGTTACCTTTTCACGCATAAACGGCTGAACCGAATTTTATGAAACTTGGTATGTATATTACTACTAACCCAACTTAGACTTTAGGCTATATTAATATCCCTGAGACGAACATGAGTGGGGGTTATAAGGGAGGCCTGAATTTAAAAATAGCGGTATTTCTTTTTCTATTCGTTTTTCGGCAAATATGAACATAACAAAAGTTGTTTATTTTGATATTTAGAGTAACTGTTGTCATATTCATTTTTGTCGTTTAACAAAGAATAAACGAGATATACACTATAAACTAAAGCGGGAGTCAACTATTTCATTGGGCCCTAACGATTAAACCGAACTTAAAAAAACTCGGTATGTCAATTAACATTATTTCTTCCATGATTAAAGCTAAATTACAATTTTTAGGTTAGAACGGGAGTGGGGGTTATAAGGGAGGCCTGAAATAAAAATTCCTGATATTTCTTTGTCTAATTGTTTTTTGACAAACATTCACATAACAAAAGTTGTTAACTTTGTTATTTAGATTAACTTTTGTTTTATGCATTTCTCCAGGAACAATGTGTGGAGCATGTAATTTGGGTAGAAATATTGATATGCTCAACAATTCATTCCAATTTGAACTATGAGGTACCTCACCTGGAAAAATTAATTCAAATCTACGTTAATATTTTGTCCTTAATAACTGAAATCTATGCATAATGCATAGGAGACGGGAAATATGGCAATTTGGAGGACAGGGAAGACACATAAAAAATTAATTTTATTATTAACAAATGCCAACAACGGGTATTAACCCTAAACACTGCGAAGGGTAATTGCCATATATATATATATATATATATATATATATATATATATATATATATATATAGATTTAATTTTGAACGGACCTCATTTTCGTTATCTCCTGGGTAGGATCGATGGACATTTGTAGAAATTTTTCGAATCGCGTCATGAGTACGACCTCAATAACTGATTTCCCTTAAGGGAAATCTGCTAATAACAATTAAACACACTAGAATCGAACATAAGGCTTCTAGATTACCGAGAGAGTTAATACATACCCATTGACACACGTGCCTGCCTAAAACTACCGAAGTTGCTTAAGAGTAGGACGAATGCCATGCAACATATGCCAGGCCCGAACATTTTTAGCAGATTTCACTGCAGCAAAAAAGCAGCTATTGAGGTCTTACTCATGTCGCGATTTTCGGAAAATGTCCATGGATTCAACCCAGGAGATGACGAAAATAAGGTCCGTTCAAAATTATATATATTTGTCTGTTAACGCTCTGGCGGTTGAAATATTTGGTGTATCGTTCCTAAACTCGATACTTAATCGTTTTATGTAAAATAGAAAGATATAGTTCGTTAATGTCAGAAATTGGACCAGTGTAGGAAGGGGGAGGTCAGAGTCGGGAATTTCTAAAATTCTTAATATCTTCGGAATTATACGTCGGATCGAAAAAGTCCATGGAACAAATAAGTAACCCCCCCCCCTCCCTTCTATTCATCTTTTTTTTTTTTTTCATATGAATAGAGAATATGTGGGGAGATCAGATGAATAGTGGTACTATACCAGTACGTGGGAAATCTGCTTAGTTTACGCAGCCCCTGAGTGGCAGGCTTTATTATTACTATTCATTACATTTATTCTTATGAGAACACAATCGCGGTACATATGAACGTAACTAAAATTTAATGAAAACATTCTTCAGTGCCAGGACTGGGCCCAGTAAAATTGTTCAGAATATCTGGAACCTAATGAACTAATATTTAATAAAGAGTTGAAGGGGGAGGTGGCGAGGAAATTTCATGTTTACCGAGGCAATATTTGCTGAGGAGGGGGAATTTAGCCGCCTAAGCTTCAGCGAAATATACGTGTAAAATCCACCTTCGGGTTAAGCAACACTGTTCCTAGTCTGAATAGAGGTTATTCTTACTTTTAAAGTTAATAAATTGTGTCTGTACGGGTTGTATTTTCACGTTAGAGAACATTTTAGCACGTGGAAACAATATGTTAAGATATATTAACTATAAAATTTGGTGAAATAATATCGTAAGCCGTAACATGTTAGAAAATGGATTTTTCATAGAGTCTTCATTTAGTACATAATATTTCAAACACATGATGGATTCAGCATTTTAACTCGTGGAATTAATTTAATATGAGTAGAGAGATGTTCATTATTTCAACTATAAAATTCGGTGAAATATCGTAAACAATAAGATGTTCATCTCTAAAGCATTATTTAGATATTTCCTTCACCTGATATATTTAGCATCATTATCATCGTAAACCCTTAGTGCTCTAATGTAAGGTCGCTGTCATTCTGTCAGTTCGCCTCAGAGTTCTTAGGATCAGTTGAATGCATTGAATAGGCAATTATGCAGAACTTGTGGGCAACTTGCAAACTGCCTACTAACACCTTGTTTGCTGAATGTCATGCATTTATTGCATTCGCATCTCACCTCCTTTCCGTCAAATATGGGAGCCGTGAGTGACGAACATGATTCCACCAGGAGACGTCCACGACTGAATGAAGATATCAAGGCCGCACAACCCCAACATGATGGTGGATTATTATTGGCTATTGTTGAGAGCAACAGAAGATGTACTCGGCACAGACACGAAGAAGCTCTACAAACTTTAAATACCATGCCATTGCCAATTCAACATTATAAAATATGCACTATCCTTGATACGTTTTACAGGCACACAACTTTTTTTACTGATTTTCCACAGAATATCTGATTATAGTTCTGTATTCAGCGCGTATGGATCATTACATAAAACGATTTTCAACCCAGTAGCAGATAGAAAAATGTATTCTGTTGCGTAGTGATATTAATACAAATATCTTCCATTTTGAGTGTATTTTCATTTATATTTGTCCAATTTGTTAATATATTTTTAAGGGACGGATGTAATAAAACTAAATCTAAAGTAGAGTTCATTTTTGAAGTGGCGCATAGCGAACGCATCGAGAAATACTCTTCACCATTTATAAGGTAATAAAGGCTTTCTGCTTTATTTAAGCAAAACATACAAATCAAGCTTTATGAACTAGAGTAATAGCCATTTTTTTGGTAACTGAGTAAAATATTTTCTGAATGCTAATTACAAACAAAGTAACCTGAAGCAATGTGACAAAGTACAATTTTGGGATATACTTATCTAAGGTTATGAGGTTATCTGAAGGATTCATTTATCCAGCATACAACCGTTGGTAACGCTTTCCGTGAACCTTTTTCTTTTTGTTATATCTGAAGAGCATACAGTATTTAGAGAGATTGAAATTTATTAGTAAGCATTTTTTGTCGAAGCTTAAATCTTCTTTAGTTTTAAGATAAGGAAGGCTGTGTTGTATAGGACAGAACTTAACTCACTCGAAGTTCACTACAGTTTTGAACTTTGTTTTCCTTTCCTGAGACTCCTTCAATGGGGCAACTCATTATCATCATCTACTGGAGTAGACTATCCAGATCTCTTTCCATAAGAGAAGAAAGTACACCAACATTAAATCCAATTCTTGTGGATGTCCCATCAGATCCATAGTGGCTAAAAGCTCAAAAGTCTCAAGTTACCAATTAAATCTGCTCTTTAAAGCAGCTATATTTTATAGGAATGCCTATTCTAAATGTATCTAGTAGTTCCATTTTTTACATGTTCAGTTGTATAACTATAATAATTATGAACAAATCATTCAGGAATTTCCGACAAATGCATACTGAAGAGCTCAGTTTAACAAAATATCCTTTTTCTGTGTCAGTTGGGTTTTTGACCCACTGACGTAAATCCCGTAGCTATTAATGGCACCTTCATCCTTTGATCATGGTCAATGGGCTGAAAATGGTTAGAGCCCAAGAAAATACTTCCCCCATCCTTCAGTGTAAGTAGATGCCTTCATTAAACATCAAATTTGTCACATTTATCAGCAGAATTAATTTGGCATTATACAGTATTACCAATATTGTGTTTTTTTTTTAAGATTTTAAGGAATCATTAACCTGATATTATGAATAACCAATGAGTTAAACAGTTAAAATGCTGAGAGTTTGTACTGTTTTGAATTGTTGCAAAAATTAATATTTTATTTATTTAAAATATGAATTCTATTTTATGGCAAAGGTTTCACAGTTATTTTGTAGTTATTCCATCTTTATTATTTAGGTTCAAGTTCTTTTATAATGTTATTGCTATCTTGAAAATTATTATTCTTAGATTTTATTAAATACGTTCTTGTTTCAAATAAAATGAAATGAAATGTTAGTTTTCTTTTTTATAAATGTCTTTCCCAATTCCAAATTTTTAGCAGATTTCCCTGCTATTGAGGTCGTACTCATGACGCGAGTTTTGAAAAATTTCCTCAAATGTCCATCGATCCTACCCAGGAGATGACGAAAATGAGGTCCGTTCAAAAGTATATATATATATATATATATATATATATATATATATATATATATATATATTTGTCTGTTAACGCTCTAGCGGTCGCAATTTTTGTTTAATCGTTACCAAACTTCATATTTAAGCGTTTTACGCAAAAAGAGAGATCAAGTTCGTTAATGGCTGAAATCGGACCAGTGGGAGGGGGGGGGTTTAGAGGAGGGGATTTTTGAAAATTCAAAATATCTCCGTTACTATACGTCGGATCGAAAAATATTATAGAATCAATCTTATTGCATTTATATTAAATTTACTATAAATATTGTTATATACATTTATTCTCTATCTTGAATATTAACTGAGATATTTGCATTTGTATTCTGCATGTGCTCGGCAGCAGTGGCTATGTTCGGATTTTCCGCCGTGAGCTCTGGCGGCCGTTTTTGTAATTATTCGTCCCTCTCGTGAATAGGTTTAGAAGTTACTTACTACTACAGCTGTTATTAGGCAGATTTCTCTATTGTAAAACTTCACGTGGGAAATCTGCTTAGTTTACGCAGCCCCTGCGTGACGGACTTTTTATTATTTATTCATAACAGATTTATTAATTAAGCAAATGTATCTTGATGGAAATCTTTTATTTTACTATTAAGGTTTTACTCACGACACAAGTATTCGAAAATTTTCTTCATATGCTCATTAATACTCCTTAAGAGGTGAATAGAATGTAGTGCATTACTCTGATGTGTGTGTGTGTGTGTGTGTGTGTGTGTGTGTGTGTGTGTGTGTGTGTATTCCTGGCAATACCAGTAACATTTGATCATTACAAAGTTCCATATTTCAAACAATATAAACATTTTCTTAGTTTTAGCAGCTGTTTTTTTTCATGCTATTCCTGCTTTTGTCCGATCTAAGCTAAAAATTTAGTTACTTAAAAGAAGATTGAAAAAAACTTATTGCGGTAGATAGTCAATATATTCTATATAGTCTATATGTTCTATATCTATCATTTTCCCGAACCTGAGAAATCTAATAATTAATAGATCATTAATAGGAATATAGGTATGTTTTAATGAGCAGTAATAGAAAATTAACTATTCAAGAAAGTGTATTTTTATTTGTATTAAGTACGTTTGTTTAATTAATGTCCTACTTTTAATGGTTAGGTAAACAAAAATCATAGATAATTATCAAATACGAATCTTTCATAAATTTATGATTACTATGGGAATCATACGTGCTTATAAGTGCATAATAGTTTTTCTCTGTTCACTCAGCAATGTTATTAGCTTTACATGTGCCGCAGTTGGATATAATCGTATCCAAACGACTGACTAAAAAAAGTTTTTTTGCAAGGTGGGAGGGAAAGAGAGCGAGGGATAGACCCAACCGGGAATAGAAGAATTTCATGAGCCAAGGAGGAATGCGAGGTGATCGTGTACTAACACTGGAATAACTGAACCACTAACAGTACTGAATAGTCAGGGATAGGAGCAAAGTCCCAAGTCCTTCAAAGACTGACGTACCTGATTATAAGTAACTTATTAGCTTTGTTGTAAATTAGCCCTGCATCTTCAGTGCCCGCCCTCTATATCGTTGTACTCTATTGACATTAAATCCATCCTTATGAAAACTTTTAGTAGTTTATTAAAACGGAGCTAGAAGAGCAAATATAATTTAATTAGATTCATAGCTTCCTCAGTACAAATACACAAGTGGTTTATTATTACTTGAATATTTAGAAAAATGAATTTATATGAAAATCTCTTTATCTATCCAAGGAATCCATTTCATGAGATTATTTAGATCTCTTCTTTATTTTTGTTTCAGCGAAAGAGCTGGCGGAAATATATATATAAAAAAAGGACATCCCTCTTGAGAAGAAAAAGGTTGAAGGGGCTTTCAATGTCCCTCTTTTTCCCTTTTTTTTTTTTTTTTTTTCATTTTTACTTTTTATGTAGAATGGTTTTTACTCTGCGATTTCTTTTATTTTCCCACAGCTCCGATCCTAATTCAGCCAGTTGGAAATGCTGGAGAAAATGTGTTATATTTAAGAGATCAGGATTATTATACAAGATTAGCATCTAAAAATAATCCAAACCATTCAATGTGTTCTAGTAATTTGATTCGGATACTCTTGATATGCCTCTGTTGATTAAACTTTTTTGTTGAATATATTTCTCAGCTATAAGGTAATTTATCGTTGATGTGAGGGATTATTTAAAACTTCTGCATGATCGGCTTCAGTTATTTATTTCAAATAAAGTATTCTTCTATATTCTTCATAATTACTGTTGGGGGTGTGTTAATTATCTCTTATCGTACCTTATCTTAAAATAGATGTAGACAATAGTTGTTTTCAGAACAGCCAAAACATGCCTTCATGCGACGATTTTTACGATTGTAAGCTTGTCAGAGTTTTAAAGTCTGTTAAACGATGGAGTAGTAGTGTCCGACAAATTGTTCATAAGGAGAAAATCTATTACCATTTTGTGATGATCTATGATGACTAGCAATCGCTCTTCCTTAATTATTTTATAATTTATGACACTGAAATTTTCATTTTATGCATTTTACTTCATGAGAATTTATTTATTTCAATTTTAAGGTCATAACTCGAATTTTTCGGACTTGGTTGGAAGAATGTCTCGTTAGACACGAGCTCTGTGTTCCCAGTTTTTGCTGTTCTTACTAAGAAATTACGTTGTCCACCTTGAAGGTCTCATTACGATGATAGACGTAAGTCTGAAGTTTTTCTCTCCTTTTTTTTTGTTATTATTTTGCTTACCATAAGGAAAACGTCCCTTTATCTAATTGTACTTTTCCTTAAATCTTTTTCCCTTCTAGAATGTACCTTTAACTTTCTCTTCTTTGCAAACCAACAACTTAAAGCACTTTTTAGTAAGTTCATTTATTAAAGTTTTTTCTGTACATTGCCCCTCCTGGAGGTGCGCGGTAAATTATAATTTTATTGATTACAATTTTTTAATATTGTATTTGAACAACTTATTAAACTGGTATTTTTCTTTATTTATATTTCCCACATTGGGATTTCCAACTTACAGTATTTGTGGCTATTATCTCTTGCCTATAGTTCATTTCATAAAACATTGCATCGGTTGAAAAATTGTTGTATGTTCTAAGTGTGTTTCTTCCAATTTCTCTACAATATTGGCCGGTTCGAAGCCGTTCTAGGAACTTTGCTGCCAACAGATGCAAATGCTCTAATTTTGAAACCACAATGCTACTACTGTAGGAAGCCCTTTTATTTATAAATCTGGTTCCTACTTGTTACTATTTCTAAAACGAAAGTTCACCTAGTAGATGTATGATTGTTCAATGTTGTAGGAGATAATCAGTTTACAAAAAAATGTAAACCGTAGGTTTTTGGCACCAAAAGAAGCGTCGACGACGAGTTCTTAGTCAGACCGTTGAAAATGATCTAAAACACTTAATTACTAATCTTAGCTAGATAAAATAATCTCTGAATGTTTCGCATCTTTAGTAAAATATTGTGTACGAGAATGATTTAGAAGTGTTTGCTAAATTATTATTGTAGAATAAACAAAAGTACTAATTGTATTTTCAACAGCACAAATTCGTTTCGTAGAATTTTAGGTGAAATGTGGTGAAAATATAACCCATTAGATTAAATAAAATATCTAAAGAATGTAAAATATTTCTGGACGCTGAAATAAATATAACTGAGTTGTCTCTAGACCCAAATAAAACAATTCTTGATTTAAATTTCATATCAAACGTAGATAAATTCTTTTAACTGTGTATGATATGTTCTTTTGTCTTATCAGCTTCGAAGAAATACTTTCTCATTTCAGAGCAACCACACACATTTATCGTAAAAAATATAAAATCACACCTAAGTCCTAGATTGTGATGGTCTGTGAACCATGGGGACGTGAGGGCAGACAGCTCATGGGTTCTGAATATTCTTTGCCCGTTAAACAAATCCATGTCAATACTTCGGATAAATTAACATTGGAGGAGTATGCCTCAGAACTGATAGTACAGAATAAATCACGGCCATTATCCTAAAGAGAAAGAAAGTCGATGAAGAAGTAATTAAGGGTAATAGCGCCATGAAATAGGATTATTTCGAAGCTAGGTTTAATCTCCAGTAATCAATTAAGCCACTACTTTGCTTAAATATTCCTGGTTCAATACACTTTATTTGTATTCCGCTCACCAGCCTTAATTATCCAGTTAAAGCCCAATTATCTATTATATTGTTGAACAACTAAAACGAATTAAAGTGAATTATTATCCCTTGGCTGTCATTTCACCACGTTAATTACTTTTCAGATAGATAAAATAGATCAGAAATAGACATCCAACTCCAGCAATAATAGATTCTATTATTTCTGTAAGATCACTCATCTACCTCTATGCTCTGTTGTATAGAAAAGACAAATACTAATATTAAAACTTTTTAAAAAAGTCCGTCACTAGAGGCTTCGTAAATTAAGCAGATTCCCCACATGATGTTTAGAATAGAGAAATTCCACGAGAGCCGAACAGTTACGGGAATTTCCGAACTAGCTTTTGCCGGAAATTCACGACAACAACCGAAGTTGGCCGAACTCATCTCGTCCTTAATAAAAATGCAAATATCTCTGTTAATATTCAAGATAGAGAATAGATGTATAGAGCATTATTTATAGTACTTTTAATTTGCAATACGATTTGTTCTATGCAACTTTCTGATCTGACGTATAGTAACAGAGATATTTTGAATTTTCGAAATTCCTCTCCTCTAAACCCACCCCTCCCACTTGTCCGATTTCAGTCGTTAACGAACTTGATCTTTCATTTTACATAAAAGGACTAAATATCGAGGTTGGTAACGATCAAACAAACATTGCGACCGCTAGAGCGGTAACAGACAAATATATATATATATATATACAGTTTTGAACGGACCTCATTTTCATCTACTAGGTAGAATCGATGGACATTTGAAGAAAAAATTCGAAAATCGCGTCATGAGTACGACCTCAATAGCTGATTTTCCTTGAGGGAAATCTGCTAAAAACCAGGCCACATAAAAAGAGCGCAATTGTAAATATCTATAGACTTCCTGTTCAGTTTGAGATATTGAGAAGACGAAATTCCAGCAATAAGGTTTATTTCATGAATATTGATGATTCCCAGATATTCATTATAAACCCTTGAGTTGTTCCTAGCTCTAGAATATTCAATTGAAATGGTTTTGAGAGATTGTATTAATAAACTTTCATACGAATATTTTTAGTTATCAGGCGTTTCTCTTATTGGGAATCATCTCAGGACGGGATTTCATAAGTCAATTGATGTTAACAATGTTATACATATACGTAGGACAACTAGCCTTAGTGGTTATAGCTTGGGAACTTCTACCACTACCCTAGGTAAGTTTAGAAGTTGAAGTAGTTCCATACCCGAAAAGAAAGAAATTTAGTTCACCAATTTTATCATAGCGTATTATTCATAAATATCTAAGTAAGAACTAACTCTTACAAAATTTTATGCTAACATTTTTCAGTGAAAACGAGTGACGTTTGTATAGGCCAGAATGAAACTGATAAGCGTAATATTTTATCTGATATTCGTTTTCCTCTTTTCCTATATACGTTTTCTCGTATAACAATTAAATACGTTTTTTCCTATATACGTTTTCTCGTATAACAATTCACTTGGTGAATGGCCTTCCTCAAAAAGGATAATTAGAAGAGAAGAAGTAGTTTTAACGAGGTTGAGAATTGGCCATTCCCGACTAACTCACACTTACCTACTTAATGGAGAAGACGAACCCTACTACCAACACTGTAACTGTAAACTTACTATACAACATATACTTACTGACTGCTATTTAAGGACTCACATAGACCTACCATACACTTTGACTGAATTACTACATGACTGTAGCCCGTATATAGACCGCGTATTACAATACTTGAAACAAAACAACATTTTCAAAAGATTATAATGTAGGGCAATACTGAAAATATTTGCAGAAATGAGCATACTTACGTAAATATAATAATTATATGTTATAGGTTAAATATGTTATATGTTGAATATGTTATATATTAAATATGTTATAGGTTATAGGTTATATGTTAAATATGTTATAGGTTATATGTTAAATATGTTATAGGTTATATGTTAAATATGTTATAGGTTATATGTTAAATATGTTATAGGTTATATGTTAAATATGTTATAGGTTATATGTTAAATATGTTATAGGTTATATGTTAAATATGTTATAGGTTATATGTTAAATATGTTATAGGTCATATGTTAAATAGGATATATGTTAAATAGGTTATATGTTAAATATGTTATAGGTTATATGTTAAATATGTTATAGGTTATATGTTAAATATGTTATAGGTCATATGTTAAATAGGATATATGTTAAATAGGTTATATGTTAAATATGTTATATGTTAATTATTATGCTGTATATGAAATAACTGATTCGTCGCTAAATCGCCCCTGTTGCGAAATGCGATTATTATATGAATAATAATAATAATAATAATAATCGTATAACAATGTATAAATTTGTATAGAAATATTGTTATTTTCGACAATTCATATATGAAATTATTAAACTTGATACCTGGTTCCTCACCTTGGTAGATTTTCACAGTCCAAATCAAAGCCAAGTTAACTTTTAACGCCATTATCAGGTTCTACGAAGAAAAAAGTAAATTCCCGACCCCTTCCGTCATAAACAGTAGTTAATTACCCCATAAATGAATTTAATAATTTATTAAATTAAAACAAGAAAATTAATTGAACATACACATTTTGTATTGTGAGAATTGTTAACATAATTTAATTTAACAACAATTGATTTTAAATGAGTGATAGGTTGTTTGAAGTAAAAGGATGGGAGGGGAGACTTTCTTTTTGAAACCTTTCTTTCTTCTCACTGCTGATAGTCTGACATCATAGTGAGCTATTTAAGCTATTAACTTCACCTTACTGTTAAGATTACTTTGACGTTCTACATAAAACTCTTAAATTTCAATACTCGAAGGATTTGAATTGTGGAGAAATTATTTTATTGTAACAGGAGAAATTCTACAACTCCCAGTTTATAAACTGGTTTGTGTGAGCCGTATTATGGCGGGAGTGCGGATGCTGAATATATTATGTACTATTATAAATATAAAGTTTACTTTCGCGACATACAAAAGAGTATTTTTAGCAATGGTTATTTAGTATATAAAATAGCTGACATCGTTGTTCTTTGGGCTTCTTTTGGGGAATCAAGTATAAATTCATACATGGTTGGGAATACCGACTACTCATCCTTGATCAGGTTAGGCGTGTGAGTTAACGCGTCAACTTTAATTTCACATGGTATAACAATAGTGGCAAGTTTGATTCCCGCATGGGCTAATAGAATTTTTTTTTAGTGGCGCACTCATTAAATAAAATCCTTTGTTCCACCCTGAATAGAAAAGGGTGGTAACCTGTTGATAATCCATCCCAATTAGCCACTGTCAAAAAGTGGACGTTAATAAAAAAATAATGAAGTGGTCATGTCAAAGTCGATAAAAGACATTGACCGTTAGATTCAAATTTTGTTTTACTGAATTATTTATTTATTGTCATTGTTCAGCTTCTAGCGATAAACACCTTATGTGACATCTACGAAACCATAAATGCAAATAACACTGTAAATATAAAAATGTATATGAGTAAATGTTAAGCAATAACTAAATAATTTGAACAATTAAATATTTATTATTATTATTTATTATCGTCTACTTTTTGCTGCTGTTGCTAATTGGGACGGGTTTCTACCCTTTCCTAGCCAAGGCAGGCCTGAAGATTTTATTTAATGAGTTCGTCACTAAATAAATTCATATTGCCCAGGCGAGAATTGAATTTGCCAATCCAGGTTTACCACGTGAGTTTAATATTTTAACAATATTTTTCTAGTGCATGTGTATGAAAGGGGAGGGATGAGAAAGGATTTGATTGGGCTATCCCAAATCGTCCCAACAGAAATATTTTAGTCATAAGTTACAATATTAATTAACTGAAATTGAAACATTATTTCACACTGGGAGGGTTAACCAATGCAATGAAATTTACTCACTTATTGCTATGAATACTATACTTATTGCTTAGGGAAAGAAATTATATCTGACAGAATGAAGAGGTTCAGATGATTGGATGTGCATCCTGCATCTGACGACTGCATTAGTAACTCACAGATCCAATTAATTCTCAATGAAGAAATAGAACTAGACTAGAGAAAGAGTGAGGAATGTTGGCAATGAAAAGATTCTTATCTCATAGATATAAAACCTCTGATCAATGATTCAATTTCTATTTATTTTTAATACAATTTCACTTATTCTTTCGTTTCACGCGTTTTTTAAGACAGCTTGAATAGCTCATTTTATGTTATGATGTCTGTACCCTTTCCACCACTAAACTAAATGAATCTCCCAATTTCTATTACAGGTAACTCAGTTAAGAATATAGACTATTATAATATTCGATCTGGCAACATGAAGCGAGCAATGTAAGAGGAGGCCTAAAATAATGATATACAATATTTTATTTCCAGTCGGGTTTCCAAAATGGAACATGACCAACTCAGTGTTGCACATAACTTCTTTAGTAATTATCTTAATTTTCTTTTATATACAATTTTCTCGTATAATAATGTAAAAAGAGATATGCACAAAACACAGCAAATCGAATTAAGCATTTAATGGAATGGTTACGATTGTTCTGAATATAATGAAATCCGTCATATGTGTTATACCTACATACGGCACGGTGTACAGTAACTTACTCTATCAGCAGACACAAATCAATAACGTTACTACATATTTTCTCAAAGCTGAGGTGAAAAACAAAACAAAAAAAATACGTTTCCAGCTCATTATTCATACGCACATACTCATAAACACCTATTAACTAATTTTACTTACTAACTGACTGTAAGTCATAAACTTACTTAAAACTCGACCATGTACTCTATCTCTTGCGATTACCAAGAATTACTATTAAATCCCAAAATTTATAACCCGATTGTACGGAATATCACATAAGTATTTATGAAAAACTATGTAGAAATAATTTGGAACTTATATTTTAGGAGACTTGCTCAAAGGTACCTATACTTTATACAGCTTTAATGAAAAAATTAACGTGATCTAAGTTAGACAACGAGGTTACGTTTTATTTCAAATATTGATAAATAGATATATTATATATTTACAAAATTATGGACTTATTTGAGTACATGAATTGTACTTGCCAATCGCCCTGCAAGTATCAGACACTTCAGAGGCAAAAAACAAAATAGAAATCGAAGTAGCATATATTAATACATAGAGTATTTCTACTCTATAAACATTGTCGTACAGCAAAGAAAATATATATATATATATATATATATATATATATATATATACAATGCTCAAAATTTTAGCTCTTGTCAAAAGTTATTTTAATATCAGTAAGATGGCTACGGCTATTAAACTTGATTTAATAAAGAAGAAACTTTTACTTTTCAGAAGTAATTTAAATTTCTAAAGTGGTAAATCAGGTTAATTTTAGTTAGCCCCCTCTGCCCTCTCCCTCTCCTTGTTGTTTACACGATGAAAGTCTGTTAGTCTGTTGAAATTGCCAACATTAAAAAATTTAAAATATGTATAATAATCGTTTATAAACAAGTCAGAATAGTGGCAATGTGTGGGCTACTCTCAGTCAGTAGTTTGTTAAAGTCACGTGTAATTTTTAAGTAAGTTCGTAATCTGCATTCAGTTAGTAGGTGTTTTATAGTCCAGTGTTGGAATGAGAACAGGTAGGCTTGTGAGGACGACTGGGTCTCTTCTTGAATATACATATTGTCTCTTTGACCATCCTGTAACATTGCGTTTTATTTCCAATAGTTTGTTGTCAGTACGTAATTTGGTGTTCTTACCAGTCTTTGAGTGTTTTTGATCCTACTATTTGGTTGAGGTGGCTGGTGTAGCGTAGTTATGTCAGTAGTAGTCATTTTTGAGGCTAATTCTGCATGTTTGTCAATATCAGCCATTGGTGTAATGTTCGGGTAACCACAACATTTTAAAATTGCAAGTGTTTCGTGCGTTTATTAGTTCGAGTATTTTTGTAATTTATGGGTGATTAGAGTAGATGTTTCCCAGGGAAAGTAAAGAACTTAAAGAAACTGTGAATATAATTATCTCAAGAAATTATGTATGACTAATAGTAAGGATATTCCGTTTAAAGAGTTTCTTTCTTTGTCTGTAACTTTCACTGTTCAAAAATCGTGTGGTTCGTATTAATTCCATGCCCTGTTGAAGCTCTTCTAGTTCATAATTATCTAATAGCTTCTCCTAATATTAGAGGTGGTTCCCCAACAGAAAAAATCTTAATAAGAAATCAAATAACCATAACAAAAAAAAATTAAAAAGTATTTTCAATTACATTATTAATCAATATCTAATAATCATATCACCTAAGTTTTCCCTTACACAAATAGAATTGGTTAAAACATTAGTTTTGAAATATTTTAAATATTATTTTGTTTTCTTGCCACTTTTGACACCAATCACTTGAATCTAACTTTTTTGTCGTTGGAAACGAAGTAATGAATTGACTCCCCATCAAAAACCAGACGTTTGCTCTGAGCCATTGGGCGATAGTCAATATTTTTCTAAAGGGAGAAGGTCAGATAAACATGAGTGAAGAAAACAAAGTGAGTTTTCAAAAAAAGTTACCGTAGTTCGTGGAATCGGCGAAATTATTCTAGGTTAGTTGTAATGTTTGCCAAACACAATCCACCAACAGTTCAATGTCTCTAAAAATATTTTTAAAATTGTTTTTCACTATCTAATATTGATAACAGTAGAACATGCATGATTAAATACCAGTTGAGGGATTATTTAAGTTCTTGCTATTCTAGTAACACAGAACTACGTGTACGAGAACCGTCACTTCTGTTTTGAAGATTACGATCTGAGAGCGGTGAATCAAGAATAATACAGAATTTATGCGAAGATTATCTAAAGTCGAGTTACCCAATCCTCTTTTACCAGATCAACGTTAAAGGCTCTGCCTGGTACTCTCCAAAATAAATTCAAAGAGACTTGTAAATGATGATTTTTTTTTTTAAATAGAATAAAAGCAAATTGAATTATTAAATTCTGAAAAAAACAAGAGGAAAAATAAAATATCGTTTTCCAGGCATTTTTATGGATATACAAAACGGGTATGTAATATATGCAAAATATGGGTATGTAATATATTCCATATAATATATTATATATTCCATACATATATTATTTATTCCATATATACAATATATATATATATATATATATATATATATATATTCCATGATTTTTTACATATAGAAAAATAAAGCATAGTTTAAATTACTAAAATTTGTTTGATTAAAATGTAATTAAATTATTGAGAAAAATTAAACTTATGGACCAACGCTAGGTTGATTTTATTTGTCCTCCCATATAGGGGGTACCTTCTTTAGTTTGCTTTTTCTTGTTATGGAAGTAAAACATTTACAGTAATTTATTAAATCTGAAGAGCCAAATGAAATATCACATAGAGACAGTTTTTTTTTTTTTTTTTCATATTTCATGAATACATTATTTGACTGAGGTATTTCGATATGTTAATTACGATCAGTAAATTCCATTTAGGAGGAAATTCGGGTCGAGGGTCTGATGTAATTATTATCCTGTAACAGGATATTATTCAGATAACTGTTTATTCAGCTGCTTCCTCCAAGAATTATAGTCGGGTCCGGGAAGTATTATCATCTCATCCTCCAAAATAATAATACGACCTGCGCATATTGATAACTGTGCATCGAAAATTAAGAGCTTCTACACAAAATAAACCCCTTGAAAGCCTTATTCTTTTTGACTAAACACCTCCTAAAAATTTAGTGTATCTTCTGTAAGTTATCATTTCGGCTTTTAGTAGATCACACTTTTTGGAAATCTACTATCGAGTTCGCCCACAGGAATATATTTACATAAATTCGGCTCGGAAAATTTCAGTTGACTTTTATTTGTGAACCGACTATCTCAGGGCAGATTTAGAATTTTCAACTAGGAAATATTTATTTAAAAGACAACATAAAAAACAAATTTTGTTTTAGATACAGATCTCAGTCCTAAAATGATATTTTAATTTAAGAATTTAAAAATTTTGACTTTCGACTTCCAGTATTATTTTTATATCAACCCGTCAACTTCGGACAACAAAGAAAGCATATAAATTTCAACTTAAGGCGTACCTGATACTTCTAGTTATTACATCATATTCCTTAAGAGTGTTTTATCGTATTTGTACAACTAATTGTAAAGAGATGCAATAATTGATTCTACTGGAAACTATGTTTATTTGGCTGCGTGATCGATGATAAGTGGGCCAATATTCACCTAACAACTCCATGCCATTACCATACGGCTGTAATTTTTCAAAAATAATGGAAATTTCAGTGATTAAGTCAATTCAATCTTAACATTCGACGGGAATCCGTCATTGCATCTATTTATTTTCGGATACCAGCATTTTAAAATCTTTAAAATTACCACTTATTACTCCCTCTTTATTTCCACCTCTTACTTATGGGTATAACAATTGAATGACTGTCCGTGCATGAACATGTGATGAAAGTTTTGGAATGATTTTGAACATAAGGCTAATCCAATCGTTTTACACCCACGGGAAACAATTTCTATTTCTAACGTCAATAACGGACGGTTATCGCAATTTCTATATAAATAAAACTTGTGGTTTTTGTGGTAGTCAAATTCTCCGTGGATCATTTTTTCATATACTTGTAACAGTGACATCAAAATTTAAAATAGAGTCTGTGCCTCTGAGTGGTACTAAATAGATTTAAAATGTCTCAGAGGATTTGTATGGCCTTCTATGTTTATAGGTCATATTATTAGTTAATATTTATTTTATTGAAAACGCTTAAAGTGTACAATTTTCGCTCCTAAAACGGCATTAGTTTTATGAATTTCAAATTGTTTCCTATCACTCAAAAGAATTAAATAGAGTTCCATGAAGAAGCGTCAATAGAGTTATCAAATTTTTAAATACCCGTATTTATTAAGGCTATGACTTTTCACCAACAAGGAAACCACATAAGGATCTACATGCACCATAAATGCTCTTATATCGTTCACAGGGCTGTTGGTTTACTTGGAATAATCGTAATTTTATTTTCATGGGAAACCATTTATGGGTATCTCGGTTATCATGCAATAACTACATTGTTGCAAGAGGTTAATACTATTCATTCACAACTATACGTTATTTCTACACAATTAATTGATTTTTAATGTTTTTCGCTATTTTTGGTCTATGTTTAATAAGTGCCTTGTAGATCTAAGACTGTGGAAGGTGACAATTAAATTAGAAATAAAAAAAAAAAAAAACTAAATTCTTCTAAACAAATATTCATATCACACAATATTTAGATATTGTATATTATATATTTTTGTACACTTATATATTTATGTACGTTTAATTTTCGCTGTATATTGTAAGTTATTCATTAAGTTATAGTCAATTCATAGGTATTATTCTAGTGTAAAATGCTTTATTAAAAATGTTAAAGTGCATGAGTTATTCCTCTTTCCTGTCTCTGTGATGATGGTCTGGCCAAAGGAGAGGTAGTACGATAACTAGAGCGGAAGGGCTTCTTCAAGTGGATAATGACGTAAAAGCAAGAATGTAAAATAAAAAAGGATATTATAGCACAATTTATACTTCCATTTAAGCTCCTTGCAATAGAGGTATCCAGTTTATAGGTCAAATATAATTTTTCCAATCACTGTGTTATCCGATATCAATAAGCTTAAAAACCTAGCCAAAAATATTCCTTATCTACAATATTTTAGAAATTAAACTTGAATAAGACTTAAGGATCTACTGCTGTTCTCGCGTTTGACTGTTACATATCATTTTCAAATCTATGGGTTATAGAAAATTTTATATTTCCAAAAAATCCAAATAAAGTCCGTCACGCAGGGGCTGCGTAAACTAAGCAGATTTCCCGCGTGAAGTTTAACAATAGATAAACTTACATACCGGTAATACAACACTACCGTGAATATTAAATTAATAAATACAAACTATTATAAGAAACCTCCGCTTCTGAAATGAAAACAAACAGTTCTGCCAACATCTTACCAGAAAGAAAAACAATTACTGTAATATATCTGAATATAACGTATTAATAGGTTGAAAGCTATTTACTATTTCTTGTACTCTAATTTATAATGAATCAAAATAATTTTTGTCTCAATAATCAAATTTAGGTAGTCCAAAAACTTCTTAAAAAAGGGGGGGGGGGGGTCACCCGAACATATTTGTTTGTATCTCGTATAATAAATGTCTCTTGAAAATAATATTTGGTATTTAAGCTTCGAATGATGTGGTTTATTACATAACCGATAATTGTGAAAATCGCGTCATGATTACGTCCTCAATAGCTGATTTCCCTTAAGAATTTCCCTAATATCTTACTAGAAGGTCTAGAAGCAGCATAGAGTGGACTGGAATATACTTTTGGCGGAGAAATGCTGGCTAAAAATGAGCCAATGTAAGTTAAAAATTAAGTGACTAATTGAATATTAGGCTATAATTTTACATGAAATAAATAATTTTAATTATACTTATTCAGGGGTGTGCTTAAGTCGTAGCACTTATCGAGTTCACCTGAGGGTAGCGGTGATTATAATCACTGATCTCATATCTCACGCCGAGTATTCAAAAATTTGAAATTCACTTATTACTAGAGTCACTGTCTGAAATTCGCAAATATCAACTGTTCCCGAACAGCAGGGGATCTCCCTCCTCTCAAATTCACGACTGCCATCACGATCTAATGGGTCAAAAAAAATCTTATCTATATATATATATATATATATATATATATATATATATATATAAAATTAATGTTTGTCTGTTTGTCCTCTATAGAATCGTAAACGGGTGAACCGAATTTTATAAAACTTGGTATGTATATTACTACTAATCCAACTTAGGTTTTAGGTTATATTAATATTCTCTGAGATGAAGGGGAGTTTTAGGGAGGTATGACATGAAAAATCGTCATATTTCGTTTCCTATTGTTTTTTTGGCGAACGTGAACATGACAAAGGATTTTTAATTTTATATTTAGAGTAACTTTTGTTATATACATCTTTATCGTAATGTATAAAACAAATCATTATCGTAATATATTGCATTGACGTTTTGTTATAGTCATAAATGCGTGTATTCATGAATGAATTTATTCAACTTAGTACCTCGATAGATTAAAAACTTTCATTAAACTTAACAGCCATTAAGAAGAGGTTGAATGAAGACCAAAGTATATTGTTGATTGCCCCCCCCCCTTTCCCAAACATTAATTAATCAGAAATGTCAATTTCTCCTCAAATGTAATGTGAATTTCTTTGTCTCATAGATATATAAGCATTGAAACGGGGAAAATATAAAAATATTTTACAAAGTAAAGCCCCCCAAAAAAATACCATCATAATTCAGCCTCAAATGATTTCACAGGCAAAGCAGGGTATCTTAGCTAGTAGAATATAATGATAAACTTATTATTTTGCTTTTTTTCCTGAATATTCACAAACGAAAAATAATATAATACAGGTTTGGCTGTAACCTGAGTAATATTAAAAGGATTAACATACTCTTGGTCTGAATTATGATTTGATCATAGGAACAAAAACAAGTGCTAATTTTTCAGTGACTACGCATAGAGTGTTGAATTCAAAATCCGTTCAATGGAAAACTACGAGTAACAAAAATTGAGTAGAGTAAAATAAATTAACAAAAAGATGATGTTACAAATTAAATATTAAATGAAAATTTTATTTTTTCAAAACCTCATTTATTAATAATTTGGATAGTTTAAAAATCAGTCCAACTACATCCGTATTTATGAAATATGATGATATAGAATTTTTATAATTTATACAGGTTGTTATATATAAAAGCTGAGGAAAAACATACGGGAATGTATATTCTATGTATGTATATATATATATATATATATATATATATATATATATATATATATATATATATATATATATATATATATATATATATATATATATATATATATATATATATATATTAGAAATACGGGAATTTTGTAATAGTTTTTATACTAATGAAAATTTATATGAACCCACCTGGTCTATACCAGGTGGATTCATATAAATTTTCAATGGACTATCTGGATCATTAATAAGAGATTGGGGGCTCAGGTTAGCCATGCGAGTTAAAGCGTTGACCTTTATCTCACATGGTAAACCTAGAGTGGCGAGTTCGATTCTTGCCTGGGCAAAGGAAATTATTTAGTGACGAAATTCATTAAATAACGTCCTAAAATCCCACCCTGGCTAGAAAAGGGTGGTAACCTGTAGATAACCCGTCCCGATTAGCCTAAGTTGCAAAAAGTGGACGTTAATAAATAATAATAATAATAATAAGAGATTGAAGTGAAACCCATGGGCATTTGAAAAAATGTTTCAAACATTTAATATGAATTCAACCTTTCTAATAAAAACCATTGTATAATTTAATTAAATTATAAAAATCGAAATAATTTAAATAATATCCTATTTACATAAACTTTAATATAATTTGTATGGACGTAATTATGAAATAAATCCTCATGAACAAATATCTTTACAACGAGAAAAAGAGAGAAGAAACTGGGAATATATAGAATATGGAATATCAGTAAATAAATGAATAAAATGAGTAAAGCGTCTGCTAATCAGTTCGTGTTACAGATTATTACTCTTTAACAAATGTTATAGTACTACCAAGAATGCATTGGAAATACAAACAACCAAACTAACAACAAATGTAAAATAAAAACTCCACAATTTAAAAAGCTGAAGCACCTATAAAAAAAAGCTATGAAGCATCATCACGGGAGTTGCTAATCAATCAATGGAAGTAGATCCGAAGTTGATAGATGTGAAGACCCTAAATAATGACTTCTAACATAAGAAAAGCTCTTTTACTTACCATTCAAGTGTGAATATTAAAACGTTCGTTTCACAGGAGCTGCGTAAACAAAGCACATTTCCCACGTGTGGGCATGACACACTATTGAATTCACCTTACCATATATTTTATAATTCTAAGTAAAAATCCAATGAGTAGAAGAACGAGTTTAGTGAAGACTGAAAAATCAAAAATACGAATAACTGGCTTCATACTTGAGCCACAAAAACAATAATTTTAGAGCATCAATAGTTACCAAGATTGGTTCCATTTTTCGACTCTGCTCATATTAACGGAGATGTTATGAATTCTGGAATTTACGTTTAGGGGGCTTATCGAATGCTGAAAACTATAAAAAAATGCAAATATCTCAGTTAAATGTATGATAGAGGAAATACGTATATACAACAATTATAGACAATAAAATGCCCAATAAGATTAGTTTTATACAATTTATCTACCTCTCCAGCATCAGGTCCACTTTCAGCCGTTAACGAATTTGATTTTTAGTTTTACTTGAAATGCATGATGTTGATCAAAATTTGCGAGTGGTAACAAACACGCATAAATAAATAATTTTGAACGGACCTCACTTTCGGCATCTAGTAAGTGTGATCGATGGACAATTAAAGACATTGTTTGAAAGTCCCGCCATGTGTACAACCAAACTAGCTTAAGACTGGCCTCCTTAAAAGTGTTAGCAAACCGCCCTTATTGAGGCTAATGCACAGAAGTCAGACTCAACACATACAGTTTAAACTCATTTACTGATCACAACGGACAAACAACATTCGTTTCCATTGAAAAACGAAAGAGAAATAAGGTAGAAAAAGCGGAGGGTAAATGGAAACTTTTGAAAAAAAAAAAAGATATGAAACTTCCTATAATACTAAATTTCCCGCATTTACTTCATATTTTTTTTTTCATTTAGCATACAATAATGGGCTATGCTACAAATATTTCTTTCACTGGATTACCTGTAAAAACCCGATGTGTATAAATCATACTTTTGTTTTATTTGGTATTTTCTCTAAAAGCATCACTCAGTACAAATCAATACATTCTTTCCAATGAATGGACAGGGGCTCAATGCTGATTTAGTTTTCTACTTCTGTAGTTACCTAATAAAACTCATTCAAAACTATGGTAATCCACATTTTCTGCGAATAAGAAGACTAGTTGTTTATTAAACGACTCCCTCAATCACAGAGAAAAAAATATATACAATATAATGGCGTCGCTATTCTTTAATCTAGTGAAGCTTTCGCTTCGTAATAAAACTACAAACGGAATTTTACCATATTCCGATATTCGATGAAGGTAAACCGGCGAAGGTAGCAGATGAACGAAACAAATTAAATATATTCTTCTTATTTATTTTTCACTCTACACGTTTCTCAAGTTCTAATGAACCTCTTAGAAGTTGTGCAACTACTTTAAAATGATATGACGAAATAACTGAGACAGTGGCATCAACAGTAATAAGATGGGGAGAGACAATACAAATCAGCTGATTACTTCGATACTTTTGAAATGACGAATAGAATGAAAATATTTAGCCTTGGAATAAAGCGTCTCATGACAAATAAGCTTTACAAATAACAAAATGTTACTTTAAGTAGAAATTTAATCAATTCTAAATGCTAAAAAATTCCCCTTAATATTCGGAAGTAGGAAAATGTATATACCAACATTTAAATTTGCAACAAGATTTGTCATGTACTATTTTTCTTTAATAAAGGAGTTATATTGAATTTTCGGTTGCCCCTCCACTCTAAATACCCCCCCCCCTTCTCCTTGATGTTATTTCAACCGCTAATGAACATGACCTGCAGTTTTACATTGTACGTTTAAATATCTCATTTCTAAACAATCGAAACCAATTGGCGATAGAAATTACAAGAAGTTTTTCAAAAAATGCCGGTTCACTGCAATCCGGTAAAGTGAAAATGACTTTTTAGGATGGCTATAGATTGGCCTTGTCCACTGAGTTAGTTCGAATTTGTCAGCTGTCACTGTTCTATCTGGTCAAGACGACCTCCTCTCGAAAGTTACTTTTCATTCTTGAAGGCAATGCAATATTTTTCAATTCCTGTAATTTGTGATCTCCAAGGACTAACCATAATTAGTTTTATCATGGGCTTCGATATCTTGGTCTGTCGTGGGAACATGGGGTGGTTTCGTAATAAGTCCCGTTGGCCTCATATTCTGCTTTCTAATGTGTCTGTATAGGGCAACGCATCAGTATATTGGAATTAAAGTCATGAATTCGTTTGTGAATTTTGTTAGAGCTTATGAAGTCCATGTCCTGAAATTAATAAAGAGAACTGAGGTTATTAGCAAGTAATTAATGCCATTTTGTGAGTTTCAGGTGTATTTCACTAGTCAAACTACACAATGTCTAACGTCAACAAATAAATCGGAAATATAATAAATTTCGTTGAAATTAGTAAAACATTTATTGATAATTATTCATTATTAAGAAATAAAAAAACATTAATTATTTAGAGTCGCATTAGTAGAAAGTTTAATAGACACCCTTAATATTGGTTAGCTATAGTTATTTAGTCGTTTTTGAAGTAATATATTTTTATTTTGTTTGACTAAAATAAACAAAATTGTTCGCCAAAGAACATGTGACAACAAGCATGGTACGTTATGTTAAAATGAATAGAGAGTTCTCAATACTCATTACTTAAATTGATTTATTGTCAGAAAAATAATAAATATCCACATTCATTTCGGGATCATTGAGGTTTTCAATTATTCTTGGTTATATAGCGAATGTCATTATTATTACAAATTTTATTTATTTAACCAAGATATTCGATTTAATTAAAACATTCTGTTGTTTTGAATATTGTAAATGAACAATTTAAACAAAACTAAGATTTGCACACCCTGCTTAAAAGGCTGCTGCAGTGACGAGGAATTTGTATCTACTACCACTTGGTTACAAACTACCACTTTTCAAGTAATACGTTTACCTCACTGAACTGAACACTATTCCTTAAACTGAATAACTGGATGTACGAGCTTGCACAAGGTTATAAGAAGTTTTGGAAAGACACTACTCAGAGTTTCTTTTTATAGTACAACTAGCTGTACCCTGCTTGCGTTGCTACGCCACCAACTAAAATAATAAATTATGATAAATATGTATATCATAAAAGTTACAATAAATATCAAATTAAACATCTTTTGTCATGTGCACGGTCGCAAAAAAAAAAAAAAAACAACATGAAACGAAATACGACAATTTTTCATTTTATGCCTCCCCACTCCTGTTGGTTCCTAAAAATACTAATATAGCTTATAGTCAAGGAGGTGTTAATATTAACGAAAATACAGAGTTTAGTTGATTTCGATTTAGTCTTTCGTGTCCTATAACATTGTTGTCCCCTTCTATAGTTTTTCAGGTATACCTTATTTATACTTAGTTATACGTCAAAAGCGTACACAACAAAAGTTACTTTAAGTAACAAAACAAACAACTTTTGTTATATGCACGTTTGCCCCAGTCATCTGCCAAGGAACAATTTTTTTTCAACGTCTTATATCAGTTGAATTTTGAATGAAAATCCATCTGACAGTTGTGAAAAATGGAAGTCATCGAAGAAAAGTTGCGAGGGACGAATAGCTGTGAAAATGTGATCCAATAACGTTGGCGGCTGAGCGGGAAACTGGAAAGGTAAACAGGGTTTGCAAGTTAAATAGAGCTTTGCAAGGACTAAGAAAGCCAGTCGATTTAATATGGTTTTATAGGCTTTATGGAATGAACCTATCCTGTACATATGAGGTTATGTTTTGATTTTGAAATGTGATTTTTAGCTAGTCAGAAAATCACATTGCCTATGTGCCACAGGTACATTTGCCATTGTCTCGAATTTTAAATCTTGTTAAGTAATGTCCGGTCTGTCCATGTTCCGTTAGAAAAAGTATTGCATTTGTGACGGTGCTCCTAATTGTATTATATTTGTGGTTAGACATTTTTGGTATGTATTGGTGTAAGCCGTAAGAATTTGTTACATTCTGTCCATTCTCTGTTCCACTTATGTATTGTGTCATACTGTATGTATTTTTAAATATAGTGTGGTACAAGTGTGAATTCTGGGATTAGTCTCATATCTTGAGCAGCTAAATCACAATTAGCTTTATAACAAATAGTTGTATATATCCTTTTTCAGTTTTAATGTCTATGAGTCATAGTCTATGGTTTGGTGTGCATTTTGGCCATATTTTGAAGATGGATACCAATGCTGTCCGAAAATATTCTTGTTAGTTTTGATTGAGTTACTCTTTAGCTTATAGATAGATAGATTTTATTGGCTAATATGTACATATTTTAGCCTGAGTCTGGCCCATTTAGTGTTAGTAATCTTACAAGTAATTTACAAAAATGATAAATATATATATATAAGAACTAATGACATAATGTAATACATTTTACATTTTTTTTATTTATTTTTTTTATTAAATGTTTTCAGGTACTTAAACTTCTAAAACTCTTTATAATTTAATGTGATTAGTACTATTCAACATATACGTATTTACTTTTGTTTATTTGTTTACTGTGACGCTTTAATTGACTCCGTTGGACATTTCAAAATTATAGGGTTTCATTTTCAAGATAATGCTATAAACTATGTCGTTGCCTAGTTGCATACTGCTGACAGGAATGAGTAAATCATGTTCAATTTATAAATGTCCTCAATGTGAAGGATATTTTCCAGTGACATTAAGTCATCACTTGTGGCTATAAACTTCTTCAAATATTGCTCTCTGTAATAGCTGTATTCCGAGCATTGCAATAATAAATGTTTTAATCCGTTCGTTATAAATTCCTGGCAGCATTCACAAATTTCTCCGGATTTAATTACTTTCATTTTTTTATTGTGATACAGCTTCAAGTAGTCGTTATTTGAAATTCTAAGTTGACTGACTAATCTTACTTTCTTCATATTCACTTTGAATTTAAGATAATCTTCGGGTTGGGGGCTGGTATAATGACAGACACTTCTATAAAAGGGATTGTATGATGTACTATATACTCTATTGATGTCGGTGGATAATATGTGACTTGTTGCTTGTTCCAAAATTTTGTTTTTATTTGCTAGGAAATTTTTTTCTGCAGGAGATATCGGTAAAACACTCTTGCAAATTATTTAAATTTGCTATTGCTTTTACTTGTGAGACCCAATTATAGTTTGTATCATGATTACTGGCATCCAGTGCTATTAATCTACTGAAACACTTCCTTGCTATTCTATTTTCGGAGGTTGACAGTATTTTTATACAGAAATTAAGGATTTTTTCAACACCTGAACTGTTATGTGGCTCCGTCCAGTTTCCAGTCTAACCATATAGTTTGGTGTGCATTTCGGCCAAAAATACAAAGAAGCTTATAGACAAATTATCTAAGGACCAAAGGTAAATTAATGGTAGATAACTTCATACTTACCAGGTTCCTTTTGGTGGGTAATACAGAAATGATTTCACCCAGCTAGCCATAAAATCCAAGCTACTAAGGCTTGAAGTAAATGTCAAAGAGGAAGAAGCAGTTTCCGCAAACTCCTTGATTCACAATGCCTTGTGCTAAACAGGAAACCATTGGAAAGATTTGAAGAAAATCTTATTTTTAGATTCACCGATGGACCATTTTCAAGAGGAGCTAAGATCAAAACTCTCTAATGTAGAGCCAGAACACTTAGCTCTTTCGGAAGCTATAGCATGCCAGGCACTTTTGACAATTCGAAAAGAAGATTGGCGAGGGTGTAACACCCATACAGATGATCAGGAAATCTAGAAAATCGTATGAACTGTCGTGAAACTCTATTAGTTGATTCATATTGACACCACATTTTTAAAGAGTTCGTTGAAAAGAACCAAGTATCAAGAGGCACTGCGAACAACAAAAAAGATTCTGGCTAATGTATTCATGAAATGTTTACCCATTAAAAAATGTACTTTACAATATGAAGTCTCTTCTAGATAACCAGCTACATGGAAGGGGGGGAGGGAGATGGAAGTCAACTAGGTCTTCAAAGACCTATAATGTGCAATTGAACTTATTTTTTAATTAGGTTCATAAACTACATACTCTAAAAAAATTATCATTGTGTAATATTAAGACGTTTTTTTGTTTGTTTTTTTTTACTTTTTTTACCAATGTAGCATATGCTATACGGTTGCTAGGCAATGGAGCATATGCTATATGGTTGCTAGGTGATGAAACCTACTCTTACTGTTACCTTGTTAATGGATCAGTTGAATAATGGTGTTACTCAATGAACTATTAGTTATTAATATTACAACCACCCTCCAATACCTGGAGTCTTATTATTTATTAATTTTATGCAGTAGTGGCACCCTTGAAGAATATAAGTAGATTTTAAAAACTCAATTTCTGTTCCTATCTTACTTATCCTCTTTCTCATTATCTTTGGTACACAGAAATAGATAGTCGATAACTCTATTGTACTCCAAAATTTCATTATTTGTCTAATGAGTTCTGTGAGAGAAGTTAGGAAATTAACATGGCCACAGGCTCTGTTGGTGTGATTTACTAACAGCTTTATATAATAAAGTAAAGTGGCTCGATAAATTAACTTTAGCCTTGGTGCAAACCTCCCTCCCACTGGCAGAAGAAAATCTTAACCCCCACACAATCCATCATTTCAAGTTAACAGCTTTCCCGCTACTTAGTATTTAATGCATGGGAAATTTCCTCAAAATTACTACGATATCATAGGACAAAATTCAATAGCCAATATCCCTTATCAATTAGAACAAAGTAACATTGTGAATCATTTGAAGAAGGAGCAATTTTCCAAAGGAAAAATTCCAAAGGGATAGAAAACATGTAATGCAAATGATGGTTATATTAAACAAGCACTAAAGAATTATAATAAATGAAACTGTATTTTAATGAGGAATCTAAATCGTGAGCAAGCAGCCAAGGGAAGTTTAAAGTGAACATTTTGATAAGGTAGGACTTTTGTTCCTAATTGATGTTCACTGAATAATATGAAATAAATAAAATCATATTTCTTTCTCTATTTATTTTAAAGGTATATCCACTGCCTCCGCATCTCAGAACTCTTATACACTTAAACAAAAATCATTACTACTTGGAAAGTACGTATTTTAAATTTGCATTTTATTTTGCACTTATTACACTTAAAAAAAATTTAAACACAAGAATACGTTGTATTGCAATAACACAAAATTCTGGAGTTATAAATAATATTTACTAAACTAATAAGTGAAATACTTGTGGCCCTAGTTTAAAACCAATGAATCATCTTGATGAGGTTTCTTCTGCTCTCTATTTATAGAGTCTTAAATCCCCAAAAACTATATATAATTATTACAATTAAATTTCACACTATTAATTAAACAATAATAAATCAAATGTTTACAACACAAATTATGTTTCTACGATTCTCTAACCTTAATTAGCACTGATGGGAACACCACTGTGAATGAGTCGCATAAAGTAGTTCAGAATATAAAAAAAAGAATTATAAGAAAATAAATAAAGTCCGTCACGCAGGGGCTGCGTAATCTAAGCAGATTTCCCATGTGAAGTTTTACAATAGAGACATCTGCATACTGGTAATACAAGCCCACCATGAGTAAATAGAAACGGTAAAATGAAATCTTTCAGTTAATAAATTCCCAACTGAAACGGCTTCTGAATTGTAAAAATAATTTATATTTTAATAACTCAAAATTTAGTAGTACAAGAACTAAAGAAGGGGGGGGCGACGGATGAACAGATCGTATTTGCATAAATCACACAAAGTGACGAAAGTAAGGTAAGGTTAGGAACGACAGGTAAGGTTAGAAGAAGCTTCCACCTGAGCCGAGTAGTTAAGAAAACGGCCGAACTAATCCGAACTATACCCGACCACAAACGTCATAAAAATGCAAATATCTCGGTTAATATTCAAGATAGAGAATAAATGTATATAACAATATTTATAGTAAATTTAATGTTCAATAAGATTGGTTCTATACAATTTTTCAATCCGATGCATAATAACGGAGATATTTCGAATTTTTGAAAATCCCCCCTCAAACCCCCCCCCTCCCACTGGTCCGATTTCAGCCGTTAACGAACTTGATCTTCCTTATTACATAAAACGATTAAACACCGAGTTTGGTGACGATTAAACAAAAATTGCGACCGCTAGAGTGTTAACAGACAAATATATATATATATATAGTTTTGAACGGACCTCATTTTCGTCATCTCCTGGGTAGGATCGATGGACATTTGAAGAAATTTTTCGAAAATCGCGTCATGAGTACGACCTCAATAGCTGATTTCTCTTAAGGGGAATCTGCTAATATTACAATTGTTGGAAAACATGATAAGGGAGACGGTAGGGCAGAATGGAAATTACTTAGACCCTTTTTCTACGATAATGGGTTCTCAAAACGATTATTGAAGTTAAAAATAAGCAAACCAATAGGTGACCATAGATGGGGTGGTATACGGTATAAAAATGTCTGATATACGTCCACATTATAAAATTAAGGCTAAAGAGAGTAGGAGGGGAAAATATAATGTGGCTTTCAAAAAAAAGCTCTGCAACATACGTAAATACAAACAAAGAAAATTACCCATGTTCCATAACGTAACGGACGTTGCTTCTCTTTGATGAAGAACTACAAACGATGCAAGGATGTAGGAGAAATATTCGATTTCACATTACTACAAAGAAGGTTTTATTGGTTCTTTAAGAGATTGTTCCAGAACACAAAGAAATTTCTCTGTTTAAACAATTTTCCGTTTTGCATATTGGCTCTTTAACCTCTTTTTAGCTTTTATTTCTTCTGCTATAAAGGCTATACTAAAAAGTAAGGAGCCTTTATACGTTTTCTTTCCTTTGTGGAACCCAAGATTTCATTTGCAACCTTGAAGCTTTTCATTTCCTCTTCCTTGAGACATGAAAGAATTTTTTTTTTTTTTTTTACTAAAGCCGAGTATAGTCAAGTAGAATCAAGATATAAAGTTACTCACTATCTAAGTTAATATAAAATAAACTAATTAAATATAAGAACATTAAAAAAAAAAAGAAATTGGCAAATGGTGGCTTATTGCTTAACTCTGTCATTTAACAACCCAACCGAAAAGACTAGGGTATTTAAGATGTTGATGAAAGCCAGTTGTATTTAAGTACTGAATTAATGCGTTAAAATATATTAATGCGCTATTACTGAAAATATTATGAAATATTATTTTTACGATACATTATGTATTATAATACCAAATCGTATCCCCTTTACCAGCACTTTATTTTAAAAATACACAATTTGCTGAGGCAATTGTTTTGCTGAGAGGTATTTTCTATGAAACTTACTTTTTAAATCCACCATTGGTTGCATACACATTACTTTATAAACTATACATAAATAACAGTAAAGTTTTATAATTTAATAAGTTCTATTTTATTCAAATTTCTTTCTGAAAAGTAAAATGTGTTATGTATAAAGCGTTCTTTGCATTCTTATATCACTATATATGTAATGTTTCTAATGATATTTGTATTATTGTAATTATTTTAACAAAATGTTTTACTATAGAATTGGTGCAAAAATAAAACTTCTGAGATTTGAGTAATTCAATTTGGCAATGATGAGGGTATAAACCTGATCAATGTTTTTCTTTAAAAAAAATTCTTATGGTTATAGAAAACAAGTAGGAGCAACACAATTAGTAATTTAATATAAAAAAATGATATTTCAATTTTCTGCATATATGGCTTACCTTAAATTGAATTATGGCATAAGCTTAAAAGTTTTTAATCACTGTTCGTAATTGATTCTACAACACATGGCAGCGGAAAGGATTTTGAAGTATTGCGTGAGTATTACTAGAGTATTATTAGGCTTCATTATATATTTAAAAAATAGAATTGACTGACATTGGACTTTTTTTTTTGTTTTTTTTAGCTACAAAGGGAAACCAATATCTTACTTACTAAGAAATTGTATTAAAAAAAAATCTGAAAAATATTAAGTGATGCCATAGGCTTTCTTCGAAATGTATTAGAATAGAAGAAGAATTCAGCAACTAAAAGAGGGTCTAAAGTTTTATTTTTTAATGTAATAATATCAATAAAAGTTATCTATAGAATAAAATATTTAAAAAAAACTAGTCCTACATTATACGAAACGCATCAACCACAATTGGAATGGACAATTAAGTGGCATTACGTACCTGAATGAATTAATAGGAGGAGCATCTGAATTGTTATCGAATAGTAAATGACATTTAGGTACCAGTGACCAAAATCTAGATCAGCTTTGACTAACTTAAAAATCGGTTGTATACCACAATTTAATAATGTAATAATGGAAGATATTACTTACTTTAAATCTTATTTCCAATGTTGGCTTTTTAAAAAACTGAATATTCTATATTACTTCCTCTATCCTTCAATAATATGAATTACTTTTTTTGAATGTAACATTCAACAAACTTAGATTAGTAACGTAAAAATAGTCCACAGACAAAACATTAGGTGGCCTGGAGACTGACCTCCATTTTTAGTACATAATCTAAGTATGAACTTGAATAAAAAAAATATATGTATTTATATGAGTATGTTTATATTGATAAAATATTCTCCATATCCCTTAAACGTACTGCTTTCATAAATAATAGATGAGTTTTTGTTACTCTTGCTTCCAAGCATTAAAGAAACAATATATCACGGTAAACATTTATTATCATTATTTAGGCACATAACGGACCAGTTAACTGTGAAATTATCACAAGTTTATACTCGGTTCTATCAATTTCAGATAATGGAAGAGGAAAATGCGACATTCGGCACTCTAACAATTCGGTGTATAAAAATACAAATAACTGAATTTCTACGTTTTTATTAAAGAGTTTTTTCAAATATATACCACAGAATGTAAATCATCAACTAAAACGTTAGAATGGTTCCCTTCGTCATTTAGGCCGTCAACAAGAGAGTAAAACAAATTTCCATGAAGCTAATAGGTAGCAAATGCTATGATTATCCCTAATATTTGCATACAAGTTTATATGAATTTATGTTTAGACTAATACTATATAATTTTAACAATTTATAAAACTATACAAGTGTAACATACGGACCTATATATTCTCACTCAAAGGTTTTTATCGTCAAATCCACCACAAGTATCTCTAATACAGATGTTCCAGAGAATAGAACAGAAATACCTCCAGCAGTAGAAAAAAAGTTCCAAACCGTATTAACTTTGTAGCAGAGCAAACTATTATTCAGCTCATCTGGGCTCTTTGAGCTGCTCTCAGAGAAATGAGTATATTGAAGGAGAAAGCAATTCCAGCTGTTTCCCCCAGGCAGTGTGTTCATTCGGGAGTGCTCTTTGTTATTGTTGCTCAAGGGAGAAACATTTATTGGGTAAGCTCCCCGTGGTCTAAACTCCAATGTATATATCCTAGTACCTAACTCTTTATAGGAGAATCTTATTGTCCACAGATGGTCATCCTCTGTCATGAGGGAGTAGTATCTCACAATAGATTGCAAAGTTGGCGACATGATATATACAGTATTATACTTCCAAGAACATTTAAATATTATACCAATTAATGTAAAAAAAAATAAAAAAAATGAAGTAGCTTATTGAGGAATTGATGACGATATACGAGGGCTGGGGGTGAACCAAAATTGGGAAATGACAATATTATAATTTGTCTGTACAGTGAACCGCCACATTCGTTAATGCTAGGGTCTCATAAATATCATTGGCTATTATTCACTTAACGTAAATGCTGATGTTATTTATTAATGTTACACTTTATGCTACTTTGGCAAATCGGGACGGATTATCTACAGTTACCCAGCTGTAGGTACCCTACAGTCGGGTTACCTATCGAGATTAACTCACATGGCTAACCTAGGACCCATTAATATTGCAATTTGAGATCATTCACTTGTAAATATTACAGTAGAGAATAAGTGATTAGCTGATTTTTACATTCTTGTACAAAGTAAAGCAAGTACTATAGTCTTAAAAATTTTAGATTTTTAGATTTCAATGGAATTATCCGTTTTGACCCTGTCTCGGATCATTGTGAATCGTTTCAGGGCGACGTCAGTACGTATCTCGAAAAGTCGAAAATGTCTAGGCTTAGAATATTAAAAGTTCAAATTTTGGATTATTACAACAGCAAAGTTGGGCCTCTTATCTCTTCATTAAAATCGATTAAGCGGGAAGGTTTAAGTATGAGTGAAAATAAAAAAACTGATAATTCCTCCCTAAGTATTAGAGATTCAAAATAATTGTAAAGGACCGTTTTTTTTTGTTTTGTTTTTTTATCATTCAAATATTTCTAATATGCATACATCAGATTTTTTTTTCTTCTTATCGTTTATTGTGTTTGGTTCGTTGTATTGCTGAAGTTGATTGTGTGGGTGGAAACAAAGAAATCTTACTGATTTTTTGATAATTTTAGCAGTCAACTAGATCGACGTTTTTAGAGAGTTCGTGATAGCATGTGACATACTATTTATAGAAACGTAGGGTCAAATTAAAATGGGACCGAAGTTACCAAAATGTCAAAGTTCTCCTCTCAGGTCAGGACATGGGGGAAATAAATAAAACCCGCCACGCAGGATATGCGTAACTGAACAGGTTTCTCACGTGCGTCACGTATTGACATTTGTCTCGTATAATATAAGTCCAATGAACCATATTTGGTATTTAGGTTTCAAATAAAACCGTGTTTCATAATATAACAGCTTCTTATTAATATGACGTGAGTAGAAGTGGTAACAGACAAATGCATATAATTTTGAACGGACCACATTTCCGTCGTCTACTAGGTAGGATCGATGGACATTTGATTTTTTTTTTTTTTTTTGGAAAATCGCGTCATGAGTACAACCTCAATAGCTGATTTTCCTTTAGGAAAATCTGCAAAAATCGTTTATTTGGAACAGTTCGTGTAGTGATGATGTTCAAGCTACTACTTTCTGAGCACTTCGCCCATAAACAAATTCATATTTCACGAACAAAAAACATGATTTTAAACGCAGGCTTTTCTATTGAAATGGTGTTAGACTAAAGTATTCAAATTCGTAACAATTATAAAGAGTATAGTTAGCTCAAAATTCTTTGGGTGCATATTCAAATAAGTAAATATATGTATATACCAATTATAATAATTGAAGTTGACCAATTTAACGCTTATTGCTTCGTGAAAAAAATGGAGCAAAATAGAGTCTACTGGCTTGCTGTCCATCTAGTGTATTGTGTGTTCTGAAAACTAGTCACGAATGAGCATTATAATCAAGAGTTTTTTTTTTTAATAAACGGAAAATTAATGATTTAATTTTAAATTTCAAGAGGGAAGAAAATATATAATTAATTTATTTAGTCGTGGCATAAGGATTAGGAAATTACTGTAATACAAATCTAGTACTCTCCGCCCTTAACTTAAAAATGTCTATAATAGATATTTATATTAAAAAAGCAGCCAGAATAATGATGCCTGATTTCTCAGGTTTTTTTGGAGAAGTCAAAGTGAAATGTCCTATTTTAATTGGAATCGCAAAGTAACGGTAATAACGTTTTGTAATGAATAATTTTAATCTGGCAATATCTATTCCAAATAAATTGAGGGATTTAAAAGGAAGATGTATGGAATAAAACAAGAACAGTTCAATTAAAGAGGAAAACCCTTCGGAAAAACTCAATCCGTATTGCCGCTGAAATACCAATGAATTCGGATTGGGAGGAATCCCAACCCATGGGTTTTGCGGGGTTCTCTTTTTAGGTTTAGCCGAATCTAAAAAAAAAAAACAAAAAAAAAACAGAATGGGCTGGGAAGCTAAAGCATAACTACTTATCATTTATTTCTCAGAGTCCTCTTTTGGGAGTTTTCCCCAGCGCCAGGGCTAATATTACTCCTCCGCCATGCATTATGTAGGACTTGGAGCGGAAACTTGAAACCTAACAAAAGGCTTTTCTGCTTCTTATCTTCACTCCTGTCGCATTGGATTGTCAACAAAAAGTTAAGAGTGTTTGTTTCTACTACAAGTATTGGCCCCTTCTTGCGGAGAGAAGAGTTTCCAAGTCAACAGACAAATCGAATTGACTTAAGTACACATAGAATTAGGTCGGAAAGAGTTTATCTTTATTGCTAACGTTGACTCATATTTGATGCGAGTGATAAACAGAGCAGTAATTTCCTGCAAGACCAGAAACACTTCTGAATTGTAACTCCAACAAGGCTTTTTTAATACAGGAAAACATTCTTGGACCCAAAGCCACATTAAAAATAATTTAAAATTCAATTAATGATTATGAAATAATGCATAATGTAATGTTCATTATGAAAATTCAATAGCTTTTGTAATTTTTTTTTCTTCCTGGCTCCTATAATTTAAAAGTCATAATTTTATAGGTCAATGAATATTCTTCAGATGTAATATTCATCGATAAAAAATCAAGGAAGGCATTAGTTCTAAAAACCGCAAATTTAAAATAAGGCAGATCTCCCATAAAATTTTCATAGCTCCTTAGAATCAAGCAATTAAATTATTGCTATTCCGGTCCAATGCCCAACTTGAAAATCTGCATTAACTAAAAATAAGTTCTTTTTTTTTTAATACTAACGTCTAATTTAAGTTACTTAAACAACACTAGAATCACGTAGACATTATTCCACATCAGCCTAAAGTGATCAAGTGGAGGTCAATCAAATAACCAAAATCGGAAACAAATTTCCGCCCTGTAATGCTTGTTTGTGAAGTGATTAAATACGGAAAAACTTACGGTTCTCTTCCATCCCCTACGTCCCTAATATAGCACTCTTGCATAGTTTTAACAATGCACATAGTTCACAAATATATATATATATATATATATATATATATATTTGTAACTTGTGTATGTGCATTCAGTTTTTAAATATAACGATAATTTTTCGTTCCACATAGAATTGAAAGTTGATGCCCTTTCAAAAGCTTGGCTTTTTGTTTTCTTGCTCCCTTTTCACGCTTAAACAACTAAACCGAAATTTATAAAACATTGTACATGTATAACTGCTAACCAATCTTAAACTTTAGGTTATACTAATATTTTCAGAAAGGAACTGGAGTAGTGTGTTATAAGGGCGTGCTGAAACGAAAAATCTCAATATTTTGATTTCTATTTATTGCTCAGTAATAGGTCTATATTGAAGTTTTTTTTGGTTTTTTTTTACTTAGAGTAACGTTTATTATATAAGCATTCGTCTCACAACGAAGAAAAAACAATAAAATAGATATGCAGTTTTTCTTTTTCTAAAAGTGAAAAAATAATTTCTGGAATATATTTTGTATATTTTAAAACTTGCTAAAGAGAGGTCTGTAATGTACTAAATAAACCAAGGAGGGGGGTTAGGTAACCTTTATTCCATGAAAATGCCTTTACTCCACCCTACACTCCATGCGTTGTTGTTGTTTTTTTTTCTTTTTAACAAATCTACCTAAGCGACTTGTCACAATAAAAAGATCAGTCAAATAACTTAAAGCTCTGATGTTAAATATGCAGGTTCCTATGTTTATACATATTCGAAAGTAACACTGTGAGGAGGTAGTGAAGGTACAATGGCATTGCATAACACTAGTGACAGACAGGCCTTGAGAAATAGTGATGCGTTACTAATAAACTAAGGGGATTATTACACATGATATGCCCAGCTCCGTCCCTGTATAGGGGCATTGATACTGATCCTAGATAATTGATCTGATTTAATTGTTAAACTAGAATAATTAACAATTAAATAAATATTACCTCAATTATTCTCGAGCTATCAAGAGGATTCCTCTAACTACAAAACCATTATGAAGTTATATTATATTGCTTTTGCTGGCACACATTGTTCCAATTGAACCGCCACATATTGTCCCAATGGAACTACATAGGCAACTAACCTTGTGGAAAACAGGTTTACTTAAGCACAAGGGCTTTTGGCAATATCAATACAAAATACATCGGGTACTAACAAACTGTTGGGGCGTGCGGTAAGCTTTTGCGGTAATAATAGAAAATGTCGGCACCAAAATGTTTTGGCGGGAAGCTTTTTAAAGGCAAGAATAAGAGAGAGCATTAGACTGAACCATTTTTCTATTTCTATTGGAAAGATGAGGGGAAATAACACAAATAACTATTTGAGTTCTCCTAAGAATCAAGTATATTGAATTGATTAAAACTACACATAATACACGTTATAAATAGAGGTTGAACAAGAAGCAGAAAGAACTTAACTTTATAAACTTATACTAATTTACTAATTTAGTTGCAATATATATATATATATATATATATATACATAGAATGAACGATAGGTCCTATATTGTGTGAGTACTCATTTGATAATTGCGCAAATAATGCTAGCATTATTAAAATAGGCACCTGCGGGAATCGAAAACGTTCCTAGAAGTGGAGTCCCCCTTCGTTGCTATTTTCTGTAGACCGTACAAGATTCGATTTCCAGCCGGTTACGGTGATCTGCACAGGATGGCAGCTTTGCGGGAGATGAAACAACTGACTGACTCTATCACGGGTGAATTCCAACTGCGGTTGTCTATGAAGCGGTTATCTGTAGCGGAGGAAGAGGGGCGAAGCCCCACTGGCCGTAGAAACGACCCCCAGCGAGCGTCTAAGACCAACTGAATGTATCCTTCTAACTAGCCGATGCCTTCTTGAGTAGTTTCCGCTGTAGGCCACGGCATTGGTGATCTGTATATGTGTGGCGGGTTTGTGAACTCAGCGAGCGCGGGAGATTCAAATTGAAATGACGACTGAACACAAACAAAATGTTTTATTTATTTAGGTGCACTTTTAGACGATTTTACACAAACTTCAACTGTGTAAGAAAAAAGAAAATCATGGCCAATTCACTCCTAAAAACTCAACAAATAAATTTCCGCAACAATTAAATACAAGTAATAAATACACAAAAATAAAACACAATAAATTAACATTAAAAACCTAACAAAGGCAAAAAAAAACATTAATTAAAAGTAAAATATTAAAAGTCCGTCGCGCAGGAGCTACGTTAACTAAGAAGACTTCCCAAGTACGTCACGTTTTTGCATTTATCTCAAAAATTAAAAGTCCATGAGAACAATATTTGGTATTTAAGGTTAAAATAAAATGCTTCATAACATAATAGAATATTGTTAATATGAGATGAGTAGGAGTGGGGGTTTACTAAAGATCGAAAACTAAAAACTGCAAATATCTCAGTTAATAATCAAGATAGGGAAACAATGTAAATAACAACATATATAGAACGTTAAATTGTCAATAAGATTGGTTTTATACAATTTTTCGATCCGACTCATAATAACGGAGATATTAAGAATTTTCGATATTTTACCCTCTAAACCTCCCCTCTCCCTTGTCCGATTTCAGCCGTTAACGAACTTGATCTGTTTTTATAGAAGGTTTGAATGATTCGCGTACACAGCCTTAGGTGGTCTTTCTCCACCACTTCTAAATATATCGACTCAGTCATGAAAAGAATTTTCTTCCAATTATTTCATTATACTAATATAACATTTTGAAAAGTGCAAACAATAAATGACAGTGTTATATAATATATTTCCTTTATAATATCTCTCAGAAGAAAGTCACAATTTTTTCAATTATATTTACGGCACTCAAAACAATTAATGTCCTACAATAGTTAGTATTTGAATTTTTCTCAAATATTAAAGGAAATTTTAATTAAATTATTTTTTCATTCAACAAGCAAATCCTCCTTCGAAATCCTGATCTAACACTTTCCACGTATATATATATATATATATATATATATATATATATATATATATATATGTATATATTTATATATTATCTCGCTAAACATTTTACTTCAAATTTAAAGTTTTAATCCTAGTTTATTCATAGATGTTCAGGAAAATTGGAGAGAATAATTTGATATGGCGTCATCTGTGATTAATCAAGCATGAGGAAAATATATTTAGTTTACGCATCCCTTGCGTGTAAAATTCTTCAGGAAACTGTCATTGCCAAATTTTCTAACTGTATACCATTAACTGTCTTTTATGGCTCAGATGTCCTAAAAGTACATAGTCTAACTATTTATATTTTATATTGCCTTTTTCTGAAATCGTAATTTCCTCCTATTAATTTCCAATTTAGATGATAATAACAAAATGAAAATTAAATATCATAATAATTGTTTTTTAAACAAAAATTGCTATTCCAGGATAACGGCTTCTTTTGAAATAATCCTGACGTTTATTATGACTGATGGTATAACTTCGAACAAGAATATGCTTCCTTTCAAGACGAAATCAATCCTAATATATACTGTTCAGCTGAACCCATTACTGGAAGCCTGCCGTGAAGTTAGTTATCAAAAGTAACTTACAAACCCAACAATAGAATATAATTTATCCAAATACCAAGCTTAACAATAAAATATTACATTTTTATTCATGATTGTATTTTATGTTGCATAGAAAACCAAGTTATAAGAATATTTTTCTTAGGTAAGTAGCATTATAACTTCTGATGAGGTATTTTATAACGGAGGTAGTTACGAATTCCTCTCTAAAGTTGTGTTAGATTTCAGCTGCACACGACACAACTAGTTATCGAAGTAACTGTCCAAAGGCTGTTAACAGAATAAAATATGTTTTATTTCTAGAGCATGAACCTCTTTTATAAACCGGCCCAAATGTAGCCATAAAGACTTTACTTCATATAAACTTTAATATCTACGATTTACTTTATTTCCGTATGGTATGTCCCTTTTCAAAAGGATTTTATACCCGAAAACTTTATTGACACAGCCTTACATGATTCGTGATTTATATGCCACCTCTTCAAGGGCTCTCCATTTCTGAACTGCTCGGTTTCCTCTTACGTTCGTTAATATTTTCAACGAAGTTTACGCGAAAAAATGTTTTCTATTGGTGACCTTTGAAAACGTGAAATATATAATATTTTTGCGAAAATTAAATACATGAAAGAATAGGACAGACATGATCACGTGTTTAGGGAGTGCGAAAATCAAAGCGGCGCCCGCCCTAGTCCCAACCAGTCCAGACCTTGAAGGGTCCAGCCAATTCCTCTTTGATGTATGCCGACGACCTATATAAAGAACCGGGCAGCCGCGAGCTAGTTAGTTTTTCTCAGCTCTCTTCAAGTGTTCATCAGTGCTACCGTGCGACTTAGTGCAGTGCGGTAAAGTGTTTTTATGTGAAAAACAGTGTTGTGCCGTGACTCTGTAAGTAACAAGGAGAGTCGCCCGGCAGTCGTGGTCCAGGCCACGCAACTTTAATCAGCAGGCACTGAGGATGGAGCGTTGACTCCGAAAGTGCACTCTGCATAATATTAAAAACCAGTAGAGGACTTGGCCTTCTTATTGATCCTTATACATTTATTCTTCTACCATCCAGCATATTCCAGAGATATCACTGTAAGTAACAGTTTAGTGTCGTGTTTAAGACAGTGAAGTGCCGTCTTTTTGTGAATTTCAGTGACCGTGAGTGAATTATTGGACTGTGACTCTTTGAAGAACAGTGACGCTATCAGTGCATACTGTGAGTAGTAATTAAGAATAATTAACGAAGTGTATTGTGCATTGTTAAATAAATTCTGCAGTGATTAAAACTGTGAAGCTTGTGTGTATTTAATTTTGCAATCCAAAATAACTCTAATAAACAACTTTAATTGCTAGTTTTGCAATAAATCGTAACAATATATACGTGTGTATGTGTGTGTTTGTGTAAACACAGATGAGTTATGATAATATCCCTCACTATTGCAGGGTGGGGGATGATATTTCTCATGTAGCAGCATCATTTTTGATGAAATAAGTCTCAACAGATTTTCAAAGTTTAGATATGTTAATGGACGAGTTATAGGTCTCCCAACTGTTAACATCAAAAGTACTCAGCCAGCAATTCTTTTAAAATTTGTTGAAATTGGTATAGTCAGTCATTCTTCTCTATAAAAATGCTGTATTTTTTTTATAGTTAATTATAGTTCTAGGGAACTAAAGTTATAGATTTATCTTAATCGGTGAATGTAAAGTGTGGTAGAAGAGAGCGAAGGGGGGGGGGCAGAAATACATAAATTAGTGTAATAATTCTGTGCAGCTGAATTCAGTTTATTTGAATTATAAAATGGTTTGATCTTGTTACTTCTTATTAAATTTAAACGACGGATGTGTTCTGATTTCATGGAAAAAATACTGAATCAGGTGACATTAGTTATTGACAAAGCGCCAATGGTTAGTATTCCTTCTAGATCTAAGCAATAGGCAATCACTATATGAACTTATAACTCAAAATTACTGAATTATTCGAATACCGTTTCAGTATTTACAAATTCTAAAGCCTTTGTTTATGAGTGGTATGTCTGTTTATAATCTCTCAGATACCACTGCTTAGCGTGACTCCACTGACACGAAGATTCCAAACGTAATTAGACTGTGTTTGCCCCAAAGTAATTGCGGTTCAAACATTCCTGTTCAAGTTACTCCATATTATTAATGCCATCTGCCAAAAGGGCTTAACATGCTTTATAACCTCCATTCCTCTTTGTTCCTGTTCTCTAAACTGATCGATAACACTTACAAATTACATTTGTTGAAATTTGGTTTTCTCTATAAGCCAACCCGTTTCATATATGGCCCTCTATCGATATTTCCAAGATACACTTCTCAGCAAAAAAATACACCCGTATACATAGGCCGGATTGTGTATAATTGATTGCGGATGGAGGCCGACTTTCAGCAACATGTCTAAAGTTATGTTTCAGATATATATATATATATATAATTCTACTGTACGTGTGTATGTCACTGAACTCCTCCTAAACGGCTGGACCGATTTGAATGAATTTTTTTTGTACGCGTTTGGGTGACGCCCTGGATGGTTTAGCGTCACAAATCATCCCGGCAGGTGGAGCAGGTGTGGGGATTGTTTGGGAGGCCTAAAATTAAAAATAGCGATATTTCCTTTCCTAATGGTTTTTCGGCCAATATGCACAAGTTAAAAGTTGTTTATGTTGTTATTTACAGTAAGTTTTGTTATATTCACTTTTGTCTTATAACAAAGTATAAACGAGATATACACTAAAAAATTAAAGTGGAAGCCAACAATTTTATATTGCACTAACGGTCGAACCGTACTTAAAAAAACCCTTTATGTAAATTGGCATTTATTCTTCTTTGATTATAAGCTAGATTAAATTTTTTAGGTTCGAACGGGAGTGGGGGTTATAAGGTAGGCCTGAATAAAAAATTCGCGATATTCCATTTTCTATTTGTTCTTAGGCAAACGTGCACATAACAAATGTTTTTTTTTGTGTTATTAAAAGTAGCTTTGGTTTTAAACATAATATTATTAAATTAAATATCCTAATCGCTTGAAATACCACGCAGGACAACGTCTGTCGGGTCCGCTAGTAGATATATAAAATGTAAAAATCAACCCTGACTATATCTGCAATGTTTATCACAGTGCAGTAGTTCTGTTATCGCATTATACACAAACTAATCAGTGAGGTCGTATAATTGCAGCAATAATTGATGACCTAAGCTTGAAGTAATCTGTGGATCAATAAAAATCTCTAGTATCAAAACCATTTCAAGTCCTTACTTTAACTCGTTATCATAAGATGATTAATAACTCTCTTTTCAAGAACTTTGGTTTGATAGCAAGCGTGAGAGGGACAGCGAATGAGACTCTTTCTTTAATTTGAATGTAAATTAGTTATTTTTCTCAAATTATCAAAATAACCCTAGAATAAGAAAATCCAATGAAGTCTTTTGAGATATATTTGATAGGATTTATCTCTTGAGGAAATTCGTATGCAATACAAATTAAAAAAAAGTCCGTCACGCAGGGGCTGCGTAAACTAAGCAGATTTCCCACTTGAAGTTTTAGAATAGAGAAATTTCTCGAGAGCCGAGCAGTTAATGAAACGGCCGAACTAGCTTTTGGCGGGAAAGACACTTCGTCCGTTAGCCGCCCAGGATTTAATAAAAATGCAAATATCTCGGTTAATATTCAAGATAGAGAATAAATGTATATAACAATATTTATAGTAAATTTAATTTTTAATAAGATGGATTCTGTACAATTTTTCGATCCGACGAATAGTAACGGAGATATTTCGAGTTTTCGAAAATCCTCCCCTCTAAACCCATACCCCCCTCCCAGTGGTCCGATTTTAGCCCTTAACGAACTTGATCATTCTTTTTACATAAAACGACTAAATATCGAGTTTGGTAACGATCAAACAAAAATTGCGACCGCTAGAACGGTAACAGACAAACATATATATAGATATATATATATATATATATATATATATATATATATATATACAGTTTTGAACGGACCTCATTTTCATCATCTACTAGGTAGGATCGATGGACAGTTGATGAAAAATTTCGAAAATTCCGTCATGAGTACAACCACAAAAGCTGATTTCCCTTAAGGGAAATCTGCTAAAAATTAGTAGCTAAGGGGCTGCGTAAACTAAGCATATTTCACACAAGCAGAAACGAAGCGGTGATTGCCTCATCTCAGGATTAACCCTCTACTTTCCCCGTAATAAGAAGCTTATATGCCTAAATAAGAATTGAAAGTTATTTTTCTTTTAATGCTTAGTTGCTGTAAACGAAACTCACCTGAGTAGAAAGAGGGCTATACTGAAGGCTGGAATTCTAATAACACGGTTAATATGCCTCTTGACTTCCTTTGGATTTAGATTTAAGATTTTTTAACCCTCCCTGAATTCCTTTTGACTAGTGACGTACAACACATAATTAAAAACGACTAATTTCGAATGTTAATATTTCATATTTAGAAGTATTGTAGCCTTTTTTGTTTCAGTTATAATAAAAAGAGTTATAAATTATTCCTTAAGGGATATCAGCTATTGAGGTTGTACTCATGATGGGATGTTCGAAAAAGTTCTTCAAATGTCCATCGATCCTACCTAGTAGATGACGAAAATGAAGTCCGTTCAAAATTATATATATATATGTCTGGTACCGCTCTAGCAGTCGCAATTTTTGTTTAATCATTACGAAACTCGATACATAAGTGTTTCATGTAAAAAGAAAGATCAAGTAAGTTAACGGCTGAAATCGGACTGCGGAAGGGGTGGTTGACAGGACAGGAATTTCGAAAATTCTTAATATCCCCGTTATAGTGCATCTAATCGAAATATTGTATAGATCCAATCTTACTGCAAATTTAATGTTCAATAAATGTTGATTTGTATGGTTTTTTATTATCTCTAATATTAACCGAGATATTCGTGTTTTTTAGTTTTCGGCTTTCATTAAACCCCCGCTCCTACTTATGTCATATTTATTGTTGCTTTGGCATGAGTAGGAGTGGGGGTTTACTGAAGGCCGAAAACTAAAAAACGCCATATCAACAATAAGCAGTTATAATATGAACCACTTTATTTGAAGCCTATATAACAAATATAGTTCTCATTGAACTTTTACGTAATGAGATAAATCCAAATACGTGACGCAAGTGGGAAATCTGCTTTGTTAACGCAGTTGTGAGGAACTCTTTTTATACCATTTTTGATTAGACTAGAACGTAGATATCCTATATCACTTGCAAATGAAATATTTTTAAATTAAGTGGAGGAATCTATTTTGTATTTATAATTTAACAGGAGTACTTGGAAGTCATGTGGTATCCATATCAGATTAGTTTCACTTGATTTAAATAATAAAATTATTCCCAATTAGCCTTATTTGCAAAAAGTGGGCGTTAATAAATAATAATAATAAATAATAAAATGTGCTCCAGATTCAAATGAAGAAATTATCGCCAGGAAGGCTTTTCATATATTACTATAATAAATACATTCAAAGCTTAATGTAACATTGAATAGAACTTAGAATCTTAGAGTAATGGCTAAATTCTAAAAATATACAAGGAGTGGGCATCAAAGGATCAATCTGGGTTCCTTCAAGGATCATTGAGCCAAGATCTCTTCACTCTCATCTTCAATGGTTTCCTAACCTCGATATATCAGAGGCTTTTACACTAATTGCGCCTCGATGGAGAGCATAAGTGAATTAAATGAACCAGTGTCTGAGGGTTTAATAGTCTAACAACTTGGAACGAGGTTGTTTCCTCCTAACTTACACCATTCCTTTGAGATCTGTTTCGTGTCGGATCATTCAAACACACAGCTCCGTCTGTGGAGAAAGCCTGAGATGAACATAATGAATTACCTACTTCAATAGATCTGTATTTAGTAGATTTCCCTTAAGGGAAATGAGCTTTTGAAATCTTACTCATGATGCGATTTTCGAAAAAGGTCCTCGATTGTTCACCAATCCTAGAAGATGACGAAAAAGAGGTTCGTTCCAAATTATATGTATATATATATATATATATATATATATATATATATATATATATAACCGCCCTAGCGTTTGCCAATTCTGGTTGATCGTTACCAAATTCGATATATATAAAAGCGTTTAATGTAAAACGGAAGGTCAAGTTCGTAACTGTTTTCGTACCGGAGGAAGAATGGTTAAGATGAAGGGGAATTCAAAATATCTCCGTTATTATTAATTGGATTGAAAAATAATAGTTTGTTAAATATGTCCATAGCGCTTTTTAATGGAATAAGAACTTCAGATTCTTGTAAATATTTTTAAACAGTTATATAGTATCCATTTTCATTTATTACGTGTTGCCATCTCTCAAGTATTTTTTTAATTTCGTCCTCCTAGAACTTCTCATATTTTAGCGCAATGCATCCCTCTAGGTATGTTTTTCAGTCCTCGAGCGAATTTAAGTGTTTCCCGTCAAGAGAGTTTTGAAGGCCCCGAAATAAGTGAAAATCTGTTGGGGTGAATAGGGTTGGTGTGGGATCACATCCCAGCCAAACTCCAATAATTTCTGCCGGGTCTGCAAAGACATGAGAGGACGGGCGTTATAGTGATGGTAAACTATGCTTTTGATTTTCTCTTCCATTTCCAGCAAACATACCCCTTAAGTTAAGGAATCTTGATTGAAACTAATGCATAAAAACACCTTAACTAATCCTTTTTGAGAATATGTAAAATTGAAATATTGATAAACGTTACGAACTTATTTTACAACCCAATAAAAGAGAACCAATCTTGTTAAACTATTGATGCTCTATAATAGTTTTCTTTTTTATGATGGACCTTATTTAATCAGATGTCGCTTACCAAAATGGTGACTAGGTATTATGGTACAAACACAAGGCATCTGAGTGCTATGTTTCTCTGTTTCCTAAAGGGCAAAACAGTTATCACAAAAAAAAAAAAATAGAAGGAAAACTTGAATCCCGCAATCGTATAAATTAGAATTAGAAGAGTGGAAAGGGATAATTTCATCTTGCAAAGGGTTTAATTCCTCTTCTATCGATACCTCGAGTTATCTGTCAATCGAATCTACACCAAGGTGAGTAAATCTGATGCAATAGCCTCTTAATTATACATAATTAACCTTTTAATTATAAACACTCAGCCTTTTAATTATTATACTATAAACTAATTGAATTTATTTTAACTTGTTCACCATCGTAATTAGACGGAAGTAATTTACTGTTGGCATGCCTGTCGTTAGGGACCGTCGTCACTGGTTCTAAAGGAGTACCACGTTCAAGGGGCTAGGTAAAGGTTGGCTTGAACCGAAAGCGCTTGCCAGCTGTTTTCTACCTCCAAGCATGTATGCCAACATTATCATATATACTCTCAGTACTAACCATTTATTTGATTTACTGAACTTAATTAAAATAATGTATATATATATATATATATATATATATATATATATATATATATATAAAATGTCGTAAATTCATTTTTAATAAAATGATTCTTTTAAATATTTTAATTTGGTAGCTACATGACACTAGAACCTTTTATAAAAATTAGTATTGATACAAATTCTTTTATATACTGAAATGTTATATTGTTTCAATAAGTGCGCTCTCAGGGAAAATATTTCAGTTTTAAGGTGTTGAGACCGAGGCTCCCAAAACAGATTGTGCCAATGTAAAAACAATTGTTACTGCAGACACTTCCAGCCCATATTTTTCTAATATTTCATTATTCCAGTAATATATTTCTAAAGAAAAATTAGAGATGTACAACCATTAGGAAAGTTTACTTCAACAAAGTAAAAATTTAAAATTACTGTCATCAACTAACATATTAAATGTAGGCAATTGTGTTTGTGAAGAAGGTAGTAGTGAAAATAGGAAAGTAGGATTCTCGTTCCTCTGAAAAATGATCATCCCAGCATAGGAAACGAGAAAATATCGCCTGTGGTCGTTGAGTTGCAATTATTGAGAAGTGTTTGAAGTGACATAATAAAATCCCTATTGGATTTCCAAACAATTTAGTAGTTATGAATGTTCTTTTTCTGTTACAGGCAGTCATTCTGTAGTTTTTCACTGTATTGAGAGAGTTCCAAGGCACAAAGGCATAAAGGATAATAAAGCAATGCTTGAAAGGAGCAATGCAGCAAAGCCAATAAAGACCCTCTAGAAGAAAAAGAAAAAAAAAAAACCTATTTTATTCCATATTATTGTGGAAAAGTGTTACAGTCTTTTTTGGTAGTGTTGAATTTATATTCAGCAATGCTGCTCAATGTACAAATAGTTTTTCTGATATGATATAAAAATATTGGAATTACTGGGGACAATACACGACGTCAAATCACCCTTTAGTCATTGATATGATAATCAATAAATCCATTCATATAATTTTATATTAATTTCAAATTTCATTAGAAAATCCGGCGTGGATGTCTACCTAAAGTCTAGAAAATACTAGAATCATTTAAATTTTGAGTGTTCGATTTGAGGTAATTCCTTAGAAAATTAATGTCTACCAATCGTCTAAAAGAAAGCCTTAACAAATATTACTGAGCACTTTATAATAACTCGCATCAGTATTATTTTATTGAGCAAGAAAAATAATTCTATACTCAAAGTATACAAATAGAAGTAGGGAGGTCAACATGTACTGTGCCAAGCATCCAAATCTTGAAAAATTGAAAGCAAGCATTGAATTTTTATGAACTGAAGCATTTTTAGTTAAGTGTACTCCTTTATTTACATAGGAATAATTTTTTTTAGTATAAAAACTGATTTCGCTCTTCGAGGAATTTCTTATAGTGAAGGGAGGAGGTCATTATAGAGTGTCCAAAGTAAAAAATGAATTTTAAAAAAATGTATAAAACATAAACTGTAAAGTCTATATGTAGAATAAAAAAAGATTATTTTTCGATAATCCCCTTCGATTGAGATGTCATAAGCAGTTGTAATAAAGTACAAAGTAATAAAGTATTAGCAATTCGATTTACTTCAAAAGAGATAAATTTATTATTTCCTTGATACATATAATTCGCCAGATATGTATCAAGGAATAAACTCTTTTGAAGTAAATCGAATTGCTAATACTTTATTACTTTGTATATCGTTTCTCTATTTTAATGAGTTTTACATCAAAAAAGTGCTTACTATAATACTGCCTATAGTGTAATATTTGTGGGAGAACCAAGCACCAGAAGTATTAATAGATATATCGCTATTGTTAAATACATTCTTGAAGCTAACACTCCTTCGAATTTAAACTAACTGTAATCTGGTTTATTTGACATTTAAAAAGTAGTTTGAACACATTCCCACTCTCGTTTATAATACAACACATACAACTAGTCACTTCTTTACAAAAGTCATAAACAGACTTATCATACCAATTTATTAAATTCACTAAGAAATTTAAAAAAATCTTCACGTAATGAGCTTATTTCTCTTAACGACTTTCTGCCAATTTAAATATATCTTCAACAGGAAATATATATATATATATATATATATATATATATATATATATATATAAAATGTCTGGTGAAGCTCTAATGACAATTCTTTTTTTTTAGTTGTAATGAAACTCAATATTCAAATGTTTTATTTAAAAATAAAGTAAAATTTCATTGAAATTGGTACTGGGGAAATTGTGGATAAAGATAAGAGAATGACATACTATCGTAAACATCCCTGGTACTAGACATATGTAGAATATGAATCTTATTGAAAAAACATCCTACATATCTATAATTTCAAGGGATTTATTTATTTTAATTTGCACTTTTTCTATTTATTTCAAAGTACCTCCATTCCTAGTGTAATTATTTAACAACAAACTAACGTCTAGCGAAATGATTTCTGGAATGCTCTGTTAAATTCCATTTAGGAAAACCGCTTCACCTAAGAAAAACTAAGTGACAGACATTTTAATATTCATTTCCATCTTGAGGAAATGAGTATTTAAAAAAAACTTCGTACCACTGTAACTTCACTATTTATTTATTAAGTGGATCTCTAGGCATAACCTTACAGAAGAGCAACAATTTTATTCAAACAGAAGGGCTTATCAATTATTCAACAGGCTAACAAACCCTCCTTTTTATAAGAGCAGGAACCAAAACGTGACTTCCTCATTTCCAATTTTTCATTCACCTTTTCACTAATTCACTTACTTTGGTAATTCTATTTTTTTTTATTTTATTTGACACCTCCATATTAATTCTATTATTTAAAGAATATTTACATATTCGTTAAAGAATATTTGCCTCTTGATCTAATTCCCGACAATAATACGATAAATGAAGCCAGAGATGTGACGATATATTGTATTCTAGAAACTGAATTTCATAAACAGACAGGATAAATTATAGATTATAGATACAGTGATGAGTGGACATATGAGACGCATAACAAAGTGGAACTATTACTGAAATCTCATTGCGCCCTGCATGGGGTTCATGAACATAGAAGATTTCTGTGCTTTAATAATACCAGTGGGGGATGGTCTATTGTTAGCAGATTTCCCATGAGGGAAATCAGTAATCGAGGTAGTACTCCATCGACCGTACCTAGGTGAGGACGAATGAGGTCCATTCGAAATTGTATATATTGTTACGAAAATTAAATACGTGAATAATCCTTTAGAGAGAGAGAGAGTCGCGTATTTGGAAAGTGTGACGTAGATCAAAGAAGCCGACAGAATGTCCTAGTTCCTACCAGTACCTTCCACCCAGGCGTCGAGGGGTCCAGACAATTCTCCTTTGATGTATGCCGACAACCTAATAAAGAGCCAGTCAGTTTTATGCTCAGCGATCTTGATGGTCACATCAGTGCTACAGTGCGACTTAGGGCAGTGCGGTAAAGTGTTTTTAGAAGAAGAACAGTGCTGTGCCGTGACTGTAAGTAACAGTTTAGTGCCGTGTTTAAGACAGTGCAGTGCCGCGAAGTAAAGGACAGTGAAGTGCCGCGAAGTCAAGGACAGTGCAGTGCAATCTGGTTGTGAAATTCAGTGACCGTGAGTGAATTGTTGGACTGTGCAATCTGAAGAACAGTGACGCTGTTAAGGAAGTGTATACTGTAAGTAGTAATTAAGAATGAATACCAAGTGTATTGAGCTTTGCTAAATAAATAGTGCAGTGATAAAAACTGTGAAACTTGCGAGTATTTAATTTTGCAATCCAAAAGAACTCTTATTAAAAACGTTTATTACTGGTTTTGGTAATAAAAAAACGTAACAATATATATATATATATATATATATATATATATATATATATATATATATATATCTGTTACCGCTCTAACGGTCGCAATTATTGTTTTATCGATACCAAACTCAATATAAATGCGTATCATGCAAAACAAAAAACTAATGATAAAGCTCGTTAACAGCTAAAATCGAACAGGGGAAGGGGGGGGGGGGGTAAGAGGGGGAGAATTTTGATAATTCAAAATTTCTCTGTTACTATACGTCGGATTGAAAAATATGGATGGAACCTAATCTTATTGAAATTGGATGTGCTATAAATACAGTAGTTATAAAAAAATTATTCTCTAACTTCAATATTAACAGATATTTGCATTTTTTTAGTTTTTGGTGTTTAGCAAACCCCCATTCCTACTCATGTCACATCAACAATACTCTGTTTTAAAATAAACCTCATTATTCGAAGCTTAAATACAATATATTGTTTTCAAGAGATCTTTATTATACGAGATACATGCGAATATGTTCTGGTGACCCAAGATAAAAATTATTTTTATTCATTATAAATTACAGTACTAGATACAGTAAATATTTTTCAATAGTATTAATATGTTATATTCTGATATATTTCGTTTCAGGCGGTTCCCGTTGGGAGGATATTCAAATTGACTGAAATAGATTTTATTACCGTTTGTATTTACTCAGTTAATATTCACGGTGGTGTTGTGTAACCATTATGTAGATTTATATATTGTTAAACATCAGCAGGGAAATCTGCTTAGTTTACGTAGCCCCTGCGTGACGGACTTTTTTATTTATCCCTTAGTAAGAATACCATTTAAGCTCTACTTGAAATTTTTAGTGGATTAACAGCTTCTAGTAACAGACACTTGAGAAATTCATGAGTTCGTTTTTGGAGAGGGAAATGGTGTAATATCTATATATTAAAAGTGGCATTGTTAGAGTGATATCATAATTTCACAAATAGGGTTATATTTGATTATGATCTATTTGATTTATGAGAGGGCTGGAATGTAGGGCCTCTGTTCTGTCGATACCCGGGCCATTTTAGTGTTAGGGCCTCCTCCAGATGAATGAACAGTATTGAAAAGAGCTGTCAACGGCTGTAGTGATAAGCAACGCATTCAACACCACTGTACCTTTTCACCCATTAACCTAGAAACAGTCACCGCATATATCACTCCTCCATATCTTATTGTTCCAAAAGCCGTAACGCCCATATTTCTTATTTAGCCTTATTTAATTTTTTTTTATTAATTTCTCATTTGGCTATTCTATTCAAATTTAGTACCTCTTTGTAAACCTGGAGTCATGAGTTTGATTCTAACCCAGGCATATAATATGACAAAGACTTCAAATAAAACCCTTAGTCCCAGGATGGATGGAAAATTTTGGTAGCCTGTGACCCGTTCCAATAAGCCTTATTAGAACAAATTGGACGTTAATAAATAACAAAAAGAATCAAATTTCGTGTTTGGTTCCTCGTTTGTATTAAACAAAATGGCAGTTGAAGGATCCAAATACCGCTAAAAATAAAAATCTGATGACCAAATGACTTTCTATAACTCCTATTGAATGAAATAAACAAAATCATTATCATTAAATAAAACCCTTGGTCCCATCATGGCGAGATAAGGGTGGTACCTGCAGATATACGTCCTAATTAACCTTAGTTGCAAAAAGTGGACGTTGATAAATAATTTCATTTGAATGTCACATACGTTAGGTATCATTTGAATGCATTGGATGGAAAAATTTCACAGAACATAATTTATGTATATTTGCAAGGTATACAAAAAAGCACATATACGATTTTTTGTATATCTAGTAGGCACAAAGAAATTGGGAGTTTTTTTCTTATTTTCACTCTCTCCTAAACCCCTCCCACTTAGTGCATTTTTATTAAAAGGTGGATGCGCAATTAGATGATACAGCATTCCTAAATATGAAATTCCACTTATTTAAGACTAGGGGATTTTTAATTATACTAGGTTAATGCGTAAATACATACTTAAATACCTACATATTTTCGACTTCACGCCAAAACTAGTCGAAACGGATTAAAGAAGGGTCAAAATGGATAACTCTTTTGAACTATACGAAACGTTTCGAAATTACTATAATTTCTTTACTTCGTACAAGGAAGTAAAAATACACAAAAAAGGTTGGACAATATATATTATATCTCAGCAATTGTATATGAACTATGAGATCGCAATTCAAAATTCACTGCGAAATGAATGGAAATTGACTCTTTATAGACTACAATACACATATAGGACCCCAAGTAATTACTTAATAATAATTATGCTCTGAAACACATAGTTAATGTTTAAGTACAAAATATAGATTTTTTCTAATAAACTAGTGCTTTACTGTTTCATTAAAATCATTGGTCTCAATACTCTTAGAAAGTCTTGGGTTTGAATCATTCTTGGGTAACAGGTATTAATTAATTGTTGAACTCACTAAATGAAATCCTTAGTCATATTGTGGAAAATGGTCGAAACCTGTATTAATTAAATTTAAAGATTTTCTTTGTAATGTATTAGATATATAATTAAGGTAAGTAATTGTAATAAAAAACAAAATATGTGAATTACAATTGTCTGGTAAATACTACAAATGCGCCATAAACTGTTGAGTTATTTGTTGAATTTCATCATTTAAATATCCTTTTTAAGCTCAAAGAACGATTTAAAAGAAGCGATTTAGGTTATTGGTTTGACCCATCCAGATAAAATATGTGTGTGTGTGTTTGTGTGTGCGTACGCGCGTGCGCGTGTGTTTGTGTGTGTGTGTGTATGTATGTATATATGTTAGTGCTGCCTACTAACTAGGATTGGTGAATATATGAGCGTTTTATCTGTGTTACATAAAAATGTAAAAAAAAAAAAAAAATTCTTCGACAGGGGCCTAAAATACTTACAATGAAATTCAACATGCTTGACATAAAATATTTATATTAAAACTTCAAGATGCTGAAGAATGGAGGTTGAGACGTTGGTTGTATTCGGAGCATAAATTGAAGGGCACTATGCCCCATGAATAATAAAATGGGAATTCCAGAGAAATTTTTCATTATCACTACAAAATTAGCTCGAGGGGATGAAAGTTTTCCCTCGAGGACCTGCAGGGCATAACACCTTCCTTTCTTATTGAAATTCATTATTTTAGCAGAGTGCTTGTGAGAAGTTCGACCTACAATCTGAATGAGTCTATTATATATGTTTAAATGGAATCCACGAAAACACGTCAGAGTATTTGAAATGTTTAGTATTATTATTATTATTCCTGGTTTAATTTAAATTCCTGTTTTTGCAATTTTCAATTGTTGTTGTTCCTAAATTATATTTTGTCTTAATTTTTTATTTGTAGCCTGCCACTGATGCCACCGGTGAAACCGGTCGTAAAAAATAATGATTTATGGAGGAAAACTACATGATATTCGGAAATTCTGAATCCTGAACTCTGAATCACTAAACATTATACTAGAAATGAATTGTGACATAACAGTTCACTTATTGTAAAAATCGTCATTACTAGGAGTGGGGGTATTGAAAAAGAAATAATAATCTTAGTATTTTACAGTATTAGAAAATAACCTATATCGATATGACAATTATTATATTCGCGATTTTAAAAACTACGACCTTTTTCATTCCCACACCTCCCCCAGTTGGATTTTATTTGATTTTCGTATCTTCGTTGTTCCTTACACAATTTAATATCGACTTTGTTGACTATAAAAATATATGACGGTCATTCGTTTAACAAAGAAATGTTTATAAGTGTATAGGTCTCATACACTTAAAGGTCTGAGCGTGTTGTCGAATATCAGTAGTAAAGATTCATTGATATAATTTATTAAAAGCCCACTATGACGTAATGAAAAATACGGAAAAGGAGTGGGAAAAGTTATTTGGCTAATTCATTTGAACTCCGTTTTATTTGACGGTATGTTTGCGACAGTACTTAGAAAGATTAACATTTCCAGAGAAGAGATAGTATTTAAACTCCCAACTCAATATTCCAAATTAGTAAATATTATTCACGAGAATACTCAAAGATTCACTAGTATTTGTAGATATTTATACTTCTTTATAGAAATCTACACTTGCATATAGTTAAGTTACTAGAATTCATGGAGACTAGTCAAATAAATATAGAAGTGACAATAGCATTACATATAAAGGTGGAACCAACCCACAACTTGACCCATGACATTTAATACTGAATAGGTCTATGCAAGATGCAATTCAATTCATGCAAGATCCAGAAGGCTCAGAAGATATATCTGTTAAGGTGTCTTTAACCTTAACGAAGGTTAACATGGAACGTTAAGCTTCCATTTAAATACGTTCTAATTAGCTTCATACATTCAATTGAAATAAGTAGTTAACTTATGCATTATATACCTATTCTAACCACAGTGATTGCGCTCATAATAAAATGTAAATCCCAATTTAGAATATTAATCGATTTTAAGGACTAGTTGAATTAAAATGTCAAACCTTGCCTACTTAAAACGTACAACGTCACTATTGGTCTATATATATATATATATATACATATATATATATATATATATATATATATATATATATATATATACATTTGTATATATTTATTTTTATTTATATTTCTATATATTTGTCTGTTACCGCTCTAGTGGTCGCAATTATTGTTTTTTCGTTACCAAACTCAATATATAAGCGTCTCATGCAAAACTATCAGATCAAGTTGGTTAACGGCTAAATTCGGACCTGTGGGGGTAGAGTGGGAGAATTTTGAAATCCTAAATACCTTCGTTAATATACGTCGGATCGATAATATAATTGATTGAAGCAATCTTATTGCAAGTTAAATGTACTTTAAATATGTTTATATCCATTTATTCTCTAACTTCAATAGTAACTAAGATATTTCCATTTCTCAGTTTTCCCCCTTCAGCAAACCCAAACTTCTGCTCATGTTACATAAATAATACTCTGTTATATTATAAACCACATTATTCGAAGCTTAAATAACAAATATTGTTTCGAAGGGACCTTTATTATACGAGATACATGCAAATATGTTCTGGTGACCCTCCCCCCCCCCCCCGTTTTAAGTTCTTGGACTACTAAAATTTGGGTGATTGAGAAAAAAAATTACAGTACTGGATATAGTAAGTAGTTTTGAATAAAATTAATATGTTATATTTTGATAAAATTCAGTATTTGTTTTTCTTTCCATTGTGAGGTTGGCAGACCTGTTTACATTTCAGAGGTTTCCCTTCGAGAGGTGTCTTATTCACTTAATATTCATGGTGGAATATTCTGCCAGTATGTAGATTTCTTTATTGTTAAACTTCAAGAGGGAAAAATGCTTAGTTTACGCATCCCCTGCTTGACGGACGTATTTTTCTCGTAGTGGTAAGGCGCTTTCAAAGATAACTTTTCATCGACAGTGCCAAATTAAAAGCGTGTAAAGTCAATGGCGGAAGCGAAATGGCGGTAGGAGGGTACCGACAATGAGGTTACGTGCAGTGAAGTCTTTAAATCTTTGTTTCTGTGGTAAAAAGTCTCAATAGCTTCCTCTAGGGAAATCCGCTGAACTACAGTAAAGCAGCAGGGGGACCAAGACCTACGAAATAACATTTTAATAAATGACGCCCTCTGCGGTGTATCGGACAACAGCAGCAACAATGGACTACTTCTAAATTCATGTAGCCCCATGCATGAAGGCTGTTCATGATACAGAATATGCAAAAGGGAAAATATAGAAGTTTGACTTCTGACATCATTAATCTCGTAGTAAAGTTTCTTTTCATTTCCATCTGGGGTTCAAACTCAGATTATCTACATAACGACACTAATACGCTATCAAGTATCCGCACAAACCCCAAACAAATATACAAAATTACTAAATAATCACTTAGACACTTCTCGCCATAAAAGCCAAAAGGGCACACATCACATGGCTCTAAGGGCGGAATTCGTGGTTAGTTAGTGTACCGCACTTCCAACTAGGGGAGGACCCAGAGTCTGGGAGGCAAAAGTAAATTAAACCCGGACACGTCGGGGCCTCCACAGTTTCTAGAGTTAGATAACATTTATCATTAGTGATTAGCTAATTGTGAGTTTTCTCCTATAGTTTTGATGTTTTCTTTGAAGATCTGTCGTAACTGTAGATACTTTTGACGCTTAGACTACTAAGCTTGAAACTGACATTTAACCAGTTTATCCAAACTAATGACCATATTCAGTAATGGCGGGTGGGGGGGGGGGGTTTAAGGGGGAAATAAAAAAGGGTAGTATTTTAGATCGTGGGTTATTGGGGATCAGACCACTCCGAGGCAGGATATATATATATATATTTGTCTGTTAAAGCTCTATCTGTCGCAATTTTTGTTTGGTCGTTACCAAACTCGGTATTTAAAAGTTTCATGTAAAAAGAAATATCAAGTTCGTTAATGGCTGGAATTGGACTCATGGGAGGGGGGGGGGGTTAAAGGGAAGGATTTTAGAAAATTCTAAATATCTCTGTTACTATACGTCGGATCAAAAAATTGTATAGAACCAATCTTATTGCAAAATTAATGATACATATTTTTTGTATCATGAATACTAACCGAGATATTTTGATGTCATATTATTAATAAGCTGTTATATCATGAACCATTTCATTCCATGGTTAAATACGAAATATTGTTATCATTGAACTTATATTTTGTGAGATATATGCAAATACGTTCTATTGATCCCCCCCTCCTAATTTTTGTCTTAAATTACTAAAATTTGGGTGATTGAGATAAAAATTATTTGATTCATTGTAACTTACTGCACCAACTACAGTAATTAGTTTTCAATAAAATTAGGATATTATATTCAGATATATTTTAGTAGTAGTAGCTTTTATTTCAGGTATAGAATATTTCTATCTGTAAAACTATCAGAAATTGGCTGGCCTGTTTGTTTACAATTCAGACTCATTCCGTTGGGAGACTATTAAAATTAATTGAATGATTTCTAGTTACCATTTTGTGTTTATCCACTTAATATTCACGGAGGTGTTAAGTGTTACAGGTATGTGGATTTCTCTATAGTAAAACGTGGGAAATCTGCTTAGTTTACGAAGCCCCTGCACGATGGACTTTTTTTATATGTCAGTAACATCATTTTTTAAAACCCAGAATATATTTCGTACAGAGATTTGTGATTTTGGAAGAATGAATAACTTTCATTAGAAGGAGCCACAAAGGCGGAGTTAATAAAACGACTGGAAAAAGAATAATACATACATATCGGCTCAATATCGGAAGTTGGACGTCATCTGCACATTCCGTCTAAAGAGAAATGAGCTAACACACTCACATACACATACAGGAGTAGAAATGAATATAAAAGGTTTATTGGACTTCATTCTCGGCATCGACTAGAAACTCATAAAAGCCCTTCTCTAAATCTCTACACTTGTTGGTACGAATCCAGCCAATAACGTACCCCATTATCATTTTTAAATATATTTATTTCGTTTGTGTCCCACAGTGATGGTGATTGGCATAATTAGAATAATATATTTACTCCTTCATGTACTTACCTTTGTTCTACTTTATTTTATATTATGGAAAATATTTCTTAAATATCTGGTTGTTTCTCATATTCGTGCTTTGTCTAAATGAATATAATAAAAGTTAACCCTTTTAAATCTTTTTAAGTATGCTGTAGACCTATTCTATTTTATACTATATGTTTTTGTAAATGTTTATGTGTTTTAGATATGTTAGTATTTGTGGAATATATCGTGGGGTATGTGAAGGTTTTTCTCGTTGAGATGCAGTCTGTCAGTATGTGTTTTATCGTAAGGTGTCTGTTGCAGTATTTGCATATAGGGATATCTATTCTTGTTATTAAGTGTCTATATGTCAGGAATGTGTGGCCGATCCTGAGTCTGGCAAGAACAACTTCCTCCCGTCTAGTACTCCTATGGCTCGATGGCCACTCCATAATAGTACTATTGATACTGCTGAGGTGGTTCTTTACTTCCATCCATTCTGAATGCCATTTGTTCAGGATTCGGTGGACATGTCTCACTATGTCTTTGTATAGTAAGTTTGTTTGGTTGTATTGAGTTTTTTGAGTAATTAGTTTAACCTGTTGTTGAGTAATTAGAATTTTTAAATGTAAAACAAATGTTAAATGCGAATACTTCTTGTCAATGATGAAAGCTAATTAATCAAAACATCGTACAAGGCTGACTGACCATATTAGGATAATTCTTTACGCCTTCGAATAAGTAAAATTAATTCAAACATCGATGGATTAGTTTCCCAAATTCAAGCTCAAGTGTCTCATTGACTACGGTGTAGCTATTTAACATATGTAGTTTGTAATAATTCCAAATTTTACGAATTAATTATAACGTTGTACCTATTTTTTTCATTTAGTTTTGTTATTTTAATAAAATGTATTATAACTACATTGTCGAATAATTTCTTGTCTGATATCTATCGTTAAAAATTATGAACACTTCTTTAAAATGCACTACTTTTAAAAGCGGCCCGCGAATGTATTTGCACACTAAAGTTTGGCCCACAACAATTCAAAGGTTTCCCATACCTTGTCTATAATGTGTGTTATCCGGTGGAAAGGATAGGCGAAAATTTGAAGGACATTTAGACATTTCGCCTCTCAATACCAACCCAATCGTTGATTCTTGTAATGGAAATCAGCTAAAATTAGCGGTCTAAAGCGCATTTGTCGCTGACAAATAAAACAATGAGTGCACTCGAATGGTGTGATCAAAGCAGCATATCCAAGAACTAATGAGGTCAGCTCTTATCTGAGATTTCATTATTTTTCCGATAGTTTAGCCACCGCATCTCGTTAAGAGGCACAGTAATGACTTCATTAAATGTATATAAACACGAGAAGGGAACAAATGGTCAATATTGGTATAGGCAATGTGACGGTAATGCATACGAAGCTGAATACATTTAATACCGCTTACTTTACAATTATTAAAAGTCCACAATGCGAAATTTAACTTTATTTACAACAAAAAAAAATGCCGAATGTAAAACATATAATGTATTATTTTTTTTTTCAAGTACTAGAATTTTTTTCTTTGGATGAACTTGGCTCAGTATTTCAATGGATAACAGCCCCATATATATAAAATTATATATAAATTATTCTACATGGTAATTAAACGATATTTACAATTCAATTCATTTAACCTACATTCTAAATCCATTAACTTAAGTTTATGGTTAGTTTTTCCTAAGATTATGAGATATTAAAATTCTAAGATTAAATGTAAATAACCCCACAGAATTAACAAATTCATATATATATATATATATATATATATATATATATATATATATATATATATATATTTTTTTTTTCAGTATGACAAAATTTCATTAGCTCCTACAGACCAAGTAAAAATGTACAACTCGCTCATACAATTTTGCGCTCTCTTTCTGATTGCTGCAGAAGACAATGGCCATGCACTGAATGTCATTGTGGACCCATTTCCTACCCGTCTTAAGAAAGAACACTGACTTCCATTAATTTTTTACATGGGTATATGTATATGTGTATATATATATATATATATATATATATATATATATATATATATACACACACACACATATGCATATAAATTACTCGTGCCCTATTTAGTTTTGGTTTTTTGAACAGAATTAATGATTCCAGCACGTTGGCTTATTTTTAATGTAGATGATCCAAATTTTGATATAGTTTGAAATAGATATTGATAGAACATAGTACTATAAGTGTAAATAAATCCATAAAATTTATTTAACGCTTAGCGCTTTCAAATAGTACATATTGCCATCTTCAGAGCAGCTAGCAAGTACTCAGCTGCACAGTAGGAACACGACTACTACATGTCTAATTATATATTACATTGTTCTTTGTCCTTCATTCCCCAGCCAACCTGAACCATCATAATATATATAATTTTTAATACCCCGTGTGTTCCATGAAAAACTAAAGGACGAGTCGAAATATGATTACCAAAATCTGACTAGGTGGATCGTGTATTTTGAGAGGCATCAAAACTCAAAATGGTAAACAGCTCACTCATTTTGCATCGGGTTGTAAAGAACTTTGTTATTGGCACTAATTTCTTCACTGTTCATCCATAATTTTTGTCGAATTATTTGTATTTTTTTTTAATTTTAGCGTAGGGGAAACTCCTACAGGCTCTCATGAGCTTTTCACATTAATATATTATATCACTTAATACTACTTGTATATATCGAGTTGTATTGTTCACAATGATGGAGAACATAAGATCAAAATGTATTCATCTGTGAACGTTGGGAAAAGCGATTTTTTTTGTTTACATATTTGAAAGTAACACATTGATTCCTTTCACCTAAATTACACAGCAAGAGTAAAAATTGTACCCCTGTAATATTTTCGATATTAAATAAAAACAATATTCTATTGGATAATCGAAATTGAAATATATTCTCATAAATGAAGGTATATTCGAATTACTGTGAAATTTAGTACAATTGAGTCCTGAAATTCCTGCTAAAACGTTAGATAGTGTAGCTAAGGGCAGGATATTAAAGGGATTTGGAGATAGTATTTCTCGGAACTTAACGTTTGGACGGTAGAGACTCCTAACAGTATCCTAGGAATAATTCCTGGGGGATTACTGCTATATTCTAGCCAGGCAAGTATTAATCATGGCCTAGAAACAATAACCATCATACTTAGTGTGGACATATCTTGTTAATTTAGGTTGTATTTGGTGTATGGCATTCCATTCTTCAATTAATCAATAAAGCAATACTATTGATGTTCTCTCTATGAGTTTCCACTAAGTTTGACATTCAGGTACAGTTCACTTAATATTTGACCAGCCGTCAAACAGTACATATCCACCTAAATTATTCAATAATATAAGTTTTTGATTTTATTGTTTGATGTTATTCAGGGTTTGAAACAATATTATATTGATTGGTTGTTTTAGTTAGTTGAGGTTTTAAAAAATAGTAAATGATATTGTTATATTTCAAAACGTTTTGGCCACTACAGAGATACTAATAGAAGGCGTATCTTGTGAAGGCAAAATATTCATCGGAATGGGAAAGAGCTCCAAAGCTACTGACGTTGATTAAAAAATGAAATACTGTTGTACTGTAATATTTATTCTCCATATCCACTAGAAGATAAATTTGATTCAAGATGAAAATCATTCAGTAACTTTTATTGATACTTTAATAATATTCCCCTACTATGCACTTATGATGTATTTCCTTTACATACTAACCCTATGTGGAGGGATTTTATTTTCTGCACATCTTATGCATATTTGCATTATATGTGCATTTTGTCAAAACATTTAACATTTTTATATAATTATATATATATACATATTAAAAATGTAAATAAGAACATGAAAATTAAACTTTACAAAAAAAATTAAATAAGAACAATTAGGAATACAATTAAATAACCAATAAAAACAAAATTACATAATATTAATATTATATTATCTTTTCCTCTCTCAGCTTAAGAATATCATAGGCTATTGCTTTTAATAAATTTAGATGTTTTGAAAATAAAATATCAGGGCTGATAGGCCAAGCGGGAATATGAGTCTTTAACTGTCTTCGTATGTCTTGAGTCAGTCTACATTCATAAATCAGGTGGGTGAATGTCTGTTCAGTGTAACTGTCGCATTTACAAGTATTTGAGTCAGTAAGTTTGAATCTGTATAAGTAAGAGTTTGTATTTCCGTGTCCAGTTAGTATTTGTGTTAGATAAAATGTATGTTGGGATAGTGGGATATTGGTTTTTAAAACTGGTATATATAATTTTAGATGTAATCCTTTGATGCACTTATGATCGGAGCTCTACAAAAATGCTGGCAAAGTTCCACCGTTGTTGGGAAAAATCAACGCTTAGCGCTCGAACAAATAAAGTCCGCCACGGAGGAGTTGCGTTAACCAAGCAGATTTTCCAAGAGCGTCACGTATTTGCGTTTTTCTCAAAACGTAAAAGTTCAATGAAAAGAATATTTGGTATTTAGGCTTCAAATAAAGTGCTTCATTACGAAACAGCTTATTGTTAATCTGAAATGAGTATGAGTGGGTTATACTGAAGACCAAAAACTAAAAAATACAAATAACTTTGTTAATAATCAAGAAAAAAACATATATATAGAACATTACATTTGTAATAAGATTGATTCTATACAATTTTTCGATCCAACGCATATCAACGGAGATATAGCAAATTTTCGAAATTCTCCCCCTCTAAATACCACTACTAAATATACGAGTATATATATATATATATATATATATATATATATATATATATATATATAAAATTTTGAGCGGACCTCATTTTCGTTATTTCCTACGTAAGATCGAAGGACATTTTTAGAAATGTTTCGAAAATGCCATTATGAGTACAACCTCAATAGCTAATTTCCACTAAGGGAAATCTGCTAAAAGATCTTGAAGTACTTTAATTAGGTACGCTGATGACTTTATCTCGACATTTATTCTGTATTACTAAGAGAAAATCGATGGCGTCATCACACTACGTTTTTGTATGTATCTCACACAGTAAACGTTGAATAAAAAAAAAAGTTGGTATTTCAGATGAATGAAATGGTTCATGTTATAATGGACCTGTTAAGAGATTAGATATTGTTAGTAAGGCTGAATGTAGTAAAAGTCCGTCACGCAGGGGCTGCGTAAACTAAGCAGATTTCCCACGTGAAGTTTTACAATAGAGAAATCTGCATACTGGTAACAATACCACCGTGATTAAATAATGAGAAATTTTTCAGTTAATTAAAATAAACTCCCAACTGAAACGGCTTCTGAATTGTAAGAATAATTTATATTTTAATAACTCAAATTTTAGTAGTCCAAGAACTAAAGAAGGGGGGCAGAACGTATTTGCATAAATCTCACAAAGTAACGAAGGTAAGTTAAGGTTAAAAACGACAGGTTAGAAGAAGCTTCCGCCTGAGCCGAGAAATGAAGATGGCCGACGTAATCGAAACTATACCCGACCACAGACTTCATAAAAATGCAAATATCTTGGTTAATATTCAAGATAGAGAATAAATGTAAACAATATTTATAGTAAATTTAATTTGCAATAAGATTGGTTCTATACAATATTTCGATCCGATGCATAATAACGGAGATATTTTGAATTTTCGAAAATCCCCCCTCTAAACCCCCCCTCCCTCTGGTCCGATTTCAGCCATTAACGAACTTGATCTGTCTTTTTACATAGAACGGTTAAATATCGAGTTTCATAACGATCAAACAAAAATTGCGCGTTAACAGACAAATATATATAATTTTGAACGGACCTCATTTTCGTCATCTCCTGGGTAGGATCGATGGACATTTGAAGAAAATTTTCGAAAATCGCGTCATGAGTACGACCTCAAGAGCTGATTTCCCTTAAGGGAAATCTGTTAAAAATTTTTTATTATCTTGTGGAGAGTTATTGTTATATTGACTGGGAGGAATAATTTTATATCATTTCTAATGCCCAGGAGGACTAAACGTCTGCTAGTAGAAATAAGTTAATAAAGAGAGCTGGTTTGAGACCTTAAGATCCCTTCTTTTACCTGAAATACTTTAACTGGTCTCAGTAAGGATTAGATTCAATAACAGATTATTGTTATAATGACTTGAGTTAAAGTAGAGTTTTACTGAAGAATAAAAAAAAAAAAAATTCAAACATCTCTGCTAATATTCAAAATGGAGAACCATGTATTGGACAACAGGTATTCACAGGAAATTACTTTTACAATAGGACTGGTTTTACAAAATTCATCGGTCCAACTTGTAACAATGGAGATTTTGAATTTTAAAAATCCCTTACTCACTGGTGTGATTTTAGTTATAAACGAGTTGTACAAAAACCTTTGAATATCGAGCCAACCAAATATTGCGACGGCTAGGACGTTAAAGATATATATTGAACTGACCTCATATTTGTCATCTACTTTGAAGGGCTTGACTTGATTCGATAGGAATTTGAAGAAATGTTTTGCGGCATGAGCCTGCCTACCTTAATGGTCTATTTCCTCATGGGAAATCTGCTAAAATGTTGGTGAGGAACCAGAAAAAGGTGGTTTCGCTGAACTATTTTTATACTGAGCCTTTTGTTATAATTACTTGTCTAACATTCTACGAACCATTCTACCTTCGATTATTCGAAATTTCAGGAGGATTTGGTAACAGACATAATTGCTTTTGACGGTACAATAACTGTGTCTATTGCAGAGTCAGTGCAACAGACGCTAAAAGGAATAATATTTCGACATGAACCTATCTGAAAATTAGTTGAATAACTTTGTTTGTGGCCCTTGCCAATACATATAGTGGTTGCCCGATATACTTTGCTGGAGAGTGGCATTATAATTAGTTGAGGGAAGCAGTAAAGCATAACCTCTCCTCTGAGTTAACAGTCTGGAGAGGTACTAGAGCCACCCCTCTACTTCAGGCTGTCATTACCAACCCCTATACTCCACCCCGGGCTACCTCGGCGGTTCAAAGTGAAATATTATCAAAGATACAAAAGATTTTTTTTTTTTTTTTTAAATTTTCTTAAATACACGTCAAACATAAAGGAAAGAATATCACAAGATATTAAAATTACAATGTCATTCACATACACTTCGGAAATCGCAAAATTTCTATAACCAGCTAAATATAAAAAAAGTCCGTCAAGCAGGGGCTGCGTTAACTAAGCAGATTTCCCACGTATTTGCATTTATTTCGAAATTTAAAAGTTCAATGAGAACAACATTTAATATTTAAGCTCCAAATAAAGTGCTTCATAACATAATAGAATATTGTTAATATGAGATGAGTAGGAGTGGGGGTTTACTGAAGACCGAAAACTAAAAAATGCAAATATCTCAGTTAATAATCAAGATAATCAAGATAGTGAAGAAATGTACATAACAACATTTATAGAAAATTACATTTTCAATAAGGTTGGATCTATACAATTTTTCGATCCGACGCATATTAACGGAGATATTAAGAATTTTAGAAATTTTCTCCCTCTAAACCCCCCCCTCCCCCTTGTCCGATTTCAGCCGTTAACGAACTTGATCTTTCATTTTACATAAAACGATTATATATCAAGTTTGGTAACAATAAGACATAAATTGCGAAGGCTAGGGCTGCAACATGTATATATATACCGTCTTTTCTTCAAAATGATAATGCTTAAAATTTGTTTAAAGTTCTAAAGGTTAACTTTGTCCGTAATTAAACACATCTTGAAACCTTCAAATCTAAAATGTTTCTTTCCGGCCTTCATGATGGCACTATTCAGAGAGATATTGAAAATTGCATATCCCAATTTGTATACCACATTTTGCTTGTCTAGTTTCTGTATTTAAAACGTATTAGAGTGTCTTATGATAAATTATATACAGATTTTAAATAAAAAGTTAACAAAACCGCCGGACTGGGAGTCGCCCGGCTGTTGTTGTCCTGGCTACACTGCTCTAATCAGGCACTGACGATGGAGTGCTGACTCTGATAGTGCACTATGAATAAAATTAGAACAATAGTAGAGGACAAGGCCTTTTTATTGATCCTGATTTATATATATATATATATATATATATATATATATATTAGAACAAAACATTTTGTTACAAAATTGCAGTTATCATCATTGTGAATAACTTGTTTTCATGAAACAGTGACAGTAGGTTGATGTTCGAAAGCATTTACGTAAATGTTGAAGAGACTCATTCAGGTTTCTTGTAATAAAAAAAAAAATACTTCCAACATTTGACTATCATTGTATTCCAAGTCTCTCATGACATTGTCCATGACAAGCTGGACAAAAAAAGGGCTAATGAAGGGCATATGTTGATTAGTAAAGTATAATAAATAATAATATAAAACTCACCTAAGGTTCAGAATACTGTCATACATTTATTGTTCATCCACTGAGCATTGACAGGCATTGTTGATGCATATTGCAGTTTCTTCTCGGCCTGAAACGGAAAAGCATTTATTATAATGTTTCAAAAATGTCCCAATCACTCTAATATAATATCACTCGTAGGCACAGGGCCTGGATATATAGAAATACAATTCTCCTTAATTCACTTTATCCGAACTATACTTGTTTCGCGATCTTTACTTCGCCGCTTCATTAGGAGTACAACCTTTACACCTAAAACCAAACTGACGTATATTTCTTTCATCAAGTAAAAATTGTATCAAGTGTCTCCAAAACTGCTCCTATTTGATCGAACAGAATCGCAAACTATCGCCTACTATTAACATTCATTCTATTCGTCAACACCATTGTCATCCGCAGTTAAACTGCTAACTTGATGATTGACATATACGTCAGTGATCCCAGGACAAGCACTATGAAAATACAGTTCTAAAGTATAAAACTTAAAAAGAATATTTTTAGCAGATTTCCCTCAAGGGAAATCAGCTATTGACGTTGTACTCATGACGGAAATTTCAAACTTTTTCTTTAAATGTCCATCGATCCTACATAGTAGATGACGAAAATGAGGTCCGTTCAAAACTGTATATATATATATATATATATATATATATATATATATATATATATATGTCTGTTACCGCTCTAGCGGTCGCAATTTTTGTTTTATCGTTACCAAACTCGATATTTAGTCGTTTTATGTAAAAAGAAAGATCAAGTTCGTTAACGGCTGAAATCGGACCAGTGGGAGGGGGGGGGGTTTAGAGGGGAGGATTTTCAAAAATTCAAAATATCTCCGTTACTATACGTCGGATCAAAAAATTGTACAGAATCAATCTTATTGCAAATTAAATTTACTATAAATATTGTTATATACATTTATTCTCTATCTTGAATATTAATCGAGATATTTGCATTTTTATTAAATCTGGGCGGCTAACGGCTGGGTGACTATCCCGCCAAAAGCTAGCTCGGCCGTTTCCTTAACTGCTCGACTCTCGTTAAATTTCTCTATTGTAAAACTTCACGTGGGAAATCTGCTTAGTTTACGCAGCCCCTGCGCGACGGGCTTTTTTACGTCTAGAGGTTGAATATTTTAAATATCTTTATTAATTGTAAAAACAAATAATAACAAATAAACTGATAAAGTTAAATGAAACCGATTTTAAAAATATTATTAAAATATCTGTGTTATTATTGATAATAGTTATACACTTACGTATTCAATTATTAATATATTTCTTATATAATATTAAATACTTCCTTACACCAATTACATTTTTGACAGAAAGCATTCGAATTTTCTTTAAATATATGGAACACCCTAGAACTTATATGCCAATAATTAAAAAAAAATTATTTATGTGTTATTATAAAATAAACGCCCTGGAAGCAAAAAATGTAAGGAATCCAGGAAAAAAAATGCCACTCCCGGCGAGATTTGATCCCGAGATTTATCTATTTAAATAGAACTGCAAATGTTTATATACGTAGGAAGATGTCACATATATTTCTAAATGTACGATCTCTGACGAACAAAAGTGATTTTCAATTGATGTAGCTGTGATGTACTTAGACAATGTAGTTTGATGAACAAAGAGAGGATAAAGATGCAATTGCCCATGTTGAACATTTTTATTTTCATAATTAAAACTTTAAAGAATTGAGTATTTCAGTCTAGTTTGTGTTTATTATCCGCTTTACTAAAACACTAAACTTCATTTAATCATACATCTGCTAAGGATTGTTCTCGTCCAATGGTGGTTTGAGAATATCATTTACTTATGTAATTGATTCACTTATCATATGTCAATAATATCGGAAGCCACAGGCCTAATTGAGATTCCAACTAAGTACACATATCCTTTATATACAACGACCTATGGTATTTGGTGAAATAATAAATCGGAATATGCATTGGAGACAGACAACATTTATCCCAGCCTAAATGACAAGACTAGCACTTAAATCAGAATTAAGGTATCAGATTACAGGCGAAGATGATCTGCAATATAGTCAAAAATACACTAACCATTGCAAAAATTGAAACCATTTATTGGTACAACACTGAAGATGTATATATATATATATATATATATATATATATATATATATGTATTTACTAATAAACTGAGTCAAAACGCAAGTAACTAATTGGTCAATATAATGTAGATGGTATTTGCTATTGACGTACAACATAACTGGAACTCAATACTAATTACTTATTGCCACTAATAGCCAATAAAAGGGTGGCAAATGCCGTGGAAATGGGAGGGGTGAGGGTGGTTTCTAGAGAGTGGAGAAGAAAGCAAACCTGCCTCTCAGCAAATTCCCTTGTGCATTTAAATGAAATAATTAAAATAAAATTCGCCTATATCAAGTCTAGATTTATTTTAATAAAATAGAATTTTAAAATTTTTGGAAGGAGAAATAACAGTTTACCAGAACGTATTATACATCCAAAAATGGTGGTTATATGAAAACCCCCAAAAAATACGGCAAATGTCTTTGATTCTTAGGATTGCATAAATCTGTTATAGGCTCTTAGTTAAAAGTATTTTCGTGATATTTAATAAGATACGTAATTCCTGTACTTCTTGTATAGTCGGAGATAACCTATGTCTCTGGTTAACGAAAATGGATCCTCAAATTTAATAATTGGACAATTTTAATATGAATGTCAATTGCACTTAAGAAGAAATCAGGGCCCATATTCATTTATTTATAATTACCCAAATAATTCATAACAATAAATATCTTTAGAGATGTTTGCCTCCTAAATAGGACGTTAGCGGACTTAACTTGATGAAAAATTCTTTTCTGGATTTGAGATCCTTAATTCATATTTTCTGTTAGGACACTTATCCTGAAACTACTTGTATACCCCATTGTGCTTTAAAAGGGGGTTCTGATAAATATCTGTAGTCTCAGCAATTAGTCTATCTCTAATGTCAAATTTTATCTTATTGCTCTATGTATGTGTAGTATGACAATAGGTAAACTTCCCAGAAATACCGAATTCTCTGTCTCTTTAGCCGATCTCATGTCCCTTTTTGCTTTAGTGGTATACAAAATATATATATATATGGTGGAGGAATATTAAAGTTGTACATAATTTTTGCCATCCACTAATTCGGATTGGTAAATATTAAAAATCCCATGCAATGCAAACATGATTGTAGAAAGCGCTTCCTAAATCAATTCATTTAAAATATTTGACATGCATACATGCATTGCCAGTAGGGGTTACCCATATATATAGGCCGATTGCGCTAAAGCAAGAGAAAAGGCGTTGATAAAGAAATAAATCAATGTATGTAACAGTAACTATTAGCAGATTTCCCTTAAGAGAAATCAGCTATTGAGGTTGTACTCATGACGCGATTTTCGAAAATTTTCTTCAAATGACCATCGATCCTACCCAGAAGATGGCGAAAATGAGGTCCAGTCAAAATTATATATGTATATATATATATATATATATATATATATATATGTCTGTTAACGCTCCAGCGGTCGCAATTTTTGTTTGATCGTTCCCGAACTTGGTATTTAATCGTTTTACATAAAATGAAAGATGAAATTAGTTAATGGCTGAAATCGGACAAGTGGGAGGGGGGGGGGGTTTAGAGAGGGGGATTTTTTAAAATTCGAAATATCTCCGTTACTATATTGATATTGATTGATGGATGGAAAAATTGTTTATAATCAATCTTATTTCTATTAAATTTACTATAAATATATATATATATATATATATATCTTGAATATTAACCGATATACTCGTATATGCATTTTTATGTCGTGAGTTTCCGGATTAGTTAGGCTCACAGTTTGTAATAAAGTTAATGTATTATATTCAGATGTATATCAGTAATTGTTTTACTTTTCAGTGAAAATATGTCCATCTGTTCAGCTCTCAGTGGATGGCAGACCTATTTGTTTACAATTCATAAGCCGTTACCGGCAAGAGCTTATTGAAATTAACTAAACGATTTCTCATTACCGTTTGTATTCACTCAAGGTGGTGTTAAATGTTAGCAGTATGCAGATTTCTCTATTGTAAAACCCCACCTGGGAAATCTGCTTAGTTTACGCAGCACCTGCGTGACGGACTTTTTTAAATATAGAGCATTGAAAAATATGTTATTTGAAGAATTTATTTATTCGTCAGACTCGCCTAAGTAGGTAGGATATGGTTGTTAAAAGCGTTTACTGGTCAAGCATTGTAATTCAGCTGTGATTGACGGGGCTGGCTGAATTTGATTGGTTACCTCCTCTCACAGATGCAAGCTGATTGGGTAATTAATATACAAAATACTGCAACAACAGATGCAATTATAATTAATGCCATTCAAAATTTCCATAATTAATAACCAAAATATACGTCATTAAAGTCCTCCTTACGCAAAAGAAGTTTTTTACCTACTGGAATGGTACAATGATGACGTCAACTCACATTATTCTCTATACTGGCCTTTGTTAGAACCCCAATAGATGAAATTAATTCCTGACATGAGACAGTAGCCCTATAATGTGACTGTCGAAAGATAAGAATTGGGAAACCTATAAGAATATACCACCTGAATATAAATTTGTTTTATTTATTTTTATGTTGACTCGTTTGAAAGTTCAGTTGCTCACAAAACTTTTATATTTAGGAATTGTCTGTAGTTGTAAATGAAATAGAACAGTTTTATTTTTAAGGAAGGTTTAAATGGTATAAATGATTGGATTGAATGGCTCGTTAGTGACTAAAATTTAACCACTGAATTAACTTGAAGTGCATTATTTAAATATTAAGAAAATATTAGAACACATCACATATCTTTTTGCACCTACATTAACAAAATTTGCAAAAAAGAATTACGTACGACCGGTTCCCACCCTGTTATCTAAGAAAGCGTACCTAAATTAATCACGTCATGGAAGAATGTATTGAAAATTCAAAATTACACTATTTCCAGAATGTTAATATTTATAAACCAATTTTGTAAATCTTTAGAACTTCTAAAAGCAATTTGTTAGTTAATCAACTTGATTCTTTAGTAATCATAACATATTAGTTATTAGTTACATACATTATAAATGATGAAATACTTGCATCTATCCTAAAGAGGTGTTTATGAACATAAATTATTACTAAACTGGCAAAAATATTTGATTTTTGTTTTATACTTTATAATTTTGAGTGAGCTATAAGTTCGAGTAGCTTTTACATTATCCCTCACATAAAATAAGGTAAAATTGTCATGAGCAATACAGAAATCTCGCATATATTTAGAGAGGACCTTTATTTATATGGGGAGTTCTCTAGTCTTGGATCTTGTAAAAGAAATAGGCTTTGGGGAGGTTTGTGAGAAGAGAAGTGACCCGCATAAGGGCCAAGGACATGGAGATGGCCTGAGGTGAAGTCCATTGCATAGACCTCCTATATTCCCTTTGACAGTAAGAAAATTCATCTTAAATATATCATACTCCAAAAATAAAAATAAAAGGGACTTACGCATTTAAAAATATAAGCTCAAAGGATTCAGAGAATGATATTTCTTTCTGTGAATCGCCTTAAATTTAAAAAATGACTCCACCCCTCCCAAGTTTTCATTTTTTTTTCTTGCTCGGGAAATAAAATGATTGAAAATAGAAGCGGAGAAAAAAATATGCCTTGTTTTTATCTTTAGATAACGAAGTCATTGTTTAAGGAAAATATTTATAACAACTGCCCATTAAGTGTCATGGTCTAGCATACGGGAGTCGTGTGGTCAGCTTGGAGTTCGGTTGCAGTATTTGTGGTTGAATTGCAAACCTAAGTTAGTTACTTCTTTAATCAAATAGCTCCTTAATAAACTTTCAGTGCTGAACCGGGGTCGAACTCACTCCCCATATTTTTTAAAGGTAACTACATACCCTGTTTCACATAATATCCCCTTTGTTGTTGTCTATTTATATATATAAGCGTTTTATGTAAAACGAAAGCTCATGTTCGTTAACGGATGAAAACAGACCGGTGGGAGAGGGATGGTAAAGGGGAATTTAGAAAATTCAAAATATCTCCGTTATTATACGTTGGATCAAAAAAATGTATAGATCCGATCTTATTTCTTATTGAATTTAATTGCTTATAAATGTTGTTATATATAACGTTATTTCTCTATCATGAATATCATCCGAGATTAGCAGTAGTTCTTAACCTACAGTAAACCCCTCACTCTTACTCATGCCATATTAACAATGAGCTGTTATATCATAAATCACTTTATTGGAAGCTTTCAAAATTATAACTATAATTTTCGTTGAACATTAATTGTGTGAGGTTCCTGGATATATGTTGAGTGGTGGCGTCACAATTTAAGTTTTTACATTCTCACTTCGAAATAGTTTATTTGATTTATACGTTACTCTATATTTAACTGTTTTATTTAAAACTAAAGATCATATTGATTAATGGGTGAAACCAGACGAGGAGTGGGGGGGGAAGAATTCGAAAATTGTCATTCGAAAAGATTTTCTGTTTTCAATATTAACCGAGAATTTTGGTATTTTTAATTTTAAGGCTTCATTAACCCCTGACGTTTAGCCATATAACAATAAGCCAACATATGATGAATCGTCACATTTGAAGGGTATTTAAATACCCATATATTATGTTCAAAAGATCGTTACTAGATGAGATACAAGCAAATATGTTATGTGGTAACTTTTTCTATTAAGATTCACTTATTTATTTGTTTTAAAAAACTGAAAGTTAATATATCGACCAATATTATTACAATAAACGTTAAGTAAGAAATGAACGACATTCTCATTATAATCCACCCCCTAAAAATCACAAGAAATCTTGGTTTATTTCATTAAATTATAATAGAGCCTGCGTCAGAAGGAAAGTTTTTAAAAGCAAGCAACAAGTTAGGGGAGTAATCTCAGTTTGCGGAATTGAGTGACTCGTCCTGAATACTAACTACTGAATTCCCAGTACATAAATAAATAACCCCCAATAACCTAATGGATGTCCCTATAGTCCTGGACTTTGAATATTATCCATCATCCAATTATTACTCAAATAAGTGTGATAACCTATATTCGGTGGATTAATATTCAGAAAACATCAATTTAAAAAAAAAAAAAAAATTATTAAGCTACATCTAATTATAAGACATTTGGTGTGTGTAACGTTATTCATAACGTCTATTTTACACTACTACCGCTAATCAAGACAGTATGTCAATAGGTTACCACCATTTTAGCAGATTTCCCCTATGGGAAATCAGCTATTGAAGTTGTACTCATGACGAGATTTTCGAAACTTTTCTTCAATTATCCATCGATCCTACCCAGAAGATGACGAAAATGAAGTCCATTGAAAACTATATAAATATACATTTGTCTGTTAACGCTCTAGCGATCGGAATTTTTGTTTAATCGTTAACAAACTTGATATTTAAACGGTTTTTGTAAAAATAAAATTCAAGTTCGTCAACGGCAGAAATCAGACTGGGGAGAGGGGTGGTTTAGAGGGAGGTAATTTCAAAAATTCTTAATATCTTCGTTATTATGCGTCGGATTGGAAAAACATTGTATGAATCAATCTTTTTGAAAAGTTAATGTTCTATAAATGTAATGTACCCATTTTCACTATCTTAATTATTAACCAAGATATTTGCATTTTTCAGTTTTTGGCATCAGTAAATGTCACATTAGCAAAAAACTATTACATTATGAAGCGCTTTATTTGAAGCCTAAATACCAAATATTGTTCTCATTGAACTTTTACCTTTTGAGATATACGTGATTCACGTTGGAAATCTGCTTAGATAACGCAGCCCCTGCGGGATGGACTTTTCCATTCTGGGTGGGACTTTTGGTTTTATTTAAGGAGGTTTTCACGGAAAAAAATCCTATTACTACTGATATCCATCCTACGATTCTAGGTTAGCAACTGAGTCCAACGAGTTAATAAATTACTAAACCTTCATTATTTTTCGTAATGAAGATAAGAAAAAACGGGGAGAAAACCAAGCAGATATGGAATTGCAGTCATGCTCAACTAAAGGGTTCTGAAAGAGTAGACCAATGGAAACTCTTGTTTAACACAACTATGATAAATAAAAGTCAGTTAAGTTACTTTGGAAAGATTCTTAGCAAACCTCTATTGTACATAATAATCAAACTGTAGGTATCATATTATCAACTTGGAAAACATGACTTATTATCTCGTCAGGGAAAGGTAAGCGAAGAGCTACATACACAGTTCAGAACGCTAGCTCGCGTGTGTGAACAGAGATATTCCATCATCATAAAATGGCGCAAGACAGGTATAATCTCTTATTAAAAATAATATACTACAAAATTAGCATAAATAAGTTATATATTATAAGTTCCCATTCCATATCAAAACTCACAAAAAAGAATTTTTTACAAAAATCTTCTACTGGGATGACAAAAATCCTCTCGTAAAAGACAAAAATGAACTATTCAAATTACGGAAAAAATCTATGAAATAGTGGATCAAGTTTACTTTTTTGACTTCTTCGATTACTGTTCTAATTTCACATTGCCGATAGAAATTATTTGAATGTGGGTCTTAATGTACACATATCATCAAACCTCCTATTTTTACCTTAGTAAGGCTAATAACAAAAAAAAAAAGAGTCCGTCACGCAAAGTATGCGTAAATTATATGAGCGTGTTGGAACCCTAATGCATCTGCAGAAGACGACAAAACTTGGACCTACCTTACAATTTGGACGAATTTCTAATTAACGTACGTACATATCTGGACGCTTTATTTTCATATTTAAAACAAGTATTGTACATATATACAAACTTATATATTACCATACAACTATAAATATATATTTACTATATTCAACAATTTGAAGTATTTTTTACCATTTGGTTTATTTGATGAAAGATGTAAATCGCTACAAATTGCGTCACACCAAAAAAAAAAAATAAATAATGCATTAGCTTGGTTCATATGAAAGTCAGAACGAATGTCAGAGTCCCCCAGATCTGGTCTACAGCCAAGCTTGGTCATCAGGTGATATGTATGACCACTGGTCCTCCAGCCCACCCTTCTGGCTGTAATTAGATTTAACTGGAAGGCGGTGGGGGTAATCGAGTTGACGCTCACCTAACCCTCCTAATAGCCTCGTCATCAGTACTAATAACGCCAATATTAATACGATTATTGACAAATGGAATAATTATGAAAATTATCGTGTTAAAAAATAATAGTGGCGACTTCGAATCTCCCCTGGGCAATAGGAAGTTATTTAGTGACGGAATTCATTTAAGTTTAAGTCCCACCCTGGTAGAAAAGGGTGGTAACCAGTAGATAACCCGTCCTATTTAGCCTTAGTTGCAAAAAGTGGACATTAATAAATAATTTAATTGTCGTTGACCTTAATCTCACGTGGTAAATCTAGAGTGGGGAGTTCGATTCCTGCCTGGGTAAAGGAATTTATTTAGTGACGGAATTCATTAAATGAAATCCTTAGTTCCACCCTGGCTAGAAAATCCCTGTTAATATAACCGTACTTAATTCTGAAATCCCTCATAGACATTATTCTAACATATGTGTCAAAATAACCTCACCTCTTTCTTCACATCTATTCAGCTTCAAAATCACAAATGTACACACTATTTCAACTTGCACGAATCTAAAAACACATTCTGATATCAAGTACTAGTAACAGAAAAATGGACAGGATGAAATTCGCAGCACGTTACGTGCCTAAAAAAGATGCCGCGTCAAGAATCCGTGCTCTCTACAAGGTAACTGACAGGCATTTTTCTTAATACTTTAAGGGGTTAATTCAAGAAGAGCCTAAGGGTATAATCGTTTAATTAATAACTTCGCTTTTTTTCTGAACCTGTCAACATTTAAGTACTCCTTTGAGAGGTTTTAGAAGAATCTCATTTATTAACGCCCAGTTTTACTAATATGGCAAGATTCTAGCCCTTATCCTGATAGGGTAATACTACGGATTTTATTTAATGAATTCCTATTTAAAATTTCATGGCACGAATCGAACTCGCCCCTGGTTTTACCGAGTAGACAAATGGCTTAACTCGCATACTCAGCCTTATATTATTTAATTGGCGTCTTATATGTAACATGTTACTGTTATCAGTAAAAAATGAGGGATTTTTAGCCCCATCAGTAATGTGCAGTAATAAATGTATACTGTATTAGAATAGTTGAAACTACAATTGTTTGTCTAAATATATTTTACGGGTCAAAAGCCTGTTTTTGTTGCGCTGGAAACTAGAAAACCCATTAACCGATCCCTTAAGGATTTATTAAAAAATTAATTTTTCTTACTCCCTCTAAATGAAATATGTTGTTTAAACCAAGAAAATTAAATTATAAAGTGACCTCATATTTGCAATGGGCTATTGATAAACGTTCTAAAACAAAAAATAAAGTCCGTCACGCAGGGGCTGCGTAAACTAAGCAGATTTTCCACGTGAAATTTTACAATAGAGAAATTCCACGAGACCCAAGCCAGTCACAGAGACGGCCGAACTAGCTTTTGGCGGGAAAATAACTCTCGTCCGTTAGGCGCCCATATTTAATAAAAATGCAAATATCTCGGTTAATATTCAAAATAGAGAAAACATGTATATTACAATATTTATTGTAAATTTAATTTTCGATAAGATTGATTCTGTAAAGTTTTTCGATCCGACGTATAGTAACGGAGATATTTCGAATTTTCGAAAATCCCCTCCTCTAAACCCCCCCCCTCCCACTAGTCGGATTTCAGCCGATAACAAACTTGATCTTTCTTTATATATATATATATATATATATATATATATATATATATATATATATACAGTTTTGAATAGACCTCATTTTCGTCATCTACTAGGTAGGATCGATGGACATTTGAAGAAAAAGTTCGAAAATCCCGTCATGAGTACAACCTCAATAGCTGATTTCCCTTGAGGGAGATCTGCTAAAAAAAGACGTTATGAATGAAACCAATTAGTTAGACCGGAATGTCTCGTATTATCGCTATAATCCCCAAAAATCATTAGAAAAATATAATTGAAAAATTTATTAGGATAAAGCGACAATAATGAGTATCATAACAAGTGGCATAATTATAAAAATTTCAGTTCACAATGATGAGAATGTTCGAAAATCTTTGCCGAAAAATTAAGGAAATACCAATAATTAGCTATTGAGCTTAAGAAAGAAGTATACAAGCTTAAGACTGCTACACTTTCTGTTATTATCGTATGTATATATAAATAAAAAGGTTGAATGGTCAACAGTAGGCACCAAAATCATAAATACTCCAATAGAAATAAGTCCTTCACGTTACTACGTGCTGGTATGATTCACTAGCCGTCTTATCTCACCACTTATTCGGAGTAAAAACAGAGAGTACGAATTACTCACTTAATATTTGTGTTAAGAAAAAAATCATAGAATATCAGTATTAAATCATCAATAGTTAAACTATATTCGCTTTATAACATTTTTCAATCCGACTCATCATAACTATAAATTTTCGAATTCCCTTCTATAACCCCCCCCCATTTCCTGATCCGATTTCTGCCAATAACAAATATAATCTTTAGTGTTGACTGAATCTGTAAAATATCGATTATGGTATAGATGAAATTAACATTTTTGAGACAAGAACGGAAAACTGATTAATGGTGTCACCGCAAAACGAATTTGCATGTATCTCGCATAATAAAGGTCTCATAAAAACAGAATTTTGTATTTTAGCTCAGAATAAAAAGGTTTATTATATAACAGCGCATTGTTATTATGACTTGAGCTGGAGTTAGTATTCATATTAGAGAAAGTGCTTATATAACAACATTTATAGACTATTAAAGCAAGAAGGAACTGTTTTGAAAATCGCGTCGTGACTACAACCACAAGAGCTGATTTCCCTTAACGGGGACCTGCTAAAAAACTACTGCCGAGAGTACTTCTGTTCCAAGAATTGTGAGGATGTATTTAAATTCCCCTTAACATATGTTATTAAGGATTTTCTTTTCCAGTTTTCTTAGAAGTAACCTCTTCCATAATAATAATGAAGGTCTCTGGTATGCAATAGTCTAGACGTGACAGGAAGTGACAAATACACATGGTTCTTGACATTTCATAGACATCTGTATAAATGAAATTCATTTAATCATCCGTTTAATTTTATTTGAATCGATTTTACTGGAGGAAAGTCTCCATAACAGCTATGCCAGAGCCCTTTGCTTCAGTGTAATTAATATTCGCCTTGGGCCTTTGTTATATCAACTGGCTTTAATTTAATAAACACCATACAACAGTCAAAACCAGATAATTTACCACCATTGGAAGTAGAAACCTTCAAACTATTATTTAAAAGTTGTTAATCCTTGCGCTAACTTCTTAATCTAACATGAAACAAATATACTCCATTTAATATACAATTAAAGTAATTTCTGTTTAACAAAGTTCTTAACTTCAGGCCTAAGAGCTTCAGCGTAAATTTAGAGATGATTAGCTTTAAAGAAGCTAGAACTTAGCAAACTCAATTACACCATTCATCGTAAATTTGAAAAATTAAAAATACTTAATTACACTGGAGGAATGTACACTAAGCAGAGATTGCCAGAATGTCACATAGATAGCGTCATCGCACATTCTACCTCTTATATTTTCCCTATAATTGCAAAGTAATATACAATTTAATATAACTGAGGCAGTACTTATGAGGCGATTTTCAAAGGTGGGTAGGCGAGGAGAGATAATAAAAAAACATGAAATATCTCCATAGAATCAAATAATGCATAGCAATCATGTAGCAAATTCGAGGTTGTAATCATTACGCGATTTTTGAAATTTTTCTTCAAATGTCCATCGATCCTATATATATATTTATATATATAATATATATATATATATTTATATTTGTCTGTTACCGCTCTAGCGGGCGCAATTATTCTTTAATTGTCATCAAACTCGATATTCAGTCGTTCTATGTAAAAAGAAAGACCAAGTTTGTTAACGGCTAAATTCGGACCAAGGAGAGGGTGGGTTTAGAGGGGAGGATTTTCGAAATATCTCTGTTACTATAAGTTGGATCGAAACATTGTTTAGAACTAATCTTATTGCAAATTAAGTAGTCTATAAATGATGTCATGTACATGTTTTCATTATTTTTAATATTAACCGAGATATTTGCGTTTTTTAGTTTTCGGCTTTCAGTAAACCCCCACTCCTGCTTATGTCATATCAACAATATGCTGTTATATTATGAAGCACTTTATTTGAAGCCTAAATAATAAATATTGTTCTCATTGAACTTTTACGTCATGAGATAAATGCAAATTCGGGACGCAGGTAGAAAATCTCCTTAGTTAACGCAGCCCCTGCGTGACCGACTTTTTTATCTATCTCGATTATTAAGATGTTTTCATTTCTCAAATTTCATCCTCCATGAAGCCCCCACTCCCACTCCTCTCATATTAACAATAAACTCATACGTCATGAAGCTCCAGAAGAACTAGTAATTGCAATACGCGACTTTATTTAACCATAAAGCGTTTATGACTTCAAACGCCTTCCATAATCTTCTTCTCGTTTGATGTGAATCCATTTTAGACATGCTTCTTTACTTTATTACAACGAGATTAATGCTACCTTTTCCTGAATGAAAAATTCATAACTGAAATAGGATCCTGAACGCAAGATTCCTTTTATGAGAGACAAATTTTTCAGTATTTAGCACTCAAGCCTTGAAATGGAAAAATTAATTTTTCACTCTTGAATAACAGAGGATATTTTAATTTCGTTAGCTATTTTATTGGGCTAAAGAGATTAAAAATGAAACAGTATTAAATTTTATGTTGTTCATTAAAAGTGTTAAGGCTTAGATTATGTAAATGCTTGTATCATATATGTATGTGGCTGTCTAAGTGAAAAGAAACCTTTGATGGTGAAGCTGGTATCCTTATCAGTTATTTATGAAAAAGGTTTCCAATACAATAGTCAGACCCATTTTTCCCACAAAGTATAAGTGACCTAACTTGTATATCTTATTAATATTTCACATCACGGTTGATGAGAGCAGGGTCGGAAATGTTTATGTGTGTGTGGGGTGGCGGGGTATTGATATTTCTGACATACTTCTTTTCATCATCCGATCTACACCTCAAACGCCCATATCAAGTAAGATTAACTGTTTTAAGCAGATTTCCCTTAAGGGGAATCAGCTAATGAGGCCGTACTCATGTCGCGATTTTCGATAACTTTCTTCAAATGTCCATCGATCCTACCCAGGAGATGGCGAAAATGAGGTCCGTTGAAAATTATATATATATATATATATATATATATATGTGTGTGTGTGTGTGTGTGTGTGTGTGTGTGTGTGTGTGTGTGTGTGTGTCTGTTAACGCTCTAGTGGTCGCAATTTTTGTTTGATCGTTACCAAACTCGATATTTAAACGTTTCATGTAAAAAGACAGATCAAGTTCGTTAATGGCTGAAATCGAACCAGTAGGAGGGGAGGGGGGTTTAGAGGGGTGGATTTTCGAAAATTCAAAATATCTCCGTTACTATATGTCGAATCGAAAAATTGTATAGAAGCAATCTCAAATAAAATTTACTATAAATATCGTTATGTACATTTATTTTCTATCTTGAATATTAACCGAGATTTTTGCATTTTTAGCAGATTTCCCTTAAGGGAGTTTTGAAAAATTTCCTCAAATGTCCATCGATCCTACCCAGGAGATGACAAAAATGAGGTCCGTTCAAAATTTTATTAAATGTGGGCGGATAACGGACGAGAGTAACTTTCCCGCCAAAATATAGTTCGGCTGTTTTCGTAACTATTCGGCTCTTGTGAAATTTCTCTATTGTAAAACTTCAAGTGGGAAGTCTGCTTAGTTACGCAGCCCCTGCGTGACGGACTTTTTTTTAACATTAACATTAATACTTTGATAACGTATTGATATAAATGCTTCATTAATACTGGGTTGGTATCCATTTCCACAGATAATTACAAATCATTGTAAATGTTTCTTATAACCAATGCCATTGATTAGTATTAAATATGTTAACACTCGTGAAACATCATCATTATTATTAGCCATTAACAAATGAAAATGGATTACAGAAATGAATATACTAAAAACCTATCATTTTAATTAAAGAACAAGTCTTATTCCCATCCAAAAACTATTTTTACTACCCTGTGGGAATATAATGAGTCGTTTTACATTAGACAGTCCTACTTTTTCACGAGTGCACTGAGAGGTGACCTTTTTATTTCTGTAGTTTGACAATGACCGTTAGTTCAAGCTGGTATTCATTATGTATCTGCTTGTCTTGGAGCGAGTATAAAACTGATTCCTTCAAATAGATTCATTTCAACCCCAAAGCCTTGAACGTTTTTTTTAGCTAGGCACAGCATATAAAGGCGTACATATACCTTATAAGACAGCTATCCAAGAGTTCTATGTGCACGGCAAGATGGACATCCACTTTTTAATTGAACATGCATTTAACGCCGAATTATATGGTCTTGTAACAGTTATATAAACATGAGTCTAGCTATCACCTGGTGGCCCCCTGCTTTAAAATTTAAGAGTGAGTCGGGAGCGAGTGCGGGCTAGTGGCAACACTGCGTGCATAACCTGTTCATCGAGGTTAGAAGAAGGACAAAAGAACGAGCCAGTGCCTCGTGAGAAAGTGCCCCAAAAAACATTGTAAATTGTTGATACATTTATTAAATTGTTGTTCACTTCTATCTTATTATTTTATACATTACCCACACCGGTCTCTTTACTTTAAAATCTTTTTGGATGGCTTAGAAGTACCGGTAAAAATATGGCTTTAATGTGTGATCAATAATATTGGCCTTCATAGCTAAGCCTAGGTACTTTGGACTACATAACGCATTATGTCTAAGACTGGTCCAATTCGACAAGGTTGATATGTACTTAGTATTATGCTGAAGTAAAACCAACATTCCTGTACTGACGTTGCTAGCTCCCCTAGCCCACTGAACATATTCCACGGATCATATATATAATATTGATATTATATAGCATGTGCTGTGAGTGCCTATTTTTCATATTTCGATTATGATTCCATTTCATTCTTCTTAAGCGTTCCTGCTAAATGAAACTGAATTTTAGTCTGAATTAGAGTCATTTTTGAAGTATCGGAAACCATGATTTGACTTAGAAAGTTGAATGCAATAAAGAATGCATGGATGGTAGTATAGCAAAGAAACAAATGTTAGTTTCACAATATTGACTTAAGTTGCTCGGTTGGAAAATGTTGAGTGTTTGGGTCAATATTAAGAGAGAAGGGGCAGGGAAGATGATTAAAATGTCTCATTTATTTAAAGCGGCTCTAGTTGGTCAGAATTTTCACTGTCAAGTAAAACTGGAGGAACATTTCTTCAGTTATTTTACTACTCTTCCTTTTCTGGCCCACTTAAATTTGCCTGGCCTCTTCAATGACATAAAATCAAATGATTGTTCATGTATAAAGATATCTTAAACTTCAATGGGAAAATCCTAGTAATCTTTCTTAACTGGAATCATTTCATTTTGTTAAATAGCCTCCTGCTAAAATGGACAGCGATCACCTAAAATAAGAAGAATATTCGTTGTTTGATAATATAGAATTAATACACTATCAACCCTCGGAGAAGTCAATCACTAAATTGTGTCACAAAAGAATAAATTAAATTGATTCAAGAAGAATTGATTAAATTTCATGGACCTTACAAAAAAAAAATTCCAAAATTGCCTAAATTATTTATAAAATGATCTAGTTGATGCTACTTATTTAATCCCAGAAAAAGTTTGTTTATCTAATTTTCCGGAGGTGTTCAACTTTTGTTGAAGCCTACATTTTACTATCTAATATTATTATTCAATTATTCAGTTTAGTTTATCCAAGCTATTAAAAAAAACTAATCATAAATAGTCAGAACCTTGTTTATTTTATTTAGTTTTTATATTTATGTAAGAATTAAACTTTTCAAATATGGGACAATAGTTTTCACCTCTGATTCCTTCTAATTCTGATGTAGTTTGTCGTTTTGGTCGTGTAGGACTTTGGACAAGATGTGTTGAACTAAGTAAGGGATCGCAGAATTAATGCATGAATTAGTTTTTAGCAGATTTCCCTTGAGGGAAATCAGCTATTGAGGTTGTACTCATGACGCGATTTTCGAAATTTTTCTTCAAATGTTCATCGCTCCTACTACATTTATTCTCTATCTTGAATATTAACCGAGATATTTGTATTTTTATTAAATGTGGGCCGATAACGAACGTATAGAGAGACGGCTCTCGTATAGAGATTTCTCTATTGTATAGCTTCACGTGGGAAATCTGCTTAGTTTACGCAGCCCCTGCGTGACGGACTTTTTCGTCATTATAATATTCATTCGTTAATTGATCAGCTTCTTATTCTAGATAAATTGTGGCGGGCAATGTACGAAACCCCGAACTAATCAAATTATTCTTTCAGGATATTTGCTTTCATTTAGTCACGAATATCGGTAGATTACCTCAAAAGTGAACGATTTCGCAGCTTTGTATCTTTTATTCCACAATAACATGGCTCTAACTCGAAACTATAATGAATGTCTGCTGTGTTACGCATATCTTGGATAGCAAAATGTCTGGTGAAAGCACATTAAAGAATGAAATTTCAAGAAGAATGATATACTTTATTAAAAATAAAGAGCTCTGTTCACGTTATAAAAATGCTTAGCAATAGTGCAGTAATGAAAGAAGTTTAGTCTTCCTTATCCAAAAATAAAAATACATAAATAGCATTCTGTCCAATTTTTCGAATGCAATTCTGCATAAATTTTGTATTCTACAAGGGGAGTTCATCGCCACTTGACGAAAAAAATATAGACACTAAGCGAGTCTTGGGGTGATCCTATCTCCTGATTTATCTAACTTGCAGCTTTATCAGAAGAAAGTTCAGCCAGAGGGTCGTAGACACCTTCTCTGCTTGAGCAACCGCTGATAACTAACTTCACTCAAACTCAAAGCATTATCAAACTTGACTCTTCGAGACCTATTCGAGTTGACCTAAACCATGATACCCAGGTGGTGAACAACAGAGGTTGGCCATTCATGACTTTGGCAAAGGAAAACGGCTTTGTTAGTATCTTGAGCCACAAGCAACTTTTAAACGGTTTTCTAGAATTGATGGCAATTTCGAATGAAAAAAAGTCCGTCACGCAGGGGCTGCGTAAACTAAGCAGATTTCCCACGTGAAGTTATACAATAGAGAAATATCCATACGAGAGCCGAACAGTTACGGCAAAGGGCCGAACTAGCTTTTGGCGGGAAATTCAAAAATCCGTTATCGGCCCAAAATTAATAAAAATGCAAATATCTCAGTTAATATTCAAGATAGGGAATAAATGTATATAACAATATTTATAGTAAATGTAATTTGCAATAAGATTGTTTCTGTACAATTTTTCGATGCGACGTATAGTAACGGAGATATTTCGAATTTTCGAAAATCCTCCCCTCTAAACCCCCTCTCCCACTAGTCCGATTTCAGCCGTTAACGAACTTGATCTTTATTTTTACATAAAACGACTAAATATCGAGTTTGGTAACGATCAAACAAAAATTGCGACCGCTAGAGCGGTAACAGACAAATTGATAGATAGATAGATCTATATATATATATATATATATATATATATATATATATACATACAGTTTTGAACGGACCTCATTTTCGTCATCTACTAGGTAGGATCGATGGACATTTGAAGAAAAATTTCGAAAATTCCGTCATGAGTACAACCTCAATAGCTGATTTCCCTCAAGGGAAATCTGCTAATAGATGACAATAAAATTAATATGTGATTTATCTCCGGGTATTACATAATGTATTTATGCGTGTATTGTCTAGAGGGATCTTCTGCTACCTATTTTTTTTATTAACCCATTTGTATGTCATTCAGTTAACAAGATAGACCGAAAAACTAAGCATGAATTTGTTTTACTCAAAATTAAAAATATTTAAAAAACAATTTGAAAAAGTGATCTTTTACTAAGCTGAACTGACTGCGGAGGAAATATTCAATAGCCATCCATAAACTAATATAATTGTATTCGTCCACAGTTTCTTGGGTAGGTGATAAAACGTAATTCAACTTCATGGATAAGAAAAATGAAATAATTCATTTACTGAGATATATATATATATATATATATATATATATATATATATATATATATATATATATATATATATATATATATGTGTGTGTGTGTGTGTGTGTGTGTGTGTGTGTGTATGAGTGTTTAAAAGAAGGTCAACACTGCAAATAGAAATATCATTTTATTTGTAAAGTTCATTAGTAGGTAGTCTAGTTCAAATTGATAATCAAATTAATATCACAACCTCAACAACTCATAAATATTTATGAATACTAGTTAAATCAATTATTTCAACCTTTAATCACTTCTATTTCTATAATAAAATTATCAGATTATACCTTTGTAAAATGCAGATCAAATTTACCAATCTAAATGAATTTAGCCTACCTTCCAATCAATGACAAGCCTTAGATTACCCTGTGGGATTTGTGAAATCCTGTGCCTAACTTTAATACTAATATTAAAAATTCTTTCAATTTTTGTATGCTGTTTTAGGCAAACGAGAAACCCGTTGAAGAGCTGGAGAAGAAGTCAGGATTCAGTAAAGAAGAGTTGGAGGAAGTGAAAGACGTTTTTCGCTACTTTGATCAAGATAGAAATAAACATCTTGACCCAAAAGAATGTCAGTCTTTGTTCAAACATCAAGTTGGTACTGAATTGGGGAAATTCGCTTTTGAAAAGGCAAGTGTGCTAGCTCCTATTATTTTATCTTTAAATGTGATATATATATATATATATATATATATATATATATTGGGGGGGGGTCAAATTAATAGGCAAATTGGAGTTCTTTAAATAAATATAAACAGGTGTTCGTGTAGGTATAAAAGCTATCGATACATGTTTCGATTTTAACAGCAAAAGCCATAAGCCAGATCAAACTCAGAATATTCTTGTTGTTGTCTCAACAGTGTTTCCGCTACATTGAAGTGTTAAGAAATCGAACTATCAGAATAGGATTTCCTAATGGATCTTCCAGAAGCACACTAATCTCCTAAAAACTATCGAGTTTGGAGCTATTTATTTAGTCAGGTCGGGGTAATGTTAGCAGATTAGACAGGCATTGGTCTTGGTAAACTTAAGAGTCGGTAACCTATATGAACATGTGGTATGTTAGGATAAAACAATTTTTTTTCACTTATTAAAATTAAAATAACTTTGTTTTTACCTACAATAACAATAAGTAATTTGGGTTTTAATATTTATCAAAGATAAATAGTTTTATCCAAGTCCAAGGCAATAAGTGCTGAAACCTTATTGATAAAATATATTTTGTTCACCTACCAAGGAAATTTAATCAGCTATGGCGATATATAGTATGCCTCTGCTGTAAATGCGGTAATGAGATAAAATCCTACACACGTACTGGGCATTTGTCCCCCCAATTACCTCAAGCCTCCATACGGTTAACTACCTGCTAAAGTTCCCTCCTTGAGAAAACATATGTAAGTGTCATGCCGTGATACATTTGGTATATCTGGCACTATAACCTATCTAAGATATGAGAAGAGCAATACGAATTATTAATTCAACAATGAGAATTTTAATAGTGGATGTGACCAACATTCTGAAATCATAATTGAGAAACCAGGGAATTGTGTACATGAACATATCAATATCTTTTACAAGTCCTTCATAATCAAATGTCTTAGATTGAGTTCATTCGTGTTTTCCCCCGACACCCAGTCAGTCATATATTCAAAGACTTCAACTGACATAAGCCAGTTTAAACTTATTGTAGAAACAATGTTGATTAGTTCTCTTGCAATGACCTGAGTTCGAAAAAACCGACTGAGGTATTTTTCTGGGTTTTTTTCGCTAGAATATGTGCTCCACATTCATAGTTAGAATAGGTACTCCTAGCTTTAGCTAGGATATATATATATGTTCCAACCTTTTAGCTAGTATAATGTTAACTTTTAGCTAGGATATGTGATTCAAACTCATGGCTAGTATACATCTTGCTTTTAGCTAGGATATGTGCTCCAACCTCGTAGATAGTATAAACCTAGCTTTTAGCTAGGATATGTGCTCCAACCTCATAGCTAGTATGAACCTAGCTTTTAGCTAGGATATGTGCTCCAACCTCATAGCTAGTATGGACCTAGCTTTTAGCTAGGATATGTGCTCCAACCTCATAGCTAGTATGGACCTAGCTTTTAGCTAGAATATGTGCTCCAACCTCATAGATAGTATAGACCTAGCTTTTAGCTAGGATATGTGCTCCAACCTCATAGCTAGTATGGACCTAGCTTTTAGCTAGAATATGTGCTCCAACCTCATAGATAGTATACCTCTTGCTTTTAGCTAGGATATGTGCTCCAACCTCATAGCTAGTATACCTCTTGCTTTTAGCTAGGATATGTGCTCCAACCTCATAGCTAGTATACCTCTTGCTTTTAGCTAGGATATGTGCTCCAACCTCATAGCTAGTATACCTCTTGCTTTTAGCTAGGATATGTGCTCCAACCTCATAGATAGTATAGACCTAGCTTTTAGCTAGGATATGTGCTCCAACCTCATAGCTAGTATGGACCTAGCTTTTAGCTAGGATATGTGCTCCAACCTCATAGATAGTATAGACCTAGCTTTTAGCTAGGATATGTGCTCCAACCTCATAGATAGTATAGACCTAGCTTTTAGCTAGGATATGTGCTCCAACCTCATAGCTAGTATGGACCTAGCTTTTAGCTAGAATATGTGCTCCAACCTCATAGATAGTATACCTCTTGCTTTTAGCTAGGATATGTGCTCCAACCTCATAGCTAGTATGGACCTAGCTTTTAGCTAGGATATGTGCTCCAACCTCATAGATAGTATACCTCTTGCTTTTAGCTAGGATATGTGCTCCAACCTCATAGCTAGTATACCTCTTGCTTTTAGCTAGGATATGTGCTTCAACCTCATAGATAGTATAGACCTAGCTTTTAGCTAGAATATGTGCTCCAACCTCATAGATAGTATACCTCTTGCTTTTAGCTAGGATATGTGCTCCAACCTCATAGCTAGTATGGACCTAGCTTTTAGCTAGGATATGTGATCCAACCTCATAGCTAGTATGGACCTAGCTTTTAGCTAGGATATGTGCTACAACCTCATAGATAGTATAGACCTAGCTTTTAGCTAGGATATGTGCTCCAACCTCTTAGCTAGTATAATGTTAGCTTTTAGCTAGGATATGTGCTCCAACCTCTTAGCTAGTATAATGTTAGCTTTTAGCTAGGATATGTGCTCCAACCTCTTAGCTAGTATAATGTTAGCTTTTAGCTAGGATATGTGATCCAACCTCATAGCTAGTATACCTCTAACTCTTAGGATATGTGCTCCAACCTCTTAGCTAGTATAATGTTAGCTTTTAGCTAGGATATGTGATCCAACTACATAGCAAGTATACCACTATCTCTTAGTTAGGATATGTGCTCCAACCTCTTAGCTAGTATACTCTTAGCTTATAGCTACGTTATGTGCTCCTACCTCTTAGCTAGTATACTCTTAGCTTATAGCTACGTTATGTGCTCCAACCTCTTAGCTAGTATACTCTTAGCTTATAGCTACGTTATGTGCTCCAACCTCTTAGGAAATATATTCCTGTTTTTCGCTAGAATATGTATGTTTATGTATGTATGTATATGTATATAGGATATACCAAGTATGATTCTAGCTTTTAGTATTCTTCTAGTTTTAGCAAGAATATGTACTTCAAACTAGGATATAGCAAGTATGCTTCTAGCTTTTAGTATACTTCTAGTTTTAGCAAGGATATGTGCTCCAAACTAGGATATAGCAAGTATGCTTCTAGCTTTTAGTATACTTCTAGTTTTAGCAAAGATATGTGCTCCAAACTAGGATATAGCAAGTATGCTTCTAGCTGTTAGTATACTTCTAGCTTTAGCTAGGATATGTGCTTCAAACTAAGATGTAGCAAGTATCCTTCTAGTTTTAGAAAGGATATGTGCTCCAAACTAGAATATAGCAAGTATGCTTCTAGCTTTTAGTATACTTTTAGTTTTAGGAAGGATATACATAGCTGGCAGCTAGGGTACGTACTGCTTTCAGTTGGATTATATATGTATATATATATACATGTAGATATAATACTCGCAGCTATAGTATATACTTGCTGCTTACAAGTATAATACTATGAGGCTCTACAATGCATTCTACCATAATTGCTCTCCACCACAATAGAGATGTTTGTATAATTAATGTTCAGCTCTAACTTGCAAAAGCTAGGGTAAAACATTGATTTAATGTGTTGCTAAAAGGACAAGAATATAATGTTCAAATTTAAAAAAAAAAAAAAAAATGATATCTTGTAAAAATAAACAATCATATTTACGGGAACTATTAATTTATTTTCCGTTTCAATGGCTGCTAAATAAATATGTTTTGGTTTTTAATGATTTATTCTATTTTCCTCTATAATCCAGAGCTTTCTATTTTGAACCTCACAGAACACAACTTGATTCCGTAAAAATGTTTTTTAAAATAGATTCTTCAACCTAATTATTCTGGTCAACAAGTTCTTTTAAAAAAAAATTAAAACGGGTATTATCTTCTCTAATACCATAAGTAACGCTTACGAGAAAAAAATGTTATTTAGGTTTTCATAATGCGAATATCTCAAGCCCTAAGTAATTTAATAAGACAATTGTTCTTCTCAAACAATCCTCTGGACGAATGGGTTATTCATCCTACGAATTATTAATTTAACGAAAAGGTGTTGATCTCAAAGTGCAAGTCTAATTTAACGAATTTCATATTCAGTTTGAATTATAGTATACTCCCTATTTCAATGGTGCTATTAAAATTTAATAGGGGGAAATAATTTATGTCTGTAATTATTTCTTGCCGTGGTAAGGTTTGTCTCGTAGGAGAATATTATAGAATTATGGCTATTTATTATACTTAAGGTATAAAATAAAGTTAAAGTGGCCAATTTATAATCACTATCTTTGGTACCATAAACTGTGGCTGCTTATAGACAGTAACCATAACGTTTTCTTTATTCTTGCATTCGCGTACACAGTTGTGTTATATTATCTCTTAAATTTTAGTGTTTTAGATTTCAACGAAATTATCAGTTTCGGTCTGACGCCTGCACAAGCGTACGTAAGTAATCTCGTATATCTCAAATACAGCTTACCACAGAATGTTGAAATTTCACATTTGGCAATGTAACGTATGATTGTGTCCATCTCTTTTTGATTGATTAAGGGGGAAAATATAATATTTTCTTTATTTAATTTAATAGGAGTACAAGGACATCAAGTAGGGACCACATCAGATTTTATTATTTTACTTAAAACACCACACCATAAAGGAAAGGTTAAAAAAAATAAGTCGTGAAGTCTGGAGTAGTATTCTTATCACGAAATACTTATGAGAATCGTCGAACAGAGAACAAGTAGGAAAAACGACTAAGTAGATCAGTATCTACGCTGGCTCCACATAAACAACTTTTCCAAATAAGTCTATTTATCAAAAAGATAGTTAGGGAAAAAAAGTCGGACATGCTATTACTGTGTAAACGAAGCATAACCTGCTGCACTGTCACGCTCGTGTCATAACAATACTGCTTTAAACAGGGATTGAAATTTAAGCTGAACATGAGAAGTTTGCTGATATCGCTGCATCAAGTGATAATCACTAGAAAATATGTGAGGTTTAGCTGGGGACTGAGAATTAAGAAATACATAAACCTCATTCGAAGTAAACAAAACTGGTTTGGAACAACAATTGTAGAATATTACATATACTACGACGTTTTAAATTCTGGCTCAAAATATGAGATATTGTATTTCTAATCCCCTCCCCCTTCCTTCTCTAAACCCCTAAATAATCTAAAGCATGGCTTTATAAAATGAAATTCAAGACCTCAAAATGTTAATGGAAAACATCACGTCACGAATTTATCCGTGTATGTATTACATAAGCTTGAAATAAGATATTTCTTATTAATCCTTATGGGAAAACTGATAATATTAGGTATAGAAATCGAAAGGGTTTTATCAAAACTACAAATATTTAGTTCCTTATTGTGTCTGTATAATTTCTAGGTGGGTCGTCGCCCACAGCCTATGACGATAGCTCTGCTTAGGTATGTCTCTGAGAGAGCCATTAACAATTTAGGGGCAACAATTATTATAATTATTTAATGTGCAACTGGAAATATTTTATTTATTTTTTTATAGGTAGTTGAGAAATAATTTGGTTTCCTTGCCCTTGTCCTTTTAATTCCTTCCCATGAGCTATTCTTGCAATTAAGTCTTCCAAAAAAAAATGACAAGAAAAGCATATATTAAAAGTTTATTTTATATTATAAATAAAGAAATTTTTTTATTTTAGTAACATGTATTAAATATTTTTAAAAAATGCCTTAATCAGAACTAAGCAACATAAAGAACATGTATCTAAACAATCAAAATCTAAAAGAAATTAGGCAGGACAAATCCCAGAAAATAACCAACATTATAAAATTTACCGCAGTTATTACTAATAGAGTGCGTCACTAATCTAGTAGTTGAGTGACTAACCCCAACTCTAATCTCTACTCAGTCTTCCTTTATCGACAAAAAGGATAATTTGAAGTGTGGTATCAATAATTGCAATCAACCAATACAAACTTTCTCTCTCTCTCTCTCTCTCTCTCTCTCTCTCTCTCTCTCACACGCACACACACACACACACACACATTCACACATGCACAAACACAAACAAATATATGACTTCCTTAAATTCAAACGAATCTTGTGTGTTAGGGGCTCGGGTTTGTAATGTGAGTTAACGCGTTGGCCTTAGTCTCGTAAGGTAAACTTAGAGTGGCGAGTTCGATTCCAGCCTGTACAACTGGAAATAATTTAGCGATCAACTGATTAAATAAAATCCTTTGTCCCTCCCCGGCTAGATAGGGTGGTAACCTGCAGATAACCCGTCCCAATAAGCCATGGTAAAAGTGGGCGTTAATTAATAATAATAATTGTTTGTGTTGTTTACTACCGCATTCAAAGATTAGGAGAAGTGTTTGAGACAATGTGTCATGCAGACGATCTAAAAAGCTTGTTTCCTTTAGAAAATGTGCAGAATGGTTAATGAAAGTTTACGAAGTCAAAAAATGAGTTGCGTTTATTTGAGAATAGTTTAAAAAGAATCTACAATATAAAAATTATAAAGCATGTTTTCTCTATATATTAAGTACTCAAGAAAATAAAACGCCGTTAGGTGTTGAAATGTCTTTAAGTAAGTAGACTACGTTTGTATAAAAAAAGACCAATTGATATCGAAGATGTCATATTTTCTCAGAGTCATGCTTCTAAGGTGTGGAGTAGTTGAGCGAAATTGAGAAATATAAAAAAAAACTAATGGGACATTTTACCCTCACAAATACAGAAAGAAAATATATTCTTATCGCCACGTGCCAATTATTCTTGCCTTTTTTGAATGATGAATGACTCAACCCTTTTAAGGGGTCTGGAAAAAACCCATTTACTCTATAATAATATTCATATTAATTTATTCAATCCGGCTGATTGATAACTGTCATTTTTATAATCTAATATGAAATCCCGTGAGGCCAGCCTTTCCTCATATCTGCTACTTTCACACATAAAAAAAAGCTTACTACTTAAATATATCCATCAAATAGGTTCTCACAAACACCATTTCTATCAGTCAAAAATGGAGATAAAAGGAATTTATGCTCACTTCGCAGAACATACACTCAGACACACAAGTCTTCATCAATGTATGCTAATGAAAAGTCCGTCTCGCAGGGGCTGCGGAAATTAAGCAAATTTCCAATCTGCTGCCATAGTACACTTGTGATTTCTTCTAGCCACATATTCTCTATTTTTAAGGGAAAAAACGATGAGTCGAAGGGATGGGCAGCTGAATGCTACAAGAAAATACATAGAGCCAAAAGTTTAGAGCTTCAATAGTTTAACAATATTAATTATATAACATTTTATGATGATTAAATAAAATTTGAATTTCGAATTCCCCTCCTCCTCCCTTCCCTATTCCTCCCCTCCATTCCTGGCCCGATTACCGTCAATCACAAATATGATCTTTAGTGTTGAATGAAACGGTTAAATATGAAGTATAACATAGATCAAATAATGATTTTCTAGACACGAATGTAAAACCTAAATGGATGACGTCATCGCATAACAAATTTGCATGTATCTTGCATATTAAAGGTCCGATAGAAACAATATATGGTATTTAAGCTTAGAATAAAGAGGTTCTTTTTATAACAGCTTATTGGTAATTATAAAATATTGAGTAATCTATTGCTTGATGACCAGTGTCAATGAATACTATTTTCAAAATATTTCATTTTTCATAATGTCCTTAATATGTCATTGAACTCAATTTAATCATGAGTACTTAAAACCCAACAGATATACAGATAGTCTAAAATCTAATAATAATTAATCCCTTTAAGATGTGTCAGAAAAAAAATGTTTTAACGTGAACATTGGTTGTTATTCTGGCTGCATAGTATGGCCCAGATATTACTATTTTCTACATTAATTAAAACTTTATAGGGCATAACAACTATTTAATTGATTGGCCAAACAAACATAATCCTAAATGTTACGTTAATTAGAAATTATTGGACCCCAAAATAGTTTACATTATTGATTTCTTATATGTCAATATAAATATGTGCCGTATAATGTACATTAATTCCTAGGTCGGTCAGCGATTTTAGTCATTGAAAATCTAAGTCCCGCCCTAAATAAAAAATAAATGTAACCATTTCATATCTCTACCATGTGAGCCTGACTTGCATAACTTGAGCGTTTGATTTCATAGGTTTAAAAATTCAGAACGTCACCCCACGTAAAGAAGAAAATCGTGTGCTGTTTTATTTTATTATTTCTGGTTCCCTTTTCGATTCAGTTTTTACATGAAAATACCATATATTCCACGCGAAGCGGGGAAATACTCTTTTCTTTTATCTGCTTTTAATTCAGTGAGGGTTACATCTGAATTCTGAATTTATCATATGTCCATTGATTATAGTGTTAATTAATTCTTCACCGACTAATGTACAGCTTCTTCATTACTTTTCCTTACATGCAAATCTATAGGATAATATTTCGAATGTAATATAATCCAATTTCACATAGATAATCCTGTAAAAGAATTTCATATTTATCATTAGGGACTTTGTCTCGAACATAGCGCACTATAGTGTCGGAGTTTTTTAAGTCCATCTGTCATAGTCCAATGCATTTTTAATACAACTAGAACAAGATTTAAAAAAGAATCCAAAAAAAATGCGTATGTTTATAATCATACATTAATAAAAAAAAATGGATATATCTATACCTGGTAGGATCCTTCCAAATTCCTAAGATATACTACATATAATACCTAGAAAGAAGGTTATCATGATTATAGTCCTCATACAGGAAAAGAGTAGCAGATATATATGTATATGTATATTTTAAAACAAATTTACAGATCCCAATTTCAATAAAATTTTGACTCAAAAAAATTTAGATGGTTCATTGAAAATTTTAAAAATCAGATCAGCCATGTGAATAAAGGAAGTAGTCTTAATCAACTACCCAAACCAATATACGTGAGTTTCATTCCCATGTGTGAGAGAAATTTCCAAGCCCACGGGCAATATAATTAGTAACAACACTTAGTAAATAAATCTTTGGTGGAACCCTTGATAGAAAAGGATGGCAACCTGTAGATAACCCGTCCCATTTAGTCATAGTAGATTAATAAATACATTGTATTCTGCTTGATGAAAATTACCTTCAATCTTGTGCGAATAGTAACTCACGAAATTTGGCAATATTAACAGTACGTAAGTCCAACTCAGTGGTTCCAAAAATGTCTGGGACATTGAGCATTTTATCGACGATCTTTATTTGCATTTAGCAAAAAAAAAATCCATAAATTATGAATTACGGTATCTTTCGACCCAATCCATTGGAGCGTAGATATTCTCTCACCTTTAAATGTGACAATTATGACTGAGTGCACTAAAGCATTTTTTATGTTCAATTCAATACGTTGAATCGGAAATATCTTATGTCACTTCTCGATGAATTAATTTTGACCGATTTGCAGGAAGACATTTTGTATATTTTCTTTAACGAATTTGAATGGGGATATCCGTTATAAAATGTATATAATATATTTATAATCCAAAAACGTTTTGAAATATCATGAAGCTTTTATTTATTTAATTTATAGGAGTGGGAGGGTGCTATATAGCGCCCAAAGCAGCTGTTTTCTCTCGTCAAATTGCTCTATCGTAATGCTTATTTACAAGTGCAGATATATGAGGAAAGAAAGATTTTATTCGTGTAAAAAAGAAATAGAGTGCGACATAGTATTCCCTAAGCTTCACAAGTATTCTTGATGATGAGTATCATATTTAAACACTTAATTCTCAAGGAAGAATATAGTGGAGTATTATAGAGATACAGGTGGCCTTTGATTAAAGGTTTAAAGAGAAGCTTAGCTACTTCCAGCTGAGCTGGTTCACTTGATTAATAGCAATCCCTTGGAAAAACAATCACGAGCCTCTGTCTGCTATAATCACTTAAAGCCACAGCTTTATCAAAGGTCTAGTGATGTTAATGAGAAATCTTTTTTTTTTCTTCTCTTATTGTCTCACTTTAATTAAGTTCAATTAAATTATAGTTTACTATCAGTCTGATCTGATTCTTCAAGCCGAAATGATGAGATTAAACAAATGCCAAGGATAATAGAAATCTGAAAAAATATAAAATTGCCGTAAAAATACTTTTTCGATTTCATAATTTAATGGATGGAATACACCGTCAGTAAACACTACAATTATTTAACGTTTCTTTTGTTAGAGGGAAAAATGATCGAATTCCTTTGGTACTCGATAACAGGCCAGTGTCATACAACACGATCCTGGATTTTTTTAAAACAATGTTATTCACTAAGCTCCTCAAAACTACACTATTTAGGCCTGCTTTGTATTATATAAATTTTGGTATTCTAATAATATATCTAAGCATGTAGACCACAAAACAAATCATTCAATATCAAAGGCTATCCTATATGTCGGCGCGATACAAGTTTTCCTCAAGCAGATTAATTATAAACTCACATGTTTCTACAATTAGATAAACGTAGAAACTTTGTAATTAAAGTCTAATATGGGCTTTTAGAGGGGCGGATTAAAACGAACTTTAAGACTTAGAAACTATTTTAATAACCATCGATGATTATATTTCAAGTTGAGCTCCAGTTATCGTCTATTTTCTTAAGAATTTCCACAATCCAGGCATCACTGTTCTGGTTCTCCGTACACATTGGTTATCAGTTATTGAAAATTGTCCACAATACAAGTAAAAACCATTGTAATGGAATTAATATTCCTTCTGCCATAACTATAGCTAAACACGTTTACAATCGTATAATTGGAAGCTCTGAACATAATCTTACCTGAAGAAATCTGTATGGTGAGACTAATAAAAAACAACTTTTTTGTAATATTATAAAAAGAGAATTCATGAGCCCAAGACTTGGAAACATATGGCAACAGTGTATTCCTTAATTATTATCGTCCACTTTTTGCTACAATGGCTAATTTGGACGGGTTATCTACAGGTTACCACACTTTTTCAGCCAGGGTGGGACTATGGATTTAATTTAATGGGTTCGTTAGTAAATAAATTCCTACTACCCAGGTAGGAATCGAACTGGGCACTCCAGGATTACCTTTCCTAAATTTGAAATTACCTAAAAACCAAAGTAACAATAATCATTCCGATTTAGAATGCTATGTGTAATATATACATTTCACACATAAATTATGACGAATGAAACATGATCATGCTTTTTTAAGCTACCCAAAATTTTAATTTTATAAACTCAATTTAATTTCAAATAGCCAATTCAGTCAGTGATTTTAATTAAATTGTTTCATACTAGCGACCTCTTTTTATGTACCATATAATGTGATATTTGAATAACAAGGACCTTTGTCTTTTGGTTTGCTTATTTGGGAAGCCAGAGGAATAGCATAGAAGCCACCTTTTCCCTTGCCATATTGATAATTGATGCCAAAAATTGAGCCCCTAAAAAGGAGGTATCTTACATTTTCATTTTAGACCACACATCCAATAGGCTCAACATGGCCTACAAACATACTCTCATAATCTTTTAAAAATTTAAATACTCAGTTTCATTCACACTGGGCTTTATATTTAAACCAGTAACTGTTCATTTAAGAAGACCTAAGTAGTGGGATTGGGGATTCCTGTAGAATATTATTACGTAAACGAGTATTTTCATACATAAATCTACTACCTGAAATTGAAATTTTGTTAACTCAATGTAAGGTGAAGAAACTGATTTCAGTCAAGAATCAGGATGGGCGATCTCATTTTGTCTACCTTCATATGTGATATTTGAATAGCAAGTATCTTTTTTATGTAACCTCAAAAGTATTATTTGGCTGATTTTTGGTCAATTTATTTTGAAATGCAATACTCAGAAGATGAGGAATAAGCGATTTTTTATTGATGCCGAGTAATAATGTTAGCCATTTTATATTGGAATCAAATAATTTTCTCTGAGTGTTCCAAGGGCATTCCAAAATAATAAATTGACTATTTTCGGAGTTCAGACAGATTAAAAAAAATAAATTTAGTTTGATTTAATCTCTGAATGTGAAAATAATTATTGTTTTAGCTAGCTGGCAAAAATAAAACCTGTTTACATGCAAGGGTAGACTCTATTAGTCGAACAATTACTACAAGGGTAGGAATTCATCAATGCTTAAAAAAATAAGTTTTAAATCCAATTTTAACCTAGAAGTTTTTACATAACTTTTTTATGGATTAACAACAATTTAAACCATCTGTTGCTTTAGAAAAAATCATCTTTAGCAATTTTCGATGTTTATATACGATTGTGAATGTTGAGGTCACTTATGAACCACTGCCCTGAAAGGTTTCTGTCCCTCTTCTATAGGATTATTGACAGAAGGAAACACCTGTTTAGTATCTATCAATAATGAAGTAGAATAGCTGTTCTAGAGAATGATTCTATATTGCTTCTTAAATGTATATAATTCGAATTAAAAATGTAATGGAAGGGGAGTATTCATTGGCACTATATTAGAGGGAAAAACTCCAACTGTCGTGTACTGACATGTTTTATCTAAATTTCTGAACCCTTTTTCAACCATATTTGACATGTTAGTAAGTTTCATCGCATTTTATATTTATTTGGTTGTTGCACCTGCAGTAGTTGGCACTAAAGCCGATAGTAGCACGTGGAGAGGCCAGTAATTATGCTGATATTGGGAAGAGCGCTTGGCCCAAATTCAAGAGAAGAGCTATTTTAAACACCGGACAGTGTTCAATTAAGGGTAAAACCCAAAAAGCCGTTGGTATAAATAATCGTAAGGGCGCAGTGGGGGGTGAACCGCCAGTTAAGTGTGAAAAGAAAGGGCCATGGGGGTATAAAAGGGATAGACTGAGGCCATCACAGCCACGCTCAACCTACATCCAACATCTTTATCCCAATATATTGTACTGTCTGCAGTGGATTTGACTTCGACAATATTTGAATTAATATAGTCAAATTAATCTTTAATCATTAATGATTATTATTTTAAAATTATTTATTTAGATTTAGAACTTCCTCTTAGTGTAGTACCCTGTTATCATATGCGGCATTGTTTGATTCGCCTTTAATATTTAAAATTATATTTCGCCGTTATTTCTAAATTGTGTATAATAAAACCCTATGTCAACAAAAGAATTATATCAGATGATACTTATTCCCTCTGCATACTAACCCTATGTGGAGGGATTTTATTTTTCTGCACATCCCATGCATTTTGCAATACATCTGCATTTTGTCAAAACTTATAAAAATGTTTATATAATAATATATGTACATATTAAAAGGCGTTAATAGAAACTTTACAACAAAAAAAAATCATTCAATATTAACAATTAAGGAATACAATTAAAATAAATAATAAAAAAATACATCATTTTAATAATATATTATTGTTTCCTCTTCCAGCTCAAGGATATCATTGTCTACTGTTTTTAATAAATTTAAGTGTTTTGAAAATAAAATATCGGAACTGATAGGCCATGCGATGGTCAGGAATGATTTTTTATCTGTCTTTGTATGTATTGATGTCTTGTATGTAATTCTTAATTCATCGTTCTTACTTCCATGTATTCAGATAGCTTTACCTATCTTAAATTTCATTTAAGTTAGCCAAAAGAACATAAATTTTAAATATTAAAGGCACAATCTATATGGACCTAGCACTATGTTAATGAAAAATGTGTAACCTTGTTTGTGTTTATATACACCATGTACTGTCATAAAAAGTCCGTCACACAGGAGCTCCATAAACTAAGCAGATTCCCCACGTCCAGGTGTGAAACATTGCTAATCTCATTTCACCGTATATTCTTCATTCCTAATAGAAATGGGGTTTACTTAAGGCTGTAAACAGGAAAGTACGAATAAATGCACTAGTTATTTGAATTACGATAAAATGTATGCAACGACAATTCTAGGTCATCAATAGTTTAACAGGTTCGGTTCTATAACATTTTTGATACGATTCATAATAACGGAGATATAAATTTTTTATACTTGTATATATTGAACGGACCTCATTTTCCTTATCTAGTAGGTAGGATTGGTGGACACATGAGAAATTTATTTGAAAATCATATGTACAACCCCAATAACCGATTTATCACTATATTACATTTCTTATTATCTCTGAAAAATTTTTGTTACACCTTCCTCCTTCTGAGGGAGTATATTCTGCAAGTGCTACATCTCTAGAGGAATTCTCGGATCACTTAACATGATAATAGATTGAAGCGTAAAAAAATATTTTCGGACTCAATAAAAAGATACTAAACTCGTTTAGGACGGGTAGAATCTTAATTTTATTTTCCCTCCAAGCAAGCATTAATTCAACTTCAAATGTAATATGATATTTTCATTTGGGTTATTGAAATTCCGTTTAAAAGATACTGAAGAGAAACCCATCATCATATTTCTGTCATTTCCTAATTACTAATTAGTTCAGTGCTTCCAGTCATTGGAGCTCAACCAAAATGTATACAGCTCGGACTTGTATAACGATAATTTTCAACTCGATCCTCATTAATGAGATCTCTATCGAATTACATACATACGGAAAAATCCCTTTTCTGACTCGGCACATTAGAACACGCTTACAGACGTCATGGGATCTGTCGACCAGCAGATTCGTGTCAGAATTTAAATTTAAATTATTTATCAACGTCCACTTTTAGCAACTAAGGCTAATTGGGACTGGTTCTCTAAAGGTTGCCACCCTTTTCTAGCTAGGATGGGACTATGGATTTTACTTAACGAATTCCGTCACTAGATAAATTCCTGTTGCCCAGGCGGGAGTCGAACTCGCCACTCTATAATTACCATGTGAGATTAAGCTCAATGCTTTAACTCACAAGGCTAACCTGAGCCCCTTCATGTCAGAAGCTAACATTTGTGTAATTATACACAGGTAAATAAATAAGCTCTCAAAACCACAAGAATAGCTAAACCCAGAGTTAGGATTATTTACATAGGTATAGATTTTTTTTTTTTTAATTTTGTTGAAGAGTACATTGTTAATGAGAACAATTAATGCCGGATAACAAAGTCACACACATCTGTATTGCTCCGATTTCTGTCCTTCAAATTGTATCTATATACTTCACAAAGTAATATTAATCTAACGCGTTTACTAATAATTCGTATCATACATTTATACCCTGAATTGTAAAAATGGTGCAAGTCCCTTTAGAACAGCCTTGCATAGTCGTCATACATCATGTACAGTAAATAGTTATTCATAAATATAAAATTCCTTTATTATAGACGTAAGATTGTATAAAGTGGATGGTATAACTCAATAAAAAAAATCGTGAGTTTTTTTTTCTGACCCTTCATTATTAGCTTGATTAGCATTATTACTGAGAGATAAAATTAGAGATTTAATTAAGCCCTGCTGTTTACACGCACGATGTGTGAATATAGAAACTTATTTTCTAAATATAGGCGGACTCTTTGAATTTTAATGATTGACAATTTCCGTTTTCATCTCAACACCTCTACAATTTGTACCGGGTCAAATTCATACACTTAATTACAAGTATCCGAAAATTCTTAACAAAGAGTAGTTGAAAAAGCAACATTGTTATTATTTCCGGCAAATAACCCCATTTGTAACTCTTGTATTTCCAAAAACCTTTTTCAACAAACATAAATTTATGGCGGACAAGAATGGGAATTTTCTTTTTCCCTCCGGGGGAAGCCATGGGAGTTGTACCAGCTGTATTACATTCTCTATCATTCGGACATAAGCCTTTACGGTGAAAACCCACCATTTCCCCTTGGCCTCACGTATACTTCCTTTTGCTATGGGCTTTCTCCGGGCCTTGATACGCTCAAATAAAGCCACCGGATGTCAGTAAAATACAGTAAAAATAAAACTGTTTTAGTAGCTTTTAGGAAAGAACAGTAAGGAGTAGAGAGTATGGTCATTATGTCAGTACGTGAGTTATTTGGTAAGAGTAAAAAAATATTTCCTTTAAGATTTGCTGAAACTTTATAAAACCAAAAACACTATTTTATAAACTAGAAGCGTTTACACCCTTCCTTGGCGGTTAAAATTAAACTCGTTTCGCATCGAAATATACTAATCTCTGGATTATTTTATTTATTTGATTTATGCCCCTTTTTAAAATGTGTTTGCCATGAATAATATATTCATTTTAATTGTTTAGAATAATATATTCAAGGATGAAATTAGAGTATGGATGAAATGAAACGAAAACGAATTTATTTCCATTAAATGTAAACATAACATAAGAGGATACGTCACTTGTTTTCTATAAAAAAGTTTCTAATATTTTGTACATTTGTTCCTTTACGTACTATTAAATAACGATTATACTGATATAATTCATTCGTTATATGGATTATTAGTTTAAAAATTATAAGAAACGACCGATCGTAAAGAGACTGTATTTGATATAAATTATTTTTTGACAGATTTTTTATGAAAAATACTTTGAAGTTTTATTTAACAGTTAAATATGTTTGATAGTATTCATCTTGTTTATAAAAATTTCCTTCAGACATGAAGTTCTTTAATTTATTTCTAAAAAATTATTTTTGTAATAGATTTAATACATTCGGGCAGAGCATTAATGGATTTTACTCTGAATGCACACCAAAGGTAAAATTCAATTTTGTTGAAGCAATCTCCACCAATAAAGGTTGGTTAGATGAACGGAAATAATACTGAACTGCAAATAGCAATATGCAAATAATCGTTTAATTCTAAGGATTCTCATACAGGGCTCCATGGAAATTGGATATCTAAGATTTGAAATTATTAAATCAAAACTACTTTTTTATCCTGAAAAATATATTACTTTCATCTTTTTTTACCAGAAACAAACAAAGAGTGCTAAAGAAGGTACTAATGAGTATATGATTTGTATTGAAAGTAAACATCTACAAAGAGAGGAAAAATGGAGGTCTCATATTTAGATAGGTTGTAGCTTCTAAAAAATAAATTATGAATGTGAAATAAAATCCCATGAACCGTTTATAGGGGATGAGTAACAAACGAGTGAACGTGCAGGCATTATTTCCAATTTTTAATGTCATTAGTGTTAAACAAAACACAGAAGCATTATCCCCACTAAATTTAAACAGACTTTTTTTATATAGAAAAAAGTCTCAAAATAAATTGATACTTAATAGAGAATAAGGTAAAATGTTTAGTTAGGCTTTGAAACAACTAATCTACTCAAGACTACTTTTAATAAAGTATTATTGGCCATTATAAAAAATATCCTTTTTAGTTTCATCCCAATCATTTTTCCTTATGTAATATGCTTCAGGAATATTAGAATTTAAAGAGTGGCTAAGGAGAAATGTGTCTGTGGGGGGGGGGGGGGAGGGGAGTGTCTGGAAGGTAGTGAGAGTAAACACGGAAAAGAAAATGGTTTTTTTGAAGCACTCGATTAAGATGAGCAAACAGACACGAAATAAACGAGCTTTTTAAAGTGGTCAAATATTGTGTGAATAAAATAAGAGATACACTATAATAAATATCGTGTAAAATCCAGTACTCTAAAGTCCGAACTAAGGGTAACCCTTTTTTTTTTTTTTTAACAAAAATTAAAAAGTGTTCGTTTCAAAACCACCAAAGGCTCGCAATAGTGCCTCTGATAAATTCAATCAATTGTTTGACTGAACTAGGACATCTTCCTGAAGTAAGGTTTGGCTGATACCGGATAAACTCAGTTACTAAACTACTGCATGCATTCCAGCCATGTTATATTCTATTGTGATTGACCAAAAATGTTGCAAAGGGTTTCAGTTAAAAGCCAATCTAATCGTAAATTTCAAACCCATTGAAAATTTAATTCCAAAATCTTTGCAATCTAATAAATTTTAAACTCTAAAACGAGCAGTAATATAAATACACACACAAAATATAAATTATAACGAATATTATTCTTGTAATATTTAAGTAGCATCAATGGACAATGAAAACACGTTTTGAAAATAGCTATTTTTCCTAGACGAATTTGTTCAAAAGTTAAAGACAGTAATACTTCATGTCAAATATAAAGGGATCCATTTAGACAATAAATATAGTTATCAGTGCCTTACCAAAAATATTAGAATCAAGTTAATGAAGTTAATAAAGATTTTAGACCAAGAAATGTAAAAGTAAAATAAATTTAGAATAAAAAATAAACCGTAGTTAACCAATGTTGGTAAAAGAGGTGAGTGCTTCCACTAGATTTAATTCTTTATTACAGAGGTAGTGTTCAAAGGCCAGTCTCATCTTCAGATCTCTCTTTAAATCTGCGATGTGTACACGCTCCTGATTCTAGTCGTCCTCCCGCCAGCCAAGAGATTCAAGTTGAAACTGTAGTTAATCGCATCAATCATAAATACTTTAATATTAGGCAGTTGAATAAGTTCATAGAGATGACTCTTCTAGTTGTGTTTCCTCACTTGATGTCGTGATTCTTCCGCATAATCCTACTTTCATTGGGCTTTGTTTTTAGTGTAAGTCATTGGGTTGAGGAGTAAACTAAATAGTCGTTTTACTTTCTCAGATATGTCTAACTTCGTACCGGATAAAGTGCTTATGCGGGAAGTTGTTCTTCATTACTTTAACATGAAGAAATACGCTGCCAAACACCATCGAATTTCAGTGTATGTTCATAAAAATACTCCATAGAGTGTATGGAGAACATGCTCTAGCTGGGCGGAACGTATCGGAAGTGGTTAGCTCGGTTTAAAAATGGTTATTTTTAGCTGGAAGACAAGGAATGACCTGGGCGGCCAAAAAAATTAGAAGACGAAGAATTAGAATCGTCTCTTGGTGTAGATCAATGAATGACGTACAATTTTCAAAACAATTTTTGGAACATGAAACATAAATTTCCCCCCAAAAATACTCATCAAAGTTATTCAAACCCCCATTAGTTATTTAATACATTTTATTAATAAAACTCATCCAAGTTTTGATCGTCTCCCTCGCTGAAAGCAGTGAACTAAAGTTATATCTGACCAAATCATCCCATAAACTGTAAATCAAACGTCTTTTAGCAACGTTCTCCATATATTATTAAAAGAGAAAATATCCAGCACTCCAAGATCAATCCATGTTTATTAATCATAAACTAAGGAGTACTGTAGTTCTTTTCACTCCAGTAAGAATTGGTATTTAGGCACTAATAAATGCTCTCCTCCTAAAAATGATTTCTTATCCAAACTCCCAAAATTTTGACTAAAACGTAACAATAGAGCATGTGTTAGTAGATAGCCTCTTCATCGACAAGGGCAGAAGAATGAACAACGTTGTAACGACGATGCACGAAAAATTCAAGAGCCATGAGAATTCCGCTAAAAATTCTAAAATTCTCTGAGAACTTTTGACGAAGGGAAATGTGATATGATTATTCTTTTGTCTGCTAATGACCCTGTTTCTAGATGCAGTAAAAACACAGTAATGAGTAAAAAAAAATAATTAAAAAGTAATTAGATGAAAGAAATAACAAATTGTCATAGACATAAATTGAGACACCGACCAGCTAGAAAATGGCTTGGCGCTCCACTTCTGAAGTAGAGTGTATTTTATCAGTAACTAGTTCCACTAACTATAAAAACCCATTAAATCAAAATTAATGTAATTTAAATCTTATAAAATGTGGCAATGCAAGTTAACAGACAGTTCAGTTAAAAAGATAATACGACAGCAACTGCAAATTTGAAATGAAAAATGACTCCTTGAAGTAGAAATAAATTTTAGAACATAAGTTCTAAGTATAAACACGTTTAAATTATTCTGGTGGGACAGACAGACAAGCAGACGAAATGCTCAACTGTTAAATTAAAATTTTATTTCGCTTTAATAGATCAATAAATAAAGAAATGTGCTGATTCGACAAAACGCTTTGACAGACGTGAAACATATTTGCGCCAATAACTCTGAAAACTTGGAAGGCTAGATTGATTCGTATTCTCCGAGGCAATGCTCGATGTCCCGATTCTGCCAAATCTATCACTCATGCCTGATTTAGAGCCATGGGTTTCATTAAACCAACACGCTCAAAGAGTAATACGGCAACTGAGTTCAATTTCAATGTTTTGCTTTTATTTTTTTAATAAACCTTGATGAAGGAAAGCTCAAAGAATAGTTTGAAACATTATAAAACGCCACGTCGGATGAATAAATAAGTACTTCCAATTTCACTTATATAATATAGTGGTAACAAATGCATTTATTTTCTTTTTACTCACTAGGTACTCAGTGAAGGACTAAAAATGTCATATATGAGTGCATTAGATATAAAAATATCTAACATGAAACAATAAAACATTTATGTTAAAAAGGACAGTTGATTCTGTCTTATTGGGAAATAGACGTTTACTACCAGTAGGTTATTTAAACACATGGAAGGTACAGTACCTATTAGTGAACAAAACGTAGAGTGTAATAATAAAGCTAGAATGGTCACCAGAACAAGATTCACACAGGATAATCATCATCCTTACTAGGAAAGAAAGATATTCGTTTACACTTTTCCCTAAGTTCCATGTTTCACGGACATATACGTATGGACTCCCTCAAAGTTAACAAAAGACATAGTCTACAGCATTAATAAAATAATACGACAAAGAGTATAATAGAAAGGCCATCAGAAGTAATGTCGAAGTAGGAGTAACATGATGAAGTTTCGATTTATGGCATTAAGAAAGGAAAAAATGAGGAACTTCCAAACACAGAAAGGGACACTTGCAAGCCATCATAAAAAATATTTTGTACAAATGGAAAAAGAGGGAGACACATAGATGGCCCACCATGATGACTAGTCGAACCTGGGCTCTAAAAATCTAGCCAGCACCTAACAGTATGAAAAAAAGTTGCAAATATAAAAGTGAACTACCCCTTAAAATGATAAACATAAGATAATATAATAATTAAAATTTGATTCTAAACGGTATCGTTATGTTCTAAAATCTCAAGAAATAATTTAATATTAATTGGGTCTCAGGGTGATTTAAAGAGTTGGTCTTAAACACAAAGTGGGCGTCAATAAATATCAGTAGCAATAAATATAAGAAACGAATTCCACAGCAATAGAAATAATTGGAATAATAATGATATTCTATAAAATAGCATTAACTTTCACACTTTCACTTTTTAGCAGATTTCCCTTAAGGGAAATCAGCTATTGAGGTTGTACTCATGACGCAATTTTCGAATTTTTTATTCAAAGGTCCATCGATCCTACCTAGGAGATGGCGAAAATGAGGTCCGTTCAAAACTGCATATATATATATATATATATATATATATATATACACACACACACACACACACACACACACACACACACACACACACACACACACAAACACACACACATATATATATTTGTCTGTTACCACTCTAGCGGTCGCAATTTTTGTTTGATCGTTACCAAACTCGATATTTGGTCGTATAAAGAAAGATCAAGTTCGGCTGAAATCGGACCAGTGGGAGGGGGAGGGGGGTTTAGAGGGGAGGATTTTCGAAAATTCGAAATATTTCCGTTACTATACGACGGATCACAAAATTGTATATCATCAATCTTATTGCGAATTAAATTTACTATACATATAGTTTTATACATTTACTCTCTATCTTGAATATTAACCGAGATATTTGCATTATATTAAATCTGGGCGAATAACGGATGAGAGTGACTTTCCCGCGAAAAGCTAGGTCGGCCGTTTTCTTAACTGTTTGGCTCTCGTGAAATTTCTCTATTGGAACACTTCACGTGGGAAATCTGCTTAGTTTATGCAGCACCTACGTGACGGACTTTTTAATTTTTGCATTCATTAATCACCAAACTCGTAGATGTTATTTTTGTATATAAACGTCCGTTTCGTACTTCTACGGCTAATTGGGAAACGTTATCTACAGGTCACCACACTTTTCTAGTGAGTGTGGGACTAAGGATTTTATTGATTGAGATCTTCACTATATAAATTGCTATTGCCCTCCCAGGAATCGAACTCATGACTCTAGCAACTCTTTTACCAAGTGAGATTAAGACCAACACGTAACTCACCTGACTAACCTGCCCCCCCCCCCTCTGGTTACTATCTTTATATATATAATTCTAGCGTACGTGTGTATGTCACTGAACTCCTCCTAGACGGATGGTCCGATTTGATTGAATTTTTGAATACGCGTTCGGGTGACGCCCCGGATGGTTTAGCGCCGCAGATCGGCCAGGCAGATGGAGCAGGGGTGGGGGTTGTGAGGGAGTCCTCAAATTAAAAATAGCCGTATTTCGTTTCCTATTGGTTTTTCGGCAATTATGCACAGGATAAGAGTTGTTTATGTTGGTATTTGGAGTAACTTTTGTCATATTCAATTTTGTCGTATCTTAAAGTATAAACGAGATATACACTAAAAAAGTAAAGAGGGGCCAACAATTTTATTGGGCACCAACGATTGAACCGAACTGAACAGAACTCGGTATGTGAATTAGTATTAGTTCTACCATGGTTATAAGCTGTACTAAATTTGTCAAGTTCGAACGGGAGTGGGGGTTTACTGAAGACCGAAAACTAAAAAACGCCGATATCTCGGTTAATATTAAAGACAGTGAAAAAAGGTACATGACAACGTTTATAGATCTTTTAATATGCAAAATGATTGGTTCTATACAAAATTTCGATCAGACTCAAACTAACGGAGATATTTCGAATTTTTGGAAATCCTCCCCTCTAAATCCCCCCTCCCAATGATCAGATTCTGGCCGTTGACGAACATGATCCGTCTTTTAACGTAAAACGTTTAAATACGGAGTTTGGTAACGATCGAGCGAAAATTGCGACCGCTAGAGCGTTAACAGGCTAATACACCTCTATCTTTATATATATAATTCTAGCGTACGTGTGTATGTCACTGAACTCCTCCTAGACGGATGGTCCGATTTGATTGAATTTTTGAATACGCGTTCGGGTGACGCCCCGGATGGTTTAGCGCCGCAGATCGGCCAGGCAGATGGAGCAGGTCTCCGGTCGAAGGGCGAAGGGCGAGGTTATTGGAAATGTAATAAAATGTTAATATGTTTATCTAATGTATTTTTTTTTTTTTTTTTTTTTTTTTTATCTGAAGCCCTAGTTTAACTTCTGAACTGGTCTGGTTTCCTCAGGCCTATCAGACCTGTTGGGGTGATGACAGTTTCCCTTCTACTGAACGAGAAAAACGCTCTATAGAAAAACGCTCTATATCTAATGTATGTCCTTAGAATTTAAGTATGTCATCTATATAATGATGTTTTCAGCTGCGAGAGGTTTTCACTTTCAGACATTGTTATTTATTGTCCAAATTTATTTTAGTTTGATTTGAATGTTGCAATTATTTTCTTTTCTTTATTTATATTTATGTATTTGCGTTATTATTGTTGAGGGTTTTTATTTATTTCAGTTATTTGTCTACAACTGTTTGTTTTTAAGAACGTGTAGTGCGCATTCTACCAGATAATCTCAAAACTAAAACGTCTTCTTTTCCTTCTCTCATTTTTCCTTTACTTTTTGCGTAACAAGTTTTTGCGATATTTTATTTACTATTTGTTTTTAGGCAAACGTGCATAAACAAATGTTGTTTTTTTCGTTATTAAAAGTAAATTTTTTTTAAACATAATATTATTAAATTTAATATCCTAATCGCTTGATATATAATGCAGGACAACGTCTGCCGGGTCCGCTAGTTAATATACTAAAAATGTATTCAAAATCCACAGGTGACGAAAATGAGGTCCGATGTATTTTTATTTTTTTTATTTATCATAACTGAACTAAATATTCTAGCGTTTCGTGAGAAACTAAATAACAAGATTATTAAAGGCCTAAATTTTTGTTGTGGACAAGTGGGGGATTAGAAGAGGTATTAAAGTTTTAATTATTAAATATGTATTATTCATTGAAGAAGGTCATTCCAAAGCATGCTTCGCACTCGGCGACCATTTAATCTTGATGAGCTCAAAGACATACTGCCTCTGAGTCGAAAAAGAAGATGTAAGGTGGTGAAAGTCGTCAAGTGAAGACTTAAGTACTACTTAAGTGCCGGATAAGTATAAGGAAATTGTCATCCGCCTACTTTGATTCCTCTTTTAGAATGACTTAGGAGTCTCCTTAAGCTTGCTTGGATCTCTCACCCGAACTAAGTGGATGGAAGTTCTCAGGAAGATGAACAGAACCACTTTTAAAAAAAGATCCCCTCATTTCTAGTACGCACATTTAAAAAAAAAAAATGAAGTGTAGCTAAATCTTTTTTTTTTTTATAAGTTTGTTTCTACAATTTTTTAGGGGTATATTATGAATTTCCATACCAGCGTTCACTAAGCAAATTTCATAGGTACTATTCAATTTTTTTCCCTACAACTACTTTTTGGGTAGCCTTATTACTATTTTTATTACTTGATGTTGTAACAAACTGTTGACAAACGTCTACTATAAGCCTTCTTAATATGATATTATTTTTTTTTCCTGTTACTTCTAGGTATTCAAGAAAATGGATATCAACTCCGACGGATTAATTTCATTTCCGGAGTATCTCCAACATCTGTCATCCAGAAAAAAGAAATTCCCCGGCAACTACCAATTAGAGGACATTTTCAACATGTTCGACAGAAATGAGGACGGGCTCTTGAATCTGGACGATGTGAGACACGCACTATTATATCTTGGTAAGCGGAATTATCACATTTCTTTTGCCATGATGATCCTGTATGAATGAATAGTACGAATCTAAAGTGAGGTCGTGTCCACTTGTGATTTAGTCCTGAAAATTACTCTGGAAGCCTAAGCCGACAAAAAAGGACTTCTGTCGGAAAAGAAAAGTAAGGCCATAAGAGGTCGCTACTAGATTCATAGCTACTGTGAGTGGTCTGTGTGTGTCGTTTTCAACCCGACTCTATGGGAGGGATTGCAGGTAGCAGTTAGATGAGATGACAGCCTGTTGGTTGCTTTAGTATTGCTTGGAATTTCATGGGTGAAGGAATCAAAAAGTTTGGTGAAAATGTGTAAGTAATGTGAAAGTATCATTCATCACATAAGTTGGAGATGTTTGCAAATTCATCATCAAATAAGTAATTCGTAATTAAATTGAGGAATATTTAATATTCAGTGGTATCTACTGGACGCTTGATATGTTAGTACAAGGAGGTACAAAAATGCTTTATCACAAGATTGTATGGGCCCATGGCAATATAAAATGTTTTAAAGCATTTTTTTCATATTACTCTTATATTTAAAACAATATAAACCCGTCTCTTAATTAAGTTAAGTGAGTTCTAAAAAAAAACATTAATTTAGTTGACAACCGCGTAATTTCGGGGTGGCAAAACTTTACCTCAACCACTCCAAGTAGTAATCAAAATAAATTATTAGCATTTGGAAAATGCCGCTCTACAATCATATTTTCTTCAACAATTTCACTGCGCATGACTTTAGAACTGCTCTATAGAACTGTTTTGCTATTTTATTAAAATCAATCAAGAAATCATATTGGTTTAAGATGAAAAGACTTTCGAAATATGAGTATCACTAGCAGAACTAACTGGCTGACTTTCCAAAAAGGAATTTTGATGAAAACATCGCAACAATGTGGACACCACCTTGATCGCCTGTAAATTAACAAGAATTGTATAGAATAGAAGATTGTTACACAGGAAGTATACGTAAAACGGCAGGTCATTTTGTAAAAAAATAACCATATAATAATAATATTACTACACTTATATTTTTGAAATAGTATTATTGCGGGGCTCTGAATGAATAGAAGGCAGTAAAGGTATATGTAAGGTAGTGTCGTAAATCTCTTGAAGCGGCTAAATATAACTTGGAACATTCTGAGTTTAAAAAAGGCACTTGAATCAAAACCTCTTAAAGACCTGCTCTATGTTAAGGAAAATGTCGAAACAATTTCATTTAGAAAATGAAACGGTGTAAAATGAAACATGCTGAATCATAAATGGCAATACTCAAAGAAACAAACATTTTCTATTAATTTTTCAAAATATTATTTCCAGTAAGAGAGAATTTCATTGACAATGCATTCAAACATTTAGTCTTCCAACTACATTATTAAAAGACATAATGAATCTGGAGCATAGCTTCCATATACAAATTTTCTCAAAGTTCAAAGGCCATCCAAAATTCCAATTCGTGGAATCCCTCATGGCAATTAAAATGAAAGCTCTCGACCCATGCTTCCCTTGACTTCTCTCTGCCATTTCCTTAAAGATATTTGAAAAGTAGATATCCTTTTACACTAAATGGCGAATGCTCTGTCCTATAAGCTAGAAAAGTACCCTTTTTTTTTTTTTTTTTGTTTCAACGATGAACAAGTTTCTCCATTAATTAATTCGTTTAATAGCTTGAAATGCTCTTAGATTTTCTTGATATCAAATGTCTAATTTATAAATGAGGCTCTTTTCTTTTTTTATTTTTTTCTTCATTCACTGAATGTTACAGAAAATTCAATTAATGGGTTTCCTTAATCGACATGATGATAATATAATAGGGTAAATGTGACTCTAATAAATTTATCGCAGGGGTTTTTGAATGACGAGTTTCTGCTTACGCAAAACCCAAAATTTATAACTAAAGGTTTCTGAACAAAAACAGTTCCAATAAGAAGACTTTGACTCATTATGTATGGCGGGTTTGTATTGGGGGCCATACAAAAAGTAACGTGAAACGAAATGACGTACTCCATCATTCCCGAATCTTAATATAAAATGTATTCAACGTGTTAATCCAATGGTTTAAAGGGAATAGAAATACAATGTCCATGAACAATGAAATTATAAGGGATTAGTTATATACTAAAGAATAAGCATCACCATTTGTGCAGAAATGAAATACAATGATAATCATACACAGATGTTGGAATATTAAGTCAGCTAACATCGATGTTCCAGTTTTCCTTCCGAACCAACGGGAAATGCCCTTGTATCAATAGTTGAGTTTTGTTAACTATTATATGATACACAAAAGATATTCAACAAACAAGGGCAACATGTTGCGAACCTTTCCATTCCAGCCCATGTGTCAGTAACATGAATATGCACGAAATGAACCACAAAAATACAGATGTCCTAGGATCAATAAAGCCATTCATTTATTTTTAATTCCTCGGGATAAAATTCATGTTCGATGATTTTTTGCAAGCTCCATAAAATTCTATTGTTATTTATTTACGTCCACTAAACTGTTATTAATTTACTTCAGTTTTGTTATTTATTTAATTCTAAGCACTAAACGTGTACTAAATGATTTTATAAAACTTATTTACTTAGACAAACAGATCATATGGCTTTCACGAATCACAATCATTTCCATCTTTTAGCAGATTTCCCCTAAGGGAAATCAGCTATTGAGGTTGTACTCATGACGGAATTTTCGACATTTTTCTTCAAATGTCCATCGATCCTACTTAGTTGATGACGAAAATGAGGTCTGTTCAAAACTGTATATATATATATATATATATATATATATATATATTTGTCTGTAACCGCTCGCGGTCTCAATTTTTGTTTGATCGTTACCAAACTCGATATTTAGTCGTTTTATGTAAAAAGATAGATCAAGTTCGTTAATGGCTGAAATCAGACCAGTGGGACGGGGGGTTTAGAGGGGAGGATTTTCTAAAATTTGAAATATTTCCGTAACTATACGTCGGATCGAAAAATTGTACAGAATCGATCTTATTGAAAATTAAATTTACTATAAATATTGTTATATACACTTATTCTCTATCTTGCATATTAACCGAGATATTTGCAATTTTATGAAATCGGGGCGGATAACGGATGAGAATGAGTTTCCTGCCAAATGCTAGGTCGCCCGTTTTCTTAACTCTTCGGCTCTCGTGAAATTTCTCTATTGTAAATCTACTCGTGCGAAATCTGCTCAGTTTAAGCAGCCCCTGCGTGACGGACCTTTTGCCTTTGTATACGCCTCCTCAAATGGTAATCAGCTGTTTACGTTGTACTCATATCGTGATTTTCAAAAATCTCAGCAATATTCCATCAATCCAACTATAAGTATTATTAGGACTGATCCAGGGTGAAGTTGTGCCTATTACACGGATCGGGTTTGACTATCGATCGACCTCCATATCATGATTAATGTATTCAAATCAACGTAATAATTTACTTTAATCATAAATTTCCGCTTCAACTTGATGTGAAGACCGCTTTAACATCCATTTATGATAAAAGACAGAAAGTTTAGAATTTCTGAAGGCATTTTTACGGTATCCAAGGAGGAATATTATATAATTCATGAAAGTATCTTTTGCAATTACTTTTTTATGATTGAAATATTATTTGTTCTGTTATCGACCAAAAGAAAACTTGTAGCTAGTGTACTCGCACGAAATATTTATGAACATTTTATTTATTATTTGCTGGGTAATCTCATAATAATATGAGATCCAGACAAATAGAAAAGGCCATTAATCCTTGCTACTGTTTATCAAGAATATCCAAACTTTGATCAAAGCCAAATAAAATATGGCCCGCATTAAAATTGCTGACTAATCAAAGCCAAATAACTTCAATTACCAACAGATTTGAAACGTAGATAGAGGAACGCCGGGGCATTGAGCGTTTGATGAACATCCGATGGGATGTATTTTACCTATTAACAGCATCTGTAATTACACGGAGTCCATTTGCACAAGGTTAGTAGGGAAGATTGATTCAATCAATAGAAGGGTCAAGCACACTGCAAACTCTACTGTTGGAGCTACGTTTGAGTGCATAAGCAGATGTCTAAGGATTTAGTAATAAACCACAAACCTTCATTAGCAGTTTATATGAAGGGGAGAGCAAAGAACACATAGAAATCAAATAATTTCTAGTTTTTACCAAAGACAAACACATATTATCTGAAAATTGGGTACTGATTTCAATTAATTAATTAAATGTTCTCTATAACACAATAACCTAAGGATCGTTTACATTATGCCACCAGGCAGCGCGGCTAGTCTCTTGTCGTCTTACTGTGCGTCTCTAGAGCTGAGCACTCTGTTTTCTTCACAAGTCTTTTACTTTCTCGAGTATGTCTAACTAGAATTTCTTCTAGAAAAACTAGAATGTAAACTTCAGAATATCACTGTGGTAATGAATGGAAGGGCAGACAAAATAAAATGGATCAAGGGAGAAGAAAACATAAGTCGGTCACGCAGGGACTGCGTAAACTAAGCAGATTTCCATCGTGAAGTTTAATAGATAAATCTAAATACTGGTAACACAACACCGTGAATAAATGCAAACGGGAATAAGAAAACTTTCTGTCAATTTTAATAACCTCCCTTCGGGATGCGTCAGAAATCTAAAGAATCAGGTCTACGACCCTTTCAGGGGAGTTGAGTATAAAATGTTAATTTTATTGAAAACTGTTTACTATATCCAATACTGTAATTTATAATGAATCAGAATAATTTTTATCTCAATCAATCAAATTTTAGTAGTCCAAGAACTAAAGACGGAGGGGGGGGGGGGTCAACAGAACATATTTTCGTGTATCTCGTATAATAAAGATGTCATGAAAACGATATTTGATATTTAAGCTTCGAATAATATGGTTTATTATATAACCGAGTTTTGTTTATGTAACATGGGGGGTTTGCTGAAGGCTGAAAACTGAAAAATGCAAATATCTCGGGTAATATTCAAGACAGGGAATAAATATGTATAACAATATTTACAATTTTTCGATCGAACAGAGATATTTCGAATTTTCTCTCTCTCTCTCTCTCTCTCTCTCTCTCTATATATATATATATATATATATATATATATATATATATATATATATATAAATTTGATCGGACCTCATTTTCGTCATCTCCTGGGTCGAATCGTTGGACATTTGAAGAAATGTTATAAAAATCGCATCATGAGTACGACCTCAATAGCAGATATTCTACATCTAGATACGAGAGTGAATAAGGAAGATTTCTTTTAAAAAATTAAACCACAGCCCTCAATTTTGGCCGCTTTTTCTGAAACATACTACAATAAACAAGTTGAAATTATGCCTAATATCCTACAGAGTTTGAGGAGACATCTTTGGCGGTTAATAACTTAGAACATATTTCATCGGTTTACTTACCGCAGAATTGGCTTCAAGTTTTCCTTTTGGCGTCTAACACTTTATCATTTTAGTACCTTTCCTGGTAAATCAGCTTTTATAATGGACAATAATTCTTAGAAAGGCGATTTAGACATTCTCATTTAATTAAAAAAGCAATGTCGTGTGGACACTGTGCCTCAAAAATGTATACTACAACCTTTTAAATACCCTTAACGATGGGTTAGGGTGCATATGCTTATACGTTGCCACATCAGTAATGCTCAGTATGCTGACAAGGCGACTTGGGACTGGCTACAAAATAAGCTGCATATGATACAATGTGCAGTGATAATTCTTGGTCACCTGTCTTAGCCGTTCTTCATTTTGTGTCTCTCAAATATATGAATTTCGACCAATACTAGTAGTAACTCAGCACCTATATACATGGGAAGATTTTACTAACACTCCTAATACGTCCCAACTCAAATATGAGTATGGCAAAATATTTAAGGATGCAGACTCTAAAATATATTAATTTGGGTCAACGCTAATTAGTCGTTCGCCATGAGTATGAGAAACTGTGAAATGAGAGAATTTTACTCTGACTCCATTTCAAATGTGAGCTGCCATGAACAGAATATCTGAAAATAAGGGCTTTAAAATGTACTTATATGGAACAATGCTTAGTAGTAGGACAGTGAGCTAGGGAAATGGGGAAACTCCCATTCCCTTTCCTGTTATGTGTTTTCTGAGCCTCAAGTTTTCTGGTAGAGTGTAAACTAAATGAAATTCCGGGCCAATAGGGCTCATAAAGGGTCTACCACTAGCAGTCCTTAGTGGTTAACCAGTAGTTACTCCTTCCCTCCTCATAAGATGTCTTATTTTCTCTCATATAGTTCTCTAATTATTTTCTCTCTTTCTCTTTTATTGTTCGTCAGTAATATGGTTTCTGTACTTTTTAATTTTTCTGTCAGCAAAAAAATGGATCCAGCATGTCAATTCTTGAGCTAACTGAAACGTCGATGGACATTTTCAGTACCTAAGTCATGCTTCGAAAGTCCAAACTTGTTAAAGCCATTAATAAATAATTAATACAATGAATGGGTAGGGAAAATAATTATTTCACTGCTCGCGAAACACCCTGATTCTCACCTTTTGAAAACATTCGCTGACATTACTATTCTCATAAGTAAATTAAATTATTCTGAAACTGAAGGGTCCAATAAATCATTATATACTTCAGAAATGTAAAAAGTCCCTCAGACCGGGGATGCATATAATAAGATTTTTTATCTGTTAGTATAAAACACTATTGGTCCAATTTCACCTAATATTCTCTCTTTATAAGTTAATGTCAGATGAGTAAAAGGGCGGGCTTACTAAAGGCTGAAAATAAGATACTACTACTAACTCGCTTAATATTTGAGCTTCGGAAAAATGAATAAAATAAGAATTTCAGAACACCAGTAGTTTAAAATGATAGACTCTATCACATTTATCGATACATATCATAGTAACGGAGTTATTATGGATTTTCGAGTAGGCCGGTTCAACGGTTTTGGTTATTAACGACGATGAAAATTAGTGTTGAATGAAACTACCAAATATCAAGTATAGTATAGATCAAATAAACATTTTTAGTTTAGAACATAAAATCTTAAATGACGACGTCATCATGCAACATATTTGCATTTACATTAACAATTCTTTATATTTAAGCTTCTAATAAAGTGGCCATGACCACCTTACACCTTACTGTCAATATGACATTTGTAGGAGTGGGGGTTTACTGAAGACAGAAAAATAAAAATCCAAATAACTCGGTTAATATTTATGACACAGAAAATAAGTATAGAACAACATTTATATGACAAATTTTCAATAAGATCAGTTTTATACTATTTTTCCATCTGACAAATAATAACGGAGATGTTTCGAATTTTCATATTCTCCTAAACCTCTCCTCCCACTGGTCCGATTTTAGCCATTAACGAACTAATCTTTATTTTTACACACAACGCTGAAATATCGCGTTTGGTAACGTTCAAACGAAAATTGCGTCCACTAGAGCGTTAGCAGACAAAAATATATGTTTTAAACGGAACATTTAATTATTTTTTTCGAAAATCGCGTCCTGAGTAAAACCTCAATAGCTGATTTCCCTTCAGGAAATCTGCTAAAACCCCAAGTAATAATTTCGAGGATTGGAAAAATGAAACGTTTTGAAGAAGGACGTTTTGATTTGAAGAATAAAATTGATTATAATTCCCGTTATAAATTAATAAAAGAAATTATAATGCTCCTAGGACTTTGGCCATTTTGAACCAATTTATTATTCGGACTAACCATAACTTCCTGAGTGTTAAATTATTAAATAATTATCTTCATTAATTTATCAAAGTCTAAAAATAGAAAATATTTTAATTATATCTTAAATGATTTAGGAATAACTAAATAAATCAGAGAATTTATTAACAGGTTTGTATGTATAATGCACTTTTTATTTTCTATGTTTTCTTATTGTAGAAAACAAAGCTATTCTGGGTGACTGCTTCATCTTCACGAATATTTATTTCAGAGAGAAGAGAATTAAGTTCAAAAACAAATAAAATAAACGAAGTCCTCTAGTAAATAATCAGATAACATAGATAGAGCAAGCAAATAAAAATAACATCATCTATCTAGGTTAATCCAAACGTTTTTGCACTATCCAATTTATGCTAAATCATTTGTATTTTTCCGTATTACGTTATGTGAACTCCCACTTTATTCATGAAATCTTCTCTCGAGCCTATTAAGTCAATAAACACCTCATTTTCAGCTTTAAAATGATAAGTTGTCACACTAATCTATAAATGTATAGTATTTTCCAAAGCATGGGAAATTGGTTAAATTCACTCAGCCTCATTCATGTATCAACCAGATTGAATGTTAGTTTAACTCCAGCATATGGTTCCTCTTTGGAGCTTAAAAAGCACCTGAATCATTTTACACGATTTAAAACAGAAAGTAATATAGATGTTGACTGTAATGGATTGCTTTCCGAATTATAAACGTGGGGAGGCTAAATCGAAAAAAAAAATGTTTTTGTCCCTCTACTAAAAGCACCGTATATTCTCGTAATAGCCCTAAACTTCCCTCTCACTGGAGATTTTTGTTTTTGAATAGACTGTTCTGTAATAAAAACTTAAATTGTAGGAGAATTCGTTTGCCAGTTCCTATTTTATAAAAGTGTTATTTATCAACAACCACTTTATGCTATATTGACTAATCGAAAGGTTTTCAACGCTTTTCTAGTCAGGGTTATATTTAGTGAGATCGTTGCTAAATAAATTAATATTGGTTATCGGGCATCGAACCCACGACTTAAGGAATGCCGAATGTATTAATACCATCGTTTAACTGACTTATCTAAAGTGAGGTCTATAGCTATTTGCAATCATGTAATGCGTTTTCTTTCTTTTTTCATTCAGAAAATCTGAATATCCGACCAAAAAAACGGAAGACTTGGGCTCAAATCCTTGCCAGGTCTTCCAACTCATTTTGTTAGATATTAAAATTTTAAAATGCCAGGTTTCTGAGACACTTCTAATACAATTAACTGTAAAAACTGATAGCCAAAGTGACTTCGCCCATGCCACTCGTAAGCCTAGCTCATTGGGAATGTAGATTTTTTTACAATTAAAATACGTCATCAAAACTATAACTACACTTTAAGCCTCACATTGGGAAATTAATTACAGCATACTTCATTTGAGTTTTTCAGTACTAAATTAATTAAGTTAATACGTATATTAGTAACATTATAAAAAAAAAAAAACTCTCCATCCATTTGCTGTCAATTTGAATTTCGATCTAAACTTCCTTCCCAGACAAATAATGAAGGAAACCACTCCATGACATCGTGACGTGTGTTCCCATGTAAGTTCAAGTACTCCCTATTTATGTGGCTAGAAACAAAGCTTATACTTTAGGAAGAGACCCCAAAACGTCAAACTGGTTGGTGATTTCTAACGAACTGCTAAAAATGGTAATCACTAAATGTAGAAGGATACATTTGGATCAAATTGTCACAATACGGATTTTACTTTACGCCACCTTGTTCTACTCATATAAAAATTGCCTAACTCATTTATGGTAACATATGAGGTTTGATGGAAATGATAATTAGTTTAATTATCGTGAACAACAATTCAAAATGGAAATTCTGCGCAGGTAGGAAAATAAATGAGGTTCGTTATATACCCCCCCCCCAAACACGAACCAAATTTGTCCCTTGCCCAAAACATGATTGAGGTGTGTCCCTGGACTAAATGGAATATTGTAAGGATAGAATAATAATAGGAGAGGTGGTGTTCTATTATGTTAACCTTTACAAGCAGAGAGATTAGGCTAGCCTGCAGAACAGTGAAGCTCCTATATTCTCATAGCATCCTAATACTACTGCTTCCCACAAAATTGTGGCCAATCATTGTAGCCATTCCAAGCAACCCTTGAATTCCATTAAAAATTCCATTATTATTATTATAATAAAGAGGGGTGAAAATAATATGATCCCGATGAAGCGAGGCGGAAACTGAATATTCCATCATTGTCTTCCAATTAAATGGGACCCAATTTAATAGCATGACTAAAACTTTATGTTTGACTTAAAGAAAAAATGAGTATTAATTTTGTTTTGACATTTCGAAAAATTGTAGTCCATCCATTGCGGTAGGATTCGGTAATTAGTAGTAGATTCCATGTAAAACATTATTAACCAATAGTACGTAAAAAGTAACAACTGTCAATCACAAACTACACTAGCTCCTAAATAAAATTCAGAAATTTGCTGGGAGAACACTCCAAGGTCAGATTGTTAAATATTCCAACATTTTAAACAATTTTAAACGAAGAGTAAGTATTAGGATTACAGATAATGAGAGGAGCTTCTGTCTAATCCAACCACACTGGGCCAGCAAGAGAGAAAGAGAAAGAGAGAGAGGGGGGAGAGAGAGAGAGAGAGAGAGAGAGAGAGAGAGAGAGAGAGAGAGAGAGAGAGCGAGAGAGAGAGAGAGAGAGAGAGAGAGAGAGAGAGAGAGAGAGAGAGAGAGAGAGAGAGAGAGAGAGAGAGAGAGAGAGAGAGAGAGACAGAGAGAGAGAGAGAGAGGGAGAAAGAGAGAGAGAAAGAGAGATGCTGTCATTTCAATTGAATCTAATGTGGCCATTTATCATACTATTGTAAATTATTGTGAAAAGGCTTACCGTTGCCACGTACATTATTCAAAACATTGTGAAGGGCATTATTGTAACATTACATGAAACTTTATTCACATTTCACATGAGAGATCTTAACCATCGCAAAGTCCAGGTTGTATATCTATCTATATATATATATATATATATATATATATATGTATGTATGTATTTTAATATTGTGATATAAACATATTTTTGTAACAAAATGTTTTTATTTAACAGTCTTTTAAAAATCGCTCGTTATTATGCCTCACCCTGTATTACTAAGGGACCAAAGAGAAGACTTTAAAACCCAATTAAAATGACGACAAGATAATTGGCCTGTTGAGGAAAAACTTTTATTTCATAAATACAATAAACAATTAAAACAATTTACTAAAGAAATGTATAACTACCTGAACTATTTAAAACTGAAATACAGTTAAATTAATTAATTATTCATCATTGAACCAAAATTTGTTTTTCTTTTTCTTCTGTTCTAAATAATTTTATTTTACAAATATTTTATTTTATTCATAGTAAAGTGTTGTACGGGGCATGTGCCTAATAAACTCCCTTCCTCTAGGGTTACTTCAGGAAGGAAATAAATTATATATATATATATATATATAGGGTAAACTGAAATTATCATTTATGTTGGATCCAATTTGTTTTGACTGGAAAATATATTAAAAATCATTTTATGAAAATTAACTATAATGGCCATTTTTACCAAATTGATGATAATTTTGTCTAACTCTATTTTCCTACTAACAGTAATTTTTTGTTGAATCATTATGTATAATAATAATTGGATTTAATATTATTATACAACCAAAATCATTTATCTCATAACTGCTCAACTGGCTTGTTATAAAAAAAATACTTATGGCCTTGTCAATGTTATAATTGAACAAAACTAGGTGAAAGGCAACATCCTTCGTTTAAAATATATAAAAAGAATGGATATTAAAAAGGAAAGATATTTTAAAAAATATAATATGCTATAGACTTTTTATATTTTCTTGTATTACCGTGTATTTGATATAGAATTTTTAAAATTGATAATAATACCCGTGATAATTTGAATATATTCGAATCACTTTGGAATAGATTTATTTTTGTATGTTTTTATTTACCCATTTCACAGTAACTGGGTAACATAGGACTTTAATACCAATGTTCCATCTTATGATATTACATGGTTTGATATAGCTATTCATCCTTAACTTACATGCACATTAATACAAAATTTCCTTATATTAATGAAATAAATTAGAAGAGATATATAAAATGTAAATAATAATCGAAAAAGATTAAGTTAATAGAAAACAATTAGAAATAGAAAAACAAAACAACTATGGTGAATAAAGAAAAAGCTAAGTTTTAATCAAAGAAAAAAGCACATGAATAGATAAAAGTAAGTAAGGACAAGGGGAAGTTAATGCACATTCATGATATTGTTCTATTCTAAATATTTTAATCAGCCCAACGAATCATTAATGTTTTCAATCAACATTTGACTCTTGATGCAATGCAAATTAAATTCTCTTCGTTTGCGAATATTTTTAATCAAATTATGCGATTTATTAACGTATAAATTATGTTAACAGTCTAATCGGAGCAGTGTTGAACCTAGAGGGGCGAGTTCGATTCTCGCCTAGGCAATTGAAATTTACTTAGGGACGAATTCTTTAAATAAAATCCTTATTTCTACCCTTGCAAGAAAAATGTAATTTGTAGAATCCCCAATTAGCCTTAGCACGAAAACGTGGACTTCCACGAATAATAACAATCGGATTGGGTTATCTATACATGTTACCACTTTTTCCTAGATCAAGAAGAATTTTATTTAGCAAGTTCATCAATAAGTTAATTCATATTAGACGCGCCGGAATAGATCCCACAGCCTTAGGAATACTTTAAACCATATTAAATCTCTGTTTTCCATTTTGGCCAGAGATGTATATTAAACATGACGAGTTGCTAAGTTTCTTTGTCAGAGCGACAGATTTTGAGATCAGTCATTCAAATTGTAGCTTTGATGCATGGTCTTCTTACAATCAGCAGTTGCGTGGACTGTCTTTCTAAGTCCTCGTAACCTTTATGAATTCGAATTTCAATCGTTTACAGAGTTCGCTTTGTCATTCTCCCATGTTTTAATGTTGTTATTTTCTTGGGTATTAGCTATCGTTTTATAGTCTGCAGCGTAAATAATTTTAGTAAATGTTCATTTATTCCTCTGTTGAGTAGTAATTCCATTTTTCTTTTTGTTATACAAATGTCTTCAATATTCTATTAATCAATGTTAGCCAATATATGTCATTGCTAACAACTAACTACATTTGGTGTGTTAATACGAGTGTTTGTTTGTCGGTCAATTGCATTGAGACAGTCTATTTAACCACTGACCTAGTAAGTTATTTGGCTTGATAGTAAATTCATTCGTCATCAAGTCTTTTATTAAATACAACTGAATATCCAGTTATAAATGTCGTCCATTTATATGATAATTTCAGTGTAATTCCTTATAAGTAGAAAAAATATATGTCCTTAAGCCCCATATTCACTATTGGAAAATTCATATATGATGATGGTTTGGGTACTGAATATACTATTATCTTTAGTAGTTTCAGTTTGCCGAATACTATTAGTATAGGTCTAGGAGTAGTAGTTTTGTTTGTAAATGAGTAATATGTAAATTCCATTTATATGTATCGGCTATTGTCAATGCTAAGTTATTAAAAATAGTAATTTCCTGTAAAGTGATGTCATGTAATTTAATTGCTTGGGGGTGGTGTACGGTGGGACGAGAGGATATTGCTGATATTTCATATGTCATAAGAGAGAATATTGCGGTCGAATAACGAAAGCCACCATACATGGCCGAACGATAGAAATGAAATATTATTTACAATTGCAATGGAAGCTAGTTTTAATATGATTAATGGATTGGATATAATTTCTTAGGTTATTCTGAAGTGAAAACTTTAGTGAGAACTTACCTTTATGATGTCAAAAGTCTTTGGGATATATTTGGTAAAGACCTGGCATATATTTTTTTTTTCAGAAAACATTTTTATTTAACGTATTAACGATATTTATATTTAAATTATAAACAGCTAATGCAATACATTTCATCATGTATTATATAAACAGGGATCCCGTCTATATCACTTTTAGCAGATTTCCCTTAAGGGAAATCAGCTATTGAGGTCGTACTCATGACGGGAGTTTTGAAAAATTTCCTCAAATATCCATCGATCCAACCCAGGAGATGACGAAAATGAGGTCCGTCAAAATGATATATATATATATATATATATATATATATATATATATATATAGATAGATAGATAGATAGATAGATAGATAGATAGATAGATAGATAGATATAGATATATATATTTGTCTGTTAAGGCTCTAGCGGTCGCAATTTTTTTTATCGGTACCAAACTCAATATTTAATCGTTTTATGTAAAAAGAAAGATCAAGTTCGTTAATGGCTGAAATCGGAGCAGTGGGGGGTTTAGAGGGGGGATTTTTGAAAATTCGAAATATCTCCGTTATTATGCGTCGGATCGAAAAATTATATAGAATCAATCTTATTGGAAATTAAATTTACTATAAACATTGTTCTATGCGTTTATTCTCTATCTTGAATATTAACCGAGATATTTGCATTTTTATTAAATATGGCCCGATAACGCACGAGTTCCCGCCAAAAGCTAGTTTGGCCGTTTCCATAACTGCTCGGCTCTCGTATGGAGATTTCTGTATTCTATAACTTTACGTGGGAAATCTGCTTAGTTATAGCGTGACGGACTTTTTAATTTTCAAACTTGCAATAACAAAATGATCGAATCTCGTATTCTACTAATTCTTTTACCTGTGATAAGTTTTGAATTTCAACAAGCGTAAGTCTAAAATCTTTATGTACGTCTTTATCAGATTTAGGGTCATAAGTTTTAGTGATTCATTTTATAAGTTCATTCATGTTTCTCTGCGCTATTCAGAATGAGTTAAGGCTATTTCATGTGCTGGAACATTTCTTGTTAAACAATACTCGTTCAAGGGCTACTGATTTTGCGAATATAATTTCTAGTTTACATATATTCCCTGAGTGATTGATTGGAGGTATTTTATTTTTGGTTTTTTAGTGTAATAAATTATAATTTTTTCTGCACTTATAAATACATCAAAGTATGTTGTCTTTTTTTGAAGGTGAGTTAATTTGTCAGTAGGCCAAGGATTCGCTTTCATGTTTCCAGGAAATTATTTTTTTGGTAGTACTTCATTGCAAGTCATTTTAAAGGCTTTATTAAGTTTATTTAAAGTAGAATTAATGCCAGTAATATTTAAGGCATCAATAGTGTAGTTATTCTAATGATCGTTGAGAAAATTAATCCAATTAACATTTTGCGTTAGGTGTTTTATCTCATGTTAAATATGGACTTGTTGATTATAGTACTTTGAAGTGAATACTGTTGTAACTACTGAGACTTTCTAAGTCACGATTCAGACTATATACCTTGAACCTATGGAACTTATAAATGTTGTTCTGTTATCATTAGCTTCTATTATAAAGAAATTCTGAGTAATAATATACTGTTCTGGAGCCTTGAAAAAAGCAGATATTTAGAAAAGTCATAACCATAAACTAAACAGATTTTCCACCTGCTGGTATAACTTACTTTTGGTCTCGTCTTGCTCATGAAATAACAGTTTATTGTTAACATAGCATTAGTAGGGGGTGGGGGTTTACTGAAAGCCGAAAACCTCCTTTCTGCTAAAAGAAGACTGATATATAGAGTCATAAATTGCATGGCATGTTTATCCGTTAAACCAAATGTTTAAAGACATAAGATTATCACATCAACTTATAATATGCTGAATAAATAACAATTATAGCCATATTACCTGCTGATTGAAAGATTTCAAAGTATTTGAAAAGGTTAATCTCTGAAGGTGACCCCCTTTCATTTCAGTCAGAATGGGTCATTGGTTGAATCTCCTTCGCTTTCAAAGCTAAATGAACTCGTTTTTTAGAATCAAGATTGAATTCATAAAAAAGGGACGTCTCTCTCTCTCTCTCTCTCTCTCTCAGACTTTTTTGTAGAACTATTCTTAAAATAAATTCGTTGGAGGAAATCAGTGAAATAGGGTTAAGCGGTGTTAATAACACCTCTTTACATAAGTTCTCAGTGGATTTTATACTGAAATAAGCAGCTTTAATATAAATCATGATTTCGTAGAAAAATGGCTAGCATAAATGTAATGCCTGTAATTTTTATCTCAATTTTTTAAAAGATATCCTCACCGTAACATTCCAAGTATGGGTTGCAAAGATTTTTTTTTAAGTAACTCTATTCTAAATATTGGATTCGAACATTTCCTTCATAACAAGGCTAAAATAAATATAAATAGGTGCCACGTAAGTAAGCAGATTTACTATCGGTTCCAATGTTTGGATAATTACATCATCCCACATTTTATTCTTCAATTTTAAGAAGACTATGTTATGACTTATGTTGTAAGCTAGACAAAATATATTTATTGATACAGTTTCTTGCGGTGAAAATACCGTGAGTAGAATTGCTGTGGAAAATAAAGGTGGAAAACTAAAAACATATAAATAATTCAGTTCCTCAAGAATATTACATATTCAACAAGATTTGTTCTATACAGTCTTTGATGAGATTTATTATATATTCGTATTTCGAATTTTAGATTTTATCCCTCTTCTAGACATCATCCACCCTTACTCTTGGTTCGAAAACAATTAACGAAGTTGATCTTATGTATACCATGAAACTGTTAAAAAATCTCGTCATGAGTACGACCTCAATAGCTGATTTCCGTGACGGGAAATCTGCTAAAAACATGCTTTGGTAGGGTTATCGCAAAAATTGCTACCTCTAGACAGGTCATCGGCCCTTCATTAATTTTTTAAAATATATATGACATTATAATTTAAATATATACTAGATGCTGTTTTTTACTCTTTAATTTTAATAAATAATATTAATACATTTTATAGAACTTTATTTCACCTATATTGATATTTTATATTGCTTCTGTACAGAGTAATTCTGAATTACTAGGGTTAACATCAATTAATCCTATTTATGAGGGGCTTTCACCTTTTCCAGTAATCGTTATAATAATGCATTTGAAACCCGAATTGTTTAAATTTTAATAATATTAATTATATTTCAGGAGAAGATGCCGGGAGAACAGATTTAAGGGCGATATTCGTCAGCCATGATGGTGACAAGGATGGTCTAATAACTAGATTCGAGTTCCAGGATCTATTACACCAAAACTACCCCCGTTAATTCCTGAATATTGGCAGATGATATGGACAATTATCTGTTAATGTACTTGTAATAGATATAATACCAATCTATTGTAAACACAACACGGTTAACATGTTTTAAAGCTGTGTTTTATTTGTGATATAACTTAATGATTTTATTCGTTGTTGAAATGAATACTTTGTCCCAGCTTCCGACGATGTGATTAAGCCATTGGCTTTCAGAAATATATCAAATTTCTGCCGCACAATTAGAACGTCTATATCCAACAGGAAAATTCTTCACACACACACAAACACACACACACACACACACACACACACTCATACACATACACATACACACACACACACACACACACACACACATATATATATATATATATATAAAATATTATATGTTGTATGATGACGACTGTGATAATTTGTCAGGAAAAATGACTCTTCAAGACAAGAACAAATTCACAACAAGGACAAAATTGTAATTTATTTTATTTTTTAGGAGCTTCTCAACAAAAGTGATGAAATTTTAGTATATAACGCGTATTTGTTACGTATTAGTCCTTTAACAAATTTTTATTTTAAACAGTGACCCGTTAGAGATGTGATGCGTGAAAGACTATTTGTTTACAAATTAAAGTTCTATTCCAGTCTCGGTGGGACTTAAAACTCTTTTTAATGAGTACAGAAGTAAATAAATTCATATTGTCCACTTGTCTCTCTACTTTTACTAATCTAATTAAGCCCTTAATGAATTCAAATTGAAATTTAAGCTTCATCTTGTAAATACTTCATTCACATAAAAAAAAGTAATAATATAAAAAAAGTCTCCTAATTATATTATCAATAAGAAGAGAAATCTAATGAATATTAAAAAAAAACATTGAGCAAATGGAATAATTGTTAAGCTTTTATTAGTATTGACATAGGTGCAAGATTGTGAATATTTTAAACTGGGCTGAATGAGAAATGCTTAACTTAAAACTCAAATGAATATAATAATTAAAAAGAAAAGTAATTATTTATGAAATGTTTAATTATAGCATTGGGTATTGCTACCAACAATTTTATAATTCCAATTGTGTTTGTGCCCCAATAGAAATGGACTCACTTTAATAAAAAAAAATTAAAAATCAAATTATCATTTTTGGAAAAAAAATAAGTTAAATATTGAATTTAAAACAGAATGAAAAAAATATTTTTGAGTGATTTGATGCTTACATAAACTACAAGCATTAAATCAATTTAGCCTCAAAATATCTTAGTCACACCAAGCCTAGAAAAGGTCACGGCAAGATATCGTTCCGATTAGCTGTAGAAACATGAAGTTAACAAATTTTTTTTTTATTATTTGTCCTTAATTTGATTACTTATGAGTGGACCAGTAAAAGAGCTTTCTATTTATTTAAATATGAATTAGGGTCTAAGGTAATCTATGTGTGTTGAGGCAATGGTCTTACAGATATAATTGTACATAGATTTGATTACCACATCAACAAGAGAATTTATTTAATTGTAGCTTCATCTCTCTCGTCTCACCATGATTAGAAAAGAATGGCAAATTGTAAATGAAAGCAGGTGCATAAAATAGGCAACAAGTTTATCAATTAGGGGCTACTTAAACTAAGCAGATGCCACTAATATGGCACACTACTGATCTATTCTCACAATATATTTTCTATTTCTAACTAAGAATCCAATTAATAAAAGTAATGGTTCTTTTCAGGCTGAATAGTTCGCTAAATATTTGAGCTACAAAAAAATGTATCAAAGAAAAACTGTAGAGAATGAATAGTTTAAAAAGATTAGTTCTATATTTTTTTTTTAATCCAACTCTTAATAATGGAGATATTTTAAAATTTTAAATTCCCCCCTTCTAAACCCCACTCCCTCAAGGCCGATTTCAGATATTACCTTATATGATCTTAACTATTGACTAGACCTGTTAAATAGCATAACGCACGTGATAAAGATAAAAAAACATTCTGAAGTAAAAAATAAAGAATCTTAATTGACTATATCATCAATTTAGATGTATTTCACCTAGTAACAATCTATTGAAAACAATATTCAGTATTTTTGGTTCAAATTAAGTGGTTCATTATATAACAGATTTTTTGTTAATATGACAAGAGAAGGAGTAGGGTTTTGTAATGGCTGAAAACTAAAAAATTCCCATTATTCGGTTATTATTCAAGAAAGAGAAAAACATTTATATAACAGAAAATTATATAACAGTAAATATTCAATAAGATTGGTTCTATACAATTTTTTGGTCTGATTCTTAATATTGGATGTGTGTTCGAATTTTTTTTTAAATTTCCTTCTCTAAGCCACCCTACAACCTTTTTCTGCAGTTAACGAACTTAAACATTAGTTTTACATAAAACGTTTAATTATCGAATTTGGTAACGATGGAACAAGCATTGCGACCGCTTTTACTTTACTGAGTATTAACGGACACACATATATATATATATATATATATATATATATATATATATATATATATATATATATTCAGTTTGGAAAGACCTCATATAGGTTCCAACCTGAATAGCTTATTTACTTTACGGAAAATTTGTTAAAAGAGAATTAATAATTAAATTTGGTCTTAATTTGACATAGTGTTGAAACATAAACAAAAGTAGTATATTAATTAACAACTTGCGATACTATTTTATATTCGAACAAACAATCTATATGGGACAGTAAAGCTATTGATATGGAATTGTAGGATTCTCAGAAAACTGAACATCCACTAGTTAAAAAAGTAAATAGAAAACCAAAACAGCTGTAAAATAAAAAAATCAGTGATGGGATCAGAAAACATAAAGATTCCCTTTTTTTAAAAGTTTTTCACCACAAAAGTATAGCAATTTTCTCTGATGTGACGGACGCTGTAAAAACAACTCCAACAGTCAAATAAAACGATCTACATCAGCTATAGCAGAGAAAATTCTTTCCTCCCTGTTTACTTTTTTAGTCATTTATCATTGGTCATACAGGTATAAGGGCTAAAGTATATATCCCAGAATAAATTGGAGCATATTTCCAAGATAATATCCATTAAGTAAGCTTCAAGTAAATTAAAATATTTAACTGAGTGATATTTCAGTGATTATTGGACACCGTTAGTAAGCAATTAATAGTTCTTTTATTTCTTCGAGAGAAGAATATTTGTCCCTGGAGTTAAATGGAAACTTCTTTATCCGCGTTAGCAGCCTTGCCTTTCGGCAGCACAAGTGGAATTATACTGGACTGATAACCAGAATACCGGCGCACGCCATGTACAAGGAACTAGTCTCTCAAATAAAAAAAATAATTATATTATTAGCTATTTACTGAGGGTGTTAAATATTTTAAAAAACTATGAAATACTCTGATCATCAAAGTCTACTGGTATTGATTGGTATCAAGACATTTATTAACAACTGTTCTCTGAAATCTTCAGAGTTCATCAACTGAGAATAAGTGTTTGGTGACCTATTAGCAGATAAGACACCAGTAAAATTACATTATGGGAAATCACCTGTTGACGTTGTATCCATCATGCGATTTTAAAAATATTTAAATATATAATTTGGCCAATACCGTCCTAGTGGTGGTAATTTTTTTGTTGGTCGTTACAAAACTCTATATTCAAGCTTTTCATGTAAAAAGAAACATCAATTCGTTAATGGATATAATCGAAACAGGAGTATGAATTAGGGGGAGGAAGTCGAAATATTACCGATATAATGAATCGTATTAAAAAATATTATATAAACAATTTTAATCCAAATTTAATTTCCTATAATAGTATAAGTCTAATATTAACCAAGCTATTTGAAAATGTTGACTTTTCCGACTGTAGTAAAGCTCCACATCTGCTCACTTCACATTAGCAATAAACCGGTATATCTATCACAAAACCAGTTTCCTGGTGTCAACCTTTAGTAAAACTTCAATTCTACTCATCGGATTTTCGTATCTGAGTTTTGAATATACTATGTTCAGATTACTTTTTATTCCTGCTTGCATAGGCTTCTTATTATAGGAAAAATGAAGAATAGTGGAGATCATGTACGTACGTAGCTGGTCGAACATTTACGAAATCTGTCCCTGCTAGACGAACTTCTTTAACTTGGTTTGGTGAAAGTCCCCGTACCTGCGAGTACCATGGATCTGGGCATTCAAGAAAATATCTGCCGAGTAAAATTTTGAAACTCCAAATTTTTCGAATAATTCTAATAGGCGGGATGGGAATTAACTCAGAAAATTGTGGTCGCCTAATATCTCACAAAGATCTGCAATTAATCCTGGAGAAGCAGGAGAAACTCTGCAAGAAATAGAAGAGAAAAAGACGAAACCAGAGTAGGCTAGTATAAATATTGTTTAAAAGACGGGCCAGCTGATTTCTGAATATTTTTGTAGAAAATAATGAAAGAAAATAACACTACAAGATCAGGATAATCATTACATGTACCGTGGAAGTCTAGAGAATAAAATGCAGAGCTTACACTTACTTAATAGGAGTATTCTATATTAACCCATTTATCGCAAAATTATTGTCTACACTCAAAATGTCGACTTATTTGGAGAGTTTTTCTTCGAGTGAAAGGATATTCGTGCCTGTAGCTCTATTAATGGAGTACAGGACAATTTATCCAAGATACCCTGGTATCTTACAGCCGAAAAGTGACAAGATTATTCTCACAAATTAAAAATAAATTACTTGAAAAAGATTATTTCTCTTTCGTTCTAATCTTTTTTGCTAGCGTAACCGTAATTCTGAGGGAAGAAAATAATATATCATATACAATAATAGAGGATAATTTGAAAAACGGAAAAATATGGCAAGCCAGGTTCGTAATTAGCTCAAAATAGAGGGAGTGCTAGTATATAATGAGTACACTCACATCCAACATCACTTTTTTTAAATTACTTATTAGAAAATCATATTCTTTATTTTAATATAAATTGTTTCATTAGGTTGTAAATATGGCTATAAATAAATAAGGATAAATTATTTAATAATATATATTCTTGAAAAAACACACACACATTCTCTGTGTGTTCCAGCTGAGCTATACTCAAATTAAGAACTAAAGGAGAGATTTTAAAGGGTCAATTACCATCAGAATATAGGGTTTCTTTAAAAGTTATTTACAGAAGATAAACGTAAAATGAAAAATCCCAAAACATTTTGACAAAAAGTAACAAATCTCAGAGAATACCATAGCCTTCTTGATATTAAAAATTCAATGCAGTGGCCAGTAAAATAAAGAAAATAATTCACTTCTTTTCATTTTATTATTTAGGACACTAATATAAGTAAATTAAATGAATTCATGAATTCATTTAATTTACTTGAATTCATGAATTTGCTGATCGAGTCAAATATTAATTATTGAATACATCATATTGAGGACATTATTTCATATTTATTCAGCATAATTAAAAATATATGAAGTTAGAATAATTAGCATCCAAAAAGTTATTGTGATAAACCTAGAGTGGCGAGTTCGATTCCATCCTGAGGGAAGGAATTTATTTAATGCCGAAATTCATTAAATAAAATCCATAGTCCCACCCTGACTAGAAAACTGTGGTATCCTGTAGATAACCCGTCCCAGTTAGCCTTAGGTGCACAAATTTGGCGTTAATAAATAATTTAATTTTCAAAATTTATTGATGGATTTAAACACACTCGTATGTATATAATATATTATGTATTCATATTCAAAGAAAGACGGAGAGTAATAAGTATATCACCAAGAAACTGTGATGTTCATAGCAATTCTAAATTTTCAAGAGGAAAATATATTTAAAAAATAATTAAAACAATAATTAAATTGAAAATGTAAAAGAATAAAATCATTTAAAAATATACTAAAAATCATTACAATTAATAGAAATAATTACTGATTTCATTTTTATCTTATTTCTTATTATGCCCTCCCTTTTTGTTCGCTGATTTTTTTTGTTGGTTCTGATAGAGAAAACTAATTTTCGAGAAATATTAAATTCATAATATTAACTTATTTCTGAAATAAATATTCCTCTGTATGTGAATTGAAATATTATTGGTTGATCAGTATTTCTGATTATAAGTAAATATGTTCCGAGATTAATCTCATTTCAAATTTTTCTCGTCCATATAGTTATCATACCCAAAATGTTTTATGATTTATCAAGATTGAATAAATATTTAATTGAAAATAAATAAATAATAGTAAATAATTATATGAACAGTATAACTTACTTGAAAGATAATTATTAAATGCGATGACCCAGAATCAGCTTCTCCGAGAGCCCTGCAACAGTTGGTAGTGCCAATACACACCCTAACAACACAACCAACGGAAACCACACTCACAAAATTAGTGGCCTGTTATTTTATTTACAATATACATTTATAAAACATATAATTGTATTTATTATAAAATATAAAATTTATAAAGAAAAGAAAACTTTTTTCATAGAGAAAAAAAAATAGGTTTTATACCGAGATTTACTACTTACTGTTTCTTGGCCTGAAACTAAATTAAAAATATGATTAGAGAGAAAAAAAAATGGGGGGAATAATAAAGCGATTATTTAAAATAATTATAAATAAAGAAAACAATTTTTGAAGTAATACTTCACTTGGTCCCGTGAAAACAATCCGCTAGAGTGCGATTATGAAAAGGAAAAAAAAATTGAAAATAATTTTTTTTTTTTATGCCGCGAGCGAAATTGTTCGCCTGGGCTTACTATCTACAAGGGATGAAGAGGCGCACAGGGCAGAGGCGGGCGGCCGACTGGGACTCCGAGGCTGGTTTCGATACCTCGAACCTTACACATATATCGATACATCGAGCCACGCCTGCCCTACTACTATCCTCGCCCGCTCTTGCATGCCCTACCCTAACCTAGTCTCCTCAAACTATAATGTTTCGGCTGGAAAACGTTATCACATATTCAATACGAAAGGAAAACAAAATACCCTAAAAATGGGATGTGGTATATTGATACATTGTATTTAACATATTACTATGTTTATTACAAGAATAATAAGCCCTATACCTCTGGAATATGATGGATGGTAGAGGAACCAATTGATAAGGATCAATAAAAAGGCTTTGTCCTCTACTGATTTTGGTGGTAGCAAAATAAATTATAAACTTATTGTCGGCCTGTCTGAAACAGAATTATTTCAAGTTTGGCGGGAAATGCTTTAGGATGGACCGGGGTTGATCATGGGCTCTGCTATTAGCCCACTTGCCGCCGACATGTTTATGAATTTCTTTGAGGAGATTCTTTTTATTGGCACGCAACCCATTCTATAAGTGCATTGATTTATGGGCCCGTTATGTGGGTGACACTTTTGTCAGTTATAGCGGCACTAGGGACGACTTGAATGGGTTGCTTTCCTACCTAAATGGCTGCCATGAGACAATTAAATTCACCTTGGAGAACGAAAAAGGTAAGAAGCTATGCTACCTAGATCTGGAGATAGAGAGACATGAAGGGTAAATTCGGTATCTACAGGAAGGCCCCATCCACCGACTTATTAATACCTGCGGATTCATTTCATCGCCCAAGATACAAGATGGCGGGATTGCTGTGTCAAGTGGCGAGGCTGATTAGTATCCCACTAGCGCAAGAAAATTACGCCAAGGAAATGGTCTGCATTAAGCATATTGCGAAAGCAAACGGGAACGAGGAAAGGTTGGTGGACATGCGTATCCAACGCCGATTCAAGAGGACGTTAGCCAAAGAGCTGGAGGATGTCACGGAGGAAGACGCCCCAAAAAGAAAAATAAGTCGTTCCCTGTCTCCATCCCGTACTTGGGGCCTGTTTCAGAGAAGATAGGATCCAGATTGAATAAAATTTGAATGGCTACTGCCTACAGGAGCAAGCGGTGCTTGAAAAACGATTTGCCCCGTGTTAAGGACTATGTGGACCCCTGCATAGATCTGGCGTGTATAGCATCTGGTGCACGGAATGTGATGCCTCTTATGTGGGGCAGAGTGGTAGAAAGATAAGGACGCGTCTTAAGGAGCACATCACACGTGACACTCAGTTTTCCACACACCCAAAGAAAGAGGGGCATGACATGTCCACCATAAAATATCAATTGCTGTACGAGGAAAAATAAGAGTAAAGATTAAATACGGCTGAGGGGCTGCATATAAGGCTGGACAGACTGGCGAATGGAGATCGTAATATTAATAAAAAGGAAGAGGTGGCTAGGCTTCGACATGTTAGTGACGGGGCCTTGTCGTCTCTGAGGGGACAGAGGTTCAGACGCCCGGCGGTCGTGGTCCAGGGTGCACAGCTTTAATCAGGTACCCCCTACATCTCCTCTCTATTATTAGTAGGGGGGGGGGGTTCATTTTTTTATTTTTTAGATGTCTTTTACAGTTCCTCTGGTGTGCTTTTCAGAGTTTCCCACCCACTGTGATATGTTTTCCTTTCTGTAATTTGTGTTCTTTTTTTTAGTTTTTTAATTTTATTTATAGTTTTAAGTTTTTGACATGCGCTTATCGTTGTTTACTTCTTTAATTTTTATTAATTGACTAGTTGGGGCTCAGGTTGGCCATGTGAGTTAAAGCGTTGACCTTTATCTCACATGGTAAACCTAGAGTGGCGAGTTCGATTCTTGCCTGGGCAAAGGAAATTATTTACTGACGAAATTCATTGAATAACGGCCTAAAATCCCATCCTGGCTAGAAAAGGGTAGTAACCTGTAGATAACCCGTCCCGATTAGCCTGAGTTGTAAAAAGTGGACGTTAATAAATAATAATAATAATTGACTAGTTATTAAATTTTTTATTGTTTTTACTCTTTATTTTTGTGTTTGTTTTTTATTTTGTTTTTGGTCATGCTATGATTGTAAAATTGACTCAAGGTTTTGTTTTTCAGCAGGCACTGATGATGGAGCGTTGACTCCGAAAGTGCACTCAGCATAATATAAAAATCAGTAGAGGACAAGGCCGTTTTATTGATCCTTATAGAATAACTAGCTAAGGTACCCGGCGATGCCTGGGAAATCATTCTTGACTGACTAATGATGGTATTTTGATAATAAGACTTCAATGTGTACAATTACACTTCTCTCCACGACGTAGTGACTTTCCGAAATAGCCAACTCTGAAGGGTAACTTTTAGGGATTAATAGAATAGAAATTTTATTTTTGAAGGATAAATGAAAATGTGTTCCTAATCTATCCCTCTCCACTTTTTGACTCATCGTTTTTGAATAATTCAAACCATTATCATGAATAGCATTTATTACAATTAAATATCATCTATAATGAACATATTTCCTTTCAAAACCCAATCCGAGCACATATAGTTTAAGCATAGTTTAGCACGTAAGGTTATATTCGTAATAATAGATCTCAGTGGAAATCACTTCACGTAATGCCAGCATTTTACAGGAAATAAGTAAACTCAATTAACTTTATTAGCTTCCCGTCTATTTCCGCTTCGCATTACAGTTATCAACATTCTTCTCCTTAAATTATTGATTCAAAATATTATTGTAATATTTTATCTACCTGATGGAATTAACCCTCCGTCGGGCGCGTGATCTCTCAGATACACAGTTTTCTAGAAAAACATTTGTCACACCTCCTAGCATAGAGTGGTGTTGTAGTGCTCAAGTTATGTGTTTTAGAGAACTCGTTCCTCAAGGTATGTTGAGTCACTGTGTTTAACGGAGTCGTAAGTTTCACCTGTCATTAAATTTATCTCCAAGATAACCACGCGCCCGATCTCGTAAGTTTTTTTTGAAATCTGTATTTCATACATATGTACATCAATTAGGTTTCTCTTTATTAAAATGAATCATATAAACCTATTATTCTATTTATTTTTCTCAAACATGACTTTCAAAAAACTTGTACAAGGATAATATTGCACGACGCAGTGACAATAGTAGACGTTTGCCAGCCGAACTAAGGACGAAACTGTAAGACTACAGAGACTCATAAGAGTACACTAGCTCCATTGGACCATACATTGAATTCAAGTACAGAACAGCATAAAAAATGGCCCTTCGCTACAACGAACAAAAGAAAATGATGTGAACACAGCAAAACTGAAAAAAATGTAGGTGTACAAATTACTGTTGTGAGATTTGCAAAAACAAAATTTGTTAACAACATAGTTCCATGCTTTGTCCTAATTGTAATGCAGCTCTGCAAAAGAAATAACAATTAAACTGGTATTTTAATATATATATAAAAGTGATTTCGTGTTACTTATTTTTGATTGAAGTTATATTTAGATAATATTTTATATTGTTTCACAAACTGAAATGAAATATGTATAATTTAAGGCATGTGCATTTAAATAATTTTCTTTTGATATTTGTGTTTTTTAATTATATTTTAAAAATTATCGTCCACCGTTTCTTTATATTATAATACTTGTCAATTTTAAAATTATTTACTTCTTTTTCAAACAAATACCTTCCTCTTTTATGGTTTCTTATCACACGCTGAAACATTTAGTGCAAAATATATATTAAAAAACTGTATTTTCGTAAAAACGGTTTAGGATGATCTGTGAGATATACGCGCCTGATGGCGGAATATTTCTTGACGCCCCCGACCGAGGGTTAAATAATAGTCTTACCCTAAATATAATTTCAATTATATCAAAAAGCTAGTCGAGGGTAAGAGATCGTAGCCATCCCTGCAACCTAGTAATACTTTTAAACAATCATATCCGAGTTTAAAACGCATATTGTCTTTTGTCATTATGACATTACCATTAACGTTTAATTGTTTATGATAGTACATATTTGTTTCAAAAACATGAAGATATCGGAAATAAGACAATATATTACCAAAATCAAAGAGTTTGATTCCCTACTACATCTGCTATCACTCCTTGGGGAAATTCAGCATCATTTTGCTAAAATAATTCAATAACAAATTAAATAATGGAAATGAGGGGGGGGGGGGGAGGGGGGCGGATATTTATAATCTCACTAATCCGAATCGTATCCGGTTTAGCGTATATCCCGTATTTATTTCAGTTTACGACAAAAGTAAATGAAACAAAAGTTGCTCTAAATAACAAAGTTAACAACTTTTGTTTATGTGCACGTTTGCAAAAAAACAAATAGAAAATGAAATATCGCAAATTTCAGGCCTCACTTATAACCCCACTCCCGTTCGAACCTATAAATTTTAGTATAGCTTATAATCATGGAAGAATTAATTCTAATTGACATACCTAGTTTTTTTAAGTTCGGTTCAACCGTCTGTGCCCAATAAAATTGTTGGCTCCCGCTAAAGTTTTAGTGTATATTTCGTTTATACTTTGTTATAAGACCGTAAAAGTTTATATTACAAAAGTTACTCTAAATAACAATATAAACAACTTTTGTTATGTTTGTATTTTGTGAAAAACCAATAGGAAACGAAATATCGCTATTTTTAATTTCTGGCTTTCCTTATAACCCCACTCCTGCCCGTCCCTAGAAATGTTGGTATGGCTTATGATAATTAAGACGTCACTGCTAATACACATACCGAGTTTTATTTAGTTCGGTTGAGTATTTTGGGCCAAATAATATTGTTGACTCCCGCTATAAATTTTAGCGAATAACGCATTTAAACTTCGGAATAAGACGAAAGTGTATATGACAATAGTTACTCTAAATAACAAAATAAACAACTTTTGTTATGTGCATATTTTCCGATAAACCAATAGAAACGAAATATCGCTATTTTTTAATTTCAGGCTTCCCCTATAACCCCCACTCCTGTTCGTCTCAGAGGATATTAATATAACCTACAGTTTAACATGGGTTAATAGTAATATACACACCAAGTTTCATAAAATTTGGTTCAGCCGTTTATGCGTGAAAAGGTAACAAACAAACATACACGAAAGAAACAAAATGCAGTTATGGTGTCTATGGCATGTGAAACGAAAAGTTATCGTGAAATTTCGCGAAAAAAAATCAATGTAAAGACAATTTTATATATAAGCGTTATTAGGGTTCTTTTGGACTGCAAAATTAAACACACAAGCTTTAGAGTTTTTGTCATAGCACAATTTATTTGACAGTGCACTACTGACTTGGTAAATTCTACTTAACGACTACTCACAGTAGTGCTGACAACTTTACTCCTTATTGCACGGTACAATATCTCACAATCATGAGAATCACTGAAGATCCTTCACTTAAACACGGAACTGCACTGTTCTTCACTTAAGCGCAGCACTATCACTGATCTTCACATAAATCACTACCGCACTGAAACTAAATTGCACTGTTTACCAAAGCTACACTAAACGCACTGGCATTCACTAGAAGAGAACTGAGAACTGTAGGGCGAGGTAAACTATTCATAACTACTACTCACAGTATGCACTGATAACTTCCCTTCTTATTGCTCAGAACAATAATTCACGATCATGCGAATCACTGAAGATCACAAAGCTCGGCTCGGCACTGATCTTCACAAAGAACACGGCACTGCACTGTTCTTCAATTAAACAAGGCACTACACTGATCTTCCCATAAAACACTGTACCGCACTGAAACTAAAATGCACTTTTCACTAAAGCTGCACTGAACGCACTGTTACTCACAAGAGAACTGAGAACAAACTAAACTGTCGGGCGAGGTAAATTATTCTTAACTACTACTCACAGTATGCACTGATAACTTCACTTCTTACTGCACATTACAATAATTCTCGATCATGTGAATCACTGGAGATCACAAAACACGGTACTGCACTGATCTTCAAAAAGAACGTGGCACTGCGCTGTTGTTAATTAAACACTGCACTCCAATGTTCTTCACTTAAACACGGCACTACACTGATTGTACCGCACTGAAAATGAAATTCACTGATTACTAAAGCTGCGCCAAACGTCATGTTATTCACTAGAAAAGAACTGAGAAGAAACTAAACTGTCTTTTGTTTTGTTTTTTTATCTAAAGACCTAGTATCACTTTTACAATGGTCGGTTTCTTGGGCTTATCAGACCTATGGGGGTGATGATAGCTTCCCTTTTTCTGAACGTATCGCTCTATTGTAAGGGAGGAAAGGTGAATTATAAATGGTTGTGAAATAGAGCGATTGAAAGAATTACCCGGAAACGGTCGATACCGGGAGGGTTTGTACTAAACTGTCGGTTGAGCTGGGCCACTTTTATACACTGGCGGCGGAATCAAAGGAAAAGAGCACAGACTAGCCCATACAAGAATATTCCTGGCACTAACGGTCCTTCCATTCCAAGAATCTCCCAAATGGTACACTTGGAAAAAGGAAAGTAGTACACAAAGGTAAAATGAGAGTGGCCAAAATTGTATTGATCATGTAAGAGAAATTGTATTAAAAATATTAATAGCTTAGTATTGCATGTGGGAGTATTGTATAAGAGGAAAAAGACAGTGACGGGATTCAGTGCGCTGAACAATCCCAGTAATGCCAGGTAGAATGGTATAGTTGGATTCTAGCACCGACTAACCAAGGAAGATGCTATCAAGTGGTTTTTTTCCGGTTTCATTAAAGGGGAAGTGTTGTGTTATATGCATACATTGTATTTAACATGTGATAAAAAGACACATGTGTAAAACAAAATGCAAATAGTATTGCATGACTAAGAAAGAAAGTGGTGGAGTCGAATATATTACATGGGAATAACTCACAAAGTAAAGATCTGTGTTCATGTGCAGTTTCGTATTAAGAATGATGATACACCGTTCCCTAAAACAATGTCAAGCTCCAACTGTTTTCCTTTTACAACCCATGTTTTCAATTCTTATTTTTTTTAATTATCTTAGGGGCTCAGGTTAGCCATGTGAGTTAAAGCGTTGCCTTTAATCTCACATGGTAATCATAGAGTTTTGAGTTCAATTCCCGCCAGGACAAAGGAATTTATTTAGTGACGGAATACATTAAATAAAATCCCACCCTGGCTAGAAAAGGGAAGTAAACGGTAGATAGCTCGTCCCAATTAGCGTTAGTTACAAAGAGTGGACGTTAATAAATAATTTAATTTTATTTTATACACCATAGGTTTTGAAACAGCCGTACTCAAAGTGTGCTCCCTGTGGATGATCCGCAAGAATTTAAAAAATAATTCTAAACACCTCTCTCTGGTCGACTGTTCCAAGCAACTTATCCAAAATGAATTCATAGATTCAAAATGCCTTTTTACCCAACTTGCAAAAGCCAGGAAGGATGCCCAACAAGCTATATGAATCTTTTTTAGAAAAGGCATAATGCAAAAGTATGGAGTCACTGTTCAAAACGACTCATATCAACGATTTTTGGTGCAGAATCCGTGATGAATATCCAATGATTGCCAAAATGTCCCTGAATGTTCTTCTCCGTTCCAAAAACATACTTGTGCGAATGATTCTCAACCTATGCAGCCACGAAAAAAAGAATACTTCAATAGACTTGGCGTTGAACCTGAGACTTCAACACTCGTCTATCAAACCTGATATCAACTAATTGATGATAAATAAAAATTGAGTTTTACTGGCTTGAATGGAACAGTGATATACCTCCCGCCATAGGATTCCAACGATGTCAGCGTCAACCCAAGACATCAAGAGTGTTAATTAACTATCATTATTATTTTATTTACCAAAAGAAGGGTGTCACAAGTGCATCGGAAGGAGAGGAAAGTCCACTCCAGGTCAAAATTATTTAAAATTCTATAAGCGGTCCAAAGACTCTATCCAATCCATTTATTGTACCTATACTCTGAAGGAGTGCTACTAAGAATGTCAACCAAGAGAAAACTTCTTGGTTTCTGTACAAAGATAAAAACTTGAAATACATGAAACTTGCAAAGATGGGAATATGAATAAAACAAGCTACAACTCATGGACAAACACAACGTAGCAAAATACATCAGATTTGTAGATGACACATTTTGCATTACCAAAACAGACGACGTTAACAAGACATTAACAGACGCCTACAATGGTAACGCAACACTAATCATGGCCACACAATATTACATCAACAAAACCCTAAAGTTCATTGAGGACACCGACTGCATTCGGCAAAGGACAGACCCAACAGGCTCCTACGAGAAACAAATACGTGACGCACTGAAACACTGCACTAACACGATAGGCAACCAACACTACAAATACTTAAACATCAACCCATGACCACCTATCGTGAGAGCTTATCCCAAAATAAACAATGCCAACGTACCCATGAGACCAGTAGTTAACTACAGACCAACACCCGCATATATACTAGCAAAATATATTTCATCTATACTAAGATATACAGAGCACCTGTCCAACACATACATAATCAAGAGCACTAAAGAACTAACAAACTCGCAGGCGTACTCATTACAGAACGAACAAGAATAGTCCAAGAAACCATCGACATTCTCACTACAAGACTCAATGACTTTTACGATGATGACTACATCATCACAAGACAGTGTTGTGTCGTGAAACAAAATAGAATTATTTTCGTTACAACAACGACATACCCATACCGACAGATGGACTGGGAATGGGAAATCTTACTTCTTCTCTACTTACGGAGATGTTCATTCAACACATTGAAGATACTCACGTACAAAAACTCACGGACAAATACAACATAACAAAATACTTCAGATTTGTAGACGACACGTTTTGCATTACCGAAACAGACGACATTAACGAGATATTAACAGACCTCAACAAACTCCATGCCAACATACGTTACACCATGGAGACGGAAAGTGGCAGAACACTTAACATCCTCGACCTCACAATTACCAGACTGGAATACGAAATATACAGAATACCCATATCCACAGTCAAAATCACACGACTCAACATAAACTCGCTGCATTTCGACACATGCTACACAGACTGAATACCCTACCGCTCTCAAAGGACAACTATGACAAAGAATTGAAGACAATATACTAGATAGAACAAAGTAACGGTTACAAACGGCACACCATTGACAAATTATTCAAGAAATTAACGAGCAACTCAAAATGTGAAACTCACACCCCTGTAGAAGCAATCAAGAAACGCCACGCTATCAAGTTCACAGGACCTGACACATATAAAATCACCAAGGTACTACAAAATGAAGGACTCCACACTACTTTCAGAATCAACAATACACTAAGAAAAAAGCTGACAAATGACATCGAAAACAAATACATTTACAATATGTACGGATTGTATAAAATAACGTGCAGTTGCAACAATACGTACATTGAACAAACTGGGAGGAGACTGAAAACTCTATACACAGAACACTCTCTCCACCGACAGATATCACAACAGTATCATAAACTGTGTAAATAAGTTGTTAATTGATTTTAAAACAAAATATAACCGTTTTTTTTTTTTTACCAACAGAAAGGAGAAGTATTTTCAAGACTAATTACGAAGATAAGAGTTAATGTGCCTCAGAATCGTAGAAAGCACAGACTAACCTGTTCACCTTCTCTATATCAAACTAAATTAGAATTGTTCTCTTGATGGAAGTAGTCTGAAATTTATATTTCATACTTTGCTACGGTTAATAATGCAACGATATGATAACCCATTATGGAACAGTTTTGAACTGATCAGTTTTGTTAATTTCTTGTACTACGTAATTGAGATAAAATTAAGTTTTCAAATTTCAACAGCAATAATCTGTTTTGAGTCTCTAAATTTTTCTTAACTAGTTTCCGTATCACGTCTGTCAATACATAAGCATTTGACATAACTAAAAAACGTCTAGCCTTAGAATGATGAAACTTCATATTTAGAACTATTTTAAATACAATTGTGAACCTCCTCTTTTAGTTGAAATGGAACAAGTGGACGTAAAATTTGCAGGTGGTATAAAATATGGAAAACCCAGATTTGTACTTACCTATTAGATATTAAAAAGACTTGAATTAAAACTTCTTTTGTTTTTCATAAAATGATGTATAAATTTATGCGTTATGGTAGTCTGCCCATTGGAACGGAGATATAGTATATCACATTCAATGAGATCATTTTAAATTAAGTGAAACAAAACATTTCGTATATTTAATTTAAGAGGACTACAAGGAAATCATGAGATAGCCATCAGATTTTTTTTTAATGTATGTTTGTTTCAGAACATATAAGTTAAGCACCTTTTTAAAATTATAGAACTACGGACACTGCATTCTGTGAGTATTTGCAAATAATATAGCCCCATTAGCCCTTATTTTTGTCATTTCGTTTCTGAGGACCTTCGCTTTATTAGTTGAACACTTGGAGATTGCTTCGCCCACCATCAAGAAAATGCCTAGTTTTAATCAATTCATAGGAAGAGCCGAGATACAAGAAGAGGAAAGGAAGCTAAAAGAACAACTGGGTACGAGCGAGAGACTGGAGTGCGTGGTTGGGATTCCAAAGAGAGTTTAGGATTGGAGGAAGATGGAGTTAGGGGGAGAGGTTTATGGTCGAGACTAACGCCCTCACGTTCCCTCGCTGGAACTAAATGACACAACAGCCCTTAAGGGCCGGCAGTCACACACTCCCTCCTTTCGGCAGCTACCAAAATCCCCCTCACTTTGCTAGGGCATGAATACCCTTGTGCCATGCTCTCATGGTTTGCCATTGTAAGATTTATATAAAAGTTGTTTTATAAATAAAATTCTTACGCAAGTTCCCAACATTAAAGAAATCCGCTATTCTTACTAGCACAATGACGAAATTCGTCCATTTAGCAGATTTCCCTTAGGGGTAATCAGCTATCGAAGTTGTACTGATTATAGGATTTTCAAAAAAATTCATTCATCAAACAACACTTTTGCGTCTTTTTAAATACTTTTTTTTTTGTTTTCGATTTCAAAATTCATTCCTTCTTTTGTAACCATCAAAATTATCTTTGAAATAGGTCACAGGGAAAAGAATGGATTTCATAATTTTCATAACAGGGTAGTCAACCTCACAGATACTTCGTTCACGGAAAACGAGACTAAATTATTGGGAAAAGGACTGAAGCACAACATACCCAATGCCAATATACCTAATAGATACACTGGAGATAAACGTAATTGACACAGAACACGTCATAACCTACTTACCGAAACACAAACAGGAGAGAATGAGACATAAAATAGCAGACATACTAGAAAACACTACTAAAAAACAAAAAAGCAACAACGCTGACTCAACTGGAAACAAAACGGCGAAAACCTTTAAAACCCAGCAACGAACAAACAAACTCACAGTAAATAAACCTGACGAAGGCAACAGTACATGACCACACAAGATTGCATCAACAAAACCCTAAATCATTGAGGGCCCCAACTGCATTCGGCAAAGGACAGACCCAACAGACGCCTACCAGAAACAAGTACGTGACGCACTGAAACGCTGCATCAACACGATAGGCAACCAACACTACAAATACTTGAACATGAACCCAGGACCACCTTTCCTGAGAGCTTATCCCAAGATACACAAAACTAACGTACCCATGAGACGAGTAGTTAACTACAGATCAGCACCCGCATATATACTAGGAAAACATATTTCATCTATACTAAGAGACAGAGTGCACCTTCCAAACACATACACAATCAAAAGCACTACAGAACTTGTGAACACACTCGCAAGCGTACACATTAGAGAACGAACAAGACTAGTCCAAGAAACCATCTACATTCTCACTAAAAGACTCAGTGACTTTTACGACGATGACTACATCATCACAAGACAGTGTTGAAACAGAACTATTTTCATTACAACAACGACATATCCATACCGACAGATGGACTGGGAATGGGGAATCCTACTTCCTCTCTACTTACGGAGAAATTCATTCAACACATAGAAGATACCACATACAAAAACTCATGGACAAACACAACATAACAAAGTACTTCAGATTTGTAGAGGACACCTTTTGCATTACCGAAACAGACGACATTAACGAGATATTAACAGACCTCAACAAACTCCACCCCAACAAACGTTACACACCATGGACACGGAAAATGACTCAACTTCCTCGACCTCACAATTACGAGGCAAATCGACAGCCGGGAATACGGAATATACAGAAAACCCACATCCACAGACACGACTATACATGCTACTTCAAATGACCCAACTCAACATAAACTCGCTGCATTTCGTCACATGCTACACAGACTGAATACACTTCCGCTCTCAAAGGACAACCACGACAAAGAGTTGAAGACAATATACGAGATAGCAAACAGAAACGGTTACAAGCCACACGCCATTGACAAATTATTCAAGGAATTAACCAGTAACACAAAACGAGTCACTCGCACCCCCTGTACAACCAATTACGAAACGCCACGACATAACGTACACAGGACCTGACAATAATCAATAATCAATATATATAAAATTGTAACCTCTCTCTGTAGATTGATTTTTTTCTCGAAATTTCACGATAACTTTACGTTTCACATATCATAGGCACCATATCTGCATTTTGTTTCTTTCGTGTAAGTTTGTTTGTTTGTTTGTTACCTTTTCACGCATAAACGGCTGAACCGAATTTAATTAAACTTGGTATGTATATTAATACTAACCCAACTTAGACTTTAGGCTATATTCATTTTCTCTGAGACGAACAGGAGTGGAGGTTATAAGGGAGGCCTGACATTAAAAATAGCGATAATTCGTTTCCTATTGGTTTTTCGGCAAATATGAATATAACAAAAGTTGTTTATTTTGTTATTTAAATTAACTTTCGTTATATACACTTTCGTCGTATTCCGAAGTGAAAATGTGTTATTCGCTAAACATAATAGCGGGAGTGGACAATATTATTTGGCACAAAAGACTCAACCGAACTAAATAAAACTTGGTATGTGTATTATCACTGACCCCTTCATTATATAAGCCATACCAACATTTCTAGGGGCGGGAGGAGTGGGGGTTATAAGGGAAGCCTGAAATTAAAAATAGCAATATTTCGTTTCCTATTGGTTTTTCCACAAATACAAACATAACAAAAGTTGTTTATATTGTTATTTAGAGTAACTTTTGTAATATAAACTTTTGTCTTATAACAAAGTATAAACGAAATATACACTAAAACTTTAGCGGGAGCCAACAATTTTATTGGGCACTGACGGTTGAACCGAACTTAAAAAAACTAGGTATGTCAATTAGCATTAATTCTTCCATGATTATAAGCTATACTAAAATATTTAGGTTCGAACGGGAGTGGGGGTTATAAGTGAGGCCTGAAATAAAAATTCACGATATTTCATTGTCTATTTGTGTTTTCGATAAACGTGCACGTAACAAAAGTTGTTTACTTTGTTATTTAGAGTAACTTTTGTTTTATACATTTTTTCGGGAACAATGTATGAAGCAAGTAATTTGCGTAGAAATATTGATATGCTCAACAATTCTTTCCAATTTGAACTACCAGGTACCTCACCTGGAAAAATTAATTCAAAAGTATTTTAATATTTGATCCTTAATAATTCAAATCTTTGCGTAATGCAGAGGAAACGGGAAATATGACAATATGGAGGACAGTGAAGTCTTACATAAAAAATTAATTTTATTATTAACAAATCCACAGCAACAAAGGGTATAAACCCTAAACACTGGGACAAAAGTCAAAATATTGTGCAATGTAAAGGCTTGCCAAAAAATACCATAACCATTCAGCCACAAATGAATTCCCGGGCGAAGCCGGGTATCTGAGCTAGTAATAATATAAAATCACTAACGTATTATAAAAAGACACACTCCACACTACTTTAAGGACCAACAACACACTAAGAAAAAAGCTGACAAATGTCATCGAGAACAAATCCATTTAGAATGTGAACGGTATATACAAAATAACGTGCAGTTGCAACAACACGTACATTGGACAGACTAGGAGGAGACTGAAAACGCGATACACCGAACACATACGCTCATTCAGACTAAACAAACGAGACGCAGACAAACTTCGCCAACCATTTGAACGATCACTGTCACGACCCTACAAATATAGCCGACAATATGAAACTCCTCCACAGGCAAACAAAAGGACGGAGATTGGACATATTAGAGAACATGGAGATCTATAAAAACGAACATTCAACGGAGACATTATAAACGAACAGCTCAACTCCAGATTTGACACAATATTTAGACCACTACAACTGCTTAAACGAAAGACGCCAACTAACCGGCACACACGAAGCCCAACAACCGAAGCGACGATGAATATAGATCAAGATGCTATATGAATTACGTAATATAATCGATTTATACAAACATTTCATTAAACCTGTACTTACACACAAGCATATCAGACCCAAACACAATAACACACTAAAAACGTAAAAACCCAATACGGATAAGGGCAACGACTTACTACACAAAAACAATTTACCTGGACACAAGCAATAACCACCCTTCCTTTGACTAATGTAAGTAAACAGACTAAAATGTAAACAACCGTGAACAGACGTATAAAACCAACTGGCCAACGGGCAACTAACTCAGTACAACTCTAGACGGCTTGATGACGATGCACTTGCATCGAAAGCGCTTGCCAGACGTACTCGACCATCTCCCAGTAACGACGTTCTTCACCGACAGATATGACAACAGTATCATTTATACTGGCGGTTCTAACTCTTTATAATATATATATATATATATATATATATATATATATATCTGATATATACACATATCTGAGCTAGTATATATATATACTAGCTCAGATACCCGGCTTCGCCCGCGAATTCATTTGAGGCTGAATGGTGTGGTATTTTTTTGGCAAGGCTTTACTTTGCAATTTATATTTAATATTTTGACATTTACAATTGGCCCAGTGTTTAGGGTTTATACCCTTTGTTGCTGTGAATTTTTTAATAATAAAATTAATTTTTTATTTAAGACTTCACTACCCTCCATATTGTCATATTTCCCGTCTTCTGTGCATTATGCTAGCTTTGAATTATTAAGGTCAAAATATTAACATAGATTTGAATTAATTTTTTCAGATTAGGTACCTGGTAGTTCATATTTAAATGAATTGATGAGCATATCAATATTTCTACGCAAATTACTTACTTCATACATTGTTCCCAAATGTATAAAACAAAAGTTACTCTAAATAACAAAGTAAACAACTTTTGTTACGTGCACGTTTGTCGAAAAACAAATAGACAACGAAATATCGCGAATTTTTATTTCAGGCTTCCCTTATAACCCCCACTCCCTTTCGAACCTAAAAATTTTAATATAGCTTATAGTATAGTCATGGAAGAATTAATGCTAATTGACATACCGAGGTTTGTTAACTTCGGTTCAACCATTAGTGCCGAATAAAATTGTTGGTGCCTCTAAAGTATTAGGGTATATCTCGTTTATACTTTGTTTTTAGACAAAAGTTACTCCAAATAAAAAAGTAAACTACTTTTGTCATGTGCATATTTGCAGGAAAACGAAATTCTGCTATTTTTAAATTCAGGCCTCCCTTATAACCCCCACTCCTGCCCGTCCCTAGAAATGTTAGTATGGCTTATTATAAGGACGGCGTTAGTGCTAATACACATACCGAGTGTTTTATTTAGTTCGGTTGAGCCTTTTGTGCCAAATAAAGTTGTTGACTCCCGCTATAATTTTTAGCGTATAACCTCTTTATACTTCGGTATACGACGATATTTTATGAAACAAAAGTTTCTCTAAATAACAAAATAAACAACTTTTGCTATGTGCATATTTGCCGAAACCCCAATAGGAAACGAAATATCACTATTTTTAATTTCAGGCCTCCCTTATAACCCCCACTCCTGCCCGTCCCTAGAAATGTTAGTATGGCTTATTATAAGGAAGGAGTTAGTGCTAACTCACATACCGAGTTTGGTTTAGTTCGGTTGAGTTTTTTGTGCCAAATAAAATTGTTGACTTCCGCAGTAGTTTTTAACATATAACTCATTTATACTTAGGTATACGACAAAAGTGTATACAACAAAAGTTAGTCCAAATAATAAAATAAACAACTTTTGTTTTGTGCATAATTGCCGAAAATGCAATAGGGAACGAAATATCGCTATTTTTAATTTCAGGCCTCCCTTATAACCCCCACTCCTGTTCGTCTCAGAGAATATTAACATAACCTAAAGTCTAAGTTGGGTTAGTAGTAATATACATACCAAGTTTCATAAAATTCGGTTCAGCCGTTTATGCGTGAAAATGTAACAAACAAACAGACACGAAAGAAACAAATGCAGTTATGGTTTCTATGACATGTGAAACGAAAAGTTATGGTGAAATTTTGAGGAAAAAAATCAATGTACAGACAGAGGTTACAATTTTATATATATATATATATATATATATATATATATATATATATATATATATTTGTATATATAAAACAATGTTTATAGTACATTTATTTGCAATGAGTTGGTTCTATGCTATTCTTCAATCCAACGTATAATAAAGGAGATATTTAAAAGTGGACTTAACCATTTCATCGGAGCAGTGATAAAATAATGCTGTTCTTTTTTGTAAGCGATGTTTTTGCATTCAACACTGATTTCGTGCAATATTGGAACCGCTGATAATATATTGTCATAATGCTCTGTGTAACAAAAGTAAAGAACAAAATGTATTTTAGCTAATGTACTTCTTCATTCCTTAAATTGATGAATTTCAAATTTCTGTCTTTCAAATTCCATTGTCAGATAAACTTTATTAGTATTGCTGAGAATGCCTATGGCAAATTGTGTAATTGTATGTATATTTATTTCGGGAATGGGCTGTAATGTATACTGCATTGGAAGTAATGGTTTACTTGAAGTCATCTTAATACTAGTTGCACAGGTAACCATTCAAATTTCAAACCACAATGACCTTTTCACAGTTAGCTAATTACTCCCGGTTTCGGTCTTCAGACTTCAATCGTTCTTCTATAGCATTACACTAGAATCATAGAAATTAATCATATTTTTTCTGAATCTTAAAATAATGCAGCCATTATACTTTGATGAAAAACTAAATATATTTGAACCTATAAATGGTAATAAATTTGTCAATATACATAAAATGGCCATTTCATGTTTCACGCCTGAAATTATAACATTACTGTAATTTGATGACACTATAGGGGTCATTAAGTGCTTGGTTAAACCAGTTTTGATACTTCGGCATCATGAGTATAATAACTGAAAGATTTCACATTTATTGTACAAGTTTCAGGACATTTGTGTTATATGATAATCTTTATATTTCTTCAGGAAACCATTTCTGTTTGAACCCACCAAGATTAGTAAGAAAGCTAGTTCTACAATAAACTAAGCAGATACAGTTCTACAATTCTATTTTGGTTTGATGTACTTTGCTCGAGTACTTTTGATTTGATTACTCTCTCAGATGGTTTGCTTGTCTCAAAATTGAGGTCAATAAATCACTGTCGACGATATTTTGTAGCCTTATAGAATTTGCAAGGCCTCATATCTAAAATTTCACCTAGGCCTGTGTGAATTGATTTATTTCACCAGCTCATCTCCTATTAGTTAGAATTTTAGTAAAAGTTATGTAAATACTATGGACATGAATTAATTTATTTCCTTTGGAGCTTGGTGAGCCAACCATCATTTGCCCATCTATTTTGTCACCAATCCAAGTTTTCCTCTCTATAACTCTCAGTTAGAACACTTCATCTGACACATTTTAAGAATATTTAATGATATAAAAGATTCTAATACATTTGAAAAAAATTTCAATTTTTTTTTTGTAATTAAGATTATTTTTTCCCAACACATATTTAGTTTTTATACTCCCTTAAATAATATAATAAAAATAAAGTATAGAAGGATATTTCACATTAGCCCAGTCACAAACATAAGTAGTGTACTAATTCTCTGTTCAAGAAAGTAAAATGTTAACCAAGAGCTATAAAAGAGAGCAAACAAGAGGAATTAGGAAACCAGTAGTGGTAAACAAAAAGAAATAAACTTATAAAAAGATGTGATTTATTTTGTTTTAACATGAACATAACATGACTTTAATATACACATCACTGTGTTGAATTTGAGCAATAGACCTCTGAAAGAGCTCAGTTGATTTTCTTTTTAACTCTAGAGCTCTATTTCTCAAACACCAGCACACAAGGAAATTTCAATTACATCATTTCAATAGAACAGTTTTCTAATATACACAAGACTCAAAGACAATAAATAAAAATAAAATAAAACAGACGTAGGAAAGACTGAAGGAATGATATGAGCACAAGTGTCTTAAACATTTTCCGTGTGACAAATCCTTCCTTTCCTCCTCTGTTTCTGAGAGAAACGAAGAAGTTATCACATGGCTCGGCCCTCCCAGCAACACATCTACAAAACCTATGCTAAAGCACGCTCGCACACAAGTATTTCGTTTTGTTACAAAGTGAACATATCACAATTGTAAAGTACATTAAGAAATCATAAATATACACACTATTATCTGACTTTAAGAGTATCATTTCAAGATATCTAGCCCTCTAATCTAATATGTAGTAATTATACTAATCCTATAATCACAATTCATTTGCTTATGATTCTTTTCTTTTAAATTAAAAATAAATAATTTGTTTAATACTATAAATTAATTAAAAGAACATAGCCACATATATTTTCAAATGAAAGGTGAATATGTATACATTAGACAATAATATTAAACTCAATAAAAAGAAGAAAAACTATACAAATATTATGCTTAGAAAGATTTTTTTTAAAAAATTATGTCAATTTACTGGGTAACATCGGGCTAGCTTTCTGATTATGACTTACTAACAGCTCACAATATACAGCGCGCATGGGAGGCTGAACAAATCTGGTAACAGCATTGCTTTTGAGAAACTAATCAAGGTCATTGTCAATTCGGCTATTTCTTACTCCAGACTTTCCTGTCCATGGGTAGATTTCTGGGCATGCTTGACATGTCCTCATGTAACGAACTCCAGACTTATGCCACAGGTTGCACACCTTAGGGTTATTACATTTTTTAGGTCTTTCCTGCAAATAAGAACACTGTGTTATTTTTTAATTCAAATATTTTTTGTGTTAAATAAATCATTGTCTCAAGTTAAAAAGAAAGCACATTTGATGCTTGGCTTTAAACATATAATTCAGGATTGTCGTTAAAGATAGATTGTTTATTTTTTTTTTATTTTAAAGTTAATAATTATATGGCTGATATAGTTAACATCTGTCAGTATTACACTTATGGTGCATTTTTTTATTAAATTTTATGATTATTCTATTGGTATCATATTAAAAACAAATTAATGAATAAGAACAGCAATCAATATGAAGAAGAAAAAATAACTGAATTCTATATAATATTATTTTTATCTCTTTCTCATGCCCTCATCTTTCACATTTTTTTTTTTTTTTTTCATAAATACTAGAGCTACCAATGTACCAAAAAATTATGAAATCTTCACACCACTCACTAATCCCATATGGTATGATCCAACTGTTAGAACAAGGTAACGTCTGTCAAATTCTAACCAGGATTTATTTGCTTAAATTAAGCTTGATTATCATTTTAGCTACCCTTTCTCCTAAAATTTTTGTTAAAAACAAATGAAATTATTTCCATTTCCAGTTATTCTACTTTTTCTATTAACATTGTATTTTTTTCCATTTCTAGGGTGCATTGTAACTTTCTCAGTTAATCTCAGCCCAAAAGGTCATCACATATACAACGATGCACACAATTTAATTTAATATTCTCTGAGAATCCTAATGTTTAAGCCTAAGATTATCTCCTGAGATAATTCGAAATGTTTTATTAAAGCCAAAAATATATTTCATCAATTAATGAATATGATTTAGAAGATTTTTGTGCATACTAGACTTTCTGTACTCTTTCTTAGGTTAAAAAATACAAATTACTTAGATTCCCACTCATTTTTAGTCATATTCAATTCAAGTTTAGAAGTACCAATAAGCCTTTTCTCCACATAAGGCTACATTAGTGACAAGTATATAAGTTTTGTTATTTGTTAATGTCCACTATGTGCTAATGAGGCTAATCAAGATGGGTTAGCATCCTATTCTACCCAAGAAGTGACCAAGGATTTTATTTAGTGAGTTCATCACTATATAAATTCCTATTACCCACAAAGGAATCAAACCTATGAATCCAAATTTACAATGTTTATTACGATCAACACCTTAACTCAAATAGCTAATCTAAGCTGCAATATTTAAGTAAATAAAGATGAAAGAAGATTTTTACTTACTGGATAGTTGCACTGGAATGGTGCAAAATTTCCTAGCCTTGAGAGTGGAGTCGGGTCCCTCACCCACTGAATAGCTTGCCAATTTGTAATCACCCAAACTTCTGGCATTTTATTTATTGTGTCAAGAAAAGCAATGAACCCTTCCTTGTGATGAGGTTGAGTAAACCAAGCTGCATGATAAAAGAGTCCAAATGGAGCTCTAGAAACCAAAAACATAAATGTAAGAAAACAAATTATTAACATGGACATTCCAATATACCTCTTAGTCAACTATAAAGAAATTTAATTCAATAGAACTTCATAGAGACTTTATGCACGAAATTACTAAGCTAAGATTTCTTTATCGGGGTGGGGAAAGGAGAGGTTTGTTAAATTAGAATATACACACTAGTTAATACTGTTATAAATAAGTAGGTGTAATTTTCTGTTTCTAATCATTGCTCAGGAACAGAAACAGTTTGTTGAGGCAACATTATTGAAATAAAAAGTGCAATATTCTCTCAGTTAAGACCAGAGCTTTTTAAAAATGTTGACTACTATTTTATTTATTTTTAAAGAGACACATGATATATAGATAATGATATATCATGCTAAACTCACTATGAGTCCACACAAGAGCTCAGCAAACTAAGCATTTTTCCCTCAAACTGGAGCACCATAATAATCACCCAGTATGAGCTAACTTAAAATATACTAATATTAGAGCTCGATAAAAGTAAATAGAACATCAATTGTTGTCTATTACTGCAAAAAGATTGATAATATACTCTTTTTTTATATGATTCACAGTAATGGTTATATATTTTTTTCCTTTTAAACCCCCACACCTATTTCAATTTCAGCCATCGACAAACTTCATCTGTAATTTTACATGCATCATTTAAATATCAAGTTCAGTGGGAATCAAAAACTACAGCTACGAAGACATTAAAAAACTCAAGTCATCATTAATGATGCCATATTAACATAGTAAATGACTTATCAACAATATTGGCAGTATAGTGTTTTTCAAAATGGCTCATAATAATTCCCCCTTCAATAATGGAGAGGTTCTTCGCAATGGTTGGTACTCATGCCTGCAGTAGAGTAGTGGACTAGATATCCAGGTTTGAAATCTCTTTCTCTCGAATAGAAAATAATTAAATTATTAACTACATTCACTTCCTTTAACTATAGATACTAGATATCAATCCTCCTCAACTTAATTCAGTTAGTGCAGCAAAAATGAAGCAAACATAAGGCTGAGCTATTGCAGGCAAGGGATGGAACTCAACCATTTTGGGATTTAGAAGAATTCTTCCTACTTGTATTGATGCCTTTATTCTTGATTACTCCGAACAAAAGGAAACCTCAGCTTATCTTTGTGGATCTCTTGTTTCTCATGCTCATTTTTGTAGTCTCAGAAGGCAAAGCCAGTAAATACAATAGTACTTGGCCAGCTCAACTTTACTTTATTTTATATGTATTTAAGAAAGGTTACTTATAATTTGTACAGATAGCTTTAGAATGTTAGAAAATATTTCTCTTAATTCAGGCATAATAAAACCCCTTCATGTTTGTAATATTCAATTTCGATAGAGCACCTCTTGTCAAAAAATAGACTACTTGGTAGTTACTTGTAAAGTAGCTGCTGTGTGGTTGGCAAATTAGAGGCCAAGAAATTACATAAGATGAAATATTGATAGCGGAGACATTCAACTTTATTTGTGTAGTTAATAACTAATATTTACAGCTATATATCCTGAACTAACAACATAAAAGTAATGGTTAAAAGATATTAGGGAGAATACAAAAGAAGTAGTATTCCCTTTGTACCTGTTGGTTGTGAAATGTCTTTCAAAATTCTTGATAAGCATCTTGTATACTCCATCCGATGTAGGTGGATTTGAACAGGCATCTCCCATAGAGCATCGGCCACCATTCAGATCCTGCCACATCACCATAGGCACTTCCCAAACACCTAAAGTTCAATGGTCACTTAAGTTAACTTCAACATTTGAAAATTAGGCAGTGTAAATTGTTTATAGTAAATAATTTATAGTATTCATTTACATTATGTGCTATATTGTAGGATCCACAAATATCAATGAATGCCACAAATAGTTGGGACATATTTTTATTCCTTCACAACCATGTTTCTTTTGAAAAATAGCTGATCATCTGATGATAGTAGGTCAGATGACAGAGGACGGTAGTTGTTGATACAACACACTCTTTTCAGGTATTTAGGACTTAAGACATTATGGCATCAAACTCATTTTTTTTTACATCCACTTTATGGTTATCTACAGGTTACCACCCTTTTCTAGCCAGGGTGGGCTCAAGGAGTTTATTTAGTGAGTCCTTCACTAAATAAATTTATACTGCCCAGGGCGGGATTTGACCCCGCCACTCTAGGTCTACCACGTCGAGATTAGGACCAACGCCTTAACTCGTACGGCCAACCTGAGCCCCTTGGATCAACATCATTGTCTGCCCATATGGAATGCTGGTTTTCAAAATAGGCTTGGTTGGGGAGGAAAATTTGAGCATTGCTGAAACTTCAATGTAACCGTACATTATTACATTTAGTAAAAATAATTGACTGAGATTCTATACTGTTTTTATTACTAATTATCTATTGTTTTATAGATAAATCAAGTAATAGTAGTGTGCTCTTATATATTCAAATAGTAATCACCTTGTAAGGGAACCACAATACCTTATTTATCGCCTCTTCAAAATTAAATAAAAATGCTTCCTCACCTGGATACGATTTAGTTGGGCAAGGTGGAATCATACAGTCATGGAATATTTTGTAGTCGAGTGTGTAAGGCCAGCTAGGAGGCCTATTCTCATAAACAGGCATTGATGAATCATAAGTGAAATTAGAGTCGTACAACATCTTGAACATTTTGTTTCCTCCAACCTAAACAAAGTACTCATACAAACAAAACATGTAAACATCTAATACAGAGTCATTGAAGCCACTGCAAAATAATTAATGAGAGTGAACCAAATAAGGTTATTTTAATTTTTTTTAGTGACTCAAAAATCACATTCCATCCCATGGGTGTGTTGTTAATTTTAATATAATATTAATTATTTTAATAGCCTCCTCTAAGTTTCTCTTTATAATTTACATATTTTTAAGGAAACCGTCCTTTCTTTGATGATAATGATGGAAAATTTGTATAAAATAAACATAAATAAGCTGTAAAACGTAATAAACTTATGGAAAACATTTAACGTGCAAAAATATCTGTAGGCCAGTATGGCTAAAAACTCCCTCCTTACGTACACCAAATTTTTAAATGAATAGTAAAACCACTTTCCAATCTATTTTTAAAATTCCTTCTTTTTAGAAAAGTTTGAACATGTTTCAGGAATGTTTGAAGCTTTATAAAGTTGCCAGTTACATTGTCACTAGGAAATTTCAGAAAAACATTTTTGCATTATTAAGATGACATAGTGAATACCCCTCAGTATATAAAACAAAAATATGAACATTAAAATAGTATTTATCATATATATCAATTTATTCATAAAACTAGATAAAGTGGTATTTCCCATCATAATTTCAAAATATTTTTTTTTTTATAAGCAAGGAATTAAAATTATTATTATTTATTATGGAAAAAATATTCAACCAGCAACAATAAAAATACCAAATCTTTAAAATAAATTAACCCTTCTTTTTTTTAAAGTTTGGTTTTTGGAATAGATGTTTCTTAATTTGTTGCCAAAATGAAAGGACATGTTCACCAGAGTACCAACGGATTAAAAAAATAAATTAATAAAAAATGTGCATTTAAAGCAAAATATCTATTGCTGCTTGAACAAATAAACCATAGCAGTTAGAAGGGGCCCCCCCCCCCTTTTTTTTTTTTTTTTTTTTTTTTTTTTTAGCAAGAACCAATTATTAATTATTAACCAGTAAATAAAGTGTGTTTGATAGAAATTACTGCTGGCTGGTGAGGGGTCATTTAAACTTTCAGATTTTAAAAGCCCCACTTCTTATTTCGGAAATGAAAGTGAAACTTGTAATTAATATGAAAAGCTAATGAAAAAAAAAATAAGGAGTTGAAAATTCTGGCTATGTATATTGAAATTCATTTTCTGTTTGGGTGTGGCATACCGCTAAGAAAGGAGCTCTCATTCCTCTGATGTCTTCAAGCCTAACACCACCATAAGCTGCTAAGATTTCTCTCTGGCCTGCGATTTCTCTTGTCCATTTCTTTTGAGAGAACTGCTCTCCAAAACTGTGCCTGAAAGTTTGAAATTGAAATTGCTTAATACCATTCAGGTGAATAAACATTACTTAAAATGTTGAAGGCAGCTCTTGTTTAAGAGTAATTTTCCTTTTTTACGTTCTTCCAAATAAATAACCATTAAACAAACAACTATTTAGTCATGAACTTTTTTCATTTGATATACTCAGTTTTCATAAATTTCTTTTTTTTTTCCTACGTTTCCAGGAAAATGGAGTTAATTGAATGACATTCAAGATACTCCGCTACATAAATGCATTGATATTATATTATTAAACTATATTCTGTTGGTAGGAGAATCTTAATTTATAATAACAGGCCCTGAACAATTGGATGCAGACTTAACATCTTACCTAAGAGATAACAAAAATACCATATTGAAAATATGAACAAGTAAACCTCCTCTAATTTATTTTGAAGAATGGAAATTAATCCCCGAACTGTTTGGATTATAGGTAACCAGGCAATATCTGATAGCATATTATAGTACCAACCTGTAATTACAAATGCAATTTTTGAATAAATTATTGTGTAAAATTAATGTCAGTACTTTCTTTATTTTATGTGTACCCTTTTAGCCAATGAAGTTGCTGAATAAAATAAATGTTTAAATAAGAAACATAATTATGACATATAAGAACTCATTTGACTATTTTTTTTTTTTTCAATATTCTTTTACATGTTAGTAAATTATACTGAATTCAATTCTGATAATTTACTTTACAACAGAAAAAGCTGACTTTCAACTTTTGCTTATCTACTGATTGGTTTCAATAGCAAGACTTTTAACCTATAGACTAGGAGCAGGCAGAAAGGTTTCTTTTTATGTTTAGAAACTGAATCACAGTTTTGAATTACACAAAATATGTCTGTGCACTTTTAGGAGTAGTGAATTTCACTTTTCAGGATTTTTTTTTGTTTCCTGGATACCTAATCAGCTTCATGGTGTAATATCAGGGCTACTTGATTGAAGAAGGGACAAACCGTACACTATAAAAGATGCGATATTCATATTACTTTAAAGGCTAACTAACTTCAGATTTACTACTTATTACTATTTTTTTTTCTACTCTTTAACCATTTTAAACAACTAAAACACAGTATAATACTTACGACACTGAATGTGAAGCTATTTCATGTCCAGTAGCATACAGGTTCTGTACTTGGCTGTAATCAGTCCATTCATGTGAAACATAGAAAGTAGCAGAAATTGGGCAACCATTGGGATTAACTCGTCCCTTTTCAAACAAGTCTGAATAGAGGCCTTTGTTTAAGTCATTTACAGAGTCATCAAATGTCAAAAGCACAATTTGTGGAGTCTCTTCAGGAGTGAGATCACCTAAAGGACAAATAAATCACATAAAGTATTGTCGAATTTGAATTTTATAATACTGAGTTATTTTCATAAGTTCAGTAATATTGAAAAGTCATTGGACTGAATATACAATTTGAAGAAAATTACATCCTGAATCAAATTAAGAGAAATGAAGAAGTCATCAGTGCTAAGTTAAAGAATGTCAATCTTCTTGACCTTGCTTTAGATATCAATTATGTATATGATTTTATAGTTTCTGTAAAAGTAGCATAATGATCCACAAACTTACCTGGGACATCCTTGCCACCGCAATAACAATCAGGTAGTAAACAAACATCCTTTCTGCATTTGGCTGCTGTCTTGTCAACTTGTGGAGTAGGATACACATTTTCAGGCCTAAAATTAATAATTTAATCCTTAGATATTTAATTTCTTAATATAATTCCGCTGTCTGTTTAGGTTTTCAAGAAAAAAACATTGTAACTATATCAAATTCAGCAAGTTCTTCCCATAGGAATTTAAGATAAATGTTTATGAATTGGCTTATAACCGAATAGACATGTTTTCACTTTGAATATCTTCACTGGTTGTGGCGAAAAACAATCTACATTCATGTGTTAACACCTATTCACTTGAAAAAACGACTTACTTATTACTTTTTTATATAGAGTCTGCTTTTGTTCTGAGATAGAAATGAGTAAACAACTTCAACTTATAGAAAGTACAGAAGATAACCGTAATTGTGCTATTGGGCAAAGGGCGCAGGTATTCTCACCATCTGGCAGAACAGAGATGACGTTAGTTAATTTTAATTCTCCAAAATGGCATCTCCAATACCTAGAGTTAGCAGGAAAAAAATAGATCAAATTGAGAAATATTTTATACACCTGTAAGCAAACCAAATAAAATGAAACGTTTTTATGAAAAATATAAATTAATGGATTAAAAATTCATTATAATTTAATTAATTTTATTTCAGTGCTTTAAAACTTCATAATCATATTATCAACAAAAAAATACAGCTTACCTGCTGGGTGGATAACGGTATATATCAACGAATTCTTGCGCTTTGCCAACAACTGTAGTAGATGGTTTCAGTGTTGGTCGTCCCCTGAAAAATTAATTGAGAACTTCACCAAATGTGTCCCATAAAATGTTTTAAATTTATTACATTGAATTAGACATTATTTATAAAGAAAATATTTGGATCTAGTTAGAAGGGATTTGTACTGTGGCAAAAGTTTTTGACAAGAACGGTAACATTTTTAAAGCTCACAATGTATTCTTCAATACTAAAATGTTACTTTTATGTACAAACTTCAAATTTTAGACCTCCAACATGTGGTCACTAAATAGAGCTCATTGGCATTATATATAATGTTGTAATAGAACAAAAATTTTATTGAAAGGCATTTGTTTTTTCGTGATCCAATAGGATGTGTCTAGCCCAGTTCTAAAAAAATAAAACTAAAAGGAATGGTGAGGGTAGTTCATAAAATTTAGCATGGCGGTCAATTTTACTGGTTGATTAATAGATTTTAAATTATTAATAAATTATTATGAATGAAAAATATTGTTTAAATATTTCAGATCTCTTTTCCTAGTTATGACTTGATGATTCCTTCTAATAATGTGAACGTTTTCCCTTATTTTTATTTTTAGTAAAAAATTGCATTTTTGTTTATTATATTCAAAAAATCTAACTTCTTCAAATTTAAAATTGTTTAAAAGCTTGGTGATCTGTAAGTGTTGTTTCATTTTCATTATTGTTTACTTATTTAATATGTTGTTTTACTTTTTCTCCATGAAACTTAAAGGATTTTTAAGGAGGATTTTTTTGAGGAAAATTTTGGTCTGAAAAGTGTTAATTTAAGAAGTTCTATAATCAGCACATTGTATTTCATAAACATTTTATTTTATACTCATATTTTTGGCATATTCTTTTATCCTGCTGAAAATAGATTAAATTTGTTATTATATTCCTGAAATTGTATCTTTACATCAGCCTCTAGCATAATTTCCTGAATAATAAATAAATAACTATTGCTCCTAATAAAAGCAGGTAACCCATTTGAATTCTGTAAATCTGTTTGTAAATGTTGTTATTGAATTTAAAATACTTATTTAGACAGCATAATTATTTGTATTCATTCTGTGAATAAGTATTTATTTTGTTTTATAGTCTGGGAACTTGTCAAGCTTACCACAGACCTCTTAACAAAGGTATACGGGTTGTTCATGGGATGATGATCCAGAAACATAAAGATTCCAAAAGTTTAGAAATACTTACAGAAAAAGAGTTCATTAACGATTAAAATTGGACCAATGTGAGGGAGGGGGGGGGTGTTTAGAATTGGATAATTTAGAAAATTTGAAATATCTCCGTTATTATACATCAATCAAAATTGTATAGAGCCAATTTTATTGACAATAAAATGTTCTATAAATTTTCTCATTCTCTTATATTCTCTATCATTAGTATTGGTGCTCAGGGTAGTTAAAGCGTTGACCTTTATCTCACATGGTAAACCTAGAGTGGCGAGTTCGATTCTTGCCTGGGCAAAGGAAATTATTTAGTGACGAAATTCATTAAATAACGTCCTAAAATCCCACCCTGGCTAGAAAAGGGTGGTAACCTGTAGATAACCCGCCCCAATTAGCCTAAGTTGCAAAAAGTGGACGTTAATAAATAATAATAATAATTTCTTTAGTATTAACAAAGATATTTCCATATTTTAGTTTTCGGGCATCGATAAACCCCCACTCCTATTTATGTCATATTAACAAAAAGCTGTGATATTTTGAAGCACTTTATTTGAAGCCTAAGTACCAAATATTATTCTCATTGTAAATTTACATTTGGAAATAAATACAAATACGTTACACATGTGAGAAATCTGCTCAGTTAACTCAGCCCAGTGTGATGAATTTTTTTTCTTTAAGATGGTTAAATAAGTTTTTTTTTTTCCTTATTCCCCAGTCATTGGTTTTTTGTTATTTTTTTTAACTCTGTGTAGCCTACCTTTGAGGTGGTGGTGTTCCTCTTGGTTGCTGCTGAGGCGATTCAGCTTCATTAGGAGCTACTGTATACGTTAATGATCCTCGATGTCTTGAATTACCTCTGTAAAAAGAAAGGTGTGATTTCTCTGAGAATATGCATCAATTAATAACTTTTTTAAAAAATCATAATTTTTGTACATATAGAAATTTTTTACACAATGGCTATTTACACTGTAAAGTAAATTCATGTTTTTATTTAGCTACATTTAATTTTACTCACGTTAATATTTATTATTTATGTATAGAGAGAATTGTTTTCTTAATAATATAATATTTTCTACAAATGTATTAACATAACAATTTGTGTATAAAGGGATCATGATCGTTAACTGAATTTTGAATAAAAAGAAGAATGCTATTGGATATTACCATTATTAACACCAAATACTGAATATCTTGGTAATAAAAATAATTGTTTATTGTACCGAGCACCTAACTTACAATTAGTTGATTTTTAAAACTCAAATACTCAATTAGCCATACTAGTGTAAAGAGGATGTTAATAAACAACATAAATCTCAATTAACAAGTGGGAATGCAGCATTTCGATCTTGCATAAACATTACATTTATCTTAAAAATCTTACTTTTTTTGTGATATTCTTTCTTTATAACATGTTGAGAGGCAAAAGTAGTGCAGGCAAGCAAAACCATTTAATTACTAATAAGCATTCTTTAAATGGAAATAAATGTTAAGCTAAAATTAAAACTATATACAATCAAAGATGCATGCATATTTCATAATCAATGCTGCATAAATCAGTAGTCAAATAATCTGTAATTTCTACTTTTAATTTTGGAAGTTTTAAAAAATATATTTCAGTATTAAAACATTGGCCAGAATAACAATATAAGTAATTCTCAGGGCTGAAATTGAATTACTTGTAATGTAAAATATATTTCTGACAAAATTTAATATTAGAAATAATATTAAAAACCAAAAAGCTATTAATAGAAGTGTTTGTTCTAATTCATCAATTTTGATCTAATAATTTCCCTTTGATGGGAAAATAATGGACTGCTACATATAGTTTATTAATCTCAATGTACTTTTCCTTAAAAAAAATAATAAACCAAAAAAAAAAGATATATTTATTATACTGAAATAAAATTTTAGTAAAAAGCATGCTACACAGAAAATCATATTAGTAAATTTGTTAAAAAAGTTATCAAAATAAAGCACTAAAAAATACTGTAGTATTTTAAATGTGATCTAGGTGAATTTAATGCACAATATAGTCTAGTAAGCAAACATTTAAGATACCTATATGATGGTTAAATTGCAGATAAGACTTGAATTTAACTGAATCTGTCATAACTTTAATTTTTGTAAAACTCGCATTTATTCTCTGTTTAATATTTTAAATTTTGGAAAACATACGGAAATCACTTTTTCCCAATTTTCTAAAAGATATTCTTAAAATAATAATTTTTGGATATGGTTATTAGATAAGCACTTACAAATTTTACTACTCAATTTTAAAACCAATTTTGGTTCATTAAAGAACATGCTTTAAAATGTCCTGTTTTTTCTTTATCATATTGTCTTACTTCAATGAAGTGAAATGTAAGAACTATTTGCTTAGATGGGTGTGATACAGAAAACTGGTAAAAAGATTATAAAATATTAAATAAATATTATTATAATATTTTAGAAAATATAAAACAAAATGATTTTAATCGAGATCATGTGGCAGTAATTAAACACAAATTAATTATACAATGAATTAATTGATTAGGGTAAAAGTTAAAAGCCAAAAAAAAATTAATATAAGGTATATATTAAATAAAATAGGCTACCACAGAAACTATTGCATGAAATAGCAAAATAATCAAAAATTTTAATTTGAGACAAAATTTCAGAGATAATAGTTAAGTGATGATGAGTTTGCTTGAAATATTGAATATTAGATGGATAACTCTTAGAAATGAGCTCAGAAACAAATTGGGTAAGGGAACTGGACGCTCAGATTTTTTAACATTTTTGATCCACTGCATTATTGATACTTTAGTTTTTAAGTTTTGGGATATATTTAACACTGTCAATGATTTTCAATAATTTTGAAATTATTGCGCCAAATGGTCTAAATAACCTCAAGAACGTCCCCTTGCCCCTCACAAAACTAATTACACATAAAGTGAACAAATTATTCAAACCTGACTTTATAGTTGGCAAGACTGTTTTAAATAGAATTTGATGTTTTAGTTTGGATTGAAAAATAATTTATTGTTATATTTATTATCATAGCTCTTTTTATAACAGCTTTGCTATAAATCCTTACAATTAAAAAGGTAAATCTAACATAAAAACTAAACACATCTGGCCAAAGCATTCTCATCTTTTTGATACAAATTTTCATGGCCCAGATAAAGTATTACTTTATTTAAATGTGCATAAATCCATATTTCGAATTATGACTTTCTGTTAAATAAAATTCATGAGTAAAAACGTCATAATGACTGGGAAACCATTACATACCTACTTACCATGCTAAATCAATGTGAGAATCAAATATTGCTAAAAAAACAAAAATTTTATTACTTGGTAATGATAAATAAGAAAAAGGTGAAAAAAGGGGGATTGAAAACAATTTAAGGTAATATTAATCAGAGATAGAAACAAATTTGAACATTTTATAGTTTGAGAAAGTATTTTGATTGCTGAGAAAAAAATTATGTGCTTTTGAAGGATAGGTAAGAAGCATGTAACATCAAGAAATGTGATTCCTAATTTTCATGAAAGTTTGTAAATATTCTTTACATATTTTTGACTTGTAAATTAAATAGCCATACTCAAGATGCAGATATCTGTAGATGGTAACATTATTATATCAATAACACAAATGTAAATTTATTTAGTTCATCTACTTTAAGAAATCTATGAATATTATTTGGCATAGGATATCCATTTATAAAAAAAAAAAAAAAAAGTTTTCATTTGAATATGATGGAATATGACGTATGCCTTTGTGGAAATTAATGAGAACTATGAAAAAAGTCTGTCAAGGACAAAGGACAGGAAGGAAGAGAAATGAAGATGAGGCACAATACAAAATACAGACAAAGAAAATGACATGCAACATGCTTAACATGCACTAAGCAACTTAGCGAGTCTTTAGTCAGTATTGTTTGTCAGTTTGTCTTCTCCCTGAAAACAATAAGAGTAGTTTTGAAGACATTTTACACTATACAGATATTTTCACAAAAGTGCGGTACATGCTCACAGTGCATGCAGTAGTTGCTGAGTTCATTTTTTTGGTTCCAAAATTGAATGGAAAGTAGTAAAGAAGACGTAGTTTATTTGTAATATTAATAAAGCGTGATGAGAAGTGAGATGTGAGAATTATTTTAAAATAAAATACTGATATCCCTACCTGGTCAAGCCAGGGGAAGTTGGGACGATGTGACTCATCGGTCGGGCCCTGTTATATACAAAAGATATATTATTATCATCACTTTATTCTCCTGTTTTTTTTTCTTTTCTTTTCTTTTTTTTAAATAAACTAGGGGATATTTTAGAATTAACCGGAAGATAAATACTTGACTGCTATAAAATTGCCTACCTTATGGATGGATCTGGTCCGGATGGATTGGTATCTGTCATGTCTGTACCAACAGGAAGAGTGAGGTCAGAGTACAGTGTTCCATTTCTGAATTTTTTTGGTGGTTTGGTTGGTTTAGTCGTAGTGGGCAGACTTAAAACTCTATTTGGCCGTAAAGTTGTTGCTACTTCATACCTGTTCCTTAATTGATCATCAGTACGAATTTCTGCTCTGTTTGTAAATGGCACTCTTAGTTTTGGCCTCTCATCAACTGTAGATACAATTTCCTCCTCGACTTTACCCCTAGCTCTTGCAGGGCTAAGAGAATCTGCAAAACGTGCAGCTGGGCTTTCATCCCTATTCCTGTACTGATTTAAATCTATTGAATCGGGGACTCTTATAGCTAAAGGTCTAACAACTTCAGTTACACTTTCAATGATTTCAACTTCCCTGGATGAAGGAGGGGGGTTTATCCTACGTCTTTCTTCCTGCTGATATTTTTTAGGCTCTGATTCTGTAGCAAAAACTGTTTTTCTGGATGGCACTTCACCACTATAGTTTTCTCGTGAACTGGACTTCTGATTTCTACCTCTATATGCAGACGCATCTGATCTTTCAGGCAGTCTGATTGCTGGACGTCTTCTAGGTTCTTCTGTCATATTTGATAATTCATCATTTTCATATTCTTCTGATGAAGAAGGTGTAAATCTTGATGTGCCTCTAGTACTTTCAAACCTATTTTTTTGCTCATTATATTCAAAACTATCCATATACCTTATAGGTTTTCGAGAGTAATCATCATGTTTTGTTTGTTTTAAATTATCTGCCTGTGCTCTTTCTCCATTCCCTTGATTGATACGTGATACAGGCTCAGGAACTCTAATTGCAATTGGTTTTCTTGCTTCTTGAGATGCTTGTTCTTCACTGGTCCCAATCTCTGAGGAAGAATCCGTGTTATGGCTTCTACCAGTATTTTCAATCATAGTGTTCACATTAGAATTAACGTAATCACTAAGGGGTTTAATCCGTCCTCTCTGTTGTGCTCTACTATCCTCAGTGTCTACTGGAATCCTTATTAATAAATGCTTAGCATTTAATTCAGTGGTTGTTTGGAGAGATGCATCACTATTTCGTGAAACAGTGGGCTGCACATTATCATTCGACCATGTACCACTTGGTGTTTGTGGTCTTTTGCTTAATGTACCAGTTTCATGTGGTTGCTGTTGTCTTGCCTCTTCAATATGCGCATTATATTGTCTCAAGATTTGTTCTCTGAGACTCTCATCGTTACGGGTTGTTGTTACTGGAGCTACTGTAATTCTCAGAGGAGTAGGTGTTTGAGAAACTGTCCTAGGAATAAATTGATCTGCTCTTAATGAATAACCACTGACAATATTCTTTTGTCTGCTATCACCATTTCTACTGACAGTCCTACCCCTGAATTCATATGAGGGTGACTCATTGCTATTTGAAATTACTTTACTTCTATGCTGTTGTTGCCCACGATTTAAAACAATATATTTATCATTTGTCCTCTCATTTTCATTAGATGCACTGGGATGAGTTCTTTGGCTGTCTCTTGACCTTGAGATAGTACCATCCTGTCTTGAGTTAAAATCTCTTTGTTCTTGGCTACTGCCACGTATAATTTGAGGATGCTCATTTCCCTTATCAAAAGTACTTATTCCACTCCCAAAGGCTTCTGGTAGTCTAAAAATAAGAGGTTTAGGAGTTGTGATTTCTTCGTGAATTAATTTTGCTTGCCTGGTTCTAGATTCTGTATTAACTGGTGCATTCTGTGTTGGAACTGTTTGTGGTATATTCACACCAATAAAATATTTGTTTAAACTCTCAGGGGATTGTGTACTAGGAGTGTATTGGTTTCTCGGAGTGAATCTAAATCTGTTTAAAGAATCTTCTCCACTATTACTTTGGCTCTTAAGTCTTTTCAAAAAGTCAATTTCTAACTCTTCAACAGTCAATGAAGACTTGCCTTTTTCTCCATTTTCTTCAGTACTACTCGTACTTTCTGCACTTCTTTCTGTGCTAGCTTCATCACTGAGATATTCTTCTGATTTAGTAAGCGCTGCTAGAACCTTAGCAACAGGATCGACAGTAGGATTACTAGGTGCGAGCGCATTTATTTCTTCAGCAAAAGAAGGGGAATGACTCCTTCTTGAAGCTGTCTGTTCAGCAGAACTTGAAGCTCTATCATTCTTCCTAGGTGTAATATTCACCACATTTCCCTCCGTTACAACTGGCTCTGACCTCAAGCCTCCGTTACTTCTGTCTGTGTTTGTCTGACTGTTAGACTGTATGGTTCCATCTGAATACTTTGTAGGAAGTGTGCTTAAACTTCTCTCCCCCTGGGTAGCCACCGACTCCTTTACTTCAGGAAATCTGCACCGAATTATATACATCTTACCTATCATATCATACAATATTAAATAAAATTATTTAAAAATTTTTAAGAAAAATTATATCACTAGGTACTCACAAGCTAGACAAACTGACAATAGCTCTACAGTCTTTAATATGTTTATGAATAAAATAAAATTGATAAAGCACATCTACAAACAGCCATCATGCTGGTGTGACCTATGACACCTTTAACTTAATGTACTCTTGTTACAGTGTTTTGTGATTATTAACAGACATAATTTAAGTGCACTAATAATTCAAAATACTAGTCTATTTATTATTCATGCTGGTAATATTCTTATCAGTTGCCATTTGTTTATGCAATCTCTTCAAACATTTTAATTTTAGGGTGAGTCTAATTTTATGTAAATTAAGTACATATGTATAATCTATTAACAAACTAATAAAATACTAATGCAGTGCTATAATACAGTGCTTTTACCTGTTATTAGTTTTAGTCTGAACTTGCCTATATGGAATGTCATCGTTGGTCTGCAACAGAAAACAATTCATAAAATAATCAAAAAATATATTGAATTGAATAAAATGAAGATTGCGGTACATTTCAAGTGAGTAAGTTTATTTTTGGATCAGTGGGCCTGTTTGATTTATTAAAGAAAAATAACTTTTTGAGTGTATTGTTTCATATTTAAAAAATCCTGATGGTTCACTGCATCCTCCAGCCATATTGATTTTAAATTCACTATAATTTTGTAATTTTCCTTGTAGTTTTCTCAGCAGTTGTAGTCTTATGATCAAAAGAAAATTGCTAGGGAAATTAGCAAAGAATAGTGGGATTAAACTAGACATTGCAGACATCCTAACCAGATCTAGATGATTGATATCAATCAAGGAGTATGAAAGATCTTAATAATTGTTGCCTCATAATCTTTCTAGCCTGTCTGTCTGCTAATGGTTGAACATATTCTGAGAGCTTATGTTTCGACTGAATAACAAGACTTGACTATACACAATTCATTTAACCCATTTCAGTATTTATATATGTACACGTTTTGCCTTATAGCTCTGTAGGAATTATCGAGAATTGATGTACTTTTATTGAGTCTCAAAGACTAAACACAAATTGGGTTCTGATCAATCCCTTCTCAATATTGAATATCTCATGGAGCCTTAGTAATCATCATCAAGGACTCTAAAAGTCATTATTAAGTACCTTGTAACAATACAAATTTCTTTACCTACGAAAAGCAGTCACAAGCACAACAGTCATAGCCATTTTATATATCTAATTCTTTTCTCCGATCATACCCATTATTAAAAATACTCTTTTATTTGTGTAGTATGCCATAAGTGGATGTTTCGAAATTAAGGAATGAAGAAAAAAGTCACCAAATGAATGTTTTTTTTTTTAAATTGCACAAGGCCTTTCTGCATAATTCTCAACTACTAATAAAACACCCAAAAATGTGTGTTCACAATATAAATTATAATCTATTCAGGATTTCATATAAATTGTATTTAAAAATAATAGTAATAATTTTCACAATGAATATATAAAACATTATTAGCCATTTATTTATTTATAATTATTTAGAGACGAAATTCATTAAATAAAATCCTAAGTCCCACCCTGGCTAGAATAGGGTGGTAACCTGTAGATAACCCGTCCCAATTAGCCTTAGTTGCAAAAAAGTGGACATTAATAAATAATAATATCAATAAAAAACTTTAAACTTAAAATAAAAAACTTCTTAATATTCAATAAAAATGTATAAACTTTTAACTTATATAGAAGCACTTAAAACTTATGATTTTTAAATGGTTATTAGAGGCAGAGCAGGAAATAAAAAAAAAACATTAAGGAGATGATGACCCTCTCTAGCGTTACTTAGGGAAAATAATGGACACTGCCACTAAAGGTCTCAGAACTGAATAACTTTAAGGAAGAGAGAGACAACTCCCCAGATGGGAATGGCTCTGCTAATGACTTCTAAGAACAGTTTGCAGAAATTACCATCATTATTCATGTTATGGCCTAAACACACACCAAATTACATGAATGCATGCACACTGTTTACAGTGGCAGCAAGATAAACAGCCCCAATGGGAAGAAACCAAGTCCCAAAAAATGTGATAAATTGTAAACAAAATTTCATGAATTAACCTGGATACTGTAGGAGTCGTATTCCTGAGGTGTTACTGACTGGTAAATGTTTTCAGGCTGATTTGAATACTTGGTCTTAGTGTAAGGAGAACCTCGTTGGAGTTGCTCCTGCTGAACTATTTCAACTGACGGCTTCTTCCTTGTGTATACATCTTGCTTATTTTGTTGGATGTATTGTGCATAATCTCCTTGAACAAAAAAATTACATAACACTCAATAGCTGATATACCTTATGAATTTAGCTTAAATATACCTTAAATAAATAAAAATTATGCTTTTATGAGAAGCAACATTAATATCAAAACTATAATTGCCTTTGTTTGAGCTCCTCAGAAGTAAAACAAGGAAAAATGGTTTTTGCATTACTGTTGGTTTAAAATCCCTTTCAGGAGTAAAAATGCAGGTCTTTATTGAAAAGTAGAACTAAATATTTCTTATTCTATAATAATTGTGAACCATTTTTTTTATTTATTATTTCAAAATAAATGTGGCTTGAGTAAGCAGGAAATCTTACTTTGTTTTCAGAACAAATGTCAGTTATTCAATTTATTAATTTACTTTATAAGAAGGTAAAATTTCTTTTTAATTTTTAAAATTATTATTCTCTTTGTAGTATAAAGAATTTTTTCAAACCATTAACTATAAATTACCACACTTTCTAGTAATATGAACCACCCCTGTATTAGGCGATACCATTTCTTAACTTGAAGGGATCATGACTCATTTGTCTTTGACGAACACTAAAATTTGCACCACAATTCCAATTGGAGCCAAATGTAATACTTTTTGTTTTTAAATTTCTTATAAAATTTCCTTAAAAAAGGTCAAAATTACGGTAATTTGTAAACAATCGTTGCTAAATATATATAAATTTAAACAAAATCACCTTAGTATTGAGTGTGAATTAACACAAGATAGAGAGTCTTGAATTTTTATAATTAATAAAGGAAACTCCTTTTGTAAAATTAATATCCTAAATTTAAAAAAAAAAAAAATTGAAGTCATATGAAAGTAGTGAGAAAATGTTTAGCCTAGCTAGTAAATGCAGGAAATCATCATCAGGAGCAGGAAATGAGGCTCATATACTTTCCTGGAATCCCAGGTTTTAGTCTCAGCAAACTAAAACATTTTTTCTCAAATATCAAGCAATTTATAGTGAAAATTAAGTATTTTATGGTGAATTTTAACTAACATTCTTGAATATTTTAAGCAATAGATTATTTGCACCTCATGGCCCATCATATTTTTTAATTAAAACTTACAAATTGAATAATATTTCCTACCAATATCCTTATACTGCTCAGCTTCTTCATCATAAACTGCATAGTAATTGGGGTCGTATTGTTGCTGTTGCTGTATATACCTACTGCTGTTGTATCCCCTTGTGTCATAAGCTTGCTGTTGGACAGGTTGCACACTTGCCCTAGTAAAAGTGAATCTTGTATGAGATTAACATTGGTGCTATCTTTGACCATAACTATGTAAGTTAACTTTTTTTTTCTAATTTTCTCATATAAATTAAAAATAATAATGAATTACATTTGAAATTATAAATGTAATTTTTTTCTGATAGAAACATTGGCAACAATACAGATAAATTATGGCTAGAAGTAAACAAACTATTCCAGAACTATATATTAAGTATACTATAAATTTGTTTTAAAGCTCAAATTATTCTTACATGGTTATGGCCATGAATAGATTATTCAAACTCTATCTTAAGGTATTATGATAATTACGTCAGAACTATATAAAATAAAATAATAATGATTAATCTAAGATGATGATTTATCTCTTCTTTTTATTTCTTGCTCAGTTGTGTTTCATGGGATACAAGTTATGGAAAAAAAAACATATCAGGGTAAAAGCTAAGTAGAGGTGAAAGGGTTACTTGTCACACTTTATGAAAGGGGTCATGCTCTCCAAATAAAAACATTAGGCAACAAAAACATTTCCTCTGAAAATATGAATTCAAATAGCTACGTTTAATAATGCAGTCAAGAAGGGTTAATTTTGTTAAATGAATTCAGTGATAACTGGAGGGAGCAAATAATCATTTGTGATGAAAATCTTTTATATATATATATCATGCTTGAATGGTTAAACCCTTTAGAACTGCATGAACTTTGTTAGTCATGTGGTATTTTAGTCCCCCACTCACTTTGAATGTGTAGGACATATGAGGTCTTGGTAGGACTCCTTTTTCATTGGCAAAATTGTGCTAAGCCGAATGGCATTCATAGTTAACAAATGGTTATAAGTTCTAGTTATTTTTCAGCCTAACATTTAGTGTGGGGAATATTGTTATCTTAACACAATTTCCAACCCACTGTTATTTTTGATATGTAAAGGTGAAATACCCTAGGCCCTTTTCTGAGCATATCTAACCTCATTTCAGCTTTAAGTAATTTTTAGATAAATTACACAATCCTGCTCCACTATACTCAAGAACCCATACAATCATTTATATATAAAAGATATAATAAATTTAGTATTTAGGGCAATTTTTCTTCCATTTTCTATTTTTTGTAAAACACTTCAAAAAAAAAACTATTGATAACAATTTTTTTTATATGTTTATAAAAATTAGAAAGAAGTTTTTAATATCGCCCTTGGCAGACTGCACTCCAAATAATAAGGAGGAAGGGGATAAACTTGTTCTATAAAACAAAACTGTAATTATTTCAAATATTAGGTAAAACATAGCAATATCAGGCTTTATATTAGCAATATGCCCAAATTTTGTCTTCTTTTCTCAGATTGAATTAGACACTAATAAAGCCTAAATAATTTAATGTTTTTTTGCTTTTAATAGGGAGGCGGATTCGTAAATATAAATGTATTTTTCATAGAAGTGATTAGTAAATTCGTTGTTGTGTTCATAAAAGTTTTTAAAAAACAGCTGCATTGCAGGGGCTGTATAAGCAAGACAAATTTTCCATATTCTGTCTAGCTTACATTTTAATTCCTGTTTGCATAGACTTGTGGTTACATAGTCTTGGTGTTTCGTTAAGTTCCATAATCAAGAAAAAGATCTAGGACTCAGGATACATTAAAAAATAAAAAAATTAAAAAAAAACAAAAAAAAAACTAAGTATAGGAGTACATCTAGACAAATTTTGGAGACAGTTATACATATTTATATATATTATAGGTAGAACACACACCCACATATATATATTTCAAACAGTAGAACATGTTTCTGAAGGGTGAGAATGTAGTTTAAAAGCATAAAAGAATATATGAACACCAAAATGCACAGGTTCTGTTCCAATTACTAAGCTAACTGTAGGAGGGTCAGAAGAAAATTCAAGGAAAAAGATATGTATGAAAATCTTTATGTCATCTATGCTATAAAGGACAGTCTAGGGTTTGGGTTATTTTGAAAGAATGAAATTCAGAAGACAGCCTAAATAAATCCTGTAAAGTAAACCAGATCAGAAGGTTTGATGAGCAGGAGTATTTGCTGTAACTGACAATCCATAATTTGAGGGATCTGGCTGCTGGCTATTGTGAATGGGATTCAAGGCTCTAGTGTTACAACAATGTATGGCTGGTTAGTTTAGGGTTTCATCATGGATTTGCATTAAAGTGTACACTCTTTATCAATCTGAAAATTGGATAAATATGTATAATTTGTTTGTTTCATCCCACTTCTTGAAGATGTAAAATTTTTAATGCAAAAAGATTAAAAACGTAAGAACCTTGAATATTCTTACCTGAGTAAAGTTATCGTCCTGCGGGTCTGTTCACTGTTTTTTTGTTCATCCGCAGTAGTAGTTGTCGGTCTGTCTGTAGATAGTTTGGGAGGGCAGACTGTAGGAGATTGCCCAGGTTGTGGAGTCACCCCAGAGGATGTGCATTCAGTATTAGTCATTGTTGAACTGGCTGTGCTGTCTTGGATAGTCGTCTGAGGTCGATCTATGCTTTGTTCTCTCTTAGGCTCTGCTTCTTCATAATCCTCCTCTTCTTCTTCCTCATCATCGTAGTATTCCTCCCTCGTAGAATTACTAGCTTTGATTTTCTCTTTGGTCTTTTCATCTTCAGAGTTATCATCTTCATATTCATCATTGTATTCCTCGTTATCAGAATCATCGTAATCCTGATAGTCAATGTCCTGAAGTGTCTTAGGAATTACTGGGGGCTTAGGTGGCGTGGCAGTGTTATTCCCAACGTCTTCATAATCTTCTTCATCGTAATCATTATAGTAGTCATTGTAATTTTGACTATTATCATCTTTGTGATTTTCATACAGATTATTTTGATTTACAGGAACAGGAAGCGATTGACCAATATTTGATGTAAAGTATACATATGACCCTGCTGGAGGAGTAGAACTTTGATTAGATAATTGAGTATGAGAAGGAGAATTTGTTGGAGCATTTGTCACATTAGATTTTAGCATAATTTCTTTACTGTCTTCTTTGTAATCTGGAGTAGACTCATCATACTGGTCCTTCCACGTCGATGGGCGAAATGGTTCATGACTTTCAGGAGAATGATTTAAATATCCAGAAGTTGCCTTTATATCTTGGATTGGACCTTCAGTTGAGGGAGCTGCACCGATGTCATGTATATTAACATAAGAAAATGAATGTAATTTATTGTTAACAAACACAGTTGAATTTGGTTTATAGTTATTTTGATAATAAGGTTGCTGTGAACTTACTGGCTCTTGAGGAACTTGGCCTTCCAAAGGAGTGATTTCTGAGGGGGTCTCATAATGTGGATAATCATTATGTTGTTGATAAGTGTTAGCAGTTTTATTGAGTTCAGGAAAGTAATTTTGTGATTGATCATTATAATTATGTTCATTATTTTCACTTTCCCCACTTTTGTTTGGAACATCACTAGCTATATTATTATAGAGGCGACTTTTATCAAAAGAATTATGTCTATTGAAATTTTTGTTCTCTTCATTTAAACTATGATTTGGAACGTTTGTCACAGAATTCTTTCCACCCTGCAAAAAGTTTATTGGATAATTTTTATGCTTTTGTTGATTGTAATTCATACGATGGCCACCTTGTCTCATAGGAACTGAAGGTCGTTGATTTCTGTGATGTTGTTCAATTGGTCGTTTTCTCTGATATTGTTCAGTTGGTCGTTTTCTGTGATGTTCAATTGGCTGTCTTCTATGAAAAGGAACATTGTTTTGTCTAATTTGCTCTTGATTTCTCAAATAGTTTCTATTGTGATTAGAGTGATTAATATTTGATTTATCAGGCATATTTGGGGGATGTGACATAGGACTATTTGTATCAGATGGAGAATTGATGAGTTTTCCATCTCTGGTGTGAACTTTTTCATGAGATAACGGTCCTCTGCTTTCACGGAAAGTCACACTGGGAAAGCTGTAACTTATTACTCGCTGCTGTTGTACTTGATTAGATTCTAAACCTTTTTTATATTCAATCTCGGGACCCTTAATATCATCCATACTTTGACTTAAGGTGCCTGGCTTAGGTGTAGTAAACTCAAGATCTTTATATCTATTGTCATTCAAACTTTTTGGTCTCTCCAGACTGCTATCCTGATGTGCTGAATATGTAAACCTATAATCTTTATTTCCATCAAATATAGATGGATTAGTACTCTGAATGTTATATTTAGGTGTTACCTGAATTACGCTAGTTGACTCTGTTGTTCGTGATCTGTAAGTAGGTTGTGATTTCATTTCAGGCCTTTGCTGGTAAGTATCACCATTTGGATATTTTTGTGTTGTGCTGACGCCCATAGGTGTGGTCTGAAGGGTATATTTAGCTGTTCCTCTACTATTGTAGCTTATATCCTTTCCATTTTGTTCAAAATTCCCACGGTTTCTGTTCCAATTATTACTTGGCTCATAGGAAGTTCTATTGTTATTGATCTGATTGATTGGATGGTGTGGTCTATTCAAAATATGAGGTACTTTTCCATGCCTGAACTGATTCCGTTGATGATTCCAGGATTCTACATTGCCACTTCTATCTTGTGCTGTTCTCATGCTAGAATCGGGTAGCCTGTAAGGTGAAAAAGTCCTTCTAAAACTCCCTCCTGGATTCTGGGTACTAGTGACTTTCCTATGTGGTGCTGAAGTTCCTCTGGATTGAGTCCTTTCTATATCTCGTATTTCAGTATTACTTGTATCGAATTTCCTTTCATCGCTTTTCAAAGGTTGTGAGGTGTTAAGTAATTTCATTCCTTTATATGCTAATTCTGGAGTAGTTCTTTCAAAGTACTGATAGTTTGTTAGAGGAGATTCTATTGCACTGGTGATATCAGGGTTAGTATCCAATAACAAAATACCATCAGAGCGAGCTGATGCTCTGCTTTCACTTGAATAATCATTTTCAGCTAAGTTCTGAGCATTACTTTTTTGTTTGCCTTGCTTGTTTCTACTATTGCTAAGAAAATTTGGAAAATAAAAATCAAATTTTACACCCGAGGGAACTGTAGATGATTGAAGAAATGGGCTGTAGGTGGATGTTCCGAAATCAAAGATTGAAGTTGGATAAACAGTTGTAGAAGGTGGAGTGTCAGTGCCGTATAGAACAAAATCATCAAACTTATCACTTTTTAGGTCTTCAAGAAATTTGTCAAAATCAAAATCTACCTCATCATAAGGAAACTTATAGTCCTCAAAAGACTCCCAAGTGGCAGGAGGGTCTGGAAATTCCATTTTGAAGTCGTCGACATTAGTAGAATTTTTTTCACCTTCTTCATCGGATAATGATTCATCAGAACTTTCCTTTGACTTTGATGACTCTTTACTGTCATTTTCATTTTTCACATCATCAGTTTCTTCATCGTCTTCTTCATCATCTCCAGCTTCATCATCATAATCATCATCTTCAGTATCTTTTCCTTCATCTTTTCCATCTTCTTCTTCTTCGTTCTCTTTAGCATCATCTTCTTCATCTTTCCCTTCATCATCTTCATCATTATTTTTTCCTTCATCGCTATCATCTTCTCCACTGGAACTCTCTCCTTCTTCATCTTCCCCTTTATCCTCTTTGTAGTCTTCATTACTTCCGTCTGTTACAATAATCCTCTCAGTAGCATTCGTGTTTTTATGCGAAGAAGATGTCTCTTGATCAGCCTTATTTCCTTTCCTTGTTTTCTCACCCTCTTTCCTAGTTGAATGGCTGCTCCTCTTCTTCTTTTTGCCAGTGCTCCGTCTATGACTGTGTTGGGAAATAAGTCAGTTCAAAGTCAATACATATGGGGTTTATGTACAGGGTGAAGGAAAGGATATATCAATATATTTTTACTCGTTATATTAGTGGTATGATTGTTAAAAACAAAAAATTGTATATAATTTTGAAAATTGAACAACATATTGACAATAAAATAAAATGGGCTTTATATATACAGCAAAAGTGCAAATTTTATTTAATAATCTCTTTTTTTACCCACTCCTTAATTATTATTTATTTATTTAATTTTTTTGTGACTGCTAATGCTACTCCAGCTAATAAAAATATACAAAAATATTTTTGTTAAATATTTACCTCTTAAAAAAATATTCACAACAAAGCATTTTTAAACTAAATGCCAAAAATAAATCCAAACTCTACAATTTTAATAATATATATGAACAACCAAATTTTCTTTACTATCTTGACATAAAATAAAGTAAAATTTAAACAATGTTCCTGTTATTCTTGCTATATCTGACACCAAATCTGTGCTTTTGTAACCTGTTTGAATGGGGAAAAAGAAAATGCTATTTAATGTAAATTCGGAACATTCACTTTACACTGCAAGGCTAAATGGGATGGGTTATCTGCAGCTTTTCTAGTCAACGTGGGATGAAGATTTTATTTAATGAGTTTACCACTGTCACCAGTCTCATTGCCCAGGTGACAAGGAAACACATGAATAAGGAAAACACAGAACATAGTTTGTATAACAAAGAAAAAAGTTGAGATAAAGATTAAACGTATCAATAACTTCTATTTAAAGAATTCAAGTAGATACATCAAATCATTTAAAGCTGATAATACATGTTTATTATTCCATGAATACGTTTAATGGTGTATAAAGAAAGTGATCATGGTCTAGAGAGGGCTAGTAGAAATTATGCTCAAATCTGATTAGAAGAGCAACATTTTTGATGAGCCAAAACTAATAATTATCAAAGAATAACTTAACAAGAAAATAAAAATTTGATAGGGCTTGTCATATGGTTTTCAGTGGGATATTATGGATGCATGAAGCTCCCTGCAGTGTTTATAACAGTAGAAACTAATTTTCTCCACTTATTTATTCAAATGGTGACTTATTTACCTCGTAAATAGATCAAGCCCAAACTCAAATTCAGTTAGTCTCAAAGTTTAAGAAGATTTTCACAACACTCCTGTGATTTTTACTTATTATAGAAGTCCAGCCAACTAATTCTGAGCTACAATTACCCCCAGAACAACAGAGGTATATTTACCACTAAGAATTTATGATACAAATATTTATTTATAGGTTATGCTACTTATAATTAAATTTTATTGACACTTTATGCTGCTAAAACTTTATGCTACCAAGACTTGTGTAGGTAATTTAAAAATTAGAAGTTTTTCTAAAGCAGGGTGGCATGTTTTTATGTAATTATGTGATGCAATTATGTGAAACATATTTTTCTCATCTTAAAAAAACACAGATTTGGTGACTACAGATTTTCAAACTTCACTTTGAATTTCACTTTCATAATGAGAACATCCATTTGAAATGACTATTTTGAGTGAGGCCTTGTAGAGAAAAGAGCTCAGCAGAATACATCTTGAGTAACTATGAAAAAGCTACCTACTTGTGAGGGACTAATATTATTATTTATTCATTTTTTTTTCCTCATGAGTGATTGTGCTATACTTATTTACAATAAAAATGAAGGATTAGTGAAAGGACCAAAAAGGATAAACTAAGGAAAAAGGATGGCAGGTGATTACTTGTGGAGCAGTAGTGAGTGATGGCGGGTTAGAGTCGCAGCAGTTAGCTGTCGTACCTGTTTGTGCTGTCACGTTTCTTACGAACTCTTGATATATTTGTCAAAAAGTTGTGATCCGAGTTTTCAAGCTCTTCTGTCTGTCTTCGTTCGTTCTTACTGGACGATAAATTATGTTTTAAATAATTAGATTTTTAAAATATAAAACATTCAATAAACAAGGAAAAAAGATGTTATAAACTTTTTAACTTTCTGTTCACGGGCCGAATGTTACCTGTTGTACTGCTGTTGGGCACCATATGATACAACTGACAGCTTGTCCCTACCACCAGTTGAAGGAACCTGAAATCAATATCCATTTTTCAATATTTCCATAATCAATATTTTTATCAATATAATTTCTGTGTTACCTATATTTATGATACTACACTGACAATAGTTGTGAAATTAAAATGTGTAATAATGTTGCAGGTTGGGTAAAATGACCACACTTCCACAATAATATCACTTTATTATATTGTGGAAGTTTGACCGATTTACTCAACTTGCAACATTATTACAAATTTTAATTTACCAACTTATAATATGAAATAAATGAATAATAGAATAAAAATATTTTTTTTTTTTGACATCTTATTATTATTTTATCCATCATCATTTTTACAAAGGATGGTATAATATTAAATTTATATTCTTTACAGAAATAGTGGCTAACACCATCTTTCAAGTTTAAAATTAAATAACTCTTCCAATTCATCAGGGATAACTCAAAACAAATCAGGGATTGGAAGGCAAATATGATTACTGATGTTTCATAATAAAATCAAATTTCTAATTAATTAGTTTCTATGGGCCTATTCTAATGAGGAAAGCACATATTTCTTTTTTGGTAAATAAATTTTATGAAGTATTTTTATTTAATTCGATTAATATGAAAAAAAAAAAAAAAAAAAGGTTAAGAATAGCTTCGAAATTAATCATTAAAGTCTTTAGATAAATCTCATTTAATTACAAAAAGCTTAAAATTAAAAAAAATAAAATATTTGATTTGAACTAAAATTAACTTGTCAATAGGAAGGTTCAAATGGTTGCAATAATGAACATTAAATAACCTTAATAGATTAACTATTTTTCAATTCAACTGAATTATTTTTAAACATATTTATTTTTTAATTAGTTCTTACTCTGTTTACTAACTTATTACATAGTTACTTCAAAATAACCAATTCATTTGATAGTCTAACTGTGGGGTGGGACTTATGCTTCCCACCTTCTTGAAAAGCAGAAAGAAGGTAGTAAAGTACAAAGAATAGGTTAATCCTATTTCAATATATTCTCTATAGAAAATTATTTTATGAAACGTGTTGTCCATACTGGTATTGCATTAGTATGTGTAAGACCATCCCTGTCGCTTGCCACTTGGCCGAGAGTTGAAGGCTGTCCTCGGTAAACTCTCTGCTGCCTGTCTGACTCCAATTCTTCCGCAGGTCCAAGATCTTCCTCTTCAGTGTAGAGGTCGGCCTGGAAATTACACATGTTGTAATATAAAAAACCATAAGACCTTAATATGGAAGAAGTTTGATTATAAGCAAAGTGTGATATATTGTTTCAGTTTTACATTATTTACGGTTAATTATTCCAAGTTTTTGTTAATTTGTTCCTTATCTTCAGAAATACATATAAAGGGTGTTTATTTTGTTATAAATTGCAATACAAAAGTTGACTACATTTATTTAATTATTTGTTCTAGTTTTATTACAACAGAGACAATTTTATGTGTGTAAATACACTTTTATAATATTAATTTTACATTAATTCTCTTATTATAACATAATCTAGTATTGAACATGTTAATGAATTATTATGGAATATGATAGCTTTCATATAAGCATATTACAACTAACGACAGGCTTGAGTATGGTGCTTTCCACCAAATGTGCTTAACACATATACTCAATGATCAGCCAGTAATGACGGCATCTACTAACAGATATGCCAACAGAATTCTTTTCTATTTATACAGGTATGATTTTTGCTTGTTAAAAATTGTGTTGATTCAAAGCCATATTTGAGTATTTGTTCATTAATCTTGTGTGTAGCTACAGATAACAACTATAAATTGTGTGAAATTGTATCCCCCTTCTTCTCATGATTTTTGAAATAGCATAAATTTGGGGTATAAAATGTATTATGTAAATGAGTGAAATAAATTATTGTCAAAATGTGCTTTGTGTGTGTTTTTGTGTAGACTGAAGAGAATTTCTCAGTTCTGTGAGCTATACTGTTCCAATATTTGTATAATTCATACTATGCAGTTAAATGTATAAATGAATTGAATAATGCATACTATACTGCTACACATATTTGTATAATTCATTTGAACTGAATTTTTATCTTTGCTAATCTTATTAAAAAATGTTGTTTCAATTGGTATCTGTACCCCTTAATTAAGTTTATGCCAAGAGATTATATATAATAAAATGTATCTTAGACAATAAGTTGGTAGATCTTTGAACAGAATATTTTCAGTCTATCTTCACTTTAAGATAATGTTAACTTTAGCTTCGACACTTCAATAGTGTCATCAATGAAATTAATTCATTTTGAATAATGAAAGAAACTGTTTAAACAAGATAATTAGATTTTCTTTCAGATTGATGTGGAACAATTCCTTGTAATAAAAATGAGATTAAACTACAGCTTTATTATATAAAGAAAATATGTACCTTCGGTATCTGTATCTGTTGCTGTCTCTGTCTACCTCTAGTTGGTGTATCAACTTGCTGCGAGATTGGCTGTTGTGATACTTTTTGAGTATGGTGTTGCTGCTGGGGCTGTGATATCTGTTGTTGTTGCCCTGGAGCACAACCGACATTCCTTGGCCAATCACATGTTTGTAACTCATGGCTGAAATAACCAAGATATTGAATTATTTTAAATTCATTTGCTTTGATGATAATATAAGAAAGACAATGTTGTAAAATGTTTATATGTAAAACTTAATCTTATCCTTCGCTGATATTGTTTCCATTGAGAAGAGTCTTTGCTCATGCTATTCTTAGTAATAGTAAATATAATAAAAACAGCTATTCACAATATCATTTAACTAGTTTTATTAATACTATTCATTATATTAATTAACGTTATTTTATATATAGATTGGTACACAGGTAAATACTTAGTAAGTCTAAGTAACAATAGCAATTGGCTGAATATTTAGTATAAATGTACTCTAGATGGAGAAGGTCTATATCACTAAAATTTCAAAAGAAGAAGTAATGTAGAACTGATAATGAATGTATAACAGAATGGAACATGTTATTCATTAAATAACATCCTAAGTCTTACCCTGGCTAGAAAAGGGTGGTAACCTGTAGATAACCTGTCCTGATTAGCGTCAGTTACAAAAAGTGGATGTTAATAAATAATAATAATAAGAATGGAACCCATATAAGAAATATGTATTTAATATAGAGAGATGTCTTAATGAAGTTATTGTATTTTCATACTAAGGATGGATATTGCGCTTACAAAATCTTTTACCCCTGTAACCCAGAAGTATGTACAGGTTAAGGAGGAAGTGGGGTATCAAACACCATCTTACTTGGGAACCATGGGCAAACATTCAGTTTTACCAGATACATTTCTATAAATTACTAGAAATAATTTCCCTATCTAAATTGGCTTGAATCAGGCAAATACCTGTCATATTAAACTTACTATAAGTTAGAATAAATGAAAAATTTTGTACACCAAACTCATCCCCCAAGAAGTGTGTCTCAAATGAAAGTGATTTTCAAACAAAATCTCCTTAACTAGTCGATTACATGTTTGGTGGGATTTATTTATAATTTTACATTAGATGCACTTTACATTATCTCATTGGAAGACGAACACGTTTTAGACTTCTGTTCCTCCTTTTTTTTGAGGTTGCACTCATGACACGATTTTCGAAAAATGTCTTCAAAAGTTCATTCAGAAGAGGACGAAATGAGGATATATATATGATAACACTCGAGAGGTCGCCGTTTTTCTTTGAGTGTTACCAAACTCGGATCAAAAAATTGTATATAACAAGAGGAGATATTTACATTGAAAAAACAATATTAAAGAACCAATCTTATTCAACGATGTTCTACAAGTGCTGTTCTATACATCTTTTCTTAGCTCAAACATTAATTGAGTTATTCGCACTTTCTTGTCTTAGCCTTCAGTAACCTTCCTGCATATAAGTTTCACTTAGAAATAAAAAATAGCTTAAGCAACCCCTGCCCTTAAGAGAAATCAGCTATTGAGGTCGTACTGATGACGCAATTTTCGAAAAACTTCCTCTAATGTCCATCGAACCTACCTAGTAGATGACGAAAATTAGGTCCGTTCAAATTTATTTTTGTATACTTGTCTGTTGACCAAACTCGATATATAAGTGCCTCAGTTAAACTAAAGGTCGTTTTTTTTAGTTACTGAAATCGAATAAGTGGGAGAGGGGTGAATTTCGAAATATCTCCGTTATTTTCCGTCGGATCGCAAAATTGTATAGGACCAGTTTTATTGCAAATGTAATCTCTTATGTACGTTTATTTACTATCTTGATTATTAGCCCAGATATTTCCATTTATTAGTTTTCGGCCTTCAGTAAACCCCCACTCTGACTCATGTCATATTAACAATAGGCTGTTACATAATGAAGCACTTTATTTGAAGCCTAAATACCAAATATTGTTCTCATTGAACTTTTAAGTTTTGAGATAAATGCAAATACGTGGCTCACTTCGAAAATCTGCTTAGTAGCGCAGCCCCTGTGTGGCGGACTTTTAGGATTTTGAAAATAATTTACCTGTACATTAAGCCTCCTGTGCATGACTCCAAGAGTGCCCCACCGAAGACACAGACATAGTACAATGTGCAGTCAGTAGGGTGTGCGTAGTAGCCGAACTCCTCGGGGCAGTCGAAATCAGCTGGGGTCTGCTGCTGCTGGCTTCCAGAACTGCTTCTCCCTCCATTTGTGGCTCCTTTAACTTCTGCACAAAAACCAAAGAGGAAAATGTGATTAAACTCCAAAGATATAGAAGCGTAGAAAAGAAGAAGATGAAAAAAATATTCTCCAGAAAACGTGTCTAAAGAGGCTTATGTAGATTAATCTTATATGGGCATAAATAGTTCAACAACCATTAAAATATATGTGAAAAACAGCAAGGATATGGTTAACAAAAATATATAAATTGAATATACTACATAAAATCAACCAAAAATTTTAATAACTATAAAACTCTAGGGGTTGTCTGATTTTATATTTAATTTCGGCGGTATCATTTTTTTTTAATTTTCGGACCATTCTAAGAACAATAGCTCCAAAATTGAAACTCTTGTCTGTTTGTCAGTCTACTCTTTTCATGCTCTATCACTCTAAAATGGCTCGGATGATTTCTATGAATATTTATATTTGTGAGTCATAAAATCTTGACTACACGAGAATCCGACTTTTTCACTAGGAGAGGGGTTTACTTCGGCTTGACTTTACATATCCATCAATATATTTGTTAGCATTTGATTTATCGGAAAAACTAGCCGTGTTACCCGTTGTACGCCAAAGACTTTATTTGTGTTCCATGAACTGTATGCCTGAATAGAATCTGGTAAATTATTGTATATGCATTAAGGGAATGAGTATTGTTAATATGAGAGAGTTGATGCTTTACTTCTTAAACTTCAATACGTTATACCTCAAACATTCTACATCAGAATGCCTGAACAAACTTTTATCATGTTTTCTTCGAATGCTAAGATGATACAATCGTTTTATTTAGACTGGGAAATAAATTCATATGATCCCATGAACGATTCTTCAATATTAGTCCAATACGAATTCCATGCTTCATGCTCAAAACTGTAAATATGACTAATTTGAAGTCAATAAATGGATTATTTAGCGCTTCTGATTATCCATTACTTCGATGGAAACCATTTCATACGTCCATTGTTAACCCAGTTTGTAATTCAAAAATGCAGGCAGTCTTCAGAAATGTTATCCAACGAGAACTTATCGAATGATTTATTATAATATGGTTGACACCGACTTCAAATTTACAAACTCATCGTAAGAATTTAGCGGTAGCGAATAGTAACAAAGATCAAGAATGCCTGCTGAATTTGTGGTTAGGTATTTAGTACAAAATAAAAAGTACAGTTTTAAAAGATCAATGTAACGGCAGACAACAAACAAATAAAATTTTATTACCAACATTCTTTGTGATGAACATATAGCTTCCACCATTTATTGGTCTTTAGATTTCGATTTCGATACTTTAGATAGGGATAAAATTGATATATAGTTTCTTACTCGGGTTTGCTTTTGTACATAGTTGGTTGGAAGAAGAACGAAAACTTGTTTCTTGCTGGCACACCAGCTATATAAAACCTCTTTCATATTTAATTTTGTCATTTATAGTCACATATTTTAGGATAGGTCATTCACTCGGAGTCAAAGAATTGTAGGAACAGCACTCAGAGAGTATTTAGGCATCTATCCCAGGTATTTATTATTTTTCGTCCGCTATACTGTAAATGTTATCTGTGAAAAAATATTTATAAGCATTACCACAGCCATTCGTGATCTCAGATCAAAGGACAATTTTTGCTTACTTAAGGACGTTAAGAATTACCTTGAAATCTTCCAGATCAATCTACAATGAATGTGATACAAACATGAACATTAAAAAGTAAAAAAAAAGTTGTAAAGCTGAGTATAGCCTGTCTCAATCAGTTATAGTAGCTTAAAGTTTTATTTTATTAATTTACGACCACTTTATGCTACTATGGCTAATTGGGGAGTAGCATAAAGTAGACCGTCAATGAATAGTCCCCCCCCCCATTCAACAAGCAGTGAAATGTTTAGCATGAGATAAATAAAAATAACAAGTTTAATATTGAGAATATATTTACAAAAAGAAAAGAAACTATTAATAATTTACTATTTCAGTATATACATAATAAATTATTTTGTAACACTACTTTAAATTTTTCCTTCAAGCATTTTCCAGGATTGGATATTTTTTGCTTGTCTTCTTTGGTCCGTTTAAGCATATCTTTCTGTCTCCTTCGTTCTTAGTATGTCCTCTCTTTTAATACTGTACACAAAAATAGCCAAGATCAATGGCAAAGACCTTTAAACCGTATTTCATTCACCTTGACACAGGTGCATGTGATTAACTTTTGAATGAGCCCGGCTTATTGTAGGGATAGTCTGTTAACGAGGTCTTTTCACTTCTCACACTATCATTGTTATGTTGCTAAAACCTAAAAATCCAGCATGCCTGCTGATCATTATCGCCACTTCGGCCATCTCTCTCACATTTACTAGGTGCAAAAAAGTTGATTCTCCAGTACCTTATCAATTATCTGAAAGAGGCAAACCAAAAACCCTGGCATACCTTTGCTCTGTCTGTCTATCTCCCTTGCCAGTGCTACTAACCCCAGGCTTCCCAAAAACTCACCAGAAATATCACCATGACGCTTTGGATTCCGTCGACCAAGGAATCTAGAAAGATTCATGCCTTCCCGAGCAACATCTGTAGCTCATCCATATTTTACTCTCCGACTTAACCTTCCAAGTGATGGTTGATAACAGTCTCACTCCAACCCATTTGGTAGGTTTCCGAAGCTCTGTATAATAGTATTTCATGAGCCAACTGAATCCACAGACTTTTATACGTGCTAACGGAATGGCGATTTCCGGTGCCTGTGTCAATCCCAAGTGTGTCCTTTGCAGACACTCAGTAAATCCCTACCAAACTGATACCTTAATTTTTTCCTTTTCCAAAGTAGGCAGAACTCTTCTCAATATTCCTTATGCTAGTACAATATCTTGACACCTTGTGTTTTCCCTTTACACTACCAACAAAATTCAATACTTAACAATAATTATTCTCCCGGCAGTTCCTCCTGACACTCATCATCTTTAGGGGCGTAATAAAACTAAGCCCCATTATTGATCATCATCATAGTTACTATATTACAACTTCGTCATGCTCTGGCTTATAAGTTGTCATACAGTAAGTCTGGCACCAATCAACTAAACCATGAACTGTAATTTTCAAAACCTAGTTATTAAGTTAATAATCTTATCACCTTAAAGATCCCGTCTCGACATTGATTCTTTTCTACTCCCTATCGATCACAAATATAAATACTGCCTTTGATCTTAAACGTTTATGCAATCCGCGAAGGCCGCCCGCTGGCACACCTTACCAATTTGAATAAATGTTCCACATATAGCGAGAAATAGGAGCAAGTCATATTGATCTGTAACGTGTGAACACTATTCTAGCAAGAAGAGCAAGTTGTGTTCCCGTTATAAGTTTGCATTTTACAGCATACGAATAGGTTAATTAATTTAATCCTATTAGTGTACATAATTTCCATGAACATTCGTAACGGGAAATGAAAAAGTATTATTCATGATTCCAAAGTTTATTTTCAATCCTGTTTTACTCATTTTAAAATTGAATGTTTTTAGTTCAAAACTTTTTTTTTTTTCATCAGTAATCAATATTTATACTTTTGATGTATAATTGGATATATATATATATATATATATATATATATATTTGTTTACTTTACATTCATTTATTTCGTTTCCCTCGCATTTATTTTCTATGGTATTTTTTTTCGGAGGCAGACCTTGTGCGAGTGTTTGATATTTTCATCTTGCTACTTTAAAACTCCTGGTTCAGTCATATGAATGGTATTTGATTAATTTTTAAAATGAACGATTTTGAAGCTAATAGAAATATGTGATCAGTTTTTTTTTTTTTTTATACCTTGATATTCGGGCTTGTGGAAGAGAATTATAATGCTGGTAGTGGAAAAAGTATATTACTGTAGAAGTGTAGCTATTTTTCCTCTACCTGCATTAGTTTCTTTAGTAGATTTCCCTTATTTTAGTCCCCAAAGAGCGTTATGTCTATGATCTAGAAACTTTAAGGCACACCACATGATAATTTTATTGATAAGAATAGCTACAGAAGGATCATTAACACGCTTCCAATATTTTAGTAAATTAAATTAATTAGCGTTGCAAATAAAAGTAAAAACTACCAGGAATTTTTTACTTTTAGCAGGATGGAGAAAGCCACAAATGAATCTTTTTCGCCTGAAAGAGATCCACAGAAGATTTTCATTGGGATAGCGTAAGTCTGGAATGGGAGTCCTATAGGAACCTATTGGAGTAGTCGATCGAGAAAGCTGTTCCATTGGTTTCAGATCCCATTGTTAGACACACGTTTAGCGAAAGTTTGGGAAACTCCTACATAATTACTCCAAGGACAACTATTTAAATGCTATAAACAAATTATAACAAAATAACAAGTAAATGAGAGCACTGCATCTGTAACATGCTTATCACGATTGTCTTTTCTCTTGTAATTTTCGATTTGTTTTAGCAGATTTCCCCTATCAGCTATTGAGGTGGCACTCAATACGCAGTTTTAGCACTCTTGCGGTCTCAATTCTAATTTGATTGTAACCAAACTCGTCATATAAGCGTCTCATGTGAAACTAAAGGTCGAGTTCGTTAGTGGCTAAAATCGAACTAGTGGGAGGGGGGATTCAGAGGCGGTGAATTTCGAAATATCTTCGTTATTATCCGTCGGATAGAAAAATTATATAGGGCCAATCTTATTGCAAATAAAATGTTTTATAAATGTTTTAATGTACGTTTTTTCATTATATTGATTATTACCGAGATATTTTGATTTTTTTAGTTTTCGGCCCTCAGTAAATCCCACTCTGACTCATGTCATAATAACAATAGGCTGTTATATTAAGAAACACTTTATTTGAAGCCTAAATACCAAATATTGTTTTCATTGAATATCTTTTACGTTTTGAGATAAATGAAAATACGCAACGCACGTGGGAAATCTGCTTAGCTAACGCAGCCCCTGCGTGACAGACTTTTAGGATTTGGATAATAAATTACCTGTACATTAAACCTCATGTACATGACTCCAAGAGTGCCCCGCCGAAGACACAGGCATAGTACTATGTGCAGTCACTAGTCTTTTCTCTCGTAATTTTCGATTTGTTTTAGCAGATTTCCCCGAAGGGAATTAGCTATTGAGGTCGTACTAATGATGCGATGTTCAAAAAATGCCCTCAAATGTCCATTGATCTAGGAGATAACGAAAATGAAGTCCGTTAAAAATTGTGAGTGTGTGTGTGTGTTCTAGTCTGTTATCGCTCTAAGAGACTCAATTCTTATTTGAACGTAACCAAACTCGATATATAAGCAAAATCGATTAGCTCTAACCAAACTGATATTCAGCAAATGAGATATTAACGATTTTGTTCTTCGACTTATGAATTGAAATTTGCATATATTTTACTATTCCATCAGAAACTTAAAGTAACGAGTTTCATTAATTTAAGTTTAAAATTACATATCACACATTGATATTAGCAATTTTTTTTTCTAATTATGAGTATTTAAACATAGCAGGAAATGTTTGTTTCTATAGGGGAATCGGTTTTAAGTTAGGTTCGTATAAATGGCTTTAACGGAATTAACGGCAATTTCCGATTCGTTTCGATTGTGTTGCTGCCTGTTGCAGTAATTGCACAGTATGCCGTAACTCACTGCAATCGAGACGAGCCAGATTTGAGGTCGAATTTGACTCATCGGATCCCGGCGTAGAATGCCGGAAGGGGTCCGAGGGTCAGGAGAAGGTCAGGATGCGACCTTGGCCACGCCCTCCCCTCTAACTGTTCCCCCGATGTTTACGTCACGTAACGCCGTAAGCCACGTAACACTTTATCGTGATCGCTTTACCGCCCCTAATTACCATATATACCGTGCCATTTTAAAATTTAGATTAAAAATACATCTGCATAGCCAACAGCTTTGGCTAGTTATCGCCGAGCGGAAATCTCTGAAACATATTAACTCTTTAATTTCGCAAATTGAGAGAACGAGCGTGGCATAATATCATCCAGCTGATATAATCAGTTCCTCAGAATACTCTCTTACTTGGAATACAAGATGCAACTCTTTTTTTCATTTTAAAAATCGGGTTAGGTCTTAGGCGTGGTGCGATACGATAAGCAACCTGATCCTGATTCGACACCGACCACTCATAAAAGTGCAAAAGTTATGAAAGCAACTAATCAAATGCATACTAGTGCGATAGCAATACTACGCCGATAATTATCGTAGTCGCGTCGGTAGGAGCGATAAAACTTGCAGGTCGCTCCAGGCTCAGTATCCTGAGGCTTGGTATCGTTCGATACATGCGACATTATTGATGTCTGGGTATCTCTGGTCATCAAGAGGACATGACATTCACTACTTCCTTTATAAAATTGGTGGAGCAGAAATTTCTGTTCATGTTGAGCGAGTTCACGGAAAACCACTGCCGAATTGTTAACATTATATGGGTGTACTTACTAGATCTCCGTTCCCTCTCTTGCAAAGACCGGTAGGCAAAAATGACATCCTCTTCTTAGGAGCTCATGACGACGACTGATGACGAGTTTGGTTACTTATCGTATCACTCTGGAGTGTTGCAAGGATAAAAGTCGTATCGTGCGATAAAAAATTGCTCATCTCATATCGCTTATCGTATCGCACAAGTGCGCCTTATAGCCAGAGTACACTCAGAACTAAAGTGAATACAGTAGTGGATCAACTGTATGATCAACAGCTGTAGCTCATCAATGCAAACGTGTGACTAAGGGCACAATGGTGAGCTTATAATGGTTTCTGCTCGAAACAACGGACCCCAAAAAAGGTTAAGACCTGCTTATGAAGATATATTTTCGTTCATAGTTATACCATTCTAAAACCTGTTATATATGGGAAGTGCATTTACATCATTTGAGAAAGGAGCAAATAATGACAGGACATTAAGAATGACGTATAAGCGCTTGTGCTACACTCCTTATAAGCAAATACCTTAATTCATCTTTAAAATCAATATTTATTTATTTATTAACGCCCACTTTTTGCTGCTATGGCCCATTGGGACGGGTTATCTTCATTTTACCACCCTTTGCTAGCCAGGGTGGGTCTAAGGATTTTATTTAATGAGTTCTTCGCTAAATAAATTCCTATTTGCCCAGGCGGAATCGAACTCGTCATGTTTACCATGTGAGATTAAACCCAACGCTTTATCTCGCATGGCTAACCTGAGCCCCTAGAACCAATAATATTGAGCAATACTCAAGACTAAAATTTTTTTTTAGACACTTCTTAATTTTTCTCCGTATCACTAGTTGCCCCAAAACTACCTACATACCGAACCTATAACTCTATGCCAACCAAACATCAACCTTTAAGTTTTTTAAATATGAGCTAATTACTACTGTCTATGGTGATAGGAGAAAATCCCTGATGCTGTGTCACTACCCATCATCTGAAGCAGAATTAGATTGAATGAATATGCAGTAGCTACACTGAATATGCTTGCACGTACATTCTAACAAGATTTCTCCGCACCCTTTAGCTCTTTAGGCTCCTTAGTGATATCAACATTTTGAGAATTTATTTCCTTATTTTTCAGTTCTAAATGTTTACTTCATCCATGACAATTCATTAATAACTGACCAAAACAAAAGTACAATAAGCTGTTAAAATTCAACATTACAGAATCCCGTAATTTCATCTTCAATACCGTTTATTACTTATGCCATTTCGGTGATAATTATTGTCAAGCCATCTTTCGTTCCGCGAGATTGCTTAATCCTTAATATCGAATTTATTTTATCTCTACTTTTTAAACAGTATCATTTGGAATTTATTACTTGTGCATTATAAAATAAACGTACAATCACACTCGCAAAGAAATAAGAGGTTCTCCCATAATTATAAATACGAATTCAAATTGTAAACATAATTCGTAGGCTATACAAAAAATAAAAATGGCATTAATAAATGAACCAAATTTAATTCACTGTAAGAATAAAGACATGATATATTTTTTTTCCTTCCGCTTACTGAATTATTTATTAAAATTATTTCATTTCCTCTCTTTCATGTTGAATCTTCTAGCACACATATATAATAAAAAGCAACTGAGTATTTCAAAACCAGCTGATCGTATTCCGTGCAATTGCATACTTCATCTATAAACAAGAGCTCTTAAAGTCCTGATATGCTAATAGAAAAAGTAAAAAAAATAACCTTCAAGAGATACAAGATATGTTTTTGCAATAAGTGTTTAATCACTAAGACTTATATATTTTTCTGCAAATTATCAGTCAAATATTGATATTACCTAAGAAATGTCTGCGTTTAAAATTCAATATGACCAGTCAAAAGTATATTTCTTAATAAAAATGTCAATGAAAAACTGTATTTTAAAATTTCAGCAAGTTGACTACCTTCAAAATACTCAAAGCTAACCCAAGATAAGGATTACTACTGTGAATTAAATTTTAAATCACAGTATTTTAAAACCTTTAAGAAGGACTGCAATCCCTAATAAAGACTTTTTGAATACAGCAATTTATTAATATGTAGCTTCTCTTTCTTACGAGTGCGTACTCAATGGTTTTTTGTTCTTTTTACCGAGGCACTCATGTACATTTTCACGAGGTAACTTTGTCTTACAATGCCTGTATAACTAACAAGGAACGGTATTCAAAGAACAAAGATGCCGCAAAAGGGAGAGCATGTAATAATAATGCAATAAATATCATCGTACAGATACATTACCATCGAGTAGGTTAATATTTCCAGGACAAAAAAAAAACATTGGCTAATTAGAAAATTTCATAGCAAAACAATCTCTATGTGGCAGTAGCCCCAGGGCTCATGTGAAAACTGCCCGAGGTGTTGTGGGTTGGTAAGAGACCAGTCAGCTGTACTCAGCTTTAGATCCAGTGAAGGGATTTAATTTCTTTATCCATACCTCAAGGGGGTCTCGCCATTTCCTTACTAGATCCTTCAGGATAAATGTTGACTCCAGCAGGATCTCACTCGCCAACTTGTTGCAACATCCCACTCACTTTATCTCTGCATCCATGATTACCGGCCGGCAAGTAAAATTATTCATTGAATTCACTTTCAAGACATCTGCTCTTACATACTTGACATTTTGGTCGTTAGTAGTACTTCCTTTTCTGTACTGGCATGAACTTTATTAATAACTAATGTAGGATCCGTTTTCAGTTGGTCATAAATTTATTCCAGTTTTCTAGCTTAATAATAATAAGTTAACGTAATCCATTTTCAGAAAGAGAAAAGTGACAATATCGAAGCATTTTCTTTAAGTACATATATACTATATTCAAATGAACGTGAACATACTAAACATTTCAGTACAATAAAACGATAATATATTTTTGGTTTTACTTATTTAATTGAGATAAAAATGTCTTCTTTTATATTTCTTTAAACTTGAAGCAATATGGCACTGTAAAAAGTTATAGTACTTATTTACCATACTACCGTTTGCATAAAGAATTAAACGCAACGTGGAATACTCATTTCTCGAAGTAATACTTATATAATACATGTGTTACTAAAGCTAATTGTGACGAATTATCTACAGATTACAGCTTTCTAGCCACGGAGGAACTTAAGATTTAATGAATACGTCACAAAATGAACCAATTTTGCCTAGGTGGGAATCAAACCCACAATCTAGGTTTGCCAAGTAGATTAAAAGGAACGCTCTAATTCTCCTGGCTAAATACTGCCCCTGCAACAAGGCTAATTTAAGCCATACGAGATACATTTCTGTTTGGTATTTATTAGTATAAATTATATTTGAATTAATTTAATATTAAATCAGATGACATACAATAATTCTATTATCTTATATAATAATTAGTAGTTATACATTATATCACATAGCGATATATTAAATTAAATGTTTGTAAATAATCATTTATTTAAATCGGGCTTTTAAATATAAATTTCACATTTTGTTTACAAAATAAACTTTTATTTAATGAAAAATATTACTCGCTAAATGCCTTTATGTTTTGATCCAGCTCATACTGGACAAAGATGTGTAATAGTTTATTTGAACATTTTTTTCAAAGAGTATAGTTTCAATACCGTTTTCTCTTAAGGGACTGGTCAAATGATTATACTGTCCTATCGAACCAATATAGCTTTACATGATATCTTGATGGAGACTAGGAAAGGCAACTCCTATAAATGAAGTGAAGGCTAGTGGAGGTACCTCAAGGTATATGACCTATTTAATGGTGTCCCAAAGCATGTTTCCACATCTCGTTTAATTCTCATCTCGTTAGGCAGGTCTCAGTAAGGGGGTTTTCTCCTCGTCGAGAAAACGATGAAGCGCTTCAGAAGTAATATAATAAACATACAGTTGCACACTCATTCACGGGCAAGGATACGGAGTGAAAAGTAAAATTTGTCAGGTCACAGAGTTGAGACGTGACAGCTAAAGGGTTAAAATGATCATACTAACTTGGGGAGACACTAGTTCTTGAAAAGAGAGAGTTAAAATGAACGGTTATCTACAACCATCGACTTAATGCTGGAAGAGTGAAAACCACAACTATCTGGAAAGTAGGAGTTAGCTCAAAGAAACTTCAATAGTAATTAGTCATTTAAGGAATTAAATTTATATATTTTATATTCTACTAATTTTTATATTCTCCTTTTGCTTATTTACATATGTTATAACACCAATTCAACGAACTCCATAGAGGTTTTTATATCTATACTAACGGACCCGACAGACGTTGTCCTGCATGATATTTCAAGCTATTAGGATATTAAATTTAATAATATTATGTTTAACACAAAAGCTACTTTCAATAACACAAAAAAACAACTTTTGTTATGTTCACGTTTGCCTAAAAACAAATAGAAAATGAAATATCGCGAATTTTTTATTCAGGCCTCCTTTATAACCCCCACTCCCGTTCGACCTAAAAAAATTTAATATAGCTTATAATCGTGGAAGAATTAATGCTAATTTACATATAGAGTTTTCTTAAGTTCCGTTTAATCGTTAATGCCCAATAAAATTGTTGGCTCCCATTTTAATTTTTTAGTGTATATCTCATTTATACTTTGTTATACGACACAAGTGAATATAACAAAAGTCACTCTAAATAACAGAATAAACAACTTTTATTTGCCGAAAAACCAATAGGAAACGAAATATCGCTATTCATAATTTTAGGCCTCCCTTACATCCCCACTCCTGTTCCATCTGCCGGGCTGATTTGTGAATCTATACCATCCAGTGCGTCACCCAAACGCATACAAAAAAATCATTCAAATTGGTCCAGCCGTTTACTAGGAGTTCAGTGGCATGCACACGTACAGCATAATTATATGTATAAAGATATTTAATAACGTTATATATCTTATAACTGCTATGGAAATAAGTTTCACATCATTTTTATTTTAAGATCCTCAGAGGTTCGCAATCGTAGTTTTAGATGTTATTGTACAACGAATATAATTCCCCTACATCAAAATTTAAAAGTATTTAAATGACCTAAGTAATCCTTTTTCTTATAGATTTTTTTTTTTTTTTTTTTTTTTTTTTTTTTTTATGAAACTAAAATATAACTTGAATATACGGGTATAATTTTTGGAGACCGTTCTACCTGAAGATGTGTAATTTATGATATATTTGTTCTGAAAGCATATATTTCAGGGCTTAAAGAATACAGTTGAGTTGCAGTTCTTACATGTATTTGAGACACTTGGATTGTTATCTGTCTTTAAAGTAGCCAAAATAGATGGAAAACTTGCTGGTTATTATGGTATGTAACATGCCAATAGTTTCGGAAACGATTTCTATAATTTGTCGGAAGAACTTCCTATTTAAGTGATTTAGTTTTTAATGTAAAATGTAATTTGTATGAATCTATGAATGGCACGTGGAAGGAAAACATTCCAAAAGGTTATAGGACAATTGTACGACGTTTTCAAAATTTTAAAAAGTCATTACACTGAGTCAATGTTTAAGGTTCATAGTAGCTCTAAAGTAACAGTTTCGGAATATAAGTACATATGAAATTTGTTTACTATGTCGAAAAGTTAGAAAACACTTCTCAGATCTACTATCATCCATGATAGAGTGTTAAACAAACAATCCTACGCTCTTAAACTAACAATAGTTCGTTGCGTTGGCGGAAAGGTTGCAACCTTGTCTTCCAAATTGAGCTTGTATCTTCTACGAGTAAGGCTAGATAACATTGTCTTTTATTTCAACTAATCTCCTTGGAATAATTTGTTTTCAAATAAATCATTCATCATTTAGTATCACTGTCAATTCCGACAGTTATCGCTTTTAGAATTTAGAATTTTTTCTTGTATTAAATGATATGTCATTAATCATTTCAAACTCTCGGTGTATCATTCCTTCGTATTCGAACCAAATTAAAAAGTAAAACAGGTCTTAAAGAAAAGAGCAGTGAGAAAAATTTGGAATGAAAGAATAATAGAAATTAGGATCAGAATTTAAGCTAACTGATGAATTTGTATTGTGACTCTTGTATCATCTGTAACGTTATAAAGGGCATATTGCGGTACATGATTTCACTCTGGTTGAAGTATCAGATGGTTGAGGCCCATGTCCTTCAAAGACTTCAGCAATTATTCTTCGCAGCTTAAACTCAAAAAATGTTTTAACAGTAATTTAGAAGGTGTTCAGAAAAAGACCGTCACGCAGGAGACGTGCGTAGTTTATGCTGCTGCGTAAACTAAGCAGATTTCCCATGTTGGTTAGGACTCACTTCATATTTGAGCTACTTATAGGTATGCATAGAGCAACAATTGTAAAGCATTAATATTTTAACAAGATTGGTTCTATAACATTTTTCGATGCCGATATTTTGAATTTTCGAATCCCCAACTCTCTAACCCCCCCCCCTTATTCCTGGTCCGATTTCTACCAATAAAAATATGAACTTTAGTGTTGCCTTAAACTGTTAAATAATGAGTATGGTATTGATCAAATAAACTTTTTCGAGACAAGAACGTATAATCTTAATTGATGACGTCGTCGAACAACATATTTGCAAGAGGCCAATATTTTGTATTTAATGTTAGAATAAAGAGTTATAACAGCTTATTGATATGATCACATGAGTAACAGTGGGGATTTTATGGAGTCTGAAAACTAAACAATCCAAATATCTCGGCTAATATTCATATTAGAGAAGATATGTGTATAGTAACATTTATAGGCAATTAAATTTACTTTAAGATTGAAGCTATACAATTTTTCGATCCGACGTATAATAACCGAGATATTTCGAATTTTCAAAATACCCCGGCTACCCCCCCCCCCTGTCCAATATCAGCCGTTAACAAACCTGATCTTTAATTTTTCATAACCTTTATATATTGAGTTTGATAAGGATAAAACTAAAATTGCGACCGCTGGAGCGTTAACAGACAAATCATATATAATTTTGAACGGACCTCATTTTCCCCATCACATAGGTAGGATGGACGAACATTAGAGGACTTTTTTTTTTTAAAAGGAGTGATTAAAACCTCTATAGTTGATTTCCCTAAATGGAAATTGCTAATAACTAATTGGACCAAGACCGAAAATTATATGTATGTAACTTTATGTAAACGATCTATAATTTCTCTCTCTCTCTCTCTCTCTCTCTCTCTCTCTCTCTCTCTCTCTCTCTCTCTCTCTCTCTCTCTCACACACACACACACACACTCTCTTTCACACACACGGAGTCATTTTCCTTATTTTTCCTTGGGTTACTGGGCTCACTAAAGTGGCCAATGTTGTACACTCATAAACATACACTATTAAACACCCGCATTGGAATAACGCCCAGTGATTGCATTGCAATGTGAATGTAGTGACAAAGACTGATAAAAATTCTTAGCAAATTACATCTGAGAAAGTTTGAGTGATGATAGCTAACATAGAGAGCGAGACATGGAACCCAGAATTTGTAGGTTCACAATGTGACCGTTCAAAATCTATTTCGAAAAGGTTTACTTGTGCATGAATGTAATTTCAGATTATTTAAATATTTCTCATGGGAAAGTATAAATATAAAATTATATTTGGTTTATATATACAGCTATGATATACACGGTGAATGGGCTTTTTCTTAAGAGAAATTCGCTAAAAATAAACAAAAGAAGGGTAAAACTTGATACAATGAATTCCGTAAGGACGTCCATTGTTAAAATGCCACAAGGACATTCAAGGTAGCTCTAAGGTGAAAAGAAATATTCTTTTTCTGTTCTGCAACCTGACACATCATATCCAGTGTCAGAACTACGTCACAAGTCATATTCCAGCTAGTGTTTCGAGCGATGAAACTAGGTCAGTGCTAAGGTACAGTTTCACATAGTTAAACAATGGAAACATTATCATTTCATTTCTTCTGAGAAGAAAGAAAGAAAATGTATGAGATAAAATTTGAGCAATACGCCATTATTAATGGCGCATACCGGGGATTTTAAATTGAATGTTTCAAAATTTATCATAAATTAGACTATGGCACATCATAGGTGATAAGAAAGTCACCCAAGATATAGCATCCCTTTGAATGATATTCAATTAACAAGTTTTCTTAGTGAATTTTTGGTTTAATTGTGTATCCGCCAAGTCTCACATGGCTATAGTAATTTATTTAGTGGTGAATTCCTTTAAAAAGCCCTCAGTCCCACCCTGGTTAAAAAGGGGTGACAACCTGGACGTAAGCCTTCCCCAGTAGCCGAATCACCGGCTAAAATGGACTTTAACAAATAACGTTTTAATCGTTGCTGGTTTTCTTTCCAAATCATTTTGAGAGATGGGCCCTAACATGCAGAGACCATCATAATTAAGGGAAATCAACTAAGATGACGAAAATGAGGTCCATTCAAAACTATATATAAACACTCGGCGGTCGCAGTGTTTGTTTAATCGTTACCAAACTCGACATTTAGTCGTTTTATGTAAAAAGAAAGATCAAATTTGCTTCTTTCGGACAAGTGGGAGAGGGGAAGAATTTCGAAAATTCTCCGTTATTATGCGTCGAATCGAAAACTTGTGTAGAACCAATTTTGTTGCAAATTTAATTTTCTATAAACGTTCTTATGTGCGTTTTTTTCACTATCTTAATTATTAACTGAGACATTTGCATTTGTTTACTTTTTGGTCAGTAAACCATCAATTTTACTCATGTCATATCAACAATAAGCTGGTATGTTATAAAGCACTTTATTTGAAGCCTAAATACCAAATACTGTTCTCTTTGAACTTTTAAGTTTTGAGGTAAATGGAAATTTTGAGGTGACGTACGTGGGAAATCTGCTTAGTTAACGCTACCCCTGCGTGACGGACTTTTAGCATTATGCCATTATTTAGTTTCAGAATGTAGGTTGGAAGCGAATATGCTGTTGTTAATGCATTCATTAATACAGTTAGACGAAATATGAAGGAAAAGTTTTATTCCCATACTCGCCAAACCCTTATCTGTTATCACATTCTGTAAAAATTATGCCATCACTGCAAAAGAATTTCTCTGTTGTTTGTGTCCAACTGAATACAGAGTTCCTTCCCCTAGATATAATTGTGCCACAGAGCCTGCGGTCGACTACAAATGGGGTTCCGGAGTGGTTTTCCTGAATCAGCAAAAATTAAGATTGGAGTTGACATAACAGCCGGGACGGCCGATGTGGGTAACTGTTACGAAATGCGGTAAGCTGCGCAGAGGATTGGCGGAACCTGCGCCCCATAGAGCACACTGCTTCCTATGTAGCCGCAAGACTCCTTCTAGCATACTGACATATTGTGTGATCCACTCCACATTATTCAGCGGAAGAGACCTCTTCTACCCGGCGGTTTCTCCTTTATTTTCATTGTTGAGTCCGTGACTTGTTGCATTTATGAACTGGAAATGAGGTCTCTTGCATGGCTCACTAGATGCCAAACGTTGGAGAGGACAAATCTTGACATTCCACTATATTTTGCAGTTATTTCCTGTCGATTCCTCAAGGGCTAAAAGATTATGTGTCTACAGTTGAATAGTTTGCAGCCTATACAGACGTATTTTTAATATCAGTTACGTATCCCTCTACCCATTGCAATAAAGTTGCACACTTATATTTTAATACAAGTTATTAATATATATCTTAATCCTGAACCATATGAACCCACTGAGAATTAAGCCTTCCAAGTTGCATCAGCTTCAATTAACGGATGTAGATTTCGACCTTCTACGTTTTAACAGGCCGTAGTTACTCCCAAGTTCTCAGTTCCATTTACTGCAACAGTTATTATAGCTTTTAATTAATACGCCATTTAATCAGGCATGTTTTTCGCTAAATCAAAAAGAATTCTATCCTGGAATCTTAAAGTAATTAAAAATAATAAAGACAAAATATTGCTAAACCACATAAATATTACATGAAAAATGTCATGTAGAAGCATTAAAAACGAAATTGCATTACAGGAGAAGCAATTGTATATAACCTACTTAATAAAAGGGTTCATGTTTTCTATTATTTTCACATCATTGAACTTGCGTCTCTAAAGGCATAATTTTGATATTGTCATTGCTATAATTTCGGATACATTGCTACCACAATTTAAAGATGTGAAGCCACCCATCCAATGTTGGCCCTTCTACATGTGCAATATCAAATATTGCTTTCACCACATGCTCCAACCATTATAGGTTCCCCTATTTTGCGTCCAATGCCTGTATCATGTATTATGGAATCTCTCTAAGCAATATTTTAACTGTTTCAAAAATGTTTCATCGATGCTCTAGCTAGGTCAAAATGATTTTGGTAAAAACTGAGGTTCCCAATCACTTTTGGAATCTCAGTCACAAATTACATTGATTATTTACATTGATAGCTTCTTTAAAGGGGCAGCAAATCCAAAGTTGTGTACGCCCGAATTTATGACCTTCAGCTTACACAAATGTGTTTGAGTAACTTTCATTTTATGGAGAAAGATTTTAATTCGAGAAAGCATGGGGCACTCTAGCCCTTGGTGCCCATCGTACTTTGAATGTCAGGTTGATGCGTTGGATCATTACATTCTCAAGTAGATAATCAAAAGGGTGGAGGGTGAACCATATACTACAACAATGGTACAATTACCAAAGTGTTACTTGTTTAAGGTCGAGATCTTATTACTCACGATTTCTTATAAAACCTCATTAGCTTACGATATATAGTGGCAATGGCCGAAATGCTGCGGGTGTCATTGTGGCTTCGCGGTTTTCGAACAAAGCATTGCGCAAAGGCGTGTATTTGTAAATAATGGGACTAATATAAACAGGAGTAGGTCGAGCTAGGGTAGAGAATCGAAGCAGCAAACAAATTAACCTGACGTTTATTGGGTAGGCCGTGAAGGGCTGCATGCAAGGCGTGACCTGATTGGCTGGACTAGGCCACGCCCACCACTTTCACTTTCATGCCCTTGGCCTTTCTTTCAGGTAAATGCAACTAGCACAGCACGATCCTAGAAAATGGTTGAATCATTCTTAGAGTTAATAGAGAAAAGTAACACAACGCTGACTCTGGTTTAGCATTTGGTGAACTTGGTATCAAGCAATGCAAAAATTATTCAAAAAGGCTTAAATTCCTAGGAAAGTCTCGTAACATGTACTCGTTAAGCTACTGATTCAGGCAGTTTTTTAAGAACAATTCCATAAATGTTATTAAATATTGTAGTTGTGTAAGCTGTGGTTGAACTATATTTTGATAACAAGTAATAGAAGAAAACTGATGCTTTAGAAAAAAACATTCATTGATACAAATAATGAACATCTTTAGATTCTCTGATAAAGGATATACTGGTGGTGAAATTTATTAATCTAAAGGGGAAATTGAATAAGAAATTAAATAATGGGAAAGTGATTGAACAAAAACTATGGGTAAACAGGCTCTTCGTTATTAGAATTAGTGTCCTTTTTTTAGCTAGTTTTGATGATTTGAATCGGCTCTGAATAGACTTTAACGTCGTGTGGAATCAAGTGATAGATACTATCAATTGGAATGTAACAAGCTTATTTTACATACGTTTTCCTGGCGATAACCAACCAATAGTATAAGAAGCTTGATTTGTGTCTGAAAGTTCTAATACATGCCCACGGACTATGATTTAATATGGTTAAAGTTATATCTAGTTACACATAGTTCTAGATAGTACGTGATCTGGATAAATGTATCTTTGAGTTCTATAAGCGGAAGAATTTTTCTCTAGTTTCCTGAGATCGTCATATAATTATCGGTAAAATCAGTTAGTTACTATTAATAACATTTCAAACGTCACAGCTATAAACCAATAACATAAGAACGCTTCTTGCAGCACACCTGGATTCGCTTCTTGAGGAGAACTAGAGTTTTCATGATTACTTTAGTGGCATCCATATAAAAAATTGGGTTGTTATGTCTTTTTTTTAATACTCATTTATTATAGAAGCTCATATCAAGCTTGTTATGTATCAATTAGGATTTGTTTTGCAAATATACAATATCAATATTGTAAGTTCTATTAGTAGAATGTAAATTATTGCTGCCTACAACTATTATTTCTGGTCAACATAATTAATGACTTCAGAATTTAAAAAATTGTTTAAAACAATATTAATATGGAATTTTCACAAATGAAATGTTATTATCAATTAAATATGATTTTATTTAATTATTATACAAGACAATTCTTTTTATTATGATTATCATTATTTATTAACGTCCAAGTTTTGAGACTATGGCTAATTGGAACGGGTTATCTTCAGGTTACCAACCTTTCCTAGCTAGGGTGGGGCTAATGATTTTTTTTAATGAGTTCGTCACTAAATAATTTTCTATTCCTCAGGCTGGAATCGAACTCGCCACTCTGAGAGAAGTGAGATTAAGGCCAACCCTTTAACTCATATTGCTACTCTTCTTTTTTGTCTTTTTATCTAACAGAAACTCCACATATCATCATCCGTAAATAAATTTTGTCGATACATCACATTTTTTTTTTCCTTTTCATTCCATTTTAATACGTTTCGCACGGAAAAAATAATTTTTTATCCAAAGAGGGCTGGTTATTGAGCGAGAGGAGAATCGTGTATTCACTCCATATTTGTAACATATATATTTGCAATCTAAATTTAAAAATTTAAAATTTTAGTAACTTTAAATATATAATAATAATAAAGCCATTTTATTGTCTACTGAACATAAACTTAAGAATATAAAGAATTAATAACGTTAAACTCATAATAAAAATAATCTCTTTTTCCACATGAAACATCATTATCTTTAAAAAAATAAATTGCAAATAACTTTTTTAAAAAAATTTTTAAGCTTTTTAAATGTGTCTGTTTGGAAGCCTCCCTGATGGGGTCCAGCGTTGGCCAAACCTATTGGGGGTTGGTCCTATCCGTCAAATTGGTCTGAAAACTCCATTAAAATCTTTCTCCATCTGAGTCCTAACCATTACAGCGAAAGGCTGGCGAAAATTAATAGTCCGGCAAACACAAATCTTAAAGGCCGTTTATTATTCCATTATACAAGCGAGATATTGTAACTCGAGACACAATAACCAAATACAAGACAGACTTAACAATGACCCACCCATCACTGCTAAAGGTCAGTTGTGCAAAGCAGTGATATGCCCTCGCTCCAGTGTCAATAGTGCCCTAGATATTTTCAATTTCAGATTTATTCAACGGAAACCTTTTCAGAATGTTAATTAGCTTCTTACTACAAGCCCTTCATTCGAAAGGTCAATGTCGAATCGAGCAAGGACCAACAGTGGTAATATTTTCTTTCAACGGCTTTTGCACTTTTATTTGTTTTCAGCGTAAGCTTGTATAGCTAACGGCTTTTGAATATTTATAACACACATTATAACCGGGCGCATATATTTTAGCAGATTTTCCTTGAGGGAAATCAGCTATTGAGGTCGTGCTCATGACGTGATTTTCGAAATTTTTCTTCAAATATCCATCGATCCTACCTAGGAGATGACGAAAATGAGGTCCGTTCAAAACTGTATATATATATTAGTTTGTTACCGCTCTAGCGGTCGCAATTATTGTTTAATCGTTACCAAACTCGATATTTAGTCATTTTATGTAAAAATAAAGATTAAGTTCGTTAACGGACCAGAGAAAGGGAAGGGTTTAGAGGAGGAGATTTTCAAAAATTCGAAATATCTCCGTTACTATACGACGGATCGAAAAAAATGTATAGAATCAATCTTATATCATATTAAATGTACTAAAAATATTGTTATATATATTTATTCTCTATCTTGAATATTAACCGAAATATTTGCATTTTTATTAAATGTGGGCGGATAACGGATGAGAGTGAGTTTCTCGCCAAAAGCTAGTTCGGCCGTTTTCGTAACTGTTCGGCTCTCGTCAAATTTCTCTATTGTAAAACTTCACGTGGGAAATCTGCTTAGTTTACGCAGCCCCTGCGTGACGGACTTTTTTTTCAACTGAGATTAAAAAAGGTGAACTTGCTGTTATAGTATATTTGTATGAATACCCTTTTTGGTAACAGTGGGTCACCATCCTTAGACGTCATCATGGTGATAGAGGGGCCAACTGCATGCCTAATAATACTATACTAATAGCATTGAATAAAAAAATTTATAATGATATGGACTATTTCAAGTGTTAAGAAGTCAGTTTTCTGTTCGATTTGGCAACGCAGTTCTGAATAGTCGTTTATTTGACTTTCAGGTCTGTTACAGAGGCCCAATTGTAAACAATGATTTAGGTTTAATCGTATGTGCTTAATTCGGTATGCGGACACCCAAAAACAACATGTTGGCACATGCTCCAACCGCTTACGTAAAACATAAGTGGTGTTTAAGCTCTAAGGACTAGGTCACCTTGCCAGACTCTCTACTTATATAACCTAGTTAAGGAGATAACTCCCTGCTAGCCTAATTTAAAATGAATATATCATGGTATTATATCAGAAATAACTTCCCGGAGGTGCTTGGGCAGATGCATTTAATTGGTACTTCCCACCTACAAATACGTTTGAATATTATGATGTACAACAAGAATTTTGAAATTAGAGGCCAATAAATCGACTGCCCGTAATCTTAATATGGCAGTTGAAGAGCCACCGGAGACACAGAACGGTTCTTATTCCGTAGGGGTGTGTTGGTTGCAATGTAACTTTGACCTGTTCCAGCTATTGCAGTCCAGTGCAACGGGTCAACCAAGGCCACATAGCGCAATCTATTAGATATCTTGTCACACCATCTAGTTCGTGAATATCGGGTCAATCTGAACGTTTCTGGAACGTTATTCTGATCACGATTTGCGTAATATCTAGCCTATTCTGGCCTATTGAAATCTTCTTCTCTAGAATATGTAAATCTTTAAAATGTTATAGGTCATTTTTATATTGTTGTATTAGGAATGAAGAAGATCAGAGCTTTCAGTAGAAACATTTTTACGTTGATTCCTAATAAAATGTTAGTAATTAATTGTTGCAATTCATTATACAATTATGGTGTTGGATTTTTGGCTATACTGACGAAAGTCCATTTCTTTTAAACATAACGAACGAAAGTTCAACATTGCTAGTATTCCAGAAATCATACATTATCTTTTCTTTGATGAGTTCTCAAAACATTTATAATACAACGTTGTGGTCATACGTTTAGGAGATGAAAATGTTCATTATCTAGTATTGTAACACATAAAGTAACTAATAAGATAATTCTCTAGAGTTAATAGTTTTTATTTGAATGGCAACGTCTCTACTATTTAACAATTTGATATATAAATAAAGGCAGGAATGATATTTTGGGGTGGGGTTTTAGGGAGTGGGGGTTATCGTTAGGGATTTGAAAATATAAAACAGTAAATATGTCTGTTTAAATATTTATTTCTCTCCTTCAACCCAGCGACTTATTACCTTGGGTTTTACCCATATATTTTTAAAAGTACTTGGTTTCAAATCACTTAAATTCTCTGGAAACAGAGTCTTCATTTTGAAGAAGAGTTTCCTTGAGTGAGGCTCCTAGTTTATATTCCTCCCTTATATGTGAGAATTTTGGTCAACGACATAACAATTCCTCCACCATAAGGACGCAGAGACAAGTACTGTATACTGTATATACTGTTGCATATTGGTGCATCTAGGTCTCTCTATAAAAACCGAGTATATATGATATATGTCCTATTCCAAGTCATGCCAAGGTGACCTCTTTTTCCCAGAACGAGGTTCACCATTAGGTGCATTCCTTTCTTAGTTATTTTTTTCTTTGTGTAGCTTGTTTATTTTTTTTAAATGTATCCGTAATTCCCCCAAAAAATATAAGAGATTTTCTTGACCAAAGCAGTTTGCTGTTTTATACATTTTTCAATTTTTGTTTGATCCTTATCAAACTCGGAATTTAATCGTTGTATGTAAAATGGAAGATCAAGTTCGTTAATGGCTGAAATCGGACCAGTGGGAGGGTGGGTTTAGAGGGGAGGATTTTCGAAAATTCGAAATATCTCCGTTATTATGCGTCGGATCGAAAAATTGTTATAACAAATCTTATTGCAAATTAACTTTACTATAAATATTGTTATATACATGTATTCTCTATCTTGAATATTAACTGAGATATTTGCATTTGTATTCTGCGTGTGGTCGGCAGGAGTCGGCTATGTTCGGACTTTCCGCCGAGAGCTCTGGCGGCCGTTTCTGTAACTATTCGTCCCTCGTGAATAGGTTTAGAGGTTTCTTACTACTACAGTTGTTATTAGGCAGATTTCTCTATTGTAAAACTTCAAGTGGGAAATCTGCTTAGTTTACGCAGCCCCTGCGTGACGGACTTTTTTGTTTATGTTGTAGTAGTTGAAAGTATGTATTTAATTAGTATTTACATGTATGCTCTAGTAAATTTTAAAAGAAGTATTTAAAAAAATTATCAAAGTTCAATTAACTTAAGAAAGCAGTATATCGGTTTTTAATTTAATCCCATCATAAACTTTTTAATTTTTTTACAAATGGAGTCAAGTTCAACATGTATTAAATTGTATCATTTGATGTAATACTAAATGCATTTTTCGCATTCTCGTTCAAAGGCCTTGTATCAGTTTTTTTTTTTTTTTAGTTATAACATTTATTTTGCATTTCTCACTTAGAAGACCTGCAAAATAAATCAAATTCCTTTAGCACAAATATTACAACATGAGTCACCTTTTCAACTTGTTATGTGAAATGTTAAAATGTTATCTCTGACAGCAAAAAAAAAAGTCGGAATCCCCGAAGGATGATAATATCAAGGCCAGTGCTCCAGATCAAGTTTGGAGCTTTATCTGGGACAGGATGCTCTTGGGATGACTCTCCCGATGCTGACCAAAGCCAAATAGGTTTCGAAAGGACGAGTTACCGCTATAAAAGGTCCTTCTTACAAGTGGCATTTGTAATGCCTCTTTTTGCTTGAACCAGTTTCTCAGAAAGACACCCGGCTCTTAGTAAATACCAAGTAAATTAATTATTCCAGTTATAATAACACCACCCACTTCCAGGAAAGCTATTATTTCCTAACTGAAACTCATACTGTGTGAGATATATATATATATATATATATATATATATATATATATATATATATACTAGCTTAGATACCCGGCTTCGCCCGAGAATTCATTTGAGGCTAAATGGTGATGATATTTTTTTGGCAAGGCTTTACTTTGCACAATATTTTAACATTTACCCGTACCAGTGCTTCGGGTTTATACCCGTCATTGCTATGGATTTGTTAATAATAAAATTAATTTTTTATGTAAGACTTCACTGTCCTCCATATTTTCATATTTCCTGTCTCCTGTGCATTATGCATAGATTTGGTTTATTAAGGATAAAATATTAACATAGATTTGAATTTATTTTTCCAGGGGAGGTTCCTGGTAGTTGGTATTGTAAAGAATTGTTGAACATATCAATATTTCTATTCGAATTACTTCCTTCATACATTGTTACCGAAAAAAAATGTATAAAATAAAAGTAACTCTAAATAACAAAGTAAACAACTTTTGTTATGAGCACGTTTATCTAAAATCAAATAGACAACGAAATATCGCGAGTTTTTATTTCAGGCCTCCCACATAACCCCCACTCCCGTTTAGACCTACAAATATTATTTTATCTTATAATCATGGAAGAATTAATGCTAATTAACATACCGAGTTTTGTTAATTTCGGTTCAATCGTTAGTGCCCAACAAAATAGTTGGCTCCCGCTATAGTATTTCGTGTATATCTGGTTTATACTTTGTTATAAGACAAAACTGAATATAACAAAAGTTACTTTAAATAACAAAGTAAACAACTTTTGTCATGTGCATATTTGCAAAAAAACCCAATAGAAAACGAAATATCACTATTTTTAATTTCAGGCCTCCCTTACAACCCCCAATCCTGCCCGTCTCTAGAAATGTTGGTATGACTTATTATAATGAAGGTGTTAGTGCTAATACACATAAGGAGTTTCGTTTAATTCGGTTGAGTCTTTTGTGCCATATAAAATTGTTCACTTCAGCTATAGGTTTTAGCTTATATCTCGTTTATGATTCGGTATACGAAATAAGTGTATGTAACAGCTGAGTTAAGAAAGAGGGAGTGAGAGAGGTTCTAGATTACAGGAAGGTCTCCCCACCCCTTCCCGACGCTCCAGGTTAACCAACAGAACATGACTAATTCCAACTCTCAATTCCGCTCACATTACCTTATACGTATTCACATACTATTTTCAAGTCTAATTATGTATGTTTAAATACTTTTGTTTTTTGTGAATTAATTGATTTTTTAACACAAGAGTTTTTTTAATTCACAAAAAACAAAAGTATTTAAACATACATAATTAGACTTGAAAATAGTATGTGAATACGTATAAGGTAATGTGAGCGGAATTGAGAGTTGGAATTAATCATGTTCTGTTGGTTAACCTGGAGCGTCGGGAAGGGGTGGGGAGACCTAACACATTAAAGGAAGAAATTACTTACTTCCGATTAATTAATGTTCCGGTAAAAGACAGAGGAAGGGGGGGGGGGGTAATATACTTTGCTCCTCATGAAACAGTTACTTGTTTTTAAAATGCTTCATATACTTGAAATGTTCTTGTTTATCGCCATAATATATCATGGTGAGGTAAAATTAAATTAAAAGGTTGAATGGTATAACTTATTCAAAAATTGGAATGAATTGCAGGCTACAATATTGATATTTTTAATACGACCAAGATATATATTAAGTGACTCTAAATAACAATGGACCAGTTTTTGTTATAAGCATGTTTGTTAATATAGCTTATAATTTAGTAGCAGTTGGTGCAATGTCAGATGTTCAGTTGACTGCGCCTAACTAAAGTTTTTAGTATATCTCGTATATCTCGTTTATACTTTGTTATAAGACAAAAGTGAATATAACAAAAGTTACTCTAAATAACACAAAAATCAACTTTTGTTATATATACATTTTCCGAAAAACCAATAGGAAACGAAATATCGCTATTTTTAGTTTCAGGCCTCTATTATAACCCCCACTCCTGCCCGTCCCTAGAAATGTTAGTATGGCTTATTATAAGGAAGGCGTTAGTAATAACTCACATACCGAGTTTGGTTTAGTTCGGTTGAGTTTTTTGTTGCAAATAAAATTGTTGACTTCCGCAGTAGTTTTTAACTTATAACTCATTTATACTTAGGTATACGACAAAAGTGTGCATAACAAAAGTTACTCTAAATTATAAAATAAATAACTTCAGTTATGTGCATATTTGCCGAAAAACCAATAGGAAACGAAATATTGCTATTTTTAATTTCAGGCCTCCCTTATAACCCCCACTCTTATTCGTCTCAGAGAATATTACTATAGCCTAAAGTCTAAGTTGGGCTAGTAGTAATATACATACCAAGTTTCATAAAATTCGGTTCAGCCGTTTATGCGTGAAAAGGTAACAAACAAACAAACAAACAAACAAACAAACAAACATACACGAAAGAAACAAAATGCAGTTATGGTGTCTATGACATGTGAAACGAAAAGTTATCGTGAAAATTCGCGAAAAAAATCAATGTACAGACAGAGGTTACAATTTTATATATATACTAGCTAAGGTACCCGGCGATGCCCGGGAAATCATTCTTGACTGACTAATGATGGTATTTTGATAGCAAGACTTCAATGTGTACAATTACACTCCCCTCCACAACGTAATGATTTTCCGAAATAGCCAACCCTGAAGGGTAATTTTTGGGGATTAATAGAATAGAAATTTTATTTTTGAAGTATAAATGAAAATGTGTTCCTAATTCTATCCCTCTACACTTTTTGACTCACCGTTTTTTCAATCATTCAAACCATATTCATGGGTAGCATTTATTACAATTAAATATCATCTATAATAAACATATTTCCTTTCAAAAGCCAATCCGAGGTCACATAGTTTAGGCAAAGTTTTGCACGTAAGGATTATATTTGTATTAGTGAATCTCACTGGAAATTGCTTCCAGTAATGCCAGACGGGAAAATAAGGAAACTCAATTAACGTGTAAGGCTCCCGTCATCTTCCGTTCCCGCATGGGACTTCTCAACATTCTTCTACTTATATTATTGATGCAAAACATTATTTTATAATTTAACTACCGGATGGAATTAAATAATAGTGGCACCCTGAAAATATCATATCGAGTTTAAACGCATATTGTTTATTGTCATAATGACATTACCATTAACGTTAATTGTTATTATATTAAATATTTGTTTCAATAACATCAAGGTAGATTATATACAAATTAAATAATGGAAATGCTCTTATAGTTTATATTTCTATTGGAAATAAATAACAAAGTTATTAGGAGGGGGTGACGAAGATTTATTACCTCACTAATCCGAATCATACTTTGAACTATCATATAAAACATAACATCATTTGTCATTATATTCCTTTATTAAAACCCCTTAAATAAGTACTAATATTATTGACTCCCGTTTAGCGTATATCCCGTGTTTACTTCATTTTAAAAGTGAATGCGCACAAAAGTTACTCTAAATAACAAAGTAAACAACTTTTGCTATGTGCATGTTTGTCGAAAAACCAATAGGAAACGAAATATCACTAATGTTAATTTCAGGCCTCCCTTACAAACCCCACTTCTGCTCGTCCCTAGAAATGTTGGTATGGCCTATGATAATTAGGGCGTCAACACTAATATACATACCGAGTTTTATTTAGTTTCGGTTGAGTCTTTTGAGCCCAATAAAATTAATGACTCCCGCTATAGTTTTTAGCTTATAACTCATTTATACTTAGGTATACGACAAAAGTGTATATAACAAAAGTTACTCCAAATAACAAAATAAACAACTTTTGTTATGTTTATAATTGCGGAAAAACCAATAGGAAACGAAATATCGCTATTTTTAATTTCAGGCTTCCCTTATAACCCCCACTCCTGCCCGTCCATAGAAATGTTGGTATGGCTTATTATAATGAAGGCCTCACTACTAATACACATACCGAGTTTGGTTTAGTTCGGTTGAGTCTTTTGTGCCAAATAAAATTGTGGACTCCTGCTATAGTTTTTAGCGTATAACGCATTTAAACTTCGGTATACGACAAAAGTGTATATAACAAAAGTTACTCTAAATAACAAAATAAACAACTTTTGTTATGTTCACATGTACCGAAAACCCAATAGAAAACGAAATATCGCTATTTTTAATTTCAGGCTTCCCTTATAACCCCCACTCCTGTTCGTGTCAGAGAAAATTAACATAGCCTAAAGTCTAAGTTGCGTTAGTAGTAATATACATACCAAGTTTCATAAAATTCGGTTCAGCCGTTTATGCGTGAAAAGGTAACAAACAAACAAACAAATAAACAAACAAACAAACAAACAAACAAACAAACAGACACCAAAGAAACAAAATGCAGTTATGGTGTCTATGACATGTGAAACGAAAAGTTATCGTGAAATTTCGCGAAAAAAATCAATGTACAGACAGAGGTTACAATTTTATATATATATAGATATATATATATATATATATATATATATATATATATATATATATATATATTGAAGTATTAAGTAGCACCAGCGTATTTCTAGTTAGAAATTAAAATGCTACGTTCAGCAATATTTTTGAATTTGAGAATATTGCCTGTCCAGCATAAAATTCCTGTTGAATGAAGGATCTAAGTAACATGGATTTCATATAATAACGTTCTTCCAAGCATTCGTAAATTACATAACCTAGGTACAGGTACTTCATAACTAGATTTCCCTTACGGAAATCAGATTTCAAGTTATAACTCCTCCCAAATATCCATCGACAACGAAAAAGAGGTCCTTTCAGAATTATACTCAATCCGTCGTAATTTTTGTTTCATCCAAACGCCATATTTAAGCGTTAATTAAATATGTCATCATGCCGAAAATAACCATCTCAAATAAGCCAATATATCAGGAATTGTTAGATTTCAAGCTTAAATATTACGCATTGTTCTCACGGGACTACTACGAGGGTGGGTTTTGAGAAGGAGTAAAATCGAAACATTGAAAGATCTTCGCCATTATGACTCCGATTGAATACTGTTATGTATTTAATTTTGTTGTAAATATGATAGTCTCTGAATTTTACTCTCTAAGACGAGATTCTAAAATATTAAGAAAGTTAATTTTTATTTTCTGCTGGTGGGGGGAGGGCGTGTGGTGAATCAGGTTATTCAGAACACAGTTTTGTGGTTTCTCACAATTTATTATTAAAAACGCTTAGAGCTTTCATTACATTCCCATCATTATTGATGAACGCAAAGAGCATGGGTAGAGTTCAGCTTGGTGGCGTCAATCTAGGCACGTCGTGTTCTGTTGTAAATTCTTGAAAGCCCTAAGCGTTTTTAAAAATGGATTTTGATGAGCCACAAAACTGGGTTCTGATTAAGGCATTTATTTGTGAAGTTCAATTTTCAGTCTTTGGTCCACACCCAGTTCTGTTCTTACAATTTTCAGTTAAATCAACTTTAATTTATTATTAACTTTACGTTATTAACTTTAACTTATTAACATCTCGTGGTCTTTAATTTGAAGCGTTGTTTAAACGGTTCTTATATGAGGAGAAATAAAGAATAGAATGTGAGATGGCGTTAGCAGCATGGCATTCCAGCACCTGGAAAGACTGCTTAGTTTCTGCGGCAACTACGTTGACGATTTGATGACATTTGACTGATTAGAACCACTTTTACCCAGAAAATATTAAGTAATTTTTTCTTTTAAATTGCCTTCTAATTAAAAAAGTTGAAATTAAAACGCAAAGATATTAGTTCTATATAGCAACGAGTCTAATTACAAAAGAGTGTGAATTTCATTCTCCTTGAGTAATGGATAAGTATTCTATGGTTATTAAAATAAAAGAAATGGCATGTGATATCAGTTAATATCTACAATGCAATGGCTATATTATTAAGGTGTAATTAATTCTAAAATTGAATCTGTCGGTAACAATCTTAAAGCGTCAACAAAAAACACATGTATAATTAAACTGTAAACATTACAAATGCCTCAATTGATGATTATATAACAAACGTCAATTATAACTGGTTTTTATGATAGCGGTTCTAATATTCTAGTTGTTATGGTGTAATATCCGGTTTATTTCCAGGCCTAGGCCGGAGGAAGTCGCACTCTGATTGCCGGAGGCATAAATATTATATTTTAAATGGAAATTAAAACTGTGACGTAATGCCTCCTGCCTTGAAGACGCTTCATGTAATATATTAAAAAGTGCTGATAAGCTTTGGAGATGGTACGAGCTCTTAAATAATATCGTTAATTACAACTTTAACGTCTTGTCTATTGTGATTAGAGAGTGATGACAGTTAATTACGCCAGTTACGTGTATATCAAATGGATGGAGGAAGTCAAACAGCTCAAAGACCTGTCTTCGCTTGGAGTAATCAACCGGAGGAGAAATAGAATTTAAAGATTGCTTCCTATACCAATTAGTACAATTATAATTTCGGGTCGTCATATCCTCCATCGTCTAAGGTTCGAAGGAGACGCAATGGAATATTATACTTTAATACTTTAACAGTCCACACCTTGTAAGCCTTTTAGGGAGCTCCGGGGGTAGAAATACTTTTTCGTTGAGCTGTTTCGAAGAAATTCTTTTACTCATTTACCAGATTCCTCGTAAAATAAATTAGCTCATGAGAAGAACTTTGAAAAATATATTAAATTTTGCATAAATAATACCTAGTGTGGTCTGTAAGTATGTGTATATATATAAATATACATATATCTGTGTGTGTGTACATATGGGGAGTGTTTATTATTCTGTCTGGAGTCCGAAATTATAGTTTATCCTCACCAAACTCAATATTCTTTCATACAAAACTAATAATCGGATTCATTAATGGTCGAAATCGGACCACAGAAGTGAGGCTTTTGAGAGGTGGCAAAATGTACGAGTTTTATGGAAAATGTTATGTAACATTTTTTAACTCTAATATTAACTGAATTATTTTTATTTTGGCCAAATATGTTATATTTTTATAAACATTTTATTTAATAAATTTGTCATTAATGTTGATAATGTAGCTTCTCTTGTACCAATATGTAGAAATTGTTTAAGTGTTTTCATTAAATATTCACATACATGATTTTTTTTTTCAAACGTTCTCTTTATTGTATAATTTGATGATTCGTTTATTATGCTGTGATATTTTAATGTACAAGAGTATGCTGTCTATAGTTCTGAGCATTAATTGGTGAACTTCATACTTCTATTGGTATTTATGTGTGTATAAACAAAAAATTTTTACTTGAATATTTGAGTCCCTTAAAATTATATTTAAAGGTAGTATTATCTGCTTTCCTAGCTCTGAGTTGGTTCCACTCTTTTAATTAAGTCCTGATATAAGCATAAATTTCACACATGGCCTTGTTGATATAAGGCCTCTGAAAAGTTATCCCAAAAGTCCGCGTTGGTTTTACCTTTAAAACTGGACTATGTATATAACTCTATATCATCCAAGATGTCGTATCAATTAAGTCGATAAGGTAAGGAAAATATTCAAGTAAAACTTTTTTGGCTAAATATAGGTATTAAACATATTGAGATCGAAAAACAAAATGTCAATTTTTATCTAAGAATTTTGATTATTTGGTACATGAGCTACGTTATTGTTTATTATAAATAAGGCCTTTGAAGGAATATAATTAAATTTTTCCAGGTGAGCTATTATAACTTATAATTAGAGCTATAAAACGTTATTGATCCTTCCCAAGAACATGTTATTAGCCGATGTTATTGAGTAATAAATAACAGTTTATAGAGGACAATGGATAGCTTAAGCTGGGAAGCTATTAAAGGAAAGTATAATAGGCAATCGGCAAAATAGTTGGACTACTAGGGTGGCTGTCCGCCGGTCTTTTCCTTTTTTGTTTCTTTTTCACTTAGAGAGAAGTATAAAAGATTTCTTTCGATGAGAGACCATTCCATTAGAGAGAGAGAGAGAGAGAATAAGACACGTCTGTATGTGACGTACAATGGGAGGGCAATGTAGTAGATCCCTCGCCAATCCTATCCAGATGTGGATGGACAAAGGATCAAGACAAAAGTGAGACAGGTGGCGCTGTAATCGATTCGGCACATACCGTTCTTGAATGTGCCACTCGCGACTGCGCTCCATCTCCAACCAATGCTACACCATTATTTCTATTATTCATTTTTTTTTTTTTAAATAGAAAGAAAAATATATAAACTTCAACTGCGATTTGTCATAGTAAAAAATATATCAAAAAGAGTAAACCTTACTTCGAAGAATAGCACATGTGATGAAAATGGTGTAGGTCAGCACAATTTATATTGATGATGTCTTTTAAACAAAAAACCAAGTTAAATTAAAAGAAATTTTAGGTATTCTAAATTCATGGGAAAAATTGTCTATGAAAATAATGTACACAAATACTCTCTCATGTACTTTTTTTTTGATTTTCAAACGGACTGGTAGTTCTCCGAATTAATGGAATCATTGCACTCAAATTTCTATTAATATACTTTGCAACCATATTAGAACTTTTTTCTGAACGGTTAATGGAAAATGTTTCCCAGCAGTTTTAGAGAACAATATACCCACCGATGGAGCCACGCATGATTTAATTCAATATAAATCTGTCTCTGAACGGCTATTTCAATATAACCACAACTGTGATTTAAAAAATTCATTTAATTCAAATTAATATTTAAAGTAAAATAGGATACGCCAAAGATTCTTTTTGATAGTTCATATTCCCTCAATACGTTCGATATTTAGTTATTATGTATAAGTTTAATTTACAAATTATTTGATGGCCAAGCTTGGACTAGGATGTAAGGGGTGGAAAATCATTTACAATTTTTGTCTTAGTAACTTTTTGTAACTCAACTCCTACTCCTTGAGTTTTCACAGTTAATATTCATGATTAGAGCTATTAAGGCTAGTTGGGGACATTGCTTACATTCAGCATTTTATTAAGAGGGGATAATTGAATTGAAAGACCAATTTGATTGTCTATTTTTACTTCATTGTGCAAATTAAAGGAAGTATTGTATAGCCAAATATTTCGAGTGTCAGACTTCAAGGAAATTATCTTTTTTGACCTTTCCTGGGCTTATTTCGACTGACGACTCTACATATATCGCATTACTCAAGAACGACTAGCAATTTAAAATTTCATATGTATAACTATTGCTCCACCTGGTTGTGCATCTTTCACTTTCACTAAAAGCGGTTGGGGGAGGGGCGGTTTACAGTGACGGGAATAAAACTCCAAACATACCCTTACCTATTAAAAGCACAGAAAACTTTGTAGTTTCACTATAGATTATCATAAAAATATCTGTAAAGTACAACATATGACATTTTTTGATCTGATGCACTGAAATGGAGATATCGAATATAACATTTAAATGAAATTATGAATAATGTGTATTAAAACATTCTGTTTATTTTATTTAATAGGTCTACAAAGTCATGTGGTGCCGAAAATAGATTTTGCTTTCCAATGGCATAACTCTATTCAAATTCCATTTTGGCTATCGAAAAAGCTAATGCAGAACTCCACAGAAAATTTAATTACTTTCTGCAGTAGTCGTTTTACAATTTTTCTATTCTTATGATTTTTAATGTTATTTGAGAATTAAACATTCATTATTGTAATATCATTGTTTGACTAAAACAGGAAAGTGAGTAATTTAATGTAGTCTGTCATAATGCATATGTACCCTACCTCTGTAGAGATTTGTTCATCTCTTGTGTAAACCTCGTCCAAAATGCAGTTATTGTTAACTTTTTGCGATTCAAAGGCTTTTATCTGTTCAGTGTCAGAGCCTTCGTACCATAAACTAAACCTTTAAATCAATAATAATAGTGCTCCATTGTGGTTTCCTTCAATGGTGTGGTTAGCATATTCAAACAGCTGTTGGTAGCCACTAGTATGACACCCTTGAACTTTGGATATCCGGGAATACGTGTGGGAACGAACACACCCTTCCCTTCTGTCTCAAGGATCCTCTCACCAGTCAGGGCTGCTCTAGTACTGCACCAATTATTGTATGTGGCAATCATAGCCAGTAATCGGAAGAGATGAAGTTATGATAAGGAAAAGTCATTTGGTGCGATTTGCCAACTGAAATGTCAACCTTATTTCGAAAGTATTTAAACAAAAGCGTATTATAGTTAATGGTTCTGTCGATTTCCTTTGGTATAGCTTCCCAAAAACACGGGGTCTGCCAAAACAAAGCTGTGAAAGAGATAAAAAAAAATCAGTGCTAAGCAGTTTTTAGCACGCTTTCTTTAAAGGAAATCACCAATTAAGGTTGTACTTTTGGCACGATTTTCGAGAAATGAGCATCCATATTGCCTAGACGGTGACAAAAATGACTTCCATGTATTTTAAAGCTACTCATTGGGACATAGATTAAAAGCAAGGAGATAAAGAAAATAGAAAAACCACTGAACCGGGAGCTCTTGTTTTCGACTAGTTCATGTCGGAAAAAATGTTTTTTTTTGTGTACATTATAAATCTATCAACAGAAGTATCCAGTTTAGCTAAATGATTTAGTTTCAATTAGTATACCTAGTAATAACAAGGTTGTTCCATTCAATCTGGGGTGAAACATGTAATTCAGCAAAACATTATTTTTTATGATAGGTATGTTCAATGGTGTTGAAAAATCGAAAAAAAAAAAAAAACGATGTGTCCAGGAGTGAATTTTAGTAATTGCTAAAGCCTACTCTATGGTACTACGGATTGTGTGGTGTGATATCTACTGATTGCCGTATCTTTATATGTATATAATTCTACTGTACTTGTGTATGTCACTGAACTCCTAAACGGCAAGACCGACTTGAATGAATTTTTTTTGTATACGTTTGGGTGACGCCCTGGATGGGTTAGTTGGAGCAGGAGTGGGAGTTGTAAGGGAGGCCAAAAATTAAAAATAGCGATATTTCGTTTCCTATTGATTTTCGGCAAATATCCACAGGATAAAAGTTGTTTATTTTGTTATTTAGAGTAACTTTTGTTATATTCACTTTTGTCGTATAATAAAGTATAAACGAGATATACACTAAAAAATTAAAGTGGGAGCCAACAATTTTATTGGGAACTAACGATGAACCGAACTTAACAAAACTCTATATGTTACTTAGCATTAATTCTTCAATGATTATAAGCTGTATTACATTTTTTAGGTTCGAACGGGAGTGGGAGTTATAAGGGAGGCCTGAATAAAAAATTCGCGATATTCATTTTCTATTTGTTTTAAGGCAATCGTGCACATAACAAAAGTTGTTTTTTGTGTTATTAAAAGTAGCTTTTGTTTTAAACATAATATTATTAAATTTAATATCCTAATCGCTTGATAATGCAGGACAATGTCTGTCGGGTCCTCTAGTAATTAGTATAAAATAATTCAGTACATAATCACTTATTTTCAATTAGTTCGAGGTTTTCCCCTGAACAGATCTCTTAATTTTATAGAAATCGTTGACTTTTTAGCGTGTTTTGCATTGCTTATAATTGCCAGTGGACAATATTTTGCATATTAGGGAGAAAATAACCCAAGGATAACACATAAAAGAAGTGGTAAAAGAAATTTACTTTCTATTATATAGTATAGAACGTGACTAATAATGACAGATATTTTTTATTTGTTGTTCTAAGTGAACACCTTAATCATGATTTGATGGTCAGCAGAGCGCGACCGCTTTCATATTTTCTGCTATGCGGGCCTGCGCAGCACTGTTGTTAAATCCGACCTTTATGCTATGATATTTCATCCGACCTATCTTAAGTTCTAATATTTGTCGAGCATTACAGCCCAATATCGGGGTCAAAGCTAGTCATGAAGTTCTAATTTTATAAATTATACAACTCTTCATGGGCAACTATACTTAATCTGGTACTTAATTCATAATTTACCCGTTTAAGAGTAAATAAATAGACAATTTTTAAGTAAAGTTTAATGAGAGCCTGAGGGCTGTGTTTGACCCATTTACATCAGAAGGTGTGTTTACATTGGCAGCTGTGCTTGCCAATCAAGCACCTGGGGGAGGCCGTAGCATGATCTTTACTGCATTATAGATTAGGGTGTAAACAGTAATTGGTGTCTTTCCCTTTTGAAGGTTGTTCAAATTAATGGTTATTGAACCTATTATCAACTTGATGTATTTGACAGCTCACTGTGGCTTTATTAGTGATTTATTCCTTTTATTTAAGGACTTCAAGTTGAGTTTAAAACTTTTATTGTCATAAAAAGAGATAAATTTTATTTTTCTTCCTTGTTCGTAATGAAGAAAGAATTGCAATCAGCAAAAACATTGTGTTTTCTGATTCCAACGTAGTTACTTCCATGTTGGAATGTTTTGGTGTGACATCTGTACGAGTGTATCTACCTCGTAAACTCAAAAACGATTAGCCTTAAAATGTTGATATTTCATATTTAAGCGCCTCCTATTTTAAATAAAATCAACTAAGGGAGAGGAGACGGGTTTGGGAAAAGAGTGAGAGGCGGAATTTGCATGTTTCTCCATATCTGTTCGATGAACTCAAGATTTTCTATAGGACTTTTTTATTTGTCAGGAATAGACCCATTATGGACGTTTTATGAAATGTTTCATTCCAATGCGTTGCAACGGAAATGTGATAAATAACATTAAAATGGAGTCATTTTATATGATGTAAAGCAAAATGATTTTTTTTTTAAACTTAATATTTCACTTATTAACGTCCACTTGGTGCTACTGATCCATCTGCATGGATGGTCTAGAGGTTACCACCATCTACTGGTTTTCTAGCCAGAATTAGATTTATTGAATTTTTACTAAAAAAATTCCTATGATCTACACGGGAATCGAATCCTTGAAAGGAATAGACTTTATTTAATTTAATAGGAATACAAGGAAGTGATGTGTTGGCATAACATTTTTTTTTTGGTACAGTTTCACAGTTATTACTTTATTTCTTATGCTTTTAGAATAACACACGTATATTTTTATTTACACACCTCATAATGATCGTGATGTAGTTTTCTCTACAGTTTAGTTCTTGAAGTGCATTAAGCGCCCTAAAGTGATAAGCAATCGGTAATGTACATACATTGTGAATATGTTTTGGAAGTTTTTTCGGAATTGACTACGGGTTTTTTTTTTTTTTAAAAGATTTGTGTTGGGCAATAAAGGTTTTTTTTACTGGCTTTCATTTGTGCACTAATCGAAAAATTAGAGGTTTCCTAAATTATCCGAAACATTTTTCTATTCAAGGTGAACCATGTATATTGAGTACCTACATCTCATACCGGCATTGGAGTAGGCTTTTAAGATGACATACTTGAGTAAAATTTGTGAGTGTGTTTCATCGAGCTTTATCAACAACCGATCATCAGACACAGTAATCAGCACTTGGGTCAGATCTCGAAAATAACTTTTCCCGGAATGTCGATTAACTCATCTAAAATTTAGTGTGTTAAATGCTTTATATAATGCATTTCTTATTATGATGAGCTCTCATTATATATATATATATATATATATATATATATATATATATATATATATATTGTTTTTGTGTGCGTGAGTAAATGTTTATTAAGCATTTTAGGAATGCCATTCTTGCCAAAACATTAATATAATAGTCTTTTTCACTCTTTCTGAATGGTTTTACTTACTTGGTGCACCTCTCAGTCGTATAGCTATTAATAAAAGGAGAACAAAAAATGAACTTGGTATGTGAATGTGAATCTATTCATTTTCAGGGTTGAGTTGCGACTTTGAAGTTTCATATCCATACAAGGAGTTGTGTCTATATTTATCACTGCTTTCAACATCAACGTTCGTCTCTCGTCTACTGTTTAATATTCTTTCGTAATCAGATATGTGCCCATTGAATTTGACAGTGATCTTCATTGTACATTTAAAATTTTCTTTCTTCTCTACAAATTTCTCTTTTTTTGTAGAACCAGAAATAAATGGTATTGGTGAGCAGTTACAAACGGTAGCAGTTGTCCAAATTAGCCGAAATAGATATAAATGGGATGTTAATAGATAATAATAATTAAAAAATAAGCTATATAACTATACATTATTGACAGAATACCAGTTATTTTTAAACCGCACATTTGAATCTTACTAAAGGACCTAATGAAAGCATGTTTACACATACATGGTTAGAAAATAGAAAATTTATGTAGAATGGTAGGATTTAAAAAAAAAAAAGTATTATTTATCCAAGTCCACTTTATATTATTATGGCTACTTGGGACGGGTTACCTAAAGGTTACCACTCTTCTGACAGATTATGATGAGACTTAGAAATTTTTTTAGTAAGTTCTTCACTATGCAAATTCCTGTTGTCCCACGGGAGTCGAAGACACGATTCTAGGTATACCTGTAATGCTTTAACTCACTTGGGTAATCAGCCCCATTTATGCTTCAATAAACACTGTAAAAGGCATTAACGAAGACAACTGTAGAAAATCTTGCTCTTGTATCATTAGCCACTTGACATTTTTCGTTGGGTTTCTTAAACTGTAGTGCTACCTTACATAAAAGTATGAACGCAAAAGAGTATGCATATGCAATACCACGTATTACCATTTTCTTAACTTTCTCCCGTGGGGTGAGTCATAAATAGCCTTATGAAGATTTTTTGAAAAGTGCGGTCTTACAGCCCATATTAATGGAATGAATCATTAATGGAAGAAAGGTCAGATTATGATAATGGCCCATGAATCCCAGTAAAAAGTTCGTTGCATGAAGCCTACCTCTATTCAGTTCCAAACTAAGCACCTGTTGGGTAAATGCTGTGGTTACCCGTTAGTTAGTGGCGTCCATTTAGTGAGTCCTCTTATGAATTCTTCGTGTTACATTGTTTGAGACGGTTTTCCAAGCAGTTCTTCAACTCCAATGCACTAAGCCACGCAGTATTTTACTGAGTGTATGGTCATACGAAGATGTACTAGAGTCTCCGCTGCGTAAATTAACCGGATTTCCCATGTGCAATAGTACAATAGACATTCTCGTATCATTTACAATAGCCCTACGCAACTCTAAGTGCAGTTCATTACCTTGATGATGTCATGTGGCTATCACATATTTACTTTATAGTTTTTTAAAGATCAACCTTAACAGTCGTATGCAGTCTGAACATAATAGATTTTGTGATAAGTTAAATAATAGTAAAAATCATATATAGGGAGCGACTACTGATTGCTGATAACGAAAAAGGACAAAAACATATCTGTTATTATTCGTGATGGAATGAAAATGTATATTGCAATAATTGTAGAAAATCTGTACAAGATAGTACAAATAACAATTATTGGACATAACTATAATGGAAATATTTTAGAATTTACATCTCAATTGTAAGCCCACACTCTTCTTGTTTCAATTATGACTTATTAAACTTTGCAGTTTTTTTTTTTACATAAATAAATTAAACATTGAGTACAGTAACAATTAATTTTTCATATTTTGTAAGATATTTTTCTCTCTTTTGCTACAGTTTAGCATGAAAAGTATGTATTTAAAATCTAAGACAACACCCTGTGAGAAACTATTTACTTATGTTATTAGTACCTTCATAAATCTCATTCTCTTTCCAATATTTAATCTGCAAATGTTTTCCCTAGCAACCTTTTTCAGAAAGAAATGACATTGAAAGATTGTCCAAAAGGGGCGATCAAGATTAGATATTATTGTTTCCAATACTGCACAAATATTTTCGGAGTCTTAGTAAATGGTTAGCAAAATTTATTGTTTTAAAAGCGGACCAAAAGGGAAAATGAAAAGGCTTATTAAATTTATTTCCCAGGTTTTATGTAGAATTTTTCTCGTCTTTGCGATCGACGTTAACGTATGACTGTCGTATAGCAAATGACCTAGGTCTCAAAATCATATTTAAGTTTATCTGTCTCAAATGACGTCCCATAGCTATTTAAAAATCGAACTCATGAATTTTAGTTATCAAGTCCCTAATAACCACCATTTACTTTTAATTTAACACGTAGTTTTAGACGATTTATATAGTTTTCATGATTTATATAAGTTTCGTAATGAGAATAAGCTAATGAAAGGAATTGTACTTTACGTCATCTTAATTACTAAATTTATTATATTTTCTTTTATTTTTTATGGTTGCATGGTGTTTTACCAATGAATGACTAACGGCAATAGTCAGTTTTTGCAGTGGCTGTTAAAAATTGGTGCAATGTGAAGACATGAAATTCCAGGCCTAGTGCAAATGTTTCGAAATCTTGCCAAAAAGTATGAACTAAAAAGCCCATAATTTCAATTTTTTTTCCTCGTCTGTTTCAGAGCTGAAATTCATTCCGCCTGGTTGACAGGCCTAGTTGACAGCCCACAGTTTATCCGAACTACACGGCACTCACAGGCCCTTTTCTCTTTCAAGATAACACTATTAGATTCGGATTTTCTCAGAAGAAAGCGGATTTTCACAAACAGTCTTTACGGATTAACGGTGAGCAGGTGTCTTCCTTCCGGATTAGAAATGTAACAATGATCTGTGCTCAATCTTCGGCTTTCAATCCCTCCAGCGACTTTTGCCCTTCAACCTGCTATTGATTAGTACGTAAATCAGGCGAATAAAGTGCCAAAATTACTTCCTTTCATGGTAGAAGCAAGATTTTTCAAATATAACTGTTTATATTGAATATTTATAAATAAGTATACATTTTTTCAATGATTATTAAAATGTGGATATCGGTCATGTTTGGGAAAAGCATGACCGATATCCAATGACCTGTATTCGAAAATTCTATTATCTTCCCATGTAGCATTGGATAATAAACCGAAATATGAACACCAAATATGAAATATCATCCATCACACAGAGCTTAAAACCAAATGTCATAGAAAGAATTAAAGGAGATGAGTTCACTTTTCATAATTATTTAGAGGAACAATTTAAATCATATGAATCCCAGTAACCGTGTTAGATCCTTAATTTAATTTAATATTACTACTTTCTTGTACGTAGAAAAAGAAGGATTCTAATAGAGGAAAATTTTCCGTTTTCAGATTTCAACGGATTTATCCGTTTTGACCTTCCCTGAACCTATATTGACTAGCTATCTTGCATAACATTAAAATTTCATATATAGGATTGTTGTACCGTCTATTTGTGCACCTCTCCTTTTGATTGATATTAAATAAGGGTGATGGAGAGTTTTGAAATAAAATAAAAATGTCTCAGAAATCTATCATATGCTATACGACCATGTACATGTCCTTTTTGTCTATCATAATGAGATCTATAAATTATCTTTTATGACATTCTGCGAAATTGAACGATGACATTATATATAATTTCCATACGGTATAATTTTAAAGGATTGCATCCAAAAATGTTATTTTTTTAATTTAATTTGAGGATAAGCAAGTCATTTGGGGGCCATCATTCGATTTTTTAAAGTCTTAATTAAATTATATCATTAAATAATATTGTTTTACTTATTGCGTATTAAAAAATTAACAAAAAACGCTAAAACAAACTGGAGGTTAAACCTGTATTTTGTGATTAAGGTTATTATTGTTGTAGCTTGCCTCATTTCTTTTCCTTTCATTTTCTCATGGACTGGACCTCTTTGTTTCCCATCTGATAGTTGTGTTGCAAATTGTTACAATGTTTCACGCGGTAATGGGCTTATCCTCATTCTTTCTCCATCCTTTCATTTATTTTTTTATTCTTCTACAAACGTGTAAATCATCAGTTTTGTGTTCTAGGGTGTGAGATTTCCCCACATTATTTTTTTAAATTGTAATAGTAATTAGTTTCTAAATGTATTGAAATCATTTAATCTATATATTTTTTTGAACACCGTTCCATATCTTAATGAGTTTTAATACTATTATTATTTATTTCCAACCTAATGAGTTTTTCTGATAGGAACTTTAATACTTTACAATATGTCCAGAATGTGTTAGATTTATTGTGAGTATATAGTCAGAAATATTTCTTTTTAAGCAGTGTGTGGTGTTATTTTTTATATGCTATTTATGTTTCTATTCCAGAATCCTTGAGGAAGGAAACGAATTGCTGCTTAAAGCATTCATCACATTTTTAAAATTATTGAATAATAAATGTATTACTTATTTAAACTCATTACCAGTCAATAATGTGAATTCTGTTGCTACATTCAGATGACGTGTTCCTTATTATTGTGGATAAATAATGTATTTACCTTAAAATGTTCAAACCATGGCGACATAATACATTGAAGTAATTAACACGAACCTGCAACCAAAAAAAAAGCGATATTAATACCATATTTGGATTGAATAATTTGATACATGCAAATTCCTGTTAAGTATTAAAAATCATTACCATTATTTTTTATATACTCTAGAAAGTTAAAATGGAAAGAATTTTTATAGCTGGTATGTCAATGTTTTCGAATACCTGCTAATTCCTTTTGAATCTATGTCAAATGTTAAGTAGTAGGTCCATGCATTTTAAAAATAGTACACCAAACTGTGGCTGGTTAAACTAGCGTGCTGGACATGCTCTGCATTGATACCATCTGTTATTCATTGTTGCTGTTATAAGAATCCTATGTAAACAGGGCTAGACATTTACGCTAGACAAGACATGGACAGGGACTCAGGTGCTCCTAGAGAAAATCTTATAAGCTGGAATGGGGGTTTACTCAGGGTTAACAACTAAAAAATACAAATACCTTTGATGAGGAAAACACAAATTGAAAGTTAATTTGAAACAATTTTTTGACGGCATGTTTTGAAATTTCTGTTCCTCCTAAAACCTCCTTCTCTTGGTCTTATGTCAGCGGGTACTAACTTAATTTTTAGTTTTACTTTTTTAAATACCATGTTTAATGATGGCCAAACAAAAATTGCACTGCTAAAACGTTAACCGACAACTGTTTGTGTATTAAATCAGAAAAATAAAATCCATAGTGCGTTCTCGTACTCAAACCTCAAAGATATTTTAGTACAGGAACCCGGGCAACACGAACCACACTTGCAATGGTTTGCATAATGTGTTACATTTGGACAAAGAGTAAATCATTCATAGTATTACCAAATCACAGGTGGATTTATCAAATACATTTGGACTAAAATGTTGGCCGAGTTCATTGGCCTTTTACGGGTGCTTTTGGCAAAGATAAGTAGCTCACGACTTTTAAAATATAAGGCATGAAATGGACGTGACTTAGAGGCTAATGGAACAGCTTCCCAGATGACATGTGTTGTCTATTTTTCCTTACCGTTTTAGTTTGACACTGATGATGTCATTTACCTCTGATTTTATCATAAGTTCAACCCTTTTTCATAATCCTCGTGACTATTTACTTTAGACACTTTAACAACAGGATGCCTCCAAATTTGTTGAGGTTAAAATGGAAGAATTGTAGCCTTCGTGGTTCATCAACCTATCACTAATCTATAACTCGTACGACAACTTATTTATTTTTTAAAAATTATTTTATAAATATTAAATTACTGATGAAATATATGCTTTAGGCCATTTTTCCTTAAACCATAAATGAGTTAATAATTAAGGTACAACTTCCCAATTTTTTTTCTCCAAATAACCACCACCACTCCTAAAAATAAGTTAACGAAAATAAGATCCATCCAAATTTTAAATTGAATTTCTGTGATATTTGGAAGTTTTTACATCAGATTAAGAATTTTCAAATTAAATCTGTATTTGTTATTTATATAAGCCAAGAACTTCATTTGATATGAACTCTTTTATTTAGTGATTTTCTGAAAAATAACATTCCAGTTCATTAAGATTTACCCAATTAAGACAAACATTTAGAGTCATTATAAACGGGCTTATAATATCCTTATGAATTAATATCTTGTCTACATTTTTTGGATTTTGAATTTCTATTTGTGCGATGTAGATTGTTATTTCAGTATGGAAGCCTTATGCTTAACCGGCAAGACAGTATTGGTTATCAACATGTGTTGTTCTATCTACAGTCCTGTATTGGTCCTCACATTTTGGCTTCGACCCAGATGAAGGAAAAAAAACCTGTTGCTTCTCCTTAACTTCTACATGGTTCTATCCAACAATAGCTTTATCAGGGAAAGCAGGGAGAATTCGACTCGAAGCCAGAACTGAGAAGAACCACTATAGTACGCAAGCTGACTAATTATATGCAATACCAATTTTTAGGATTATACTCTGTACATCTTGATAGCACTTCCAGTCTTGTCCCTTAAACATCATTCAATTCTAAACGGAAAATAAATGAAGTACTTATAAATCTGGAATTAATTAAGTGAATATTTAATAGTGTTAATAGAAGATAGAGGATATTCACTACTACTACAAGTTAATGTGCTATCCAATTAATTTGAAATTTTCTAAAATTTAATCCCAGGTATAAAACTTCAATAAATAATACTGGTAAATAACTAATAGCATTGATTGGTACCATCAAAAATCTCCATTAACCATTTTCTTATGGCGTCATCAACAGGGCAACAGGTACCTACGATATTAAGCAAACTTTGGGAGCAGTTCAGACTACCTTGACAGAAGGCCATTAACAACAAGGAAGACGAATTCTCGAAGACCATCTAATGACACGGAAGACACGCAAGCCACCGACCAGACAGATAAATACATGTGATATGAATAAAATTGACTGAAAACAGAACTCGCCATTCTCATTCCGAAGTAGCATGTGTAGTGAAAAGTCCGGCATGAACAAAGGTCCAATAGAAACAATAGTATAAATAAAAAACTGTTTCTGGTATTATTTTTTAGTTCATTCAAGATTTTGTGTTTTCATTTGGCCACTATTTTGGAACCTTCGGTATTTAGTTTATTATATTTTCCCTTGGTTGCTATTCCACTACCGTAGAACATCACAAAATGAGAAACCTCTTAAACATAAGGAGAATCGGAATGATAACCAATACTGTCGTTGGTCTTTTTGCAAGTTTTCATTGGGTTCAAACTGGGTTACTCCCTTTACAAGTTATTAATAGCTGTCATACCACATACCATATTGGCAAGATATTTGCACTAATGTTTGCAGGAAGGTGTGAAATCCATTCTGTAATCTGTGAAATCTGGCTGTAAAAATCGATGACAATGTGCGATTTATCCGTTCAGCCTTCGCCGGCATGTCTAGAACAAACATTCGGACGGACCCCTTATGCCCGGAGTTGCGACACCCGTTATGCTTGGCCTAGGGTCCAACCACTATTCAGAGACCTACGACCGCCACAATGAAATATAAATCATTTCGACATTTGACCCCGAAACCTTTAGCGAAAAAGCGACTAATCCCCAAAATATGAACATACCACACTTCATAAAGGCCTTGTGTTATTCACTGTAGTTCTAGGACTACTTGAGAGCATTAAAAGAATAAATTCAATAGCTACTGTTAGTATTTGATATATTTCTTATAGGTAAATTGTTCTTTCAATCCTTTTTGTATGTGATTGTCGGTCACGTAGGTTGAAATATAACTACTCCTGTTTGCCAAACTATCGGTGTAATTTATTACCTTTGTCGAGGCCTGCAATTATACATACATCTAAATTACAAAAAAGGGTTAATTTATTTAATACAGAATTTTTTTAAAAAAATTTGAAATGAATGCATATAAATCTGTATTATACTATGGTAAAAGAGTTACATAAAATTGAAATTATTTACAGACTGAAAAACTGATGCACAAGTTTGGAAATTATATATAAGTACATATAATACAATAAATAATTTGAAAAGCAGAGTATGAGGTGGTCCTTCAGTGAAATCACCCTATAACATGAAGGAGGGCATGGAGTTGGCGAGAGCTTTGGAGGGATTGAGGTAGAAATAAAGAGAGAGTCCCTTCTAACCATAGTATAACACATATTTCTATGTATACATGCATTCATTTCACATTTTAAAAGAAATCCTGGATCAAATAAATTTACCATTTTTTGTCAAAAATATGTATGTATAATTGCAAGCCTTGATAAAAGTAATAAATATTACCGAAAAATTGGGAAACTTAAGTATTTTCATTTCCCCCACGTGAACGACAACCACATACAACAAGGATTGCTCTAACAGCATCCATCACCAAGAAGACTGTTCTTTCATTAATTAAAAATTGATGAAAATATGGACTCTATTGCAGTTTCGTTTTATAAAAATCAATTGGTAGATTCCTTGAACACTCAGGAAGAGAACAAAATGCTTATTTTATTTAAAAATTGTGACTGACAGTCATTACCCTTAAAATATTTAAATTCTATAAGCCACTTAGCCTGAGACGGAAATAATATCAAGGAAATACGCAGAGGTAAGTGAATTGGAAGGCGTTGGACATAATACCCGCCCTTGGAAGGCCATCTAGTTTCCAAGGGCAAGAACTGTGTCTCTTTCTCAGCATATATTAGTTCACTCATAATAAAAGTTAACTGAAATATTTTTACCAATAATTGAATTATTTATTAACGTCCACTTCTTGCAACTAAGGCTAATTGGGACGGGCTATCTACAGGTTACCACCATTTTCCAGTCAGGGTGAGACTAAGGATTTTATTTAATCAATTCCGTCACTCGACGGAATCGAACTCGCCACTCACTCAAAGTTTACCACGTGAGGTCAAGGTCAACGCTTAAACTCAGATGGCTAACCTGAGCCCCTTAACAATAATTGAAAGGTTTAATAAAATGCATTTAGTAAAAAAAAAAAAAAATAAATAAAATAAGGATTGATTGAGTCGCACTAAGTCTTGGGAGGAGGTGTGGTTACCGGTCCTAATTCTTGGACATACATTGACTGTGATATCATAAATTTGTGAGATTATGGCTCACATGAGGAATTCTGTAAGACATTTTAGTAACATTTTTGAACTAAGAGTGTATTGTACTTGCTTGATCAGCTGGCAGCTTGCGTATTAACAAATTGTCTCGGAATACTAAGTCATTTTGGTGTACGAAAAGGGGAGAAAGATGATGTTCAAGAGCACAAATAAAACTCTCAAAAACTTAACTGGTTTGCCCTGCTCACCTCAAGGTAGTAAAAGAGGTAACCCAGACATAGGTGGTTTGATGACCTGGGATTATCAGAGGGTGGGTTTTAGTAAATGGAGAGGCCTGGTTAGGTGAACCAAGAGGAACGGTATATTCTTCTAGGGCTATAATTTGTAGTAATAAGTGAGAACTTCCCTGAAGGGCATTTTAGAAAGGCATATTTGACAAAAACCTTGTAGGGTCCAAAGACCATCAAAATTTGTTTATCTTAATAGGCGACTTTAATGATTTGAGTCGCTACCAAATGCAGTATATGCATCATTTGGTTATGTTAGAGATTCGACTTCACAAAGGCAAATAAGTACTATACCTTATTTGATTATACATTGTACAATTACTCCCCTAGAAGTCTAGAACCAGCTGTACGTAATTTTTTTTTTTTTACTGAATAACACTTCACTTAAACCTGAGAGCATAAGGGGATCTTTTGACGACAGAGTTCCTTGTTCTTTAATCTGCAAGGTGAACCTGTCTCAGTGGCTTTCAAGGACATTTCTGCTAAATCCACGCAAATAACAGGCTATGTTAGGCTCAGGTGTGGTATTAAGATCAATGGCTGGCCGCAGTACATTAACCTCACCGATAAGTGTTCCTAACTGTAATAATTACCATCATTTGTCGGGTATCGTCTTGTTGTTATACCCAAATTCCTTTATACTTATTGTCATCTTTCCTCTTTTAATACTCAGTTTGACGAGCCACAGTTTGTTACTTAATCATGGTTTAAATAATACCGTAATATAAATGTGAATTGTATCCGGAGAATATAAATTAAACAAACAGAAATAATGATTGTTTAAAACCTACAACGTAGTTTAGACTCTTCTAAGTAAGGTAATGAAAAATAATTATGAAAAAATAATGCTGGAGACAATAACAGATACATCGGGACAATAGTACATCATCATGGAGGAATTATTATATTCGACTAATAAGATTTAAGCTAGTCATGCGTTTCCTCAACGCCCAATTTAACGTCTGTAAAAAAGATCCTTAAGAAGAATAACCGTTCAAGAGCAACACAGGCTGAGAATGGTCTATTGGTCATGCTGAGAGACTGAAACCAATCAGAAACGTGCGCAGAACAAAGTTGGAAAAGGTAGGCCTACACAAATATATTGTACCTTAATAGCAGGGAAGATTAAGGAGAGGTGGATATCCCGGTCTAATTTGTTGTTGAAAGAAGAGCTAATACTTCAATGAGTTAATAAGTTTAGAGTATCATTATTAATAAAATTGTCTATGAGAAAAAGATAGCCTTTATAGTTTAATGTCATTTTTACTTCCTTATAATACATGTTGTTTGGAAAAAGATTTCCTGCCTCGCAAGAAAACCTTCCATGATTATCGTTATGTGTACCGTATCTTATGGCATAAGGTATTTTGGTTTTAACATCTCATAAAATAAAAAAAAAATGACTGGCCCTCCCAGAAAATCTACTTATTTAGTGGGTCACTTCTAGTGCGTCCACATTTATATAGAAATTATTTATTAGCAATTCATTGCAAAGACATTTAAACGTATGTAAATGGATACGAACGGTAATTAAAGTTATTGAAGGAAAACCAACCTTCTTCTTTACCCGTTAAAAACTATCCTAAGGAATGGATTGGATTTGATGATTGAATAATATGTATCGAGTTTGGTAAAGCTAGCACAAAAATTGCGATCACTTGAGGAGTAAAAAAAAGTATATAAAATTTTAAATGTACTTCATTTTTGTCATAACCATGGCCCCGCCAGTAACGATCAAACAAAAATTACGACCGCTAGAGCGGTAACAGACAAATATATATATATATATATATGTATATATATAGCTTTGAACGGACCTCATTTTCGTCATCTACTAGGTAGGATCGAAGGATATTTGAGAAAACATTTCGAAAATCGCGCCATGAGCACAACCTCAACAGTTGAAATCCCTTAAGAAATCTGCTAAAATGAAAAGCAGCAAGGTCCATCATCGCCCAAAATACAATTTACTAAATTGAACAACACAGCAACCAGAAGGACAAAATAACCTACATCTAATTAGTTAAATAGTCACAGTCGTCTATTAGTATTGTCAATAATAAAAAATGTCTCAACATAATGAACTTATAAAAATGAAAACTAGCAATGGGTGGGGATCGTAAAAGAGTATAAAAATGTAAATCCTAAATATCTCCATTTCTTTGCAAACCTTCTGGTTAAACGTTATTCGTTAACGGAGACCAAAATACATATATGTGTATTTTTTCAATATTTCATTCAATTAATGTCTACATGTATGTAGGATGAAAAAATTGTTGGCTACGCTTCCACTATAATAATTTATAATTAATTAATTTATTGAAACGGCAAAGCGCTTTCGATGCTGTGCATCATCGTCAGTGCCCGAAGGTTTCCGATGTTGACCTGACGGCTCTTGGGCCTGGACTGAAATCACTTCCAAATGCCAGAATACCAACATAGAATAATGTCTACATGATAGATTATTGAATTTATTAATAAATATTTAAGAAGTGTTGTAATAATGGCAATATTAGGTGTATTTAATAATGGTTTATTTGCATTAAATAGCTGCCTTCCATTTTTATTTTATACAATAAAATAAAATATTTAATACAGACAAAAGCAATATTTGTTCAAGTTTCCCATTTAAAATCATAAATGACTTCACCTTATTTCCGTAATGTCTTGTCTTATTTGTTAAATAGTAATTTTGTCACAAAAGCAGTTGCCGTTGTTCGTTTTTATTGACTACTCTGCTGTAAAAATGCTCTAAGTACGTAGACTGAAATTAGATTTAATATAATATCATATGTTTGGCCTCCAAACGATTCCCAATTAGCTAATATTTTAAAACCAAACGATAAAGAATGTTTTTAATTAAAGTGCATTATTCTAATAAATAATATAACACTTCAAATTGTTTTAACTATATTTAATTAGTGGCAACAGTAAATAATACACCGAAAAATAATTTGAATATTAAAATTGTGAGACTCTGAAGGTAGAAAACATCCTATGAAATATATCCTTCTGTCTGCAACACATACTTTCTGGTTGTGACCTTTTTAGTCCCTCGTAATTCTGTCTTTAAAATGATGAAATGATGATACTTTATCACTTAAATCTCATAACCTCCTACGAAATCATTACGTCACAATATCTTTTCACTCACCTGAGTGGATATATGAGGTGCGTGCTCTTAATACCTCGCTGCTCCCATCGTGACTTCAAAAAATTACATAGAAGATATTCAAAACACTTTTCATGATGCTCTTAGATACGCTTTTAGATGGGATATGATCATCATCATGAAATATTAAAGGAGCAAGAGAGCGTCATCCAGTCATCAATATTCCCAAAAGTAGGTCATTAGTCACGGCTTTGTTTCATATTTTAATGAAGAACAATTGCCTCTAAAATGATCACAAAAGAAAAGAGTGAAAAATTTCATTTGAAATTTCTATCAAAACTAACGTTTTTAAGGGTGGGTATCATAATCAAACAGGGGAACAAATAATCTGCAAAACCCATTACTGTGGTTCGATCAGTGATATGACTATTACATACTACATACATTCTAATGATGATCAACTATTTCGGAGATAAAAATTCAACAGGGAATGGTTGTAGATGGGTAAGGTGGGAAATGCGAAAGTGTTTTCAAATTTAAAAAAAAAAAAAAAAAAAACTATTCCTACAAGTACATTCAGCAGAATCAGCTTTAGATACTTATCGCAACTGATCATAGCAAGAATGACTGACCATACTTTCCCTAGTTACAAATAATAGATCAACATATATATTTTTAGAAAGCATTTTTTCTTATCCGGTCTTCTTTGCAAGCTCTAGACTCAATAGGTGCCCCCCCCCCGCTTGGGGTTTTTCATGGTAGGGGGAGGAGGTTGGCATTCGACAAAGTTTGGACCCCCAGCCTCCCAAAGTCCATCTGCAGTATGTTTTATAAAACTGTTATATTTACAAACAACTTATTTATACTAGCTTAGACACTCTACTTTTTAACCACGAACTCTTTCATTCACTTACATTCTTAACCTCGAATAACACATCTTCTACCAAATATTTGAACTACTAAACATCTGATCTACAACTTTAACATTCTTCTAGAAAATGTTGACGGTTTTCATACTTCTAGAATAATGCAAAAGTTATGTTCACTATTTAAAGGGGGCAGGGCTTATATATGCTGAAAAAACTATGATTATTTTTTATAATCATAGTTTTGTATATGATATCATAGTTTGGGCTGATTTTACAAAAAAAGTCCGTCACGCAGGGGCTGCGTAAACTAAGCAGATTTCCCACGTGAAGTTATACATTAGAGAAATCTCCATACGAGAGCCGAACAGTTAAGGATAGGGCCTAATTAGCTTTTGACGGGAACTGGTCATCTGTTATCGGCCCACAATTAATAAAAATGCAAATATCTCGTTTAATATTCAAGATATAGTATAAATGTATAGAACAATATTTATAGGGAATTTGATTTACAATAAGATTGGTTCTATACAAGTTTTTGATCCGACGTATGGTAAGGGGGATATTTTGAATTTTCGAAAATCCCCCCTCTAAACCCCACCTCACAATGGTCCGATTTCAGCCATTAACGAACTTGATCTGTGTTTTTGCATAAAACGTTTAAATATCCAGTTTGGTAACGATCAAACAAGAATTGCGACCGCTAGAGCGTTAACAGACATATATATATATATATATATATATATATATATATAGTTTGAACGGACCTCATTTTAGTAATCTCCTGGGTAGGATCGACGGACATTTGAAGACATTTTTCGAAAATCGCGTTATGAGTACGACCTCAATAGCTGATTTCCCTTCAGGGAAATCTGCTAAAATCTATGGAGTCTTAACACTATACATTATGTATGGCTGAAAGTTTTTCCTTTAGAAAAATAAAATAAATAACAGAAAAATGAATAACAAAAGTTAAGCAATGTAAAGAAATGGTAATAGTAAGTAAAGTGATGAAAGGAAGAAGAAAATAAAATGGTAGACAATGCACTATGATTGCAGCAGGTTAATACTGCCACTTTGATAGTTAAGCCGTCCATGAATTCATCAGTTTTCTCTTTCTACTGCAATTATACTCGAGCGATAGAGTGCGCTCGTGTGTTTTGGCGGGTATTATTGGAGGTGCATAAAGCACGCCTAGGGGCAACCCTCTGTCAACGTAATTATATGACTCTAGTCGTTATGACGTAATTACTAAAGAGGTTGCACAATGAAATATGACCTGTTTGTGTTGTATAACCCACGAGGCGTACAGTGTTTAGGCGGCGTGCCTCAATTTAGAATGGCTAAGTGATAAATGCGCGCAAATAGTCAATTTCGAATAGTCTTAGCGACGTAATGATTATTAGCTCTTTTTGATATTTAGTTACCTGTAAAACGGCTTTTAATGGGCTTAAATTTTCAATGAAGAAATATTTGTTTTATTCCTCTCACTAATTCAATCTATCAATAATTTATTTTGATCAGCTGAAAAATCTATACCTATTCTGGGATATTAATCCTCCATAGGATAGCCAAATAATAACATATACATTTTCTATGCCAGTGGCGATCATTCCTTGATTAGTTATTTTATTTGTGAAGTTAGTTTACCACTCAAAGGTCAAGAGTAAAAAATTGCAAAATTGATAGAAAAGAGTGATTGCTTTTATAGTAATGTGCAGTTAAAAAAAAAATTGAAGAAAGGTAAAAGTAACTAATTTTTCCTAATAAATCATATGGATTGCAACTCCATTGCTCATTAATTAATGCTATAGTCATACTCCTATGGTCTTGATAAAAAGAGATGAGCTCTATGGAGCTTTAGACGTACTCTATCCTGAAAATATTTTGTTACTCAATCCATTTTACTATTGAAATGTAAACACTCTTACTACGATTGTCTACAGAAAATAATGAATCCCCCTTTTCTCGGTGTACAATAAATCTATATTTATTAACACTATATCATCCAATTTATGCCACCATGATTTAAGAAAGATCTATTTGGTAGTCTCTTGTGCTCTTTTAAATTCTATGTATTCTGAAAGACCTCATATATTTTGTCTGAGTTTATTTTTTATATAATTTAAAACAGATTGCGCATGTCGACCTAAATATACTATGAGTTTTTGTTGATTCCAGAAGTGGATGTATACCTAAACGTATATATATACGTAATCTATGTTTTATTTAAATGAAATCCATGCTTAAGTACATGTAATATAAATATCTGTTCCTAGAATAAATTTTAATCTTTTTTTCCCCTTAAATTTGGAAAATAGTTTGTTTTCTGAAAGTTCCTGCGTCATCACGCAGTATGACAGAGACTCCCAAAACTTGAGCCATAAACGAAATGATAGAATGTTGTTCTACGGAGGGGGGACACGTTGCAGCCTTGACTCCATAGAAATGTTTTCCTCGACCGGGGTTAATTCCATCCATTATCCACGGAGCGTATCGGGAAATCAATTCTTTTCATGGAAGAAACGACTTTTCTTCCAGTCTGATATCTTAATTCCAGCCGAAGGCGCCACCTGTTGCATTCACCTTCGGCTTCTCCATTTACAGAATGAGCAGACCGTTAAATCTGTGATAATCATCACGTATCAATAAAATGCCTTTTGTCCGCGTCACGTTTCAATAGGGGATCTACCCGACGAAAAAGGCAACAGTCAAAAGGAACATGTGTGAAATCTTTTTTGAAGAAAAATCAATGTTCGTTTTCAAAATGCTTCTATTACACATTTTCCAATATCTATTTATTTTGTTATTGAAACCGCTTAGGACAGCTTTTCTATACTCCAACCATTGATATCTTCATGGAATCGACGAAATGAATAGTCCTATAGTATTCAGTCAGGTTAAAGTATAACAAGTCAAAAGATATAAAACCGAGTTTCTCTTGGGAAATGCCCTGACACGAATGTTTTGTTGCGTTATTAATTAATTGACCTTGCCAATGCACAATTCAATAATTGCAACAGAACAGGTATATTTTGATAATTTATCAATAATTCATATTTAGAAATAAAGAATATCAGTAATGTAATATCAGGAAATAAATATTTATTTGTATTTTCCTCAATTAAATTAATTTAGGTGTAGATTAAATATGTCTTTAAGTCGTTTTCAAAGCAAATAATGCCAAGTACGTAATAGGTTTGCTATTTAAGCTTTTCTTTTAAGTTAAAATGAGTACGAGTAAAACATACAATATAAACGGATTATTTATAGCCCAGACGGTTGTGCATTAGCTAATAAAGGTACTCAATCTAAATTAAATAGTTTATTTTTTATTCATTCTGATCTAGTATTTTCATTAGTAGATGCCTGAGAATAATGTAATTAATGGTTTTGCTTTTTGAAAACCATTTCACGTTCTTAATATGAAATATTCTTGTGTCTTAGACAATTTTTTGTCTAAAGACCGAAGAGTTATTAAAAAATGATAATAATTTAGTTTAATATACAATTCAACATATTGGCTAAGATTACAACAATTTGTATAACCGGTTGGCCTTACACTTAATTAATCAATTGTCCCCATGTTTGACGTTTTCCTCATTAAAAATTCGTTGGAAGTAGGGTTTTACAAAATTTGGTTCCTTCAGCTAAAATTTTGTATCGAAATCATGACCCAATGCCGATAAATATCCGGTATTTCATCACTCAATATTCGTTTTCTTGGGAAAAATTATGTTGTAAATTACATAAATCTGAGGTTAACTACATAAGAAGCCACAAGCTCTTGTAGCTGCGTAATGCCCCACAATTCGAACCAATGTCATTAAGAAAAAAATGTTAAAATACAACAATTTATTTATTTCTGAATAGACGGACATATGGTCTTCAACGATTCTATAAGATTCTATTCTTTGGTTTAATTCATGCACGTAAGCTTTTCCAATGTCCTGTTTATTTATCTTACTCTTAAACTCAATCACATGGAAACAGTGATAAGTTGCATTTGAGTTGTAATTGCTATTAAACGTATATATATGTATTTGTTGTTACTTGCTTTTTCCCCATTTTATTTTTATTACGTTTCGTATATTAAGCTTTAGTTTTTTTTTTCTGTTTTCGTGCCCCTTATTTTACATGTTTTCATTTTTTTTAATTTCTTATGAGCAGTATTACCCTTGTTGCGTGGCTCTATTAATACATGTTTCTATCATTGGAGAGTTGACGCAAAAATGTTGCAAACGGTTGTTTGTCCTCCCGGCGAACTTGACTGTTCGGCATATCAAGTGCTGAAGAACGGAGCCAAATGACTTGGTCACATACTATGATCAATTTGTAAGTGGGACTCGTCTGACCTGCCTTAACAGTAACCCTTTACAGTTATTTATTTATTTCACATGCCTAGCAACTAGTAGCGATTAGAACTTAAAATAGTTAAACGATATGTGGATGTATCACATTAAACATTGTATAAAGTGTTCATTGTCTGTGTTGTACACAATTGGAGTAATTTGATTATTTTTAAGTCATAGATTCGATTTCCATAGGAACATTAGGAATTGATTTAGTGACAAAATCATTAAATAAAATCATTAGTCCCATCCTGGATACAAAATCGTTCTCGATTAGCGCCAGTAGCTCAAACTAGGCGTTAATAAATAAATTACATTAATTGTATTGCAATTTGTGCAATGATTATTGTTTTGATGGCATAAGTTAGTGGACGTAAAAAAAAATTAATATGGTTATCTAATGGACTAGGTAGTTACAGCGTGTTTAGGTTATAAAACTTATTTAGCTGCTCAGTTATATAAATACACATTAACTTATTTATTTTCTGGTAACTATAATGAAGGTTTCATTTTACGCAAACACAATATTACTTATATTTAGTGAAACTGCGATTGGGCATATTTTTTAAAATGAGAAATGAAAAAAAAAATGAAGTAAATGCGCTATAAAATGTCCTTAGAAAGATTTGGATAAAAATAAAGATTTTATTGGCCTATTTAATATGTTAATATCATATCGATGGTTCTAAAATAAAACATTATGATTTTTAATTTTTTGTTAATTAGCACAGTAATCGGCCATACAAACGTTTTATGTATGAAAAGGTTCTTTTTACACAGAAAATAAGTGCACTAGTAATTTTGTAAGTTTATTTTTTAAAAAAAAAGCTTTATTTGAAGTATTATGGATGAAGAAATATGCAAACGTTAACGAGTATACATCAAATAAGTAGCTTTTATAGAAAAAAACGCAGATAAGTAGATAATGAGTCTTTAATTGAATTAAATAAACGGTGAAACCAGTATTATCTAAATGCAACATATATATATATATATATATATATATATATATATATATATATATATATATATATTTGACAGTTTTCTTAATGCATGTAATGTTAAATCTAAACTGAAAATTGAAATGTAATACATATGTTACGCTTATGCATTCTCTGAAACTTTAATAACTTTTTTATGTATTTAGGGTCATGACATAAAAAAGGTAATAATGTTGAGCTTATTTCCTACATTGTGTCGCATGGAAATATTGTACTTCGTGGAGGAAAAAAATAAATAAAAAAAGTATGAAACTACACTCTTGTTGTGTTTGAGATTCCAAATTTATAAAATCCTTGCCTTTCTTTCCATGTTGCACACGGCTGCAATAATATGCAATTGTGTCAAATGACTAAGCGTGATGACCTCCAAAACGTTAAGATTACGTTCACCCGCTCGGCTCAAACAGGGATCAGGATGCAAATATGAACTGCAAGGACACCACCCGTGCCCTTTGATTACTGGAAATAACGAAACGTGTTATTGTTTTTCTTCTGTGGTGGATAAGCCGCTCGTTTTAATAAACTAAGCCATCGGTAAGGCATTTTGTTGTACATCCATATTTTCCTCCCTACGTGGACTCAAACATTATAAGAAATTAGTAAGTTTTCCTTCCATTTTTAAATCTACAAAACCTTTCATATATATTGAGCTGGACAATATTATTCCAACATTCATGGTACATAGAGATCTCATATATTGGATCTAGGCAATACTGGTCCAAATACTCATGAAAAGCAGAGAGAGTCTCATATATTGATCTAGACAATATTGGACCCAACAGTCATGAAACACAAAGAAGAATTCGTATATTCAGAGTTTTATGTAATAGTAGGCAATGTCTTATTCTGATTACATCATATTCCATTGTGTCAGACAGCAAACTAAACTAACCCCTCGTACATAAAAAAACAAAAATTAAATCTGTAAGAAAAGTAAAATAAAATAAAAAATGTAATTCAGAAAATTAGAATCAGAGTTGGAGAGGTATAAATTTCAAACAGCATCAAATGAATGCTTTTCTCTAAAAATAAAATGCTTCATTGAACTTTAAATGTATAATATTATAAACGTTCTCTTTGGTCTGGTCATTAACACATTATAAGTAAACGTTTTTATTTATTTAGTTTTATCGATCAAGTAAAACTATGGACTCTTAAATTTATGATGTCGCATACCGTTTCATGAAAGTGTTCATTTAAACAACTGAACATGATTGATATGGTGAATAACTAATCCTGCACAAACATCTAGCATGGCCGCGCCTCACGAGTGTGCAAGGTATAGGAATTCTTCTGAATTTGATATTCAGATTTCAGGAGTATGCTAGCCACACGTTTTTGAATGTCTCGTGAGTAAATGTCATACTCATAAACCTTTAAACATAGTGACTATCTCTTGTCTTTTTGTGGGCAATGAATTTCCCGACTTCGTTTTTACTTTTCTTTCAAAACAAGCTTAAGAAATGTCAACGACTTAAAAATTAGCCCGAAACCAGTCCTCTAACACTCCTACAGGAATGTTTCTCTGTTATAATAACGCAAGAGACAGTCAAAGTCTTTCTAGAATAGGGAATGTGTAATCCTTAAAATGTATACATATATAATTATTCAATATTACCACACAACTATTGCAAATAAATAATATTAACAAATTCAGCCATGCATAATGAAATAAAATTATTTTGTATTCAAAGTTTTGCCATTGTTCCACACAATTTTTGCCGACTTTCTAAAATTCCAATACACTCGTAATAATAATAAAAAAAGCAATACACTGAAAATAATATTAAAAACCACAACACCCGTAAGATACAAATACTAGCTAACAAGTGAATTGCCGTCTCATTGTAGAGAAATTCTAGAAAAGCGGAAACATTCTCTCTCCGAAAGTGAACATTTTAAGAACATTGAATAAAGTCATGTTAAAGAATGAAAGAACATTACATTGGCATGTAGTACAGTATATTTCTGTGAAGATAGTATTAATGTGAGTATATTTCATGTGTTGTTCAGTTGTAATACAATTAAGTGGAAACGAATATTACTGACTTAAGTTATTGTTATATTTTTTGTGCAACTATATTTTTATTTTTTAAATGTTACTGTTCAGCCAGTAATCATGTGCACTGTATATGTTTATATGAGGTAACGTGTACAAATTCATCTTTGAAGAGCCGTAGTGAGAATTTCATTAAACAAAAAAAAAAAAAATTAAAAAAAAAAAAGTTTACCACTTGAAGTTATTTATTAATCCAAACTAAGCAAGCATTTGATAAAAAGCAAGGCTGTGAAACTATTCTGGATCTTGTTTTACTAATTGTGAGTAGCTTACTTTGGTTTTCCTAAGACATGGAATATTTGATAAACTTACAAAATCGGCTCTTTATTAGCCCCCATATTGTGCGACTAAGGCTAATTTGGCTCAGGGGGGGGACCCTTTTTTAGCCAGGGTGGAACTAAAGGTTTTGTTTAATGACTTCGTCACTAAATCCCTACTGCCCAGGAAACGAACTCACTACTCTAGATCTGCCATGTGAATTTAAGACCAACTTCTTAGCTTACACGGCTAACCTGAGCTCAATATACAATAATACAATTCTACATAGAAAGCGTTATTAGTTGGCGCGTAGAACGGCGTCACACTAAGCTTAGTTTACCATTCGTAGAGGTTTCTCTGAATATATGGATTTTAGTAATTAATATATGTAATGAAGTGAAATATAAACAGTTTTATTATGATTAAATACATAATCAGTTTTCAAACTGCATACATATTCCATATTGGCAAGGGCTGGTTTCCTATAGATCTGCGACTGAGAGTGGCACTAGGAACAGGATGCAGGGGTGCCATGGCCGTCCAGTAGGAGTGCCTCATACTTACACATATGAGGGTGTGGTTGGGGCAAGATCTGCCACACATTTAAATCTGACTTTAGCCCAACATTTTTGAGGAGGTTATTAGGCCGGGTCTCTGGCCAGGTTGGCCTATTGCGAAAACTAGACCTTTGTCTGGGCGTGGATTTACATATGATATCAGAGGTTTGCTCTTGTTCTGGGAATTCTCAATAACTACTACAAGTCATAATGTTAGCCAATTAATTGGCTTTGTTCTGATTTTATATTTTTGTTTTTAATCCCGTTATAAAAATTCAGGAATTAAAAGACATCTTCAAAAATAAATGGAACGAAGAAGATCATCCTTACTTGTATGGTTTTTGAGTATGATAATTGATGATAGTTTTTGTTGTTGGCACTTCTCACCAAAACTCTAAGGTAAATAGTAGATTTTAAATAGTCTAAAATCAGAAAGGAAAAAAACCAATTCTACTAATTTGAAAAAATAGTCATTTTTCATAAAATTGAATATAAAAATTTTCTTATAATGGGAAAAGTTTATATATATATATATATATATATATATATATATATATATATTCACACACAAATATCATTTATATGAATATAAGTGACTTGCTTTTATGGGATATATGAAATAATTATTTATCTTAAGAAATATATAATTTCTTGGTGGTGTTATTTTATTAAAAAAAAAAAAAAATGGGGCCCAACAATTGTTGTTTTATCTACGCCCGTGAGTTATTCCCATGAGTAGAGATGGATACATTTTCACAAGGGATACAGGAATATGAGGTGATTTTTCATAGCATGAAGCTATCAAATAAGTACACTTGAGACCGAAATTGTTTGGGAGCCAGATTATCAGTAGCATGCTTAATTCTAGAATATGTTGATTATGTGTAACTGGACGAGCTGAAATTATTATAAATTTATATAATGTATGTTACAATTTCCAAGCCTAAAGTAAATTTTAAACGTTAAGCTAGATAAAAAGATTATTAGCACTATCATTAAAATTTCATTGTCTTTTATGCAGATGATTTGATACCTCCAAATTGATATACGAGGTAAGATTTCTTTAGAAGCGAGAAGGTATATTACAAAATCTTTAACTCTCGCTTCCATTCACAGCAATTGGAACAGTTTAGTCAATTACAAATACAACGAATAACAGTACTAAATGTAGCCTTTGTGAAGGACATAAAAGATAAATTTCTCAAGAAAATGAGGAGACCTGCCTTTTATGTAAGGCTGCATGAAACGACCCTCGCCTCAAATGGCAATTATTTCACAAGTCGCGTCGTGTTCTATTCAACCATGCCACAGTATACAATGTTCAGTTGGAAAAATTAAGTCATCGCATCATAAATGAAGCTAAACACTGCGAGAATAATGCGGGCCTTCTACAGAAAAAAAAAGATGGAAAATATAGTGCTTACGCACTCTTTGATTCTTAATAGGCGTCCATAAAAAAATGATGTAAACTAGGTTAAAAGGGTAGTTCATACACTATGAATGACTCAGTTCTGGAATAATGTTACCCTTCTCATTAGAAAGAATGGCATTTAGTTATTGGCTGACTTAAATTGGCACCAAATATTTCCATTTTTCGAATAAGAGCAAAATTGTTTCTTATGCAAACGATTTCTATGACGGACATTATAAATATGTTTCTTCTTTAGCCATCGTCCCCAACTTTAAATTCATCCTCTAGAATTTCATGAATGCAAGGGTTTGAAAAAAAAATAATGTCTTGTAATTATTAATGATAGGTATCGTATTTTTTGAACCATTTTCGAATAGATTCAAAATCTATATTTTATTCATAAAGTTTTAGAAGAAGAAAATGTTAATAAAGAAGACTGTGGTAATAAACTTGCTAAAAACGTACAATTTAGTCATTTCTACAAATGTTTAAAAAAATGTTCACTGTATTATATATGTGTTACATTTTGTAGAGTTCACCACACAGAATATTTTTATTTTATTAACGTTCACTCTGTGCTAATAAGGCTAATAGGGACGGGTTCTGTCTATGTTTCCACCCTTTTTTACCCACCCTTTCCTAGGATTGTATTCAAGGAATTCGTCACTAAACTCCTATTGTTCAGTTGAGAATCGAATTCACGACAGAAGGATAAGAAAGGTCAAACCACCTCCACTCGTAACAATCCTTTATTAACTGCAGAGTACTTTCGGAGAGGACCGGCCATCTTCAGTTCTCTATAGCTGGTCCCTATCCTGGTGAGACCTCCGAGTCATGACTCTAAGTTTACAAATTGTAATTAAGACCAACGTTGTACCTCACATGAGTAACCTGAATTTATTGTAATATAGGAATATTTTTTCCAACCAGCTATAAAGAAGTTATAACTCATGTAAAACTACCAGGCTAAGGAAAGTAGACGTAGAGAGTTGAGTCGGCTATCTGACTATTTAATTATACTTAAACTCAACGATCCGAGGTTATTCTCGTTTAGTAGCAGATTTCCCTAGAGGGAAATCAGCTATTGAGGTCGTACTCATGACGCGATTTTCGAAAATTTTCTTCAAATGTCCATCGATCCTACCCAGGAGATGACGAAAATGAGGTCCGTTCAAAATTATAAATAAATATATATATTTAAAATAATATAAATATAAATATATATATATATATATTTGTCTGTTAACGCTTTAGCGGTCGCAATTTTTGTTTGATCGTTACGAAACTCGATATTTAACCGTTTTATATAAAAAGACATATCAAGTTCGTTAATGGCTGAAATCGGACCAGGGGGAGGGGGGGGGGTTTAGAGGGGGGATTTTCGAAAATTCAAAATATCTCTGTTATTATGCATCGGATCGAAAAATTGTATAGAACCAATCTTATTGCAAATTAAATTTACTATAAATATTGTTATATACATTTATTCTGTATCTTGAATATTAACCGAGATATTTGAATTTTTATGAAGTCTGTGGTCGGGTATACTTCGGATTACGTCGGCCATCTTCGTCATTTCTCGGCTCCCTGGTGGCAGATTTTCAAAATTTGAAGCTATTCTTAATAGTTGACTTTCAAGAAAGAAGGACTCGTCAGGTAAAACAAATCAGTTGTTGATGATTAGAAACTATGCTGAACTCTGTATAAGGTGCAGGTCCACAAATTACTGTAGTGCCGTAGTGGAAACAACCCAGTTAAAGTATCCAGAGATAACGAAGCCAAGGGGATAGGTCTGGATGGCAACAAACGGTCACGTGCAACCTTGCAGAAGGCCTTGGCATTTACTCCAGTTTTCCCTCCAGAGACTCCTTTTTTTATGGAATTCCAATAAGCTACCATTTATTCCAAAGGATTTTAATAGAATTAATTAGGTCTCTACTGAAATTTTATTATCAGTTGAAAAGCTGAAATATAACTATAAGTATGGTAATGCTACCAAACAACAACACACGCAGTTATATATGAATAATTTTGATGGAATTCAATACAAATCTGTTTTTTTTTTTGTTTTGTTTTTTGGTCTCTTGTGTGTAGTTAGAAGGTCTATTGTATTTGATCTTGAACATTCTCCGTTTTAATGGTTGTCCTGAGCGGTATATAATTAATTCAATTTCAGAAAAAGAGTTTAAGTAAGTTTTAGAAATTTATTATTTTTTAATACTGCTATGGCTAAATGGGATAGATTATATATAGGTTACCACCCGTTTTTAGCTAGTGTGAGACTAAGGATTTTGTTTAATGAGTTCGTCACTAAATAAAGGTGACATTTATGCTCGATACTCCAGTGGATACTTGGAAATCGGTCTTTTCCAGCAATCTTGTTTGAGTAGAATCCCACCTTTGGAAAAAACAATGAAAACATTTGTGAGGGTGTGCACAGCACTAAATGAAATAGCGTCCTCTATGCAAATTTAACGCCTATGGCTTTAATGAAGTCAGGTTCATTCGTAAATTTCATTGTTAGTTGGCAAAGTAAGGATTCTCGATTGGAGGGTATTAGTTTTTCGTAGACAAAACATCATCAGAGTCCAATGTTTTCCTTACTTATGCTAGCTCGCAACGGACTGTGTCGAGTTCTTACTTTCCAACTAAAAATGTTGGTAATGGGTTTTAACATTAATAATATAATCATTTCCCTTTCGCTCAAGAAGTAATCATAAACTATTTACTAACCACGCTTTCATTCAATAAAGCACAATGAAATTTAACATGTTCAATAAAACGTTTCACACGTTCACAAAGCGATCTGATGAAACCAGATGATTTCCCCATTTCTATGAATAAAATTCTATTGTTTTGATTTTTGGAATTTATTTTCTAAAACATTGTTGTAAAACGAGAAAAATAGTATTACACAAGCAACAATTCACATGGGTCATGAATAATTTAAAAAAAAATTGAATCCAATCAATATAATTTGACTACAAAAGTTGAGATTTTAAGGAGACCTTTTGAAATATTAAGCTTGCAGGTTTATGAAGTCATGCATTTCATATTCTTTCTGGAAACTGTAAACATGTGAAACCAAGTAGAAATGAATTATCATTATTCTTCGTTAGAATTACTATTAGAATTCAATGGGCCTAAAAATCCTTCTTTGCCGACATGTAAAATTGTCTACGGGAAAAATAATATCTTAGCTAATCAGTAGTAATTTCATTAATCAAAATAAGATTGAGTGTTGATAAGGTTATGTCATCTATTAGATAATAATGAATAATGCCTCAGCATTCCCAGAGGACCAAGGGTGTGAACGTCATGATAAGAATCTCTAAAAGCAGCTTACAAACATATTTTCTGGTGGAGCTTAAGTTATTCTTTCTTGACAACAAAGTTGTCAAGATTAAATAAATTAAAAAATATTAAACTTATATCCTCTCTTCAAAACTAAGTGGTGTTTTCTTATGTCGCCTACGGAAATATTTTTTTTGTATTATAATCTAATATAATGATTTTCTTGGCCCACTGTCAACAGCCAACGACTTCTTGAAGGTTGAATTCATGCCTGTAACAACTTTTTTGACTTCCATATTAATATTATAATGAATTTAGAAGAGTTGTAAGGTCCCTACTCAAGGGGGGGGGGGGTTCCGGAAGCTATTTCAAAAGAAATGTAACAAAGATACATGCTTCATCTATTTGATACAGTTTTTTTTTCTCTATAAACGTATAAAATACAAAACCGCATCATTTTTTAGAACAATTTGTCACATTCAACTAGTGTTCGATTAAACGGGGAAATTTCCCTTTACTGTCTTACTCTTTGGTATTTATAAGATTAATTTCACAAATCTATAACAAAAATAGTTTTTTAGTAAAAGAATGAAACGAAAAAAATAAAGTATTAAATCATCTCAAAAAATTTTTATTATTTAAATAAGCTCCGCAATGAAAAAGATTTTCTGGACAATCATCCTGCATCATTGCACGAGGTATGAAAATAATGAAGTTGGAAATGACACCGTAAAAAATTAAATTAATTAATTAATTAAATTGTTAAACGTTTATTTTATTCATTTCATTTGTAACAAATGCGGCTAATAAAGAGTTATTCTTGCCATATATAATCCGTCATTATTTTTGTTAACGTCTTGCATATTTTTCTTTAGATCATTATTCTTCTTTGCACTTCTTCTTTATCGTGTCTATCTGTGACCTTATTTTTCTACATATAGTCACTATTCTGTTTGTCATCCTATTAAATAGGGAAAGCAACTCGTATCTCTATATTTTTAAGTTATCAAAACAGGTTGCACCAACACCAAACTTAGTTAACTTCCTTGGCCAATATTTGAATGTCCTTTTCTCTGTCACTGAGCTCAATACAGCAGGAATGTGCCAATAATAATTGCATTTTAAAAAGGTTGCGAATTGCGGAATTCTGGATGTCGATTTTGACCTATTTATTTCCAGTAAAAATACGTTCGAATCTCATAATCTTCCAAACTTCAATAACTTTTGAGCGGGATTGAAACCACCGACTGAAATTGAAGATTCCCAACATACCGCAATATCTATCGAAGCAATCATTTCCAATGTCGTCCTTTTAGTTTTGAGTTATAGGATTTATTGCAAAACTGTCCGCAATTTCAGCTATCCTGGGAAAAATGGTGTTGCAGCCGATGTCGAAACCGCGGGAAAACGGACGCCATAAGTCATCCATCTACCTAGCTACCATAACACATTTTGAATGGCGCTTCAAATCAGTATTCAGCTCCTGATGTACTCTCGTGAGGTGGATATATTTTTTTAACGAATATTTCGTAAGCCTCGGACTTATGAGCCTCATTGTTGAGATAACTTGCCTATTTACACGAATAATACTGCTTTTTTTATCGACAGATTTCATGATTGGTTACAAGTTTACTTTTTACCCAAATGATTAACGGCATTTTCATTTCTAGGAAAATTTTAAGTCGAGTCAAACGTTCTAAGGGCTAAAATGCGTGATTAACGCTCATAGTGGAGTATATCTTTGTATATTGTATTAAATTAATTTTCTATAATAACACTTTGTGTAAAATACTTATGGGAGTCGCCCGGCGGTCGTGGTCCAGGCTACGCAGCTTTAATCAGGCACTGAGGATGGAGCGTTGACTCCGAAAGTGCACTCTGCATAATATTAAAAAACAGTAGAGGACTTGACCTTCTTATTGATCCTTATATATATTTAGTTGAAGAAAATCATATTTATATTAAAAACAAGATAGTAAATGCAAAAATAAGAGTTTACAACGCACGGTTGTTCTATTTTCCTTTTTAGAATTATATGTCTAATCAGCATTACTAAATAATAGCATGAATAGCTTTTTTTTCATAGATATAATTTTATATTTGCCCTACAAGTTTCATAGTTTAAATCCGACCCCTTCAGAGGTTATTTCCTTTTTTATTACGAAGTGCTCAAACACTTAATAACCGTCGAAAAGAGCTCTCCCGCACGGAACCCAAGGATTTCACGAGAAAAGCGTATGGCTGAAAAGGTCTTAGGAAACCTCGTTATTCTATATTAACGAATGTATTCACTCAATGTTTAAAAATACTCAAGATGACTTCCATGTACTTCCACAAAATGAAATATATAGCTTTTTTAATGTACTTAATTTAAAATAATTTAATTTGTAACTGATGTTCCCTTTCCTGTGCGCAAGATCTAAAATATATGATAGAACATAATTTATAGTTCACTTTATAATATACAATAAATGCCCAGTGCAAAAATTCTATAACTCATATAGGAACAGAGAACTTTGCCTCTATATTCAGCTACCTCTTATTATAAGAAATTTCATGTTTCTAAAGCTAGTCCGTTTTGTTATATGCTTGGTAAATTCGGGCATACGTCGCTATGTACTCAGATCGTCGCGAAAGTAGTCCAGATATATCACAGGGAATGTCAAGATGGATAATTCCATTGAAATATGAAATTGTTTCCAAACTCAGTCCTTCTCATATATCCTTCCTTAAAAAAGAATAAAAATAAAATATATTCCTTAACAAAGAAATAAAAACATATTTCAGAAGGGAAGGGACTTAACATTTCGTATTAAATCTTAATGTCAAGAAGCAACAAATTTCCTGGGATTTTTTGTGGTCTAAAAACTTTAGTACAAGTTTTGAGTCGTGTTACTTCTCTAGTTGGACAGAGCTAATATAGTTAAGTTATGGGATTTTTTTTTTAAACCGGTCATATTTCTTACCCGTTATAATTACATCCCTATACTTCTGCAGATTGATAAATTACCCGGCCAGAAATGGGATTCTGGACTAGGTTTCTAGAGAACAAGCTGTAATTTGAGTCGGTCTCCTAAGTAGCTGGACTCCAAAGCACGCGCCTGAGTGAATGTACGGGAAAGGATAGGTCCACTACTGGCCCAGTTATACCAGCTGGGCGTTCACTTTCGACAGGAGACCTCAACCAGTAATACTGGTCCTATAAAGCTAGAAAAAATGGGTATTAATTGCGGGATATAAGTTAAAAAAAATGTTTAGCAGAATTTTCCTGCTCTAATTGGCACATCAGGAAGAACGTAAAAGTCCAATGAATTTTATAAATATATAACTGAGACTTGCAACAGGACTTAAAAGACTGCCTGAATAGATAGGTTTATGACACGCAAACACCCTACAAACTATTATAGTTCACCCCTGCGCCTGTAACAACCATATGGATAAATTTACACTTCAAGATGGATTAATTCAACGGTGAAAAAAGCCACAAAGAATCGAATTAACGCTACAAATTAAAAACTAATAAAAAATGAAACAAAATATTCTTGAATAGTAGCCAAGAAATGCATGTATAATTAAAAACTTCTATTTTATTGCAATATTAGTACAAATTAATAAATATATTTCTAAATATAATTTATTTTATTTTATTGCACCCACAACAAGGCGATTTGGCTCTACGTTTAATAATCCAAAATAAAAAAAAACATTGTGGATGAATAACAAAAAACTGAGACCAACAAATAAAAAATGAATTATCAGATTACATTAAATTAAACACAATAAAAAAAACAATTTATAATGTTTTTTTTTTTTTTAGAGTAGATAAATTATGTTATTCTTATATGCTAAAACATTTACTATTTAAAATTGTATTACATTTTTCATTTTGTCAGAATCAAAAAGGAGCGATGTTAAATTTTGTAAAACAAATTCAATTTTTTAACGTGATTTAGTATATTGCCAATATGTGGGCTCCTGTCTGTAAGAAGATCGGTCATGTTATGTGGAGTCCATAAGTATTCAATGTTACTGCGGATAAATAGTATTTGTTTAATGGTTAATGGTGCAAGACATGTTCTGCAAAGAGGTCTTTCTTTTTTTTTGATATATGATGATACATGAGTGTGCATGATACTTTATGCACTTCCAAGGGATTAGGGACTATTATTTATTTTATTTATAATTATCTTACTTATTTTATTATTATTATCTTTTTTTTATTATATTTGAGTAGATAGTTGACGATATACAACGTGTATACATTGTAAAACAAAAATGTATTTAAACATAATCATACTTGTAATATGCCATGTAGCAATGGATCCACACATGGAAAAAAAAGAGGGGTTAGTGACTCCCTTATTAATTGTGTATTTTAAGTTTTATAGGTTAGAGGAGTTGTACTATTGTTATTATTATTGTTTTATATGTTATGTATTTAAAATCCAAATAAACGAGTAAAAAGTATGAAGACTTCATTTTATTGATTTTTAGGACTTCTCACCTCCTATGAGACCTAAAAGCTGATTACATTTTAATTTTTTTCTTATTTTTCATAGTAGAATCAGGCACTTGCAGTAATTGGCCAATTAGGAAGAGTAAACGCTTTGGTTATTCCGAGAGGGAAGGTTGCAGAAAGGGAGAACTGGCCCACATCTATCTCTCAGCGTTCACTTTCATCTGCCGCTGCCAGAGCTCGCTGTTTCTCTCTCTCTCTCTCTCTCAGCTGGTCTCTAATAGGTTTCCCTCAGATAGCATCTGGCTCATTGTTTGAGGAACTATGGCGTTACACCCCGTTTATTTCTCAATTTAATGATTCTGCAAGTAAGATTTCTTATAGTGGAAGCTGATCTGTTTCTTCGGTGGTGAATGTGGCCCCAAACGGGTGTCATCTTCAGAGGAATTTGAATTAGTGAATCGGTGAATTATAGAAGTCAGAGTAGCATCAACATACTATCATCCTAGTCAATGTTATCAACAGTTATTACATTATCGATAATCAAGTCGAAATTTTTCGATTTTCATTTCACGATATAGACCTGCCACTCAGTGTAACTAATAGCCAAAGAAAAATATTAGACAGAAGGACTGCTAAAATATTACTCCTAAATGTCTTATATTTAGTACCAATACTCCTTGCAGGCAGTGGACCATTTTCATTCATTACAACTTGTCTACAAGTGTTTCACTTTAGTATAACCATTTGTAACAATATGCGATTTGCTGCAAATGTACAATGGGTGCATCAAATACAATTCCTTATAATTATGAATGTACGTTCCAAATTCATTTTTCTTTAATCTTTCAGAAGGTGATGTAGATGTTTTGAAACTCACACGTGAGGTATAAATGAAATTTCAATTTTGCAATTCCCAAGCAGGAAGTCTTGTTGACTACCATTTAAACGTTTTTTGTTTTTTTTTACTTATCTATTGTTCTCACTTAATTTCATAAGGTAACTGAAGTAAATAAATTGTAATATTCAGTCGTAAGTTAATTTAAAATTAATGTACCTAAGTTTAATTTTACTCTAATGCCAATGGGACCTATAAAATCTTTCTCGAAACCAGAATCATTTTATTTCCTAAGTTTTATGTTAAGGCTTGCTGATGTTTACTAATTATATGTATATATCATAGAGTTTGTAGATATTCTCAAATTCATAATCGTTGAGTTTTTTCACCCTGTAGTTGAAAATTCAGCTGAAGATCTTTTAAAAACTTAATAGTATTTTTAGAAAATCTTCTGTTTAATTTAAAAATAAATTTCAACATTTATTCACATGAGTAATCCTATTTTTCCACTGGATCATTTTAAATAAGGAAAGTGTAGCATGCAAACAAAAAAAGCTTCATAATATAATTAAAATAATTGGTAATAACGTTGATAATTCTACTAACTGTTCCAATCAAACAGAAAATAAGTTTTATATGTCTATGCTATTCCAACATACATCCCAAAATAATGTTGACTATTGTTAATATGAACTAGTTTATGGTATTTCACTTATTCAGATAAATATTCGGTACATTTGAGGTTTTACATCACACTCCTCTTTCGCTGGAACCGCTTCCCTTAAAAGCCTCGCGTCCCCCAAACCCGAGGTTACAACTCCTTTTGTGTTAAGGTGTTTCGATGCTTTGTTGCACAACTCTGTCCGTTTTCCATGGCAAATCCGCCGGCATTTTAAGCAAAACTATTTTAAATGAGGCATCGCTAAAAAAATGAAACCAGAGGTCAAAGTTAATGCATATTAGTCTCACCGTTATTCAATATTTATGACCCGCTTCAAATGTGAGTTTAAACTGAGCGTTGTCCCTGTATTCAAGAAGACAATAGCTGGCGTTGGTGTTCGGACATGTTTCTGAACGGTTGTTAATATCATGAATGGTTTACCGACTATGAAAAGGATTCATTATCCCGTATAATACCAATTAATTATTCGGATTTCTTTAAATATTAAATTCATATAATCAATTCAAAGGTTTACGAAGTGACCCAATAATTTTGAAGTACCGTCCTACACGATCCATGTCTTTTTGTGGCACCCCTCCTAAGGCTAGATTTTAAGTAAAACACTATTATATCGACAGAATAAAGTTTAAAGATCCTTCAAATTTAAAACTAAACTCATCTAATCTGAACATAAAATAGAACTTAAAAAAGGATCCACAATATGTATATATGCCTGTAAAAGTATAAAGCATTAAAGAAGCACAAGAGAACATTTGCTTATATCGACCATAGCCACCAAGCATTAAACAATTAGAAAAAAAGGTTTTCTGTTTTTAAGGTGAATCAATATTTAAACACTGAGAATTTTAAAGAGTGAATAAGAAAGTAAGTAAATGTTTTAGTAAGTAAATTTACTTTTCCATCAAATTATTTTAGGGACACATAATAATTTACAATATATATATGGTATATATCATATCATATTTTATTTATTTATTTATTAACGTCCACATTTTGCAACTAAGGCTAGTTGTGACGGGTTATCTACGGGTTTCCCTTTTTCTAACCAGGGTGGGCGTAAGCATTTTATTTAATGAATTCCAACACTAAATAAATTCTAACTGCCCAAGTGGGGATCGAACTCGCCACTATAGGTTTAGCATGTGAGATTAAGTTCAACGCTTTAACTCAAATGGCTAACATGAATAAATAAGATTATAATAAAAATTTGCAATGCAATTAAATATTATTAGAATTGAATAAAAAATAATAGCAATAGTAGGTTAAAGAATAAATATAGTGTGAAAATAAAATGATGTCAACTTAAATTAAAGGTATGTAATTTTAATTTAAAATACTAATTGGTTTGGAATAGACTTAGAATCCAAGCGTAGAGCTTCGTGGTACATGGTTGTAGCTTTTGAAGGATTTTCTATGCACTACTTCAAATATTTACAAGCTGTATCGACCTCATTATAACTGGGTAAAGGCAACAAATCTTAACTCAAGTTACAAAGGGAAGTATGACTGAGGGACTAGAGATTGAGAAACACCCTGAAGAATCTTCATTCGAAGTCTATATCATGCCAGAACCAATGGATTTCCTGAATGCGAGGACTGAAATTTTATACAGCGACTGGTGAAGTCTTAATCATCAACAAAAAGCGTTTTCAAGTCCGCTTGTGCGACACCTGAGGATGTTCCTCAGTAGTTAGCACCTACGTATTTGCCTTATACCGACGAGTTGTTTGAACGTAAAAGATCCAACTCAAGGAAAGACTTAATGGGGATGAAAGGGAAAAGATGGAATTCTTAGCGAACGTTAAAAGCTGGGAGGAGGAATATTGAAACCGGAGGGTCAACGTACGAGATGAAACTCAGAAGATCCACGATGACCAGCTCAGCAACATATATATCTTCTCTCAGGAGGAGATATTAGAAACTTTTATTAGCATTAGGGAATTCAAATTTTCATTATTTTGTTTTTGGCTTCTCTGTTATATTTATCTCTACATTTCAGTAGTCTGGAATTAATTAGCTAGAATTAAATAATAATATATAAAATTAAATGTCCTCCTTCCCATTTACCAGATAATGCTAGTTAATGAATATATATATATATATATATATATATATATGTGTGTGTGTGTGTGGGGGGTGTATTCTTCTTGCAAAGACAATTAGTTTTTACGTAACGTATAGCTTTAATTTGACGAATAACGATCATTCCGTTATTCAAAATCGATTATATTCCTGGATAAAACATATACTTTATGACACCGAAGAGTGATTGTGACTTGCCTAAGGACGAATGCCGTAGAAATGATTCCTTGATTTGATATGTTGACTACGGTTTATAATATGAACAGCCCTTAGTGCTCTTGAACTTCTAGTCTGTTATTGGATCATTATTATTACGACGAGATATCCCTAACTTTAGAATCATTTACAGGCATTGAAGGCAATATGACACAGCATGTCTCAAGAACACTACTTCTAGAGAAGCAAACTGAACTATACGTCGGGTTGCCAGTCATCAATGGCACTTCGTGTGTCCACAAATACTTCCATTATTATTGAAGAGGGCACGAAGTGGCTGATGGTCAAATATTTGGTTCTATAAAAAGAAGTAGAATCGATAGAGTAAGGAAGAGGTTTGTTCCTGACAAACAGTTTGAACATAGACTGATTATCTATTGAACAGAATATCTATTTTACACAATTTTTAAAGTTAAACCAGATCTCGATTAAAGAAATAAATACATGCTTTTCGATTTTGGGGTAGGTATACTGTGAATTTTATTAAAGCTACTCTATATATTTTGTATGTAAAAAAAATTATTGATTATTATATATATATATATTATTGATGCTGATTGATGGTTATTATTATTTATTAACGTCCACTTTTTGTTACTATGGCTCATTGGGACGGGTTATCTACAGGTTAATAGGAAATGTCGAATGAAGTCTAAATGAGGTCCAAAGTTCTCTAGCTCATTTTGCGCATTCCCCTATTAAATTATTATCTAAGCTTCGATTTTTTGACACTGTAGTGGACAGTTTTTAATTATAGTGGCTGCGGTTTTAAACGTTTTATAATTACATCTGGCTCATCAGCTCAGCCGATTTCACCTTGTGAAGAACCGCATCCAGTTATACATGTTCAAACTAGTTTTCATTTAGATTATCAAGTATTGCCAGTCCCTAGATATTTGAATCAAATGTATAATAGACGTATTCTTCATTCCACAGGGTTTAACAAAATGGTAATATATCGTAATTCCATACAACATACTAAAAACTATATACCAAAAACTGAATTTCAGAGTAAATTCGACAGAGATGTTGTGAGAAAAGAGGATAGTCATTATAAAGCTAAGTTTTGTTAGTAAGGCAATGTTTAGGAACGTCAATGTTAATTTTCAGCCAACTTATGAAAGCTGAATGTAGGAATTTGTATACTGCTCAACTTTCTCAGAGAATGCTTTTGTATATATGTAGTGGATTGGTTTTCTTCATTTGACTTTCTTCCTAAATGAGCTTCAATAAATGATTGGGGAACTCAGACTTCTGCGTTTGTTCCAATTTTCATTTTAAAAATTGTCAGTAAATTTCACAATTTCTACAGCATTCACAGAAATCATCTCTTCATCTTTAGTAATCTTAATAAGTGCATTGATATTGACAAATTGTATTTGGTGATTTATGCTATGTGATGTCCTTGCACCAATGTTTTTACTCCCAAATTTTTAACACAGTTTAAATATTCAGAAATTCGTGAGTTTACATTTTTTCAGTTTTATGTTCTCTTTTCTTTAGAATGTGAAAAAACGTAAATATGATACTCATATTTTTATTCCTCTTTAAACATTATATTTTATATAATTCAAGCTCAATTAAGGAAAATCCCATAACTGTTCTTGAGCACAAGATATGAAGTCATTTTCATAACGGGATCGATATATAACAAATTCTTGGCTGATATGAAAGTATTGCTGCAAAAACCAGTACGATTTCTTTAATACTTATCTACTGGTAACACACTAACACTAATTGAGAACACGTCGAGAGAGAAATGGCTCGCAGATGTGCAACATTAACAAACTGGTTTCCAGTGTTAAGTGATAACTAAAGTGGTTTATAATTTTTTTTTTTATCTTAGCAAATTTCCAAGTACAAATGAGCTTTTGAGGTTGTCAATCTCAAAACTTTTTTGAATGGGCAACCGATCTTTTGTATGAGTACGCGTTTTTGTACATGTTTCAATCTCATATTTTATAGTTACGTTTATTTAATATTTACAATTTTAGTATACGTTTCAAAGGAACTAGCATGTAAAGCCACTTACATGTAGTCTAAAGTTAGGGCACCTAAATTAGCACCTTACACTCTCGGCTAATTTTTTTTTATTAGTTATTGGTTTTGATTAGACGTGGTCATTAATTTTGTATGGCTTTCGATATAATTTATCGGGCAGCTATAGCTACTACATATATTAATTTTATAATAACGTACAAAAAAATAGTACTCTTAGCTAGAAAATAATATTATACAATTATGGCGGCCGTACATTAATGATTATAAAAGTTATGTATGCTTTTTGACTACTAGAGTATGAACCGTTCTGACGTGTGATGTAATTTCCGATTTCATTCAAACATCTGATAATGGTTTCATCTACTTCTTTTAGTTCTATCTAACTGAAGCGGCTCTTGAAACTGAGTTCTGCAGTTTTTGCCCAATTTGTAGTGTTTTGACTAGCGCACAGATAACGAATCTGTAATTCTAATCTGGAGATTTGAACTTGGAGTTGGCTGACCCACAGACGAGTTCTGCCGAGCATTTATATTGGTGAGACAGTGTTACTTAATTGCCTGTTTACGTGTTTTTTTTTTCTTCGACCAAATTCCATTCGCTGCGAGACCCACTTTTTTAGAACGAACGAGAGGAATTTCAACACTTAAGATGTGATAATTTTTTTTCTTTGCCTCTATCATTTATTTTTATCGAGCCCATCAAAAACATTATTTTCCGTTATTAAATATTTTATTTGAATATCTAAAAAACCGATTTTTTTATTGTTCAAAGCATATATTATGTATTTTTTTCAATAATATGTGTAAGAGAAAATATTTTGTATTTTATTTATTGAATCGGAAAATAACAATCACTGAAGGCTTTGTACGTCATTAAAAATACTAGAAAGAATATTTTCACAACTTTTAGATAAATAAATTGAAAAAAATTCTTCCGGGAGAATGATCAGGACTTATCAATTCCGCTTAGAAAATACTGATTAATTTATCAACTCATTGCCTCGTTAGGAACTATACATAATTAAAATAAGTAGAAAATATGTATTGTTATGCTTATATAGTTTGAAGGGAGAGCTCGGCCATATATAATAAAGAAGGATATTCGATTCCAAATATGGACGACAGAAAAGATTGACTTCTTGGCACCCCGTGGCACGAAAAACGCTAGCATTCATGGTCTCTTAAGTATTATTAGTTACCTTTATGGAAATAGACGCCCATTAAAAAGTGATTGTCTTGGGTTGGGCTTTCCACTACTTAACTATTAAGTCAAGGTTGTCCTATGCTAACATAAATTAAACCTCTCCTTTTTTTCTCTCTTATTCTAGTTATCATTGCCCTAAATCTACTTGATATCAAGTATACCTTGCTCTTTCATCTTATCTCCAATGAGGTCAGGGAGACACGAAGTTCAACCTGAAGAAAAATGCAAACCCCACTTACCGCTGACATGATAATCAATACAGGTTTACACCCACATTTAAAATTTTTCCATAACATGGATCATTAGCCGTGAGACTGAATCTTGGGTTCTGCTCCAGCTGACTCAAGCTGTTAACAACAAGAATTGGTATACGCTATTTGACTTCACAGTTCATCAACATTCCTCCAGTTGTTGTGCAACAAAATTGTTCGGGGGAGAAGGGTGTTCGCCGGTGAAGCCGAACTTGTCTCCCGGTACGCTGGTTTCCGGTCAGGCTTTGATATAGTTCAACAATTCTGGAATAGAACAGACAATCTGATGTGGTTCCAGATCTAAAAACTCATCAAACCTTAAAATTTTCAATATGAAATAAATGGAATTCTTTTATACGGTCGTTGGTGACAGTGCATGGACCAGCAAGTACATTTTTTAAAAAAAAAGCTGATTAAAATAAGCCTTTTAGCAGATTTCCCTTAAGGGAAATCAGCTATTGAGGTCGTACTCATGACGAAATTTTTCTTCTTTGCTAGGATCTTACCTATCAGGTGACGAAAAAGAGGTACGTCCAAAACTATATATATATATATATATATATATATATATATATATATATATATATATATATATGTCTGTTACCGCTCTAGCGGTCGCAATTTTTGTCTTATCGTTATCAAACTTGATATATAATCGTTTTATACAAAAAGAAAGATCAAGTTCGTTAATGGCTGAAATCGGGTCTGGCGGAGGGGGGTTTAGAGGGGGAGAATTTCGAACATTCTTAATATCTCCGTTATTATGCGTCGGATCGAACAATTGTATAGAACCAATCTTATTGCAAATGTAATGTTCTATAAATATTGTTATATGCATTTATTCTCTATCTTGAATATTAACCGAGATATTTGCATTTTTATTAAATCTGGGCGGATAACGCCTTTTCGTTCTCGTGAAATTTGTCTATTGTAAAACTTCACGTGGGAAATCTGCTTAGTTTACGCAGCCCCTGCGTGACGGACTTTTATTAAATTGTCTTAGTTCCTCACAAAATTTCATAAAAACTTGGGAATATTCACATATAAATTTAATAGAATTTGTTTCTTTCCTTTTCTCAAAAAGGTCCACATTTTATGTTCTATTACAATTTCAGTCCAGTTTAAGATTTTGATAATGACCCTCATAATCTCCTTCATCATTCTCCATAACCCACATATAGACATTCCCATGAGATCGGTAGATACACGTCAGAGGATGAAATAGTCAAAACCTTAAAATGTTTTACGAAATGAGTTTTATTTACATAAATTTAATATTATATTTATTGTTAACAAAGAGCTTTTATAGAAAGAATAGAATATTAACAGTTTTAACGAATTAAGAAATTCGCCGAGTGGTCAGGTACGATTAGTACTTTCTAACTGTTTAAATCATTTTTTTTTTTTTTCAATTTCTAACACTCGAAAGGACTCATTAATTTTGAAGGCGGCGAGGCTTGTGGCACGAATTGCGCCACCTTTTTGAAATATCCCCAAGATCTAGAAATGAATGACAACCCTTTCACTACAATATTATACAATATACTACCCGAGGGTCGTGTGCCTTGAAAGGAGTAGCAATTTGACATATTATGTAAGCAATATGTCGTTACAAAGTGTTACTAAGACGCTTAAAATTTAATAGTTGAAGACAAATTAAAAATAATAGATATAAGGTTGGAGTTTTTAATTAAATTATGACGATGCGGAGAGATGAGTTTAATCAAAAGAATCAGGTTGACGACTTCAGAAATAACAGTTGTCATGAAACTGTTAGAACTACATTTATTTAATCTAGTAATCTTGCTCAAGAGGTCTTTGTAATAAGGAGAATTATGTCTATCTTGTACTTTCATCATTTCTCCCTTAGAAGAATTCCTATAAAAAAATAATTGAAACTTTTGCTAGGCATAAGGTTATGGTACTGATATAATATCTTTACATGAATATATCATAATTAAGATTGACCGTTTACCAAATGCTGATGAAAAGAATACATATTGCTCTACCAATTATAAAATATTTGATTAACACCAAAGTGAATGCAACAAGAATTTTTGTGTTTAATTAGCTTATCATGATTGGATATGTAATACTTTTTTTCAGAACAACAAACAGACATATTCAACACAGTTGTTATAAGCTTTAATCAATTTTCAACAGACTTTTTTAAGATATTGGTTGCTTCAACAATGATTATAAAGTACATAAAATTAATACGGCATAGTCATATTTGTGAAGTCGTAGTTCTGTAATCAAACATTGAAATGCAAACATTTTTTACGAATGCTTTTAGGATTATATTTCTGTTTTTGTCCCTGTTTTTTTTTGTTAGAAATTAACAAAACGTTGGCAAAACTGATTGTCTTGATTGGACAAATAAACCCATTCAATTATTTTTATGTATGAAACAAATCTACATACCACTCTACAGTCTAGCGTTCTTACTTAACACGTATCAATACCTGAAACAAACATAAATTTATTATATTAATTTAGTAGGTAATGGTTATATAAGTATTCATAAAATCAATTTTATGTTATTGTTATTTACTAAAGTCCGCTTTGTGTTACTGAGGTTAGTTGGGAGGAGTCCTCTATGCGTTGCCATCTTTTACTAGTCGGGATGGGGGAATCAGGATTTTATTTAGTGAGTTTTTCACTAGATAAATTCTCCTTATGGGAATCGAACCCATTACTCTAAGTCTACAATTTTATAATGATGTGCGCCTTAACTACTGGCTAACCTTAGATACACTCAATTTTAGGTAATCCAATGAAAACGGAAATATGAAGATTGCATAGAATGAAAATTTTAACTATATTTTCTGTTGACTCAAAAGTAAACTTTAACGGTTATTTCCTTATAGTTTCGTTACTGGATGATAAGTAGAAACTTTCAATTATTTATGTCATAAAAAATGCTGTTTATTAACTACTATCCTTATGTGAGGTGGTTGTAGGTCACTAAGGACGATATAAAACTACTTCAGCTTGGCGACGTTTCGGTGCAATTTATTGCCTTCGTCAAAGCGAACTGAATAGTGTACAAAAGCTGAATACTGCAATTGAATTCAATGCTAAATGAAATGTCCATAATATAAAATATAAAACACTCTTTTGGGAAACCGAGTCGGAGGTAGTAAGTGAATAAAATCAGACTGTATAATGAATTCATCACTAAGAATATTCATCGAAAAGAGTTAATATTAATATTAACTTCCTAATAGCTGTAACTAATATGTTTCCGCTTTCAGAATGGAATGATAGTAAACCATGGAGTTATGGGTACATGGATCAGATAAGCAGTGAATAATAGCTTCCATCAATTTTGTATAAAATGCATCTACAACAATGTACATGTAATACATATTACGTGGTTTCGTCGAAACTTACGTGTGAAAGGTATGTCTTCCATATAGCACAGTCGGTACATGCTACAGAGGAGCCATCTTGCTGCAAACGCGAATCAAATCGGTGATGGTGCTACTGATGTTACCTCACTCTAGGCGGCTAGCGGTTCGTCTTTCACGCGATACGGGGTTAAGCTTCGTTCGGAAATGATGCTACAGGATTCACTTTCGTAACCTATAATCCACTTGTAAAGTTCAGAGTTCGTTTCGCCATTCATGTGAAACTGAGATTTATTTCCTCCATTATAATATTCTTCTTCTTTTTTTCCAGCAGTTTGGCATCCACACACGATATTCACGACGTCTGCTTGATGCAATGCACCTCAAAAATAAAATTAATTGTTGGACATTTAGAAGGTCACGAATTCTAACGGGCCACTGTTTAAATTCAGCAATTTATGGTTTTCGATTACATTCCTTCATTTTATTTATTCATCCTTATTCGTATGACGGCCAATATTCTTAAAGAATTATTCATACAAGAAAAAAGGATATGAAGCATAGGAAATTTTCCCATGGCTCCAAAAAATAAAATTAACTTCCATTTTCTATAATTGTTTCCGATCCGAGGCATTGGAACTTGTATCACTTACAAATAAATGAACTTTAAATGAAGTGCAATCAAACGTAATCAAAAAATCAATTTGAACCAATAGGAATACAACGAAGTCATGGGGTACCCACATCAGATTTTTTAAATTCATTTTAAAGAGCAAGATTAACTATATATATATATATATATATATATATATATATATATATATATATATATATATAAACTAATCTATGTGAAGTAATACTTGTCTTGTTTGATGGGAAGAACTACATTTATTACATTCGTTGGAAGTCTTTAAGTGGCGTTTTCTTAAACCTACATTGCTACTTGAAATCAGAAAGGTAAGATAGTAATCTAACTTTTTCCCCTTTCTAATTGATGGTTTGCCGACATCTGATATTAGATTTGGTGCTCTGTTTTGCGAAAGATCTGAAATACCTGGACTAGTTTTGATTTGCTCAAAGACCCATGCTTATTGTTGTGTGTAATTAGCGAAACGGAAAATGCGCTGAATTAATACAACGTTCCTTGGCGTTACAGTTATCCGTTTTCTCTTTCCAAAGCAACTCAGCCAATGTTAAGCAATACTCTCCTTCATTATAGATAAAGGTACAGATTGAACTGAGGCTGGATAAAGGACTCTTTCAAAGCGGTTAAATCTGATAACGTGTTTTAGGCCATTTTCGTTTCATCATTTACAGCCTCATTAAGAACAATAAAAGCATACATTTGGTCCAAATAGTCAGATTAACAAACCCGATTAGACTATGCTTGTTGTAACGTTTACTGCTTGGCCTCCAGTTAAGGCACTTAAGTAGAGTAGTTCTCATCATGAAAGCATTTGTACTTATATTGCTTCATAAGGACTGTATTTCCAAACACAGGACTCAGCCATCAAGCACATACATAAACCCATTCTTGTTTGGGAGTGGTTTTGATTATAAATAAAAAAAAAATTAATAATTTACTTATTTGTTACTTCATATAGGCTATTCTTACGTATTTTTATCGTTATTGATTATAACAGTTGAAGTATCTTTGTAATTCATGAAAATTATATTCACGCTTTCTACAAGGTGAGTCTAATTAACAGAAGCTCAGAAAGAACCACTCAACAAACAAATACAAGACTTCTCCCTAGGCAAAGTTTGTATTAATAACTTTTTTTTTGTATTTTAGAAAAAACGTGTTTGAACTCTCTGGAGAAAAATATTCTCTTAAATAAAAAAAAAAATCGATTTACTAACAGTAAATTCCAAACTTAAAAATCAACAAAATACATTGATTTAATTTTTTTCTGAGTATGTAAATAGTATATTTTTTTAATTCCTTAAAATGTATATAGGTTTAATATTTCTTAATTACTTAAAATTTCTGTTGATAATTACTAGTTGTTGGTTTAATAAACAACAATTACAAAAAGAATATGTCAATTTCTCATTGGGCGCTATTTAGTCTCGTTGAACCCTAATTTGCATTTGGTAACAATTATATTCATTTTTTTTAAAAATGTTACATATTAAGGTCCACTTTGTGAAACTAAGGCTAATTGGGACGTTTTATCTACAGATCACCAACCTTGTTTAGGCAGGGAACGATATATATATTTATAATATATATATATATATATATATATATATATATATATATATATATATACACATATATCCTATATTATATATTAATATATATTTAATACATTTTTCACACAAACATGTTTTCAGCAGACTATGCTACCATCATCAGGTGTTTAAAAAAGACGTCGCCTATATGAAGGACATTGCTCAACCCATTAATAATTTAGGTAATACATGCAAACGTATATGTATTCAAAGATTTATTGTGATTGTTATGAGCAATCTAAAAAGAAACGAAACACATTTATCCGTTTTTGATTAAATATATCTCTATTTCTAAAATAAAGAAAAAGTACTAAATTTGATTTATATACAATCAACTGACTTATTTCATTATTACTATTCATTGTTCCCGTATAAAATGTAAATCCTGAATCTAAACCAGCAAGGCATTACCTTGAATAGTTGATAGTTCCGGATGCAAATGGTTTCAACCCACTCAAGGAGTAATAAAAATAGTCTCTTGAATTAACCGTTGAATAATATTTTACTAATATACTTAGATAAATAATCACAAAGCAACACAAAATTTCAACATACAAACTGATAATTAATGAATGAGTTAATGTAAAAAAAAATGAAGTGTGGCCTTAGTCAAATAGAAGGGGAAATGTTTTTTTTTTTTTTTTTTTTTTTTTTTTTTTTTTTTTTTTTTTTTTTTTTTTTTTTTTTTTTTTTTTTTTTTTTCTTTTTTAGAAATTTTCTATATAGATCATTACGTACTCTCGGTTTGGTCTACCTCCTAGGAACTGTAGCGCTTTTTACATAATGAACTAAAGTTGTGACGTTTCTTTTACGGAGGCTACATCTTACCATCACTAAGCAATATATTCTACAACTGTCATGTTTACTAATTACACAAGAAACATAATTACGAATGGTAAATTGCTTCAGGATGTATCATCTTTTTTTCCTCAGATTACGATAAATGAAAGTGCAGTCTAATTAAAATAAACAAGCAGATAACACAGTTGTTTTCTACGATAACTATTGTTCATTGGTAAGATTGGTTGGTTTAGGAATTGATCTGCATAAATTACCAATAATGTCCTTTTTTTCCCCATTTTCCCATTCTTTGCGTTTGTTAAGTATGATTCAAAAGACGCTTAGCAGTCACTTTGCGGGAGTTCATTTGTTCTGTCTGTTAAGTGTGGTTCAAGAAACTCTTAACAGCCACTTTAGGAATCTTAATAGTCACTTGACGAGCGATTATAGCTTAGTCAACTCTTTTGATTTCTATGACTTCTCGGGAGGGCATTGCAACGAAATCGTGCAAGAATGTAGGGAAGGTCACTAATTTGAAGTGAAGCCAGCCAGGATCTGACGCAAAAGGGGTCAGGCATCAGACTTGTAAATGTCGTAGAAGCGTGTCGCTCTGACTAACTGTGCCGTCGATAACCACGCTAGGCCTACAGGCTGGAGAAGAAAACGTTGCAACAGCTGACTTACTATCTTAGCTCAGAGAATATCAAGATATGGGGAAACAGACGTGAGAAAGGGTATTGTGTTCCAAGGACAACCGTTTAATTATTCTTTGGGGGAAGATTACATTTTTCTCTTTATCTAAACCCAACGAAAGATAGGATTTGGAGTTTCTAATCATTGCCAAATTTAAAACTCAAAAAGACAGTCAAATATATGCGGTCTGTTTAAAATGGCCAAAAACCGTTGAACTTCTGTGACCTGTGTTGAATGGAGAAAGACTTTGGTAAAACAGTCCTGGGTTTGGACCGTACAATACCGAATTACTTAATACGACTCGAAAAGGGGAGCGACTATATAATCTTTCGAGTTTAGAATAGGAATAGTTCGATTACGCAAGTTGCTAGATATGCAAAATAATCGACTCTCCACATGTGTTATATCAGACTACGTCTATCTCCAAGAAACAAGGCAAAACATAAATGGGTCATCTAAGACCAAAATAATTTTCTTCAACAGGACTATAAAAAATCATATAAAAACCAGGAATTTAATTTATTCTATAATTAATTAACTTAATTTAATTTAATTTAATTTTTTTTATTTTAATTTCTACTTTACAGTCAAAAATCAAAAATTTAGATATTAATACTTCCAAAAATACATTTATAAATATTTGATATAATATGATTTATTTTTTCAATTTCCTAAAGTTAGTTAAACATATATTCATATTTAGTTGTTAAACCAATTACGCTTAAAACATCAAGAAAAATTTAATTAGTTCTAAATAGACTTTTTTAATTTATTTTAAATAAACAACATAATTTTATTTAATTCAAGTAATACCTCTTATAAACTTATTTAAATATATATTTACATTATAATAGCTGAAACTATTGTACAGTTTTGAAAAAAGGACACCATAGTATTTAGTTATAAGTTCAATTGTGTTTCATTTAATTAATAGTTAATACTTGAGAATAACAAATGCGTATTTTATTTTTTCAGTGAATTTATTGTAGTTACTTCCTCGAAACAATTATTTCATGTTAACTATACTACTACTATAATAGTTTTGTTATGTTCCTGTTGGTTTTTGTCGAATTTATTTAATAATAAATTAACCTAACTACCACAGGGACTAACATTATTATAAAGAGCTTTGTTGAAAGGCATTTCATTACAAGGATTATGAAAGTTGAGTATGTTATTTTCATGATGGATTTAATTCTTCAACCACCAGGGCTATTGGAAATATTTTATAGTATTTTTCATTACAAACGATAGATATAAACATTCACTTCCAGAATCAGATATCCATTGCAATTCCACTGTCAGTCCCAGCTTTAACACGAAATGCGAAACATACAAGAGATTAATGTCTGAAAAGATCGTAAAGTAGTGGTCATAAAATAAGGAAATAATAATCTCACATTTACCCTCAAGGAAATTTCTCTATCCAATCATACATACTTGAAGTATTGCAGGTCATCCGTCTGGACAATTAACAAACTGTTTTATTTAAATGAGAAGTAATTTTTGGTTTCAAAATCGTTCTGCACTAGAGAACAAACTTACTTCGACGGCAATCAAAGAAAAGATTTATATAAAAAACTCAGTTCGAAAGTGACATTGTGTCCCAAAATCGATAGCGTTTCTGATTCAAATTTTCATCTAAAGCTAAGTAGTTTACGTCTGGGGAAGACAACTTTTTTTTTTTTTATGTAAAGATTTCAGGGTTGGAAAAATTTTAAGTCGGTACAATGTGAATATGAGTGCTCATTTTAATGATCTTTTCAGGTATAATGTCGAAAACATTAATTTATTTGATTATGTAATTGAAATACGAAGAAGTATCACATGGAAGGATGGCTGTTATAGAATTAGCAAAGCCCACTTAAAAAGTGTCTGTTATTCGCGGAAAACTCTACAAAAGGTTCATTCTTACTCTATAAACTATTTCTAATGCAGCAAGGAATGTGACCCATATTCCTTCACCACTGTCAGCAAATGCCTTCTAGTGGGTATAAAAGGAATAACTCGTGACTATAAAGCGGGGTTTAATGAGTCCCTTCCATTTCATTGTACAATCGGCCAGCGACGAAAGTCCCTTCAGAAGAGGAAGTCGTGGACTGTAAGCGGCAGAGGTGGGTGTTGTGAAAGGTAAACCAAAGGGAGTGAAGGAGCGTCCTTGGGCAGGGCGTGGCTTGCTCTCTGATTGGTCAGGAATTACCCAATAGCCAGGACTGGTTGCGACACGACAACGCTTGCCAAACTCCCGCCACTGGCAGATCTAGATCCTGCAAAGGCAAGGACGTACAGCGACCTCAGCCGCTTAGTAAGCGGGCGGAACCCCTCTCCGCACTTCGTAATTGGCAATTACCACTTTTTAAGTTTTTTTTTCTTCCTTGCAGTTTTCAAACATGTTTACTCACAAACTTGCAAACTTGGATATCTTTATACTTTAAGAAGTACTGGAGGAGTTCTTTCAGTACGCGGCCTAGTAGTATGGTTCTTAAAATGCATGTCGAGTAAATAAGGATGCATAATTATTTGGAACTGGTGGAAATAAAAGTTGATGCTCCAAGAAAAACATATATTAATGGAGTCTCTCAGCCATATGCCATCTTCTAGACCCGCCTTTTGGAAGTAAGTTGGTAGTCAAGGATGGGAAGGGATGGCATACCTAGGGGTGGCTCTAGTCACGCTCCCACCCCCCACAAAGAAGAGGGGCATCAGGTGCCGCAGAGATTCGTGGATTCTCACTAAGAGTAACTGACAAGCCTTGCAGGTCATTGAGAGGAAAACCCTGGTAAAGATATTTGGATCGGGAAGAGAGTGGGAGATGAATTGGTAAGGTGAACCTCAAATAATCTGGACTCTATGACATGGGCAGATAGTGCTGGCCTAGTGCTAGTAAGCCAAGACGGCGAAATTAATACCGACGGACTAGGGGGGTGGGGAGGGTGAATCAAGGCATGGTCCACGGGGGAATCAAGGCTACGGCTATAGGAGTACCAAGTGTTTAAGATTATGGCTGAGGTGGTAGAAATCATTTTCAATAGAAAGAAAATGATTGTTAAGTCCACTACAATCTTTTTATTTGTTTCTTTTGGGTACTCTCTCTAAAGACCATCTTCTGTTCTATCACTGAAGGAGCTACGAGCGACTATGTCACATAAGCATGATTGAAGGTTTCCTTTTGGTAGCTTATTTCCTGCCAAACAGCCATTCTTACTAATATATATAAAATATTCAGCCTCATCGTGTCCTTCTTCAGGTGGTCAAACTAACTTTACTTGACCCTCGTCATTTTCCTATATGTTTTCGGATGTCCTACATCTCATAACAAGACGTGATGAGAACTGGTTGCATAGTGTAAAAGGATGTTGACACAGGCCAAAACCCTCAGTGACTCTATCACTGAAATTATATAAATATATTTATCTCCCGTTATGTTTGCTTAACGAAGGTATCGAATTTTCTTAAATTAAGTAATTCCTGATTTTTCCCTTAAAGTCCTGATTTACACAACCACCTGCATTGCCCATTCTCCCATCAAGCAATAACAGCTGACCTTGCTCAGCATGTCCTAGCACGCGCCGAGTCCATTACGTATTAGATTGTATACGTAACAAAAATTATATAATCATTGATACTGGCCGATCTGATTCTATACCATATCATAAATCTAGCAATTACCTTTCACACTGGATGGAACGACCCGTATCAGTGACTTCGACACTGCCACTCCCCAGTCCATCACACTTAAATTTCTGTCATTAATTGCGATATACTCAATTCTAATTATTCAAATAGTTTATTGGCAAGTGAGAACATTGATTTTGATATATATTATACCAATTTTGAAAGTTGCCTGATGTTGAAATATTAATGATAGGTTAAAAATAACCGTGGCATTTGTACCTGTGCAATGTTATACTTCGAATCTTTCTACCTCTTCTTTCTTGAGCTTGTTCACCCTCTCACGATAAAATGAAGTTGTATCGTTATAAGTAATGTTACAATAGCTCATTTCAGTTTACTCTTTGATTAACCTCATCCATCCACATCATATTACCATTTAGTGTAAATCGACTTGAGAAGAAACTGAAAGGTTTGTGCAAGGATTCAGAAGCAATAGAAAATGTTAGTAGCCTTAAAATATATAACTCTCCATCTTACGTTATAATAAGTATAACATGTTGAAATAAACTGACAGCAATATTTTTTCCAATAAACCCAGATGAACAAAAGTTATTGAAAAATAATTCTTCATCCATTTATAAGTTTAGGCAAAACTGAAAACTGGAATATTTGTCTACGTTATGTCCCTTCCATTTCAAAATATTAGTATTTATTTATATATTAATTAGAAACAGTTATTAATTTCATACTCAGTTATTCTTCCATACCAGCAGTTTTTTAAATATTATAGATTATTTTTTTAAAAAATGTGACATTTCTAAATTATTATTTATTTATTTTTTCAAAAATCTTTAACTATTTTTATTTGAATTTTATTCTTTTTTGAGTAAAGATAATGTACTTGCTGGCCTTGAACGTTCTGTACTAAATATCCCTACATTTTCTGGAGTTGAGCTGTAAATTCGGAGTTTTATTTCCTCATGTATCAGATCTGTTGGAATGTCTATCCAATTATATTCAGCTCTCCAATTAGCTATATATTATTGGTGTATTATTATATGAAGCATTACGTGATATCTTGAAAAAAAAATTGAATGCATCGGAGTTCGTGATGCGATTTGGCGTCCAGTTTTTCAAAGGAAAATAAACTTCTTTTTGTAAACGTTACCGAGGCCGACGGGTTTCCCTCAAGGCACTAGACTTATCCCCTTTCTTTCCAACCTTGACACTAGCCATGGAATAAAAATACATTTTGAACTACTGGTAGTGTAGGACTAGAAATTTAATGAGTGCTCTCTTACTTATATTGTAGCATGAATTCTATTGAGTCATTCATGCATTATTTAGTTTATAATCGAATATCGGCAGGTACCAAGTTATTAGCTGAAGTATCATATTTTTGCTTCTAACCGTAGTGCTTATATGCGATCAGGTAGATTTCAAAAATGGTTGAAAAATGATTGTACTGTAATTATACATAATTTGAAGTAAATTAACATTTTTAGTCTATATTTAAATATTATTACAGACGAGGAAATGACAACAAAAAAAACTGCAAAAGCACTCCAGAAGGCCTCAAGAATTCTACACAAATAAAATATCATAATATAAAATCCTTCAGAAACAAGAATTTAAAAAAAAAAATACCTGCTTATAAAGCTGTTGGAAAAAAACTCGTAATGAAAAGTAATATTCATGAGGTAATTCTAAACCTTTCTTATAATACGGCTTTACTATTTGATTATTTATGATTCCACGGATCACCGAAACTTACTAACTCGTCAAGTAGAATAGCATAGCGAACATTTGGTGAAATATCAACAGTAACACTTTCTTTTAGGAGGAGTTATGGTAATATCGATTTCTAAAATAAATTATTTTTGTATTCACATGAAATGCGAGGTTCAATTTTTGACGAGGGATGGTGAAGTTCATGCTGATTATCCGCCATACATACCAACGTAATGGGTCTTGATAGACAAAGAAGAACTTTAATATTATTTATTTGGTATAATCCGTCCGGGAAAACGTTAGTAGTTGGTTGTAGAACTTTGTTGGTGGTTGGTAGTATTGTGTTGGTTTGTCATTACCAGACACGAAGAAACGGCCATATACAGACAACGGTAACACTATTAAGGTTGCATTTTTATGTCTTGCTCCTACAAGCACCATCACCGACTTATTCATCTAGTTAAAGATCTTTTATTTAGGAAAAATAAAAGAAGCTAATATTCCAAATTTTGTTATCATATTGTTATTGTGAGTTCATCATGATAAAGAACGAATTTTTTATAGATTGGTATAATGATTTGAAGAAGGCAAATTTGTGCACCTACTCCCAGAAATCAATAGAGATTTCGTGAAATGCTTATCGAATCTTAATATTGGACTAATCTCCATAGAGGATTTTCACTAGAGAGAAGATAAAATGTAAACATTGAATATGAGTTTTTGGAAGAATGTGACAACTAAACTCAATTTTTAATAATTACAGATATATAAAACTCATTTGATGTAATAATTATACTTGCGATTCCCGCACCTCACGTATAATTTGATTATGAAGAGGAGATGGCTCGAATGAAAGTATTCTGCAATAAATCCGCAGCCCTGACGTGCTTTTAGGGTGACGTGTTCCTTTGGCGCGAGATCGTGTTCGCGTGAAATGTTCACCAAAAGTTCAACGATCCGTTGCAAAATGCCCTCAAAGTGAAGCACGAACTTAGACGAGATCTATTTATTTCCGATCTCCTCGGTTGCTTCTTTGGAAACACTTTTCCATTATAGAAAGGTCACAGTGTAGGAAGTTATTCACATAATTACGGAAAGCAGAATTATGAAATTAACGATTTACGTAAAGGTATTTAAGAATCTCAGAAGAGGAAAAGGATAATTAAATAACAAATTCTTATTAAGACTCTTCGAATTTAAGCAGATTTCCCCTATGGGAACTGGTGAGTATGAAAAGCCAAAGGTAATTAAAATTATATGGATGTCCTTCCACACTTATAAATATCGAAATTGTGATGTGTACTTTGAAGATTTACCGAAATCAGTCACAAGTTCACTAGGGTTTACTTCAAGAACCACATTAAATTTCTGAATTAGTTCTTTATGATGAGCGACCAACAACTTGAAAAAAAAAAAACAAGTTTGCGTTATTGTCTTTCCATAATCTAGTTTGGGAGTGTCATTAAACCTAGTGCATTCATAAATCTATCCAAGATAATTTCCTTCCTTTCTCCCAATTCTAAATTTTCCTCACTCGCATTTATCTACCATTTCTTAATATTATCATTGTAGTAAAGTGTAAAACAATTTTTTTTAAATATAAAATGCCTTTCATTCTTTACAATTTCTTATTAAATTAACGCTTTATTATTTTTTCATTATATTTTGACCAGCATTCGAGTTGGCTGAGTATAGTATATAGCTTCCTGATGTATTTTTGATATAAAGTAGTTTCGATGCCAAAATGGCCTGGAAGAAACTTATATTCTAAAATGTTTAAAATGAAAACAGTTTTTCATTCGCTATACAGTGAAGTCAGGTTGGACTTTCCTGTTTGTGAGGTTTTTATAGATGGCCTTCTTTCGACTCGGTGGAATTCAGTCTATTTAACGTTAGAAGGTGGAATAATCAGAAGCTTACTTCTGCTATCAGTTCAGATAGAACAGGACAGTGAGATTACCCAATGTCCTTTATTACTTCCTATTTCTTTGTTTTTCCTGTGTATCACCCGTTGTTGCCTTCTTTTCTTGATATTTCACAAGCAAACAGCATATTTTTATATATTTTCAGATCAAATCAAATTTTTTCACTTAGATCACTTCTTCTTTATCTGAGCTGACCAGAGCCCTAAGTAGTTTTTACTATTTTCATTAACTTTTTGTTATCACAAACTTATTAAACATTAATGGGGGCTCAAAAATCGAGTTGAAACATACGCCACAAAAGTGGTCACCCTCTACTGACCCTCAACCATCCCTTTTCATTAAAACCTATTGTTCTTTAACCTGTAATAACGTTTTGATTTGCTTGTAACAGCTGAATGCTTGGTGTATTTTAAGTCATTTACAAAATTATTCATGAACAGGTGTGCCCAAAAGCAGAACACGATGAGACCCTTAAATTCTTAATGAAAAAACAAAACAATTCTAACTAAACCAACTTTAAATCAGAATGTTGTAACTAATAGATCAGACAAACATTTTGTGGATGTTTAGGCTATAATTTCATTTCATTTTCATGATTTGTTACATCATATCGTGAGATTTCCGCCATTGAAGATTATGATTAATTAATGTGAGCCTGAAAATTAATTTCTCCACTAAATGAACTCTGATTATCGGTATTAATCATCACGATTGAACGGTTTTTGTAAATCTGATGAAAGGAGACTTTCAGAAAGAAAAGTAGAAAGAGTAGTAGAATCATGCCTGAATATGACTCACAAATTATACAAGGGTTGAACTTGATATGTCTGAGAACAGAAGATCTCTTGTTCCCATGTTACTTTCCCCGATCAAATGAACACACTCGCGTTTCTAATTTGGCTCTCGTTGTCCTCTTAGGAGTTGAATCGTATCTTCGTTAATTATTTTGGCCTTGATTATGGGAAACAAAAGGCAATTTGTTTTTTTTGTAGAAATGCTATATGTCTTTCCATCTAATGTATTTCTATCAAATTGGCAGAATATTTATTTATAGACGTCTTCATGTCCACAGGTAGTACAGCATATGATCCATATAAAACTTATAATTTTTTACAGTAAAACAAAAATGAATATTAAAATTATACATTCCTATAGTACCTATATACCTTTATCCTGCTAGAATAAACACTTCATACAAGTAGGACGTTAGTATTAATTACAAAAATTAAAGCTTGTTAGATAAATTATTCAAATCACTTTTATAAAATAAGCTAAACCACTTAATACAATAAAAGAAAATACTCAGGCGAAATATTGTGTTACTTACTTGCACAAAAATGTATTATTGTTTGATTGTTATTAGCGTATACTTTCTTTCTAAATTCAGTGAACTACATTAAATTTGTTATAAGAGGATTTCCCGGTTATAGGACATACTTTTCCAGATCTACTTAATCGGCTTCAGGAAATCTTGCCTATTCTTGTTTCATGATATAACAAACAGCTTTTGTCAATAGGACATGAGTAGGAGTGGAGGTTTAATGATGGCATAAATCTAAAAAATGTCAATTTCTCAGTTAATATTGAAGATAAGAAAACGGAAAAAATAAGAAAAAACAAAATTTATGGAACATTAAATTTTCAATAATATTGGTTCTATTTTTTTGATCCGCCTTATAATAACGGTCATATTTTGAATTTTCGAAATATCGCGTCATATGTACGACCTCAATAGCGGATTTCTCTTATGGGGGAAAAAGTTGGTTCTGACACCAATATGAAATTTTTCGAGGGGGAACCAAATAATAATGTGAATAATATGTAATAAAACACGTAAATAATACCTCTTTACATGGACAATCTTCGTCAGTACTTTACCTGGAAAAAAAGAAAAAAACAAATTAGTCAAAATTCCTCATCTTATGTCCACAGTAAGTAAAGCATTGTAAATTAAAATGCAGAAGTAGTTTAGTATTTTTATATTTCTATATTTTACTAGGGAGGGAATTGATGGAAATTTGAAAGAATATTTGTAAAGTCACGTCACTAGTGCAGGCTCCTTAAAGATTACTTCATTAAGCAAAATCTGTAAAATGCTAACAACCAGAATACCTCTACTAGATAAATCGTGCAGTTTTCGTTATTTTATTTAGTGTGTGTGAGAGTGTGTGTGTGTGTGTGTGTGTGTGAATGTGTAAGTTATAAATTTCATTTTATATAAGCTCAACATCTATCACACCGATATCGTTACATCTTTATCAGTTATAAAATAATTAAACTTGAAAATTAATCTGTTGTGGCATCTCTTTAACTGATTTCAACCAGGTGGGGTGTGTCAAATTAAGATCGAAACGAAGAAATATTCATAAATTATGAACGTAAATAATTATTCATTTTTATTTATTTAAAAGATCTAAATATATTCCACATATCCTAATTATTGTAAGAAAGTGGTCCACTGAGAGAGATCGATCATATTTTATTTATAAATTCCTTTAGAACAACTTGAAGTCGGTCAGTGTTTTGAACATTTTAAAATCTGTTAACACAATTCAGGCTTGTAGCCTTCCTGTATCTCGGATTTCAAACACTTAATGAGGACTAAAGTTTCACATGATGTATGTTCATATAACATTTATTAAAAGGAGAAAGTTATAGGGAATCTGACAGGTAGATTTAATCTCTATATCAGATGTACACTGGTTGTTCATTTTTTTCTGGGGGTTATTATATGTAAACCTGCCTTAAACCCCATTTATATAATAAGACAATTTCCTCCGGGTCATATAATTGTATATTCGTGAACATAATTGGTGTTTGTCTGTTTATAATATGCCTAAATAGGAAGAGGTTTTTCGTCTTAAATATGATATTCAAATATTTGGATGTAAATTACAAAGATTTGCTTTTCCTGTTTCCTTTGTTGGTAAAGCACCATATTAAATAATTTAATGTAATGTTGGTTGTTGACTATTTAAAAACATGTGGTGATATATTATCAAAGAACAACTTGTCATTAGTTCATAAGAGATAAGATTTGCCCCATTTACCTTCATTGAAATTGGGTATGTGTAATTCCCAAAATGTCTGAGTTTGTAAATACCAGAAGTGATATTGTTATGTTGGTACCAGCTATATGGATTATGCTCAAGCAAACTAATCAAGGGGAAGTAAAGACTGAAATAGTTTAAAAAAATGTTTAAATACTTGACTCGTCAACCAAGGGCCAAGCCACAATTCCTAAAACATTTTAAAGGTATATCTGCGTTCCTAATTTAATCTTGAAACAATATTTTTTAAAATATTACAATTTCAAGAAGAAAATTACTTAGACAAATTGATTTAATCTATATAATATATAATCACAGCACATAGTACTTGGTCAATGCATGGCAAACAGATTAAGCACAGTTTAGCAACCCGACCAGTATACAAATAATCAGAGTAGTGCATTAAAATCACTATTATCTTGTAATTTTTTTATTAAAATTTAATTTGTTTTGTGTATCCAAATGCATTTACCACGCTTAATCTGGTTTCATATTGTTTCACCAGAAAGAGAATAAAGCGAAAAAAAAATATTAAGTCCTCAGCATTTTTGCAGATTTCTCTCTAAGCAAAATATCAATAGTGGTTTCCATCATGACGCGATTCCAACAATTTTTTCAATCGTCTTCAATCATATCCATACATTTTGGAAATTGGAAATATTCACTAGATATTACATATACAGCTGGCACTTCGATTCCTGTATACATAGGCTTCTTATTACGTAAGAAGTAGAGAATAGATGATGAGATGAGATCCACAGCACGTTATATGCCAGCACGTCAGAATTCTGCTCAATTTTTCCAAATAAGAAAAAATAGTTTACGATATTTGGATCTTTCCGAGTTATTTGCCTTTAAGTGATAACAGTATACAATAGATGTTATGGGAGGGTGAGTAGAACATGAGAAGTTTACTTAAAGTGGAGGAATCATAAGAGTTATGAATGAAGGAAATTAATGAGCGTTTTTACTGTGTAATACTTCACACTCTCCCTGGAATAACCGTAAAAAGGTTATAGGCTTTATGTCAGAGCACTATTCCGTCATACATACTGTCTTCGCAATCCTCTCATTGCTGTCACCAAGTAATTTTCCACCGTAGTCCAATTTATGACGACTATAACACCTTTTCTTCCAATGAGGGGATATTAAATTGTCTTGCTAACCCACTTAATACACTACAGCTCGTAGTAACGGGTCTACTAAAATAAATCACCAAACCTACTTAATTTTTATTTTTTTGTTCTACGTCATTCTCACCATCTCATCAGGATCACTTAATACTAACTTACTCACTGTTAAATTCCTAAATTACGTCACAGAGATAGAACCTTTTCGTATGGAGGCAATGTCAAAACTAAGCAAAACTACGATGGTAATTCAAATCGAGCTACCAGAGAAAGCATAGTCCGAAAATAATTTTTAAATATTAAAAAATAAAATGAGGAATTCGAATTACTTTATGTTCAACATTTTCTATTTGTTGAGGCACTCTTTTTAATCTTATGCTTATATACATTTCGTAACTCTTCCGAAATCTTTATATTTTCAAATTCAAAACGGCGTTTATCCTTTAAAGTTTTATCAGATAATGGGGCCATCTTTTCACAGTACACAATACATTTTTCAAGTCGTTTAATCTATTCTTTAAAACTTCGCCGATTCTCTTATATCACTTTTGTCATAACTGAAAATAAAATTTCTATTTTCTATGCTGGTTTCTTAGGTTTTGTTGATTTCTTGAAGCTTCTCTAACAATTATATTATTAACTCCAGAAATACTGTTAATCTACTTTCAACTTATCTGCCAATACGATCTATGATTTTGTTTATGTATATAGACAGACATATACTCATGGGCTTCCATGATTTATGTCTTGTTAAATTAGGGTGTTTATTCTATACCTCTGCGTTTCCGGTGAAACTCTATCAGCGTCCTCAAGTATCTCCTGGGAATCAAATGTAAGAGATTGTTCCAACAGCACCGACCAACATCCAAAATATGACGACGTGAAACGCCACGCATATCTAGGCAGGCATTGTCAAAACATATGTTCTGGAAATCATCAAAAATTTCAATAAAAATAATTATCCCACTGCTCAGACTATGCTGAAAACTGTTCAAACATGTCGATAAACTGATTACATCGATAAACAAATAATTTACAAGATCTTAATAAGATACATAATTCTGTAAATTAGTTAGAGGAAAAGTTCGAGAATATCGAGTGTGGATAAATACAAAATGTAGGTTATGCATGGGAGGAATATGGCAGCCACCCCCCCCCCCAAATGGCTATTGAACAAAATCTACATAGTAGTTTTACATGAAATGTACAGGGTACTTTGTGGAAATATTATCTGTGAGGTAAGAGAAGAAAGAATTACGATCTTCGATGTGCGAATGTAGTCAGCATTATAGTGTATTAAGGGTAAGGTTATATGTTCAAGCTAAATATTGTCCAAGCGTTAAAGTTTGGTAAGCAGTGCAGGTCGAAACTTCTGAAAAACCGATTCTAAGATATTTGGAAAGACACATGTAGTTCCAGTACTCAGTTCTATGAAACAAAGTATTTTATTCCTAATTTCCATTTTAGTAAAGTTCAGGAAGACATTCGAAAATCCCTTTTATAGATGTTTCGAGGTTGTCGGTAAACGACATTTTGCTTTTTAAACTGGATAATTAAGTGAAAACAACATGAATAAAATGCTGTTGAGTGAACTTGGCTTAAGTGTAGAGGAGTGAACCCACTAGAAGTTTGGGAAGATTTACTTTCAAATGAGATTGTAAGAATCTAATTCACCGCTTGGAATTGTAATTTCACTAGTTTTCCACTTTCACTACATTGTGTTTTCTAGGAACATTTGTGTCTCCGGTAGCACTTGGGCGGCTTAAGATAAAAGAGGCTGGTAGATACGTAATCATGACCTTAGTTAAGTAGGCAATGCTGGAATACTGATCCTTTCTGAGTAGTTTGCTAAATGAAGAATTGAACAGTGCTTGATTTTCTGGTTGAAGGCTGTTCCGTTACTTAGCTCAACTATTCGACAACAAAATCTCTATGCCCACTAAGTTTTCTGGATTCTCCAGGTGCAGAAAAGTTTTTTATTACTGATATAGAATTAAAATATTACACCATTGCTCTACATTATTGACAATAAGTCAATGGATGGCTTATTACGACATAGGTTCTCCGTCACGTTCCTCCGCCAGTGGATTTGAGAAATCAACAAATTTTCTCTATATTGAAATCGGCTACATCATTTGACTGCATTCTTGAGAATGAGACTCCCCAAACATGTTGATCTACGTACTCCCATAAACAACACGTTACTCATCATTGTCGAAGTCAAATGCCTACTTTAGATAAACCTTCCCAACTACTGGTGAATATTGGGTGCAGAAATGGTGAGATTTGCATCTGGTGGCTATCCGACAGAAATCAGGAACATAAACAGTACAAGGCTCAGTGGATTACAAGGATTGCACACCTTAAACAGCAGTTCTAGTGGAAGATCATGTATGAGATAAACGAAATTCCTTGTAGAATTCAGGCTTTTAAATTTGAAAATGAGATTGAAAAATTCTTCAAATATGGAGTCCTCTTCTGAAGTAGAATGTAAATACAGAAAGCATCTTCAGCATTCTGCAGGAACAATTACAAGACAAGGCACATAGCCTAAATATGACACTTGATAAGGGGCTCGTATGCATAGGTCGACAACAGGAACATCGAATAAGCCTTTAGCAATGTCGAAGAAATGTTTCGTTTAAATCTTGATAACAATAGTAGAAGTAGGAAAACTATTATAATGAAAAATATAATATTGCCAGGCATTCTGGGGCGGAGAAAAGGTTAATTAAGGCAAAACATAACTCATTTTTATTTGCTCTGTCGGCAAATTTTGTTCTTTTAGCAGATTTCCCTTAAGGGAAATCAGCTATTGAGATCGTACTCATGATGCGAGTTTCGAAAAAATTCAAAATATCTCCGTTATTATGCATCGGATCGAAAAATTGCAAATTCAATTTTCTATAAATATTGTTCTATGCATTTATTCTGTATCTTGAATATTAACCGAGATATTTGCATTTGTATTCTGCGTGTGGTCGCCAGTAGGCTATGTTCGGACTTTCCACCGTGAGCTCTGGCGGCCGTTTCCATAGTTATTCGTCCCTCGTGAATAGGTTTAGAGGTTAGGTTAACTGTTTTTTGGGGCTAGAAACTACTGGGTTATTACGCCCTAAATAATGTTTTAGGTTTAGAGGTTTCTTACTACTACAGTTGTAATGAGGCAGATTTCTCTATTGTAAAACTTCACGTGGGAAATCTGCTTAGTTTACGCAGCCCCTGCGTGACGGACTTTTATTGTAATTAGCAGATTTCCCTTAAGGGAAATCAGCTATTGAGGTCGTACTCATGATGATTTTCGAAACATTTCTTCAAATGTCCATCGATCCTACCCAGGAGATGACGAAAATGAGGTCCGTTCAATTTTATATATATATATATATATATATATATATATATATATATATATATATATATATTTGTCTGTTAACGCTCTAGCGGTCGCAATTTTTGTTTGATCGTTACGAAACTCGATATTTAACCGTTTTATGTAAAAAGACAGATCAAGTACGTTAATGGCTGAAATCGGACCAGAGGAAGGGGGGGGTTAGAGGGGAGGATTTTCGAAAATTCGGAATATCTCCGTTATTATGCATCGGATCGAAAAAGTGTATATAAGCAATCTTATTGCAAATTTACTATAAATATTATTATATGCGTTTATTCTCTATCTTGAATATTAACCGAGATATTTGCATTTTTCAGTTTTCAGCAAACCGCCACTTCTACTCATGTTACGTAAACGATACTCTGTTAGATAATAAATCACATTATTGGAAGTTTAAATACCAAAAATTGTATTCAAGAGACCTTCATTATACGAGATACATGCAAATAGGTCCTGGTGACTCCCCCCCCCCATCTTAAAGTTTTGGACTACTAAAATTTTATTGATTGAGATAACAATTATTCTGACTCATTATTAATTACAGTATTAGATATAGTAAATAGTTCTCAATAAAATTAATGTGTTATATTCTAATATATTTCAGTAATTGTTTTTCTTTCCGGTGTGAGGCGGGCCGACCCGTTTGTTTACATTTCTAACCTAATGCTTCCTGTCGGCAGGTTATTGAAATTGGATGAAACATTTCTTATTACCGTTTGTATTTTTCACGGTGGTGTTGTGTTACCAGTATGTATATTTATCCATTACTAAACTTCACGAGGGAACGATGAAACTACTCCATTACGATTCAAGGAAAGGTCGAATAAACTTACAATCTCATTAATAATCAATGGTAGTGTGATGGTCAAATCGAATTACGCACCTATTTTCCGCTGACGGTTGACAGCTGGTAAGCAGTAACCTTTGGCATGTGCAGCTTTTTGACAGCTGTGGATAAGATCCTGCAAGAGTTACGTAATTGTAGGATGTGCGGGCGAGGATGATATCTAGCCAGTAAAAAGGCTTGTTTCGGTAATCTGCTGCCGTGACGTAATTGAGGGAGGTTTCGGATCGCCGCTTCTCCTTCCCTCTCCTACGCCCTCGGCTCCTTCCCTAAATGGACCTCTTTGGACTCTCAGTGGATTTTTTTTTTATTTCTAGACAGCGATACAGTTTTTGTTTACTTCCTCAATCTCCGTAATATCCCCCGTTGAAGCATCAGTATAAGAAATGGTAATGCAGAATAGAGAATTGATGGGCACCACTATTTAGGATAATAACCGTATAACGATCAGTCTGAGACTAAGCGAGAAGATTCTCTTTCTTTGCGCCCATCGTCTTAAATAATGTCTTTCCCGTTTGTCAATTCGCTAAACTTTCGAACAGAAAGAAACTAAGATATGGATGTGATTTACATATATCTCAATTTGGACTTAAAAAGAAAAAAAAAAGAGAGAAGGATGCCCTGGAGATATGGAACCCAATTTATTAGTTTTTCAAAAGAACATCATCCTTAGCTCGTTCTAGTACTGATTTTCCTAAGAACGAAGGAGTATACTTATATGCCTGTACAACTGTTGTGTGGTAACTGGTTTGTGTGGGATTAGTACACTTTCACATCACTAACAAACTGTTTTACAACTTACTGCAATTGTTTTAATTAACATTTTGCAAAAAGGACAAATCACAAGTTTATCTATGATGGATTTGTCAAGTGTATCTGTCTTTATGTCAGGTTATTTAATGAGAAAACAGTGTACCTTATTACATTAATAAAAATGGCATTAAAAATATGGATTAATTGTGTTGTGTTATTTATCAGTATCAACTGTTACCCTTCTACCTCTAGCAGTGACAGGTTATTACCTTTTCTAGGGAGGGTGAAAATCGGATTTTAATAGCACCTTATCCTTACTGATACCAATAAAAGTCTTTAAGGCAAAAAAAAAAAAAGATCTTAAGGTCTCACTTACCCTCTTTATTATTTTCAATAAAACGCTTAAATCTTCGACAACAACAAGAATATAATAAAATCGATTTTATTTACTGAGAATCTACTTCTTAGTTATTAATAGTTATTATTGTTCAAAAATTAGACAACTAATGGGCTAGATGAGGGATGAGCAACGTGCGGCCCGTAGACCGCACGCAGCCCTTTAAAAATGTTTATGTGGCCCACCAAGCATTTCTAAAATTGAATTTACGAGTATGTTATTGACTTTCTGCACTGAATATATTGTTATAAAAACATATGTATATGTAAATATTTTTTTCTGTGCGGCCTGCTAAAAAAATTTAAAATTTAAATTGGCCCGTTAATTAAAAAGGTTGCTCACCCCTGGGCTAGATCATGCACAGTTTTATGTGGAAGAGAACAATAATGATAACGTAAATGATTACCGATACAATAATTATAATAATAATTTCACTTAATCCGAAAAATACATTGTTGTGATCAAAATTATATACACGTTTATCTCAGGGCCAGCAGGAATTTCCTAATATTTCTTTCATCTTGAAAGATCTTCAGTCTTTTTCTTAACCGGCTATAACCTTTAAAGAAGAAAAAATACTTTTTCTAGATCTTTAAACCATATTATTTATTAACTTCCATTTTATAATCCTATTCTTTTTTTTGCTATTTCTATGGAATGCATTTTAAGTTTACTGAACATAGTTCTTAAGCATTTGTGCAAATTAAAAAAAAAATCAATAATAAATGTTATATTAAACCCGTCAACCCTAAAATGAAAACTTACTTTTTTCATTCAAACTCATTGTGAGCGTATACTTTCAATTTTATGATGTTTTAGTACAAATAAAACCTTTTACGCATACATTTAATTCCAATATTAAATGCAATAGTTCTTAATTTTTTATTGAAGTTAAACTTTTAGTATTTTATGCTTTGTCCCCTAATAAGGCTATGGATGTCTGAACAGAGATGAAAATAAATCAACGAAGGTCATACTTTTATTTCACAATGTGCAAGTTGTACGAGAATTGTTAGGTGAATATCATAGCAAATTAGTTTAAAAATGCTTCAACATTCAGAAGGGGAACTATCCATTCATATTTATGATGGTTGCCCTCGGTTCTAAAGATTATATTAAAGTTGGGGTTAGTCACTCAACTACTAGGTTATTAGCGCCATCTATTGGTAACTATAATGACTGAGGTAGATGTTATAATGTTGGGTGTTTTATGGGATTTGTCCTGCCTAATTTCTTTTAGCATTTGTTTGTTTTGGCATGTAACAGTCCTGAAGAGCCAGCATAAACAAAGAGAAATCTATGACAAATTCACATATATTATTGTAAAAATTAAATTTATTGTGTTAAGAATTTACTTAACGATTAGTAGAATTGACAGTTAGATATCATTATGCAAAGTATTAATGTTAAAAAAAAAACGATGTAAAATCCATGAATCACCATTTAAAAGAATGAGAACATTTTTGGACGTTTGCCAAACTCGTTCTTAAGTACTATCTGTTTTTTTAATTTTATTTTTTTTTTGCACAAAGTCATTCTTGTTTCTTGGAACCGGATCAACACGGCGATACTAGTCTGTTGAGTTGGTTGAACTAAATCCATTCAGGATGAATGCGAAAATATCCAAGTTTTTATTCTTTGGACGAAAAGAACTTTATGAGGAAAAATACATCGTTAACATTTTTGCATTCCTAATACGAAACGAGAAATGCTACCCATTCCCAGTCAATACCTATAACATAATATTAATCAGCCACTAATAATAAAACGTCCGTCACGCAGGGGCTGCGAGAACAAAGCAGATTTCCCGCGTGAAGTTTAACAATAGAAAAATCTGCCTACTAAAGACAGTAGTAGTAAGGAATCTCTAAACCAATTCACGAGGGACGAACAGTTACGGAAACGGCAAAACAGCTATTCAGCGGAAAGTCCCGAATATAGCCGACCTCTGCGGTTAATATTCTAGATAAAAAATAGATGTATAGAACAATATTTATAGTAAATTTAATTTGCAATAAGATTGATTTTATATAATTTTTCTATCCGAGGCATAATATCGGAAATATTTCGAATTTTCAAAAACCTCTCCTCTAAGCCCCCTTCCCCCTTGTCCGATTTCAGCTATTAACGAACTTGATCTTTCTTTTTACATAAAACGATTAAATTTCGAGTTTGGTAACGATCAAACAAAAATTGCGACCGCTAGAGCGTTAACAGACAAATATATCGAATATATATATATATATATATATATATATATATATATATATATATATAATTTTGAAAGGACCTCCTTTTCGTCATCTCCTGGGTAGGATCGATAAACATTTGAAGAAAATTTTTGAAAATCTCGTCATGAGTACGACCTCAATAGCTGATTTCCCTTAAGGGAAATCTGCTAAAAGCTGAATGAACCTTATCATGTATGTGTTCAGAATATTAAACAATTAGTTCTACTTAAAATTTTATTTTATGAAAACCTACAATCTTTAGATATACGATATACTTAAAAAATATTAGAGAAACTCAAGAGAACCTAAGTGATATTAGTCGTTATCTAGATCATTTTACATAACCTGGAAGCATTTTCCTTGTTGGGTTATTCAATCAATTATATGGATTTTTTTTTTCAAATGGGTTTTCCTCCATCTACAGCTGGACAGATAACCAGAACGACATAGATGATCAAAGCTTCTGGACCGCTCTCACTTTCTCAAAATTATGTTCTCATATTAGGCCATATATACACTCATAAAATGACTTCTTATAAAAGATAGTACTAATCTAAGCCATAACCTAGAGTGGTTATATTACTTTTAAAAATAAAAACGGTACTAGCTATTCCCTAGTCCTGGACCCCGACACGTAAAGAAAGTGGTTTGAAATGGCACTGGTCCTCTTCATAAAATGCGTGAAGGGTGAAATCATCTAACTATAGAACTTTCACGCCATGTGTATCCGTATAATTGATGTTCTCACAACCAGAAAGATAATTTGTATTTATAATTTTTAATTGGAATGAATATAATTGTAATACAAAAATTAAAAGGAATCAACAATTAATAATAATTAGCAAGACAATTCCAATCATTTCTGCTACTACATACTTTTATAAAGTTCGAACTAAATAAATTCTAATCTCCAAATGGGTTATAAATCTCACAAGGCTTACCAACAGCATTTAGACCAACCCATATCAGACATGGCTAAGCCCGTTTTTTCTTTTAACTGATGATATTTATTTCACTTCATTCGGCTCTTAAACAACCAATAAATTGTATGGAATTAATTTTCCAATGCCTCAGAATAAATTCGCATTCTTTTGGTTATTCCTCTTGGTCGTATGAAAAAGTACGTGCTAAACTGTCATACATATGTCACATTTTAAAGTAAACTGAGCTTTGACTATCTTGATATTAGTAACTAAATGATCCACTTCACAAAGTATCCTGGACCCAGAAATATGTATGGAGGACGTCTATACGAGTGACAAATTAAATTAAAGAAAACCTCTAGAAAATTTATGTTTTGGAATTATAATCGTGGTTTTATCCCTTCGGCAAAATCTTTTTTCTCCTCTACCAGAATTTAATGAATTTTTCACAAATATTTTTTTTTAATTTTATATTTAAAGAATAAAACACAACTAAGATTTAAAATTGTATGCCTGTCTATTCGAAACTTCAAATAACTTATTACCTCCATATATCACAGATATCTCATTTTTTAACGATACCTTTTGTGATATCATATTTTTCTTGGAGAAGGAAATATGCAGAGAGTCTCAGGTTTTATAAATGGAGTTATTTATTTTATAATGTCGTACAAAACTCTAGAAAGACGATCATAAAAAAAAAGTTTACAACAATAGGAAATCATGACGATAAAAAATGTTATATTCCTGCTGTTTCTTCGCACTTAATAGTGCCCAAAAATTCCGTGCTGTATATGCCTAACTCAAAGGTCTATTGTATGGTCTTGTACTTTTGTCGGCCATTGATCTATTTCATATTTTCCTTACTGAATGAATGTCGTAAGCATTCGTTCGTACGTAAATGATTTAGAGGCAGAGCGTAATAGCTCCCTGATGGTATAATATCAAGTATGGGGTGAAAGCTAGCACTGAGGGGGAAGGTATCAGAGTCAGCTGATCACGAAATCTAAGCCAATCCGTGCTAAAGTGCATGGCATGGTGGCCCAGAAATTAAAGCCATGTATTGCTTCGGAGCCCAGCTGAACACAATGGCAGCCCGGCTATTGTAGTCTCCTACAACAATGAGCCTCTAATAGTTCACTTTGCACCTATTTCTAAACTATACTTCGGCCCACGTACACACTTGCCACCCTTCCTAACTTAAATAACACACCAAGAGCACATTAAGTATTTATATCATGTAAATAGTGCTTTAAAAGGCTTTGTTAATCATTAGAATCAGCTCTTTACAAATCTTATTACTTTATTCGATTATACCAAGGTGCAATTCTTGCGTCTCTTAATCGACGTGGTAAACCTTTAGTCCTGGGTTCAATTAAGCTTTTCTAGTCTTCTTGGCTAGTCATGGTTTAAAAATTTAAAAACTTGTATGTAAGAAGATTCTTCTTCATACCTCGTACACGATACTATATAATGTTATTTGTTTGCAGTGTAACGATTAAACAACATTGCTTCAATCCTAAGTACAAGAAAAGTGCTTAAGTCGGGTACCGATTATCGTATTATAATGACTTGTTCCTTTTCTTCTCATGTCATCTCATTTCCGTGGCTATTTCTGAATTTTACTTAAATTATACTATATTCAGAAAGTATATAATTTTGGTGGAATTTTGATTCAATGCAAGCAAAACATTGTCCGTGCTTCTTTATCACTCTTTTGTAGGACTACGCCAAAGTAACTGGACATTAATAGAGAATTAGTACAGTATAGCAAAAATGAAAAATGATGTATACTTTAGAAAGTCTGGAAAACAATATTTTTATTAGGAATTTCAATGGCATTTTAACAGCAAAATGAACATGAAACAAATATTGGTAATCCTTTTTCTGTAAAATCATTGAATTCCATGTTGACAAAGTATATGGACTACAGAGGCATAAGTCTTGATATGTTCTATGATTTGCTAGATACTGCTTGACACTGAGGAAGGATTTCAGATAACTGAAAAACGTAAAAGCGGATTTCAGTTAATACAAACGACAGGTTGTAAGAGAATGAATGACATACAACACAATATTTTGCAGGATACTCTGTGTTTCTATAAGGATGGACAGAGAGGCAGTCGTAATCACTGATAGTTTAATACTGTTGGTGAACACTAGTTGTTGTGAATGGAAAAGAAATAATGAAATGGAAAGGGATTGTCTTAGATCCAAACAACGCAGGGAATAATGGAGAAACACGAATTAATAAGTAAATTATTTAATTTATCTCATGAGTTTTGAAATTTATTTACATAAATCTATCGTTATATTGCTTACACACATTCAGTTTCAATTGTCACATATACACTCACTATCCACCATTATTACCCAGAAAACAGAAATTATATTACAGAAATATTTCCTCAATTTTTACGATTAAGTCTTTTAAGGATTTATGAATAGCACATCTTTCGAAAAGTAATTCTTAGGGAGTTAACAAATGTTGTTATTTGATTAAAAGTGTTTTGTTTGTTTTTTTCGTTTTTTTCTAGGAAGTAGCAGTTCATTGTAAAAGTCATTAATAAAACGATGGCAGGAGACAGCCTAATTCTTTACTTTGATTGTATCTTGACTCGAATAAAGTCAAATAATGATTGATGGTCATGTCTATTAAGGAAGTGAAGACTGCTGTCTATAGGAAGGGTGTGTATCTCAAACGAAGGACATTTCGCACATTTACCAATCAAAGTGGTTATTAGGAGATATTTGGAGGCATTGGCTTCATTCAATGCATTAGAGGTCTTGGTTGCTGCACTTCATAATAAATTGGGTGAAATACTGTGCCCACTTAAGCCACCAAGAAAGTCCATTATCAGAGATTGCTTTCGCTTTATCAACGACTTATCACTGAGGACTGACTCTGAGAGTGAAAAGCCAAGGAGCTCTCCAAGACTCAAGAAACCCTGACTAAACAAACGTATTTTCCTGTAGAGGACATTTTGTGAAATTATTCCTATATAATTTGGCTAATAATATTTTTATTTTATTCAGGAGTAATCAGTAGAATTCTCTTCTGCTTAAATCCCAGTCATTTGGGGACAAAGACCAATGGTGTTTGAATCAGACTATTACAGCAAGCAGTGATGAATGATAACTAGCTTTATACATATTTCCTGCCCTTAATCCTTGGGGCCTAATCAATTACTGAAAAAGGGACACATCCCGTAAAAAAAAGGAGAAAAACATCATTATAAACTTCGGAAAACGAAAATGATGGTCATAAATGAATTATGAAGCATGTCCATTAATACGTTTTCTCCCCATTAAAATAGATTGCTGATAATTTATCATCGTTCTGATATGACCAGCTTTCGGCTTCACATTTATGAGTCCGTAGTGGAAATGTTTGACATTAACCTTCACCTAAAATCTCATCAAATTTTAAAAATTTGTACTCTTAATATGATTACGGATGCCCTGGGTATAATTTTACAGTAACTTTAAATTACATAAATTGAGGGTTTACATTATAAATGCCAAATTTATTTGAATAAGATGTGATATTTGATCAGCGTTGGGGATAATTATTGCTCCTCGTACATTTTAGAATCTTAATTATGGGAGTATTGGGAATGATGTACACTAACAAAAAATTAAACCTTCTTTTTTTCAGAATAATTCTCGTATCATTATTATATATAGAGAGTTTTAATATACCTTTAGGAGTGTAAATTGTTTCAAGCTTAAGAAAAAGAAGAAAGAACCCTGTTATACAAGTCATGGTTTTTTTTTTCCTCAACCGCACATAGTTACAGTCATCTTACATGAAGCCGTACAATGGCTGGATTAAGTTTCCTAACCTTCGCAGTCAGGTGACCTTGCCTTAAGAACACATGCTGTAAATTTCCTTTCAGGGGGGGGGGGCAGATAGAAAGATTTATATAAGTTCGCATAAAACACGCCACGAACAGCTAATGTGGAGGTGGTCTTTGCAAAATAATACATTTCTACAAAGAACACCCATTTGCATGCACCAGTTACATCCGTTTTCAACTTTAAATGTCTCAAGCAATGTGTAGTTCGTATATTCTTAGTACATGCATATTCAATGATTGACATCATAAGTCCTGTGGTTTGGTGGTGAATAGGTCCAGAATAACCAAAATATACGAGAATTTACACTGTTCATTTGATAGATGACGCGATTCATTGTTGCGGAGGGTACACTCATCATTCATTGGAAGAGGACAAAAAGTCCGTCACGCAGGGGCTGCGTAAACTAAGCAGATTTCCCACGTGAAGTTTTACAATAGAGAAATCTGCATACTGGTAACACAACATCACCCTGATTAAATACAAACGGTAATGAGAAATCTTACAGTTATTTAAAATAAATTCCCAACTGAAACGCCTTCTGAATTGTAAGAATAATTTATATTTTAATAACTCAAATTTTAGTAGTCCAAGAACTAAAGAAGGGGGCGGGGGGCGGATGAACAGAACGTATTTGCATAAATCCCACAAAGTAACAAAGGCAAGGTAAGGTTAGAAACGACAGGTAAGGTTAGAAGAAGCTTCCACCTGAGCCGAGCACTTACGGAAACGGCCGAACTATACCCGACCACAGACTTCATAAAAATGCAAATATCTCGGTTAATATTCAAGATAGAGAATAAATTTATATAATAATATTTATAGTAAATTTAATTTGCAATAAGATTGGTTCTAAACAATTTTTCGATCCGACGCATAATAACGGAGATATTTTGAATTTTCAAAAATCTCCCCCTCTAAACGGACCTCATTTTCGTCATCTCTTGGGTAGGATCGATGGACATTTGAAGAAATTATTCAAAAATCGCGTCATGAATACGACCTCAATAGCTGATTTCCCTGAAGGGAAATCTGCTAAAACGTGAAAAATCAAGATATATACATATACCACAGAAGAAATCAAATCTCCCAATGAACGAAAACGCTTTTATATATCCTAATACCAGGACGGCATTATATATTAGAAGTTTTTTTTTCGCGACTAAATAAGGCTTGACAATGAAATATAAATTATATTTTAAAAGGGTGTTATGTTTTCGAACCAGCTCGGAATCAATCAAATCTATAAAACATAATTATTACACATGGAAAGGGTATACTACACTATACCAAAATTCACAATTCTTCTTAAATTGATCGACAACAGGAGTAGTATTTAGAGAAGTGGGCTAGGAGAAAATCCCCCAAATAAACTTGGGGTTTATTGTTTAAAACAATTTACATGAACTTTGCTTGTAACTTTTGCAATAATGTTTTGGTGGCACAATTGCCATTGCTCTCAAAATTGACTAGATATTGCTCGAAGCTGTCGTAACTGTTGCGTACCCTAAACTACAGATGGCGTTGGAGACGTAAACATTTTCTACCAGAGTAAACAAATCCGTCAGCTGGCATTTCACGGAGGCCAACCAGTTCTCTGCGACAAACCGGTGGACCTTCTCGGTCAGCAACATTGCAAACGCTACTTTTTTTCATTTTTACTTTTTTTTCACAACTCATATCTCGTTTTGTGTCCCAAGTTGATTTGCATATATTACAGTATATGCATTTGCAATAGTAACTTTTCCTATTATTATAGTTTTAATGCCACAGGGTATTTAAGTAGTTCAATACAACATGTAGAAATACTGGATGTAATAAATACATTTATCTTCCAATGGGATAATATATTTTCGATTGTAAAAAACAAATTCACGGATATTTTTCTTTGAATTTGACCAAGGCCTTCACAACAAAAGGAAAAAATGGCTTTTCCATTTCAGGTATTTTACCTGGGTATTTCATTTAGAACTTTAGAGCTATGATGTAGCTAATTATTTTCATAAATGTATTAGAATTAAAATAATTACATTGACATTTTTCGCCAATGGTTAAATAATATTATGATGGATTCAAGACCTTTTGACAGTACTTGACATTATTGATTGCGATAGAAAATACCGTTTACCTATTACTGAGTGGATTGCCGTTCAATGCTTCGTCCTGAAAAAGACGTAGTAATGGCACATTTGCTGGGGTCGTTCAAAAAATAATGAATTATTCCATTACCTTAATGAATCTGTTGAAGCAAAGATTTTTCTAGATAAAGTGCCTCAAAGACCAGAAGGTCTTTAAACAAGACATTCACGAGAGAAAGTTATAGACAAACATAGGCTATAGCTTCAAAATACACATATATCGATCCCTGTAGGATTTGTAGTGGCAGTTGAAATATATAATAGGGATAACAACGTGAGCAAGAGTTGTTATTATTACTATAACTTCTCTTGCATCATTGTGAAAACATTATTGTCAGTGGCAATGCAATGTCAGACCTTCGAAATGCAATCCCTTGAAGTGACTTTCAATTTAGTTTACGATTTTGCAGGTTGGCTTCTCTGATGACGACGTTTCTGTTCAAGGCTTATTACTTCTCGATAATAATAAATGTCCGTCACGCAGGGGCTGCGTAAACTAAGCAGATTTCCCATTTGAAGTTTTACAACAGAGAAATTTCACGAGAGCCGAACAGTTACGAAAACGGCCGAACTAGCTTTTGGCGGGAAACTCACTCTCGTCCGTTATCCGCCCACATTTAATAAAAATGCAAATATCTCGGTTAATATTCAAGATAGAGAATAAATTCATATAACAATATTTATAGTAAGTTTAATTTGCAATAAGATTGACTCCATACAATCTTTCGATTTCAGCTATTAACGAACTTTATCTTTCTTTTACATAAAACGATTAAAATTCGATTTTCGTAACGATCAAACAAAAATTGCGATCGCTAGAGCGTTAACAGACAAATATATTGTATATATATATATATATATATATATATATATATATATATATATATTTCGTCATGTCCTGGGTAGGATCGATGGACATTTGAAGAAATGTTTCAAAAATCGCGTCATGAGTACGACCTCAATAGCTGATTTCCCTTAAGGGAAATCTGCTAAGACAATCATGATTTGACTGCAGCCAAGAGAAAAAGTAGTTCAACAGGTGGACATTGAGCAATTTTACCCACTGCTAACAAGGGAAAGGGATGTAGTTAGAAGAGCATTGTCATCTGCATGCATTAACATAAAGTTTTATCATCCGGCGAATTTTTATTCCATGCTACTGTCGAGTAATTCGGGGAGACCAAAAAGCATACTGTACATAGTAGAAGCGGTTTGCTTCATAGCAAGGCAGAGTCAATTATAAAACAATTAGAAGCCCCCGCGGCGGTGGTCTCTCACAGAAGAGACCTTTCCCAACCATTGGTCAACCACCTGTTGGCCGCCTTGCGACACCACGGGCTTTTCTTCCTATTGACGCGTACACTTTTTACACATTTTACACACAGTGTTATCGGGCAAATTATCGCCCATTACGTTCTCAGCGAATCCTGAGAACTGGGTTAAACCACCGCGGGCGATATGGTCCGATCATTGGGTTATTCAAACAATTTATTTTATTTATGAGTAGTTTCAAAATAATAAATATTTATTTAATTTACTTTTTTTGTTTAAAAAATTTAAGATTAAAAAAAAAACTTTAAAAAATGTTTTTTAAACCTTAATATTCTTCTAAATCGATTTATTTAAATGTATACTCATCTAAATCGGTCTCTCAAAAATTCTTTTTAATATTTTAATCTATTTTAAATAGTGTATAATTCATATTAATCAAGTTGAGAGCAATAAGTCGGTAGAAGTAAAGTACTAAAGCATCGTCGAAATTACCAGATTCTTCTGCACTCTAGAGAAACGGGTCAGCTCTAAGAGCAGCCTCCTAGAAGATGAAGGTACAATCTTTTACACGACAAAGGACGGGAAGGTGGGCGAACGCCCAGGGTAGGTCGGGAAGGTCTGGTAGTTTAGAATTTCAAACAAGATGGAGGATCGGGGGAAAAATGATCATACTGAATGTGACATAATTGGGGAATATGATAGAATATGCGCCAATAAAAAGAAAAATAGAACCAGACAGGCTGCTCAAGAAGAAATGATTGAGTTCCCCAGAGTGGATAAGTATGTTTTGTTAAAATATTAACAAGGCTATTTGCAATACAATTTTGGTTTGTTTCGTATAACGTAAAATACAAATTTAAATAATATTATAACTTCATCTTATAATTCCTATGGCTAATCGGGGGGGGGGGGGGGAAAAATACAGGTTACCACACTTTTAAAGCCAGGGGGTGGTTACGGATTTTATGTAATGATTTCGTCGGTAAATATATTACTAGTTCCCAGGTGTGATTCCAACCCACTATTCTAGGTTAAGATGAATAGAGCTTAATACCAGCGCCTGAGCTCACATAGCTAACCTCAGCCTAAAAATCTAATAATACTTTAAATTTTAAACATGTGCGAAACATTTCACATACTAATAGTAAAAAGCGAAAGAAAAATATCAAGAAAAAATAGTTATCCCTGTAAAATTATAAAGTTAATTAATATTAACTAATTTTCAATATCAAATACTGTTATACTTTTGTTGTTTATTATGGTTGGTTTTGCATGCCTAAATAATTGTCCTTCCATACAGTTTAACATTACCTTCAAAAGGTTTTTTGCTTCCTTTTTTTTTAGCCTACCCAAAATGCCACTCAAGTTCAGTATTTAGTTTCCAGGCACTCTCTTGGTAAATCATGTTTAGTACCTATATGAATGAATTGTGAAATGTGACCATGTTCAGTGTTTCTCGAAGATAAAATGTTGTGTTTTTGTTTTTTTCGAAAAAGCACCATAAGTTCTATTCAATACTGGCCTTGTTGCCAAAAGAAACTATATTTATTTATTTATTTAGGTGTGTTGCAATTTATGCGATTCACACATTTTCTTGTTATAAAACTAAAATAGTTTAGGTAAAGCCACCTTATAAAAAAAAAATAAAAAAAAGGTTCAAAAATCTACAGTGATAGGTAAAAGTACGGTTATTTTTTTTCTCCAATGGATATTATTCTAGTCTAGTGTTTAATTATTAAAGTTAAAAGGGGTTGTAAATGTGTGTGTCTTTGAGGTGTTTCATGATTTTTGTAATGTATGGGCTGTTGTCGTGTAGTAGTTCTGATAGGTTCCTGGGTAAGGTCTTGTCCGTTATTAGTCTGCAGTGAAAGAAACTATACCTATGCCACCTATTCTCCTTCCATAATATAAACAATATGTGTGTATTTTTTTAATCAAGTTCCAAAAGGTATTAGGGATGTCCTCTAAATTCGTGTAAACCAATCATAGGGACGTCTTGCAAGAGCTAGTGAGAACTGCTGGCTGGCCTAGAACCAGTGAACGTAACCCTCTTCTCGCTGTTTCACACTGAGAAACAATTAACAAGAATGGTCGCACGATAATATAGGACAGGCCAGCTGTTATATAAAGGTGCGCTATTCCCCCAGTGAACGTCCCTCTCCGGACCAATTAGAGTCCGGTAATTGCGAGGGGAACAGATAGCAAGTATTGTCAAGGTCCGTCTGAACAAAGGGAGTAATTATAGGTCCACTGCCTTTATGTTGTCCAATATTGGAAGAATGTCATTCAGGTAGTGGAACGTGCAGTATGTTAGTTCTAACATCCATTCATGTGAAGAATGAATGTACTTAAGAAGGAGATTAGGTCATTGATTCACAATTATTATTTCTCACTTGAAAGCTTTAATTGAAAAGATATTTGATTGAATGGGCTAGATGAAGACTATTTTTTGGCCAATAGTAATTGATTCTGACCAGATTGAGTGAAACGCGTAAGCATTAGACGAAAACAAGATTAGATAGAGACCTGCAAGTTGTTCAATGTAGGTTTAAAATCAATCATGTAATTAAGCGTGTGGTATGATCATTAAAAAGCACGCAGTGGCTGCGTAAACTAAACAGATTTCCCTCGTGTAACTCGCGTAATATCTGAATTACGATAAAATGTATAGAACATCAATAGTTTAACATGATTGATTATATAACATTTTAATATCTGACTTCTAATAATGGAAATGTTTTGAATTTTCGAATTCCCCTTTCTTCAATAAACACTCACTATTCCACCCTCCATTTCAACCAATAGCAAGTACGATCTTTAGTGTCGACTGAAACGGCTAAATATGGAAGTATAATATACATAAGATAAACATTTTCCACTAAAGGACGAAAACTCTTAATCGATGACGTCACCACAATATATTTGCATGTATCTCACACAGTAAAAGATCAATGAAAACCATATATGGTATTTAACCTTGGAATGAAATTTGACTTGCATTTACATCTTGTAATGGACGACGAATAACCATAATCAATGTGTGAAATTTCACTTTCTCTCCATATTGGGAGCCTAAATGTGGTTGGGGTCTTGCCAAAAGTTTTGGTAGTTGTCGATGTTTTCTACTGTATTTATTGGTAGGCAGAGTTCCCTTATCAAAGTTCTTTCTGTTTTTTCTCGAAATTATTTTAGTTATCAGAGATAATATTAAATTATATAAAAGTATATTGGGCTGATCATATGTCGATTTCTTTGATTAGTTAAATTAATTAGTATTTGTAAGAAACCCATTATGTTTTAGTCACGATTTATGACATATTTGCAGCATATATCATTTTCCTTTTAAGATATGATGGCAGTAATTTACATATCAATTGGGTAACATTTTAGAAAGTGGAAATAATTATAATGAATTTATAATTTGGAAGTTTCGTCCCTAGTGTTAGGGCCTACTCAGGATTTGACATCTGTCTTTCCTTCTTCATCCCAGACATGTGACAGCTCAAATAAAAACTATATAAACTTTACATTTTTTAATCATTTGATAATTGTGAAAACTAGCCCAAGCTAACTGTGCGCAACTTATTAGTTCATTTATGATTTTTTATTTACTTTTTTCATCGATATAAATGATCGGATAAGCAAAAGAATGCAAAACGCTCGCAAAGAAAGGATTAGAAAACTTGAATCGTTAAAGTATAATTCATCGTTAGTACGGAGGCGTGAATGGGGAGAAAGAAAATTGTCTTTCATCACAAAATGAGAGTTATAATGGAAGGAGAGAAAAGACAGAAAATGGACCTCTGGCAAGCAAACTTGACCTCAATCCTTAGGGTTTCACTTCTAAAAATAAGTAAAAGTGGACGGACCGGTCTGCTCATGAGTGTAGCAAGTTTCGTTCGTCCTAGTTGTGTCTCTGAAAACTGCTCTGGAGAGGTACTATTGGATCATGTACAAGAATCCAATTCTGAGCGCGATCTCCGATCAATCAGAAACATTATGGTTATTCGTTATTTTTCAACGACCTCTTTTACGCTACTAAGAATGACTGGGACGGGTTATCTACAGGTCACCACCCTTTTTTAACCGGTGTGGGACTAGGGTGTTATTTAGTGAGTTTATCACTGAATAAATTCCTACAGTCCACGTGGAAATCGATCCCATGGTCGGAGGTTTACCAAGTTGAATGAGACCCACTTTACTCACATGGCTAACATGTGCCCTACACACACAGTCTTAGCATCGAAGGAATGCTGAATTTTCAGGTGCAGTATAAATTAGACAAAGGAAAAATGTTAGTGGGCATCTCTCGCTCAATTAATGAAAAAAAAAAAGAAAAAATGTCTGTCACGTAGGGACTGTGTAAACTCAGCAGATTAATCACGCGCTGGAATAAGGCACTGGTGATCTCAATGCTCCATCTATTCTCTATTTTACTAATGGTAAGAAGCCTAAGAAAACTGGAATTTAAGAAGCTGGACGGGAGATATTCAGTTACTCAAACTAAAAGTCCTATGTGTAGAAGTAGGAGTTTACGGAAGGCAGAAAACAAGAAAATACAAAAAACTGGCTTAATATTCGAGTTCCAAAAAAATTTGTAGACCAACATTGAACAACAAGATTTAACAAGATTGAATCTAAACCATTTTCAACACGCCATGTAATAACTCAGATACTTGGAATTTATCATTCCCCTTCCAAACCCCACCACTCCCTAACAGACCTGATTTGAGCAATATATATATAAAATTGTAACCTCTGTCTGTACATTGATTTTTTTCGCTAAATTTCACGATAACTTTTCGTTTCACATGTCATAGACACCATAACTCCATTTTGTTTCTTTGGTGTCTGTTTGTTTGTTTGTTACCTTTTCACGCATAAACGGGTGAACCGAATTTTATGAAACTTGGTATGTATATTACTACTAACCCAACTTAAACTTTAGGCTATTAATATCCTCTGGGACGAACAGGAGTGGGGGTTATAAGGGAAGCCAGAAATTAAAAATAGCGATATTTCGCTTCCTATTGGTTTTTCGGCAAATATTAACATAACAAAAGTTGTTTATTTTGTTATGTAGAGTAACCTTTGTTATATACACTTTTTTCGTATACCGAATTATAAACGAGATATACGCTGAAACCTATAGCGGAAGTGAACAATTTTATTTGGGACAAAAGACCCAACCGAAATAAATAAAACACGGTATATGTATTAGCACTAACGCTTTAATTAGAACAAGCCATACCAACATTTCTAGGGACGGGCAGGAGAGGGGGTTATGAGGGAAGCCAGAAATTAAAAATAGCGATATTTCGTTTCCTATTAGGTTTTCGGCAAATATGAACATAACAAAAGTTGTTTATTTTGTTATTTAGAGTAACATTTGTTATGTATACTTTTTTCTTATACCGAATTATAAACGAGATATACACTATAAACTAAAGCGGGAGTCAACTATTTCAACTTAAAAACTCGGTATGTCAATTAGCATTAATTCTTCCATGATTATAAGCTATATTAAAATTTTTAGGTTAGAACGGGAGTGGGGGTTATAAGGGAGGCCTGAAATAAAAATTCGTGATATTTCATTGTCTATTTGTTTTTTGACAAACAAGCAAATAACAAAAATTGTTTACTTTCTTATTTAGATTAACTTTTGTTTTATACATTTCTCCAGGAACAATGTGTGGAGCAAGTAATTTGCGTAGAAATATTGATATGCTCAACAATTCATTCTAATTTGAACTATGAGGTACCTCACCTGGAAAAATGAATTCAAATCTATGTTAATATTTTGTCCTTAGTAACTGAAATCTATGCATTATTCACAGGAGACGGGAAATATGACAATATAACAAAATATGAAATATGACAATTTGGAGAACAGTCAAGACTTACATAAAAAATTAATTTTATTATTAACAAATGCCAACAACGGATATTAACCCTAAACACTGGGACGGGTAAATGTCAAAATATTGTGCAAAGTAAAGTTTTGCCAAAAAAATACCATAACCACTCAGCCTCAAATAAATTCCCGGGCGAAGCCGGGTATCTGAGCTAGTATATATATATATATATATATATATATATATATATATATATATATGTATATATAAACGGACCTCCATAAGCTCGCTCATTAGCTGATTTCACTTTTTCCCTTGAGGGAAATGTGCAAAAAGCAACGCTGTTGAGAATTCCGTATACAGTGTTTACAGTAGCAGCGAAAATAGTAGAGAGACAGAGAAAGAGGGAGAGAGTGAGAAAGAGAAAGAGTACCGTGTCGTCGGCGTGGAATTGGTCACTGAAAAAGTGATGGTGCTGAAAGTGACGGATAGAGCTGGGCACCTGTTGAGCCACTGGTCCAAATGAGTTTTGTACGAATGGCCCTCTCGTATGTGGAACGCCAATCTCATGGCCGGAATCTAATCAAATGTCTTTTTGTAAATCATATCTGTATTAGATATTATATATCTGTTATTCTTAACAAGAAACTATTATGCTTTGGTTCGGACATGATGCCCAGTAATGAATCAGATGGAGCGGCAATTCTTTTATTAAATAAAGATGCACATACTTGCTTAACAATAATAGAGTACCACTATTTTAGATATTCCTAACACCGTTTTACTAGGAATAGGCTGTCATGAGAACCTCGATCTTGCAAATTATTAGAAATGACCACTGAATACTTTTCAACTCTTGAGGTAAATAAAACATAAAATCATTCTGAATGCCACCAAAAAATGAAAAGTGTGCAGTTGAGGACTGTTGGAGTCCAAGTACATGTAAGCATCATTCACACTAGAAACCATATCAGAAATCGAAATTCATGTCTTGGATCTTAACGTGCCATAGAAATATTATACTAAGGTCGAAATAATTTTCTTAACAAATAACCGTCAAAAAGGCGTTCTTACGTAACATTTTTGCTGCTCAACCTAAATTGCGTAATAGCTTCCTTCAATTTGAATGGTTCATTCACGATCCAGGGTAGTTCGTGATGAAACATTTATATCGATTGACCAGATTGCAGCATTTAACATAAACTCCCCCGCAACTGGTCAAAACTGATCACGCTTTCGTAACCCTGCGATATGGAAACCTAAATTATAAAACCCCAATAGCACAATTCAGGGGAAACAAATTAAAGTATTAAATTTGTTTTGTAAAATGAAATAATAATTTTATATGTTGCTAAAAACGTTTGATGAATAGATTTCTCGCCCCCTCAAGTTAGAAACACCATCAACCAAATCTGCCCAACTACGTTTTTTCAGTTTCACCTTAATTATTCCTTGAGAAACACTGTTTGAGCCAGTTAAGTTCACAGTAGAAAAATTCAGGGTAAATCAAATTCACTACATTGTAAGTACATGGTAGTTTCACCAGCTGTAATGCCATTTGTTTTTCTCAAAACTATAAGAGAATATAATATTCATGAACCAAGTATCCAAGTATAGATAAGAACAACGATACTTCTTGTTGCCGGATCATTCTATTTGAGAAGCATACCAATGTAGCTAGAAATATGATAACAAAATTGTTTATGTAACATTTTACAATAAGAAGCGTCATATTTAAGATATAAAGATTTTTCATTTTACCATTCCTTCAGTCCCACTTCTCCCGATTTTGCCATTAAAGATCCTGGCCTTTCGTTTTATTTTGAAAGGATAAATACGTATTTTGGTATTAAAAGATTAAAGAAAAATTTTAGCTGATTTAGTGGTAATAGAGTAATATATAATTTTATATATATTTATGCCTAAAATCATCTCATTTTAGTTGTAAGTATACTAAGTAAAATTCTTGGATATTTGAATAAAATCGTGAAAATATCCAGCCATCAGAACGAACTCAATTACAAGAAGAATCGGGTTATGTGATAAGTAATTTTTAGTTCAGTATGGTAGTTTATGGATTTAGAGACTCCAATGAAATTAAATTTATTTTTTAGGAAAACATATCCGAGGACGTTTTTCTTTTCAATTCCTTATGACAGGTGTCCATTATTTCTAAAAAACATAAATGCAAAGTTGTGTTTCCCTTGAGATGAAAGCTGTTTCGCTCTGATTGGTGTCAGAAATGCAGTTACGCTTCGTCGGTGGATACCAAACAGTGTTCCTATGCAGGCTCATAGTGTATGTGCATACACGCCAAGGTCTAGTCGCTTGCAACATTGGAATGTTTGCACGATGTCTCTCTGCAAACTATTTACCTCTATGTAATCAATCGATCAGTCTATTTGGTTAAAGCCTCAGTTGTATAATGATTACAACAAATTGCAACCTATATATTTTTATTTTATTAAAGATATTTTAATGGTCACAGTTATTTCACAATAATAAATAGAGTGGTATTTGCTTTTATTTTAGATGTCTCATGTATTTTATTTATTACCAGATCAAGATTAATCATGATAATTGTGATAAAAGAAGTTATCAGAAAATAATAAATAATATTATTTATATCCATATTCTTAAAGGTATGATTGAAATTATAAATTAAGTAATATTTACTATTTTAGAAATAGAGAATGTTAACCGGTATCCAAAAATTGTCAACCATGATTCTATCTGACCACAATTTTTTTTTTTTCTGAAACTTCAAAGTAACAATCTAACAAATCTCTGAACATAAAGAAAGTGGTTTATCGCAAATTATCAATCTGAAAAACATAAAGGAGCTGAAATGTTTTGTGTAATTTGTGAATAGGAAGGCATAATAAGCAATCTTTATTTTCCCGAGGGAAACCATTTCTATTTTAACCCGTCAACGACTAGCTTGAAATATTAGAGACTAGTATGAAATATTAGAGTTTAAAGTAATTTAACAGAATGAAAAAATTCCTCAGTATGCAATACAATTATTTTTTTATTACAGCATAAAAATAAGCTGCTGAACCTTTTTTTAAAAAAATAAAATATATATTCTTCAGAATTATGCTCTTTTAAGCAACAGCTTTTATTAATTATTATAAAGTCCTTCTATCCCCAGCTTCACTCTTTTCTTGGAAACAAAGCATGCATTTGATGCAGTTTTTAATGTTGTACCTCTCAAGGGCAGCAAATCAAACTAACGTGTATCACACAAATGTGGGAGCGTTAGATGAACTGCGAACATTGCCACGTGGCACATGCTCTGGTTCTGCACGATACCTTGACATTTGAATACGACACAAGGTTTTGGTCTCACATTGCCACATTCACTTGCAACACTATGTCTTCAAGCAGGACACCTGTCAACGTCTCTTGTAAACCCTCGTCTGATTAACAGCTGCTAGACTTGAGCTGCAATTCCCAACCAAAGCTGTCTGAATGAGATTTAAAAGCGACCTGACGCGTTTGAGCAACACGCATTGTCTAGAAGTGCTCTTACTTTAAATTCAAGAACGACCTTATTGACATCCTCACATGGTTTTGTTTATTTACTCATAGAATATGAGAAGTTAAGGTGTTTTTCTGCTCAACTCCTGAAGTAATGTTCACTCAAAAATATAACTGTTACAATTATAAAATGATGAAATAGAATGTCTGGTCAGAGAGAAGATATACAAGACTCGAATATTTTGTTGGTGAGGAGACACAATTTTAAGTATTTCATAATTATTGTCATGTCTTTTCTTAGTCTTAATAAATGAATGAAACATTTTTAATGTTTGGAAATTATTTTTGAGGTTGCTATACTTATCTACAGGATTCTATATAATAAGAATGATTTGGAAATTACCATTTTTATTTTCTGTGTAATAACAAAGTCCGTCACGCAGGGGCTGCGTTAACTACGCAGATTTCCCACGTGCGTCACGTTTTTGCATTTATCTCAAAAATTAAAAGTTCAATGAGAACAATACTTGGTATTTCAAATAAAATGCTTCATAACATAATAGAATATTGTTAATATGAGATGAGTAGGAGTGGGGGTTTACTGAAGACCGAAAACCAAAAAATGCTAGACAAAAAGTAAGTGATTCTTTTTAAAGAAATTTGTGGAGACTAACTTTCAGACCAAGTAGAGTATATGAAATGAAGTAGTCTAATGAATAATTATATTGGATAATATACCTTTTTTTCGATTCTATTTTCGGAGTTATTCCTTTCAAATGAACATACCTGAAAAGAAAAAAATATATCATTATTTAAGTATATATGAATGGTTCATAAATGGAATTAGGTAGTTCGTAAATATTTTTCCATATATTCGATATATTCGTAAATGTATTTCCATTGTAACTTAAAGACTGGTCGTTAACAAAAAATTCCATGTGAATGCCTAATGCTTAGCGATGGGTTTGTATTATGAAAAAAAATACGGGAAATATTTTATTTGGCTAGAATATTCAACTTCAGAGAATACAAAAGTGTCTGAGACTTCTCATGACTAATAAACTATTAAAATTATTTCAAAATTTTGAAGAAATAGAATATGTAATGTAATTATTGATAAAACTATAATTGAAAATTATTTCCTGATAAACCTAATTCTACAATACCGACATATATATCAACATAAAGGTATTTAACAGTATTCCAACCAGTTGATTGTTTTATTGGTGGTAATATTTTTGAATTCTTGATGATTATTTTAAAATATTGGAAAAGGGAAATTAAAATAGTCATTACACTGAAAATTACTGAAGTAAATCAATAGTATTTTAAAGTGTAATAGTAATAAAGTATTCCATCATATATTTCCAAATACTGCCGTCGACTATATACGAGGTGTGGTGACCTTTATTTAATCTTAAATGGGCGAAGCGTTTGAAATCCAGAAAATAACCTTTCAAAAAAGACAATGATCAATTCTGAGCCGGTTCATAACCTTTCACAGGTACAGATGAAAATCACCGTTACCATTCACCGCCTGACCTGGAAAACATAGGTGCTCCAGAGCAGTTTCTGCACTTCATCCACCCCGTACAATTAATACTGACAGGAGGCGCGTGCCGAGCGTAACGCTCCCCCTTATAACTCCTATTTTCATCAATATTACGTTTTGCAGCGTAGAGTTTCACAAAGGGCCTAACAAGTCCCACAAAGAGGTATTTCTAACCTCTATTGATGGCTGAGCGTTTGTCACGCCCAATTTGGCCCCCAGAAAGAAGAAATGAATCAAACTATTTTGTTTTGAAACCAACAAAGATTAAGTGCTTATTGTGTTTAACGATCCGACCAATTCCATTCTTGGGATTTGTAAACTTTATGAAGCCTGTATAAGAGAACCGCCTTGTATAGAGATGTTTTTTTTTCAGCCATTCAATTCAGAGACTCGATTTAGACATTAGGAAACTAAATACAGCCATAGCTTTAACAACCACCCTTATGGTTTTAGCAGACTTCCCTTAAGGGAAGTCAGCTATTGAGGTCGTACTCATGACGCGATATTCGAAAAAAATTTTCAAATGTCCATCGATCCTACCCAGGAGATGACGAAAAATAGGTCCGTTCAAAAAGATATATATATATATATCACACATATATATTTTTGAACGGACCTCATTTTCGTCATCTCCTGGGTAGGATCGATGGACATTTGAAGACGTTTTTCAAAAATCGCGTCATGAGTTTAATCGCCTTATTCAAAACTGTATTACATATGTCTATCTATCTATATATTTGTCTGTTAACGCTCTAGTGGTCGCAATTTTTGTTTGATCGTTACAAAACTCAATATTTAAACTTTTTATGCGAAAAGACAGATTAAGTTCGTTAATGGCTGAAATCGGACCTGTGGAAGGGGGGGGGTTAGGGGGGATTTTCGAAAATTCGAAATATTCCCGTTACCATACGTCGGATCAAAATATTGCATAGAACCAATCTTATAGCAAATTAAATGTACTATACATATTGTTCTATACATTTATTCTCTATCTTGAATATTAACCGAGATATTTGCATTTCTATTAAATGTGGGTGGATAACGGATGAGTGTTTCCCGCCAAAAGCTAGTTCGGCCGTTTCCGTAACTGTCCGGCTCTCGTATGGAGATTTATCTATTGTATAACTTCGCGTGGGAAATCTGCTTAGTTTACGCAGCCCCTGCGTGACGGACTTTTGTCGATGTGACCATTTGGCTAAAAACGGACTTATCCGTGTGTTTATGTAATTATATAAAGAACAACCAAAATTATAAAATTTGGCATACCTTCACAGTCATGTAAAATGCCTCCTAGTTGCCACTTTCCTTCCATTTAGAAAGGAAGCTTGCAAGCTGGTGTAAAACATTGCAAGAAAGCTCTAGAAGAGTAAAAATTTCAAACAAAATGCTCTCTGCAGGCAATACCTCAGAGCTGAAGTTTGCGCATTCATTCTAACTGTTGTCAATCATTACAGTAATTCTATGAATGTTACTGAGGAGTTGTGGGCGAATTCCAGTGGAAGCCTCCCTTAGGTGATTATAGATTCCTGAAGCTGTTGATGTTAGTTAGTCAAACACAACGTACATCGGGGGACAAATATTACATGTTCCTTTGGTGTTCTTCTCAAACGTGGTTCCGTGAGTGTTGAACGTATTGGATATTCAAAGCGGGTATATAGCCTTTAAAAGCTGCAAGAAAACACCTGAGATAAGCTCTTTCATACAGAGCTCAAGAACCCCCTGACTTCATAAGAAAGCCGCTATTCCGATTCAGTCATGATAAACAGAAATGATTTCCAAAATATAGTGACCGATCCACAAACAAGAAAATGGAATAATAGAAAAAAACCACTACTCAAAATAATTCTGAAACCATTAGAATGCTACAGCTGCTGTTGTGGAAATAATATGATCAATTAATGGAAGTGAACTGTGGATGATTACTTCCTGAGCTGAAAGTGAAAACAGAGAAAAGTGTAAATTGCTGCTTAGAATGTGGAGTCTGAGAAACAAGCTAACAGCATCGGTCCTGGGGAACTCCATTGTTGGACTGATTTCCACTTCTTTACCCACAGATACCAACTATTTCCCAATGTAAACAGTTCCTAGAGAAATCAACTTCATTCATTATATTCTTCAACAGTACCCCATAGAATCTAAATACAAATCCACACACGCACCCCACACACACTCACAAACACACACACCCATATATGTATTACAAATGACTGATGTATTTCATAACGGTAAAATATATATTTAACAGCTGAATTGAAGAATAAACCATTCTGACGATTCAATTTCTTAATTATATCTTATTTTATTTATTTATTTGGTATGTGCCTCACATCGATAGTGATTGACATGATCTCTAATTGTTAAGGTGTAATTGAAATAATATATTTATTCCTTCAAGTACTTAACTTTGTTGTACTTCATTTTTATATTATGGAAAATATGTCTTAAACATCTGATTGTTTCTCATATCCCTGCTTTGTCTAACTGAATATAATAAAAGTTAACCGTTTTAATTTTTTTTAAGTGTGCTGTAGACCTATTCTATTTTATACTATATGTTTATGTTTTAGATATGTTAGTATTTGTGGAACATATATATTTTAGGAAAACGTATATAACTTGAAAGGCTCAAATAGAAAAATATGGATTTCTTTTATTTTCCTTTAACCGTTGAAAACGAACAAAAGAAATAATTATCAAAAAAAGCTTCAAATACGTTCATTAATTTAAGTAATACTGTTTTTCGCCACTTATTTATTTTATAAAACTCTATATTTTAATATTAAGACGTAGCTGTAAACGGGCTTTTAACGATTTCGAAATTGTATAATGGATGAATGAAATAGTTAAAGCAAGTATTGGTAACGCCACAGAAATTCATCAGTTATGTTGAATATTTTTTGTCAAAAGAATGTTTCCCAAATTCGCTTTATTTGTTCAGTTAAAAATGAAATATCAACTTCAGAAAGTGAGTTTGAGGAGTTGAAAAAGTCAAGGGTAGCAGTTACATCTCCCTAGAATGTGGTAACTGACTTTTGAAAGATTAATTGAAATAACTCAGGGATTAGTAATGGCCGCAAACCACAGCGCGTTGTTAAATCTTCATCACAAATTGCCCGGAGCTTCAAAAGTTCAAACTGTAATTGCTTAAAACTGATCAATCGGACCTATAAAAGTAGGTGGAGAACTGAAATGATCAATAAACTTGCAAATTGCTCTGTTGAGCTAGAACCAATTCGGTTCTCCATTCACTGTTATAACAGTGAGCCTTCAAACTTCTAGTGGTGATTACTTCAGTCTAACAGTCTTAAGGTCAAAGTGTTAATGAAGCTCAAAGTAATCGTTCACATTCTTCGGTTTATAAACCTGATGCAATTTTGCTTACCTTATAAAGGTCTTTAATCTCTGAAAGTAAAGCCTTATTGTCTGTCTGTATGTTTGACATTTATATTACAATAACCAATAAAACTAGATTTACAACTTTGGCAATATATTTTTTATTTTCATTGCATGTAATCATGTCCATTTACAGGGAACCTATTGCAAATGTGCCCATTCAATAATAAAAAAAATGAATGAACAAAAAGATGTAATATTTTATTCGATAACCACAACCTATATTTATAAATTTCGAAATTATTATTATATAGATGAGCGAAATCAGTAGTTTTCAGTCTCCACTTCTAATCGATTGTATTGGCTTTTTTTTATTTAAAAAAGTATCATGCTTAATATTATAGTGCATCATGATTATTCTGCAAAACAATTTTTTTTAATTTTAATTAATCAAACTTTACAATAACCGAATAAAATGTGGAGGTTTATTCAGCCATTTTTACACAATCTCTCCTTCTAATCTAATTTCGGGTTATGTTAAATATCTAGATCAATCTGCTCAAGTAGCAAGTACTTCACATTCCTTGAAGTATTCATTCCGTTATGGTATGTTTAAGGAATGTTACAAGCATTGATGTAATGTCCATATATTTTCAAGAAATTAATGTTCATGGATAACATCCAAGTAAAATTGAAAACATAAGTTTTTTTTTTTTTTTTTTATTTTTTTTTTTAAATATATCCATTTAACTAAAACGGTAAACAATAATACCATTCTAGATAAACGATATATTTTCTTGGGTGACCTTCACCAGGTTACATCCAGAAATAGACTTGCCTTCAACATACAATCATTAATTAGCATGTTCACATCAAGAAACAGCTTCGATAAAAAAAAAACACGGTGGCATTTCATTTTTTTATATATATAAATATATTCGCTGGCCAAACGTTCCAAAAGTAATATTCAACTTTCCTTAATCAATGAATTTACTGAGTGTAAAATTTCCAATTGTTTTAGTTATATTAATACAGGGGGGGGGGGCTAAACAGCGCCATCGGTTTCACTGATGATGGAGCTGTAAAGTCCATAACTTCAGTTCTAATACGTGGTAATACAAAATATTCACTACAAAAAAAAAACAATAAAAATATTACACTTCAGTTTTCACCGAACATGGTGATATGGACAACAATCACATAACGAATACCACAGTTTTAAATTAAATTTACAGGGGCTCAGGTTAGCCATGTGAGTTAAAGCGTTGACCTTAATCTCACATGGTAAACCTAGAGTAGCGAGTTAGATTCCCGCCTGAGCAGATGAATTTATTTAGTGACGGAATACATTAAATAAAATCATTAGTCCCATACTAGCTAGAACAGGGGTGGTAACCTGTACCCCCCCCCAAATTACCCTCCCAATTACCCTTAGTTGCAAAAAGTGGACGTTAATGAATAATTTAATTTTTTAATTAAATTGACATTAATACTACTGAATTAATAAAATACCACCTATTGGAGGTTATAAACATTTATTTCTTTTGAGCGTCTCAATTCTGCCACATTTCATGAAATATTAGTGTCCAAATTATATACTATAATTACAAAGATATCACTCTTCAGAGATCATAGTTGTTACTTATGATACTGTCGTGGCTTCATGAGATCTTATATTTTGTTGATTCATTGTGGAAGTTACGGAGTCATTAAACCTTTAGTAAATATTCACTGATATGAATTTGCTACAGAAACGATTCTTTCTGCCATTAAAAGTCATTTAAACCTGCATGTCTAGGTGGTTTGGAATAGGTGCATTTTGGTGGACATGTCTCATGTATTACAAGCATGTAGAGGTCCATGATTACTCCATCGAGACCATTGATAGGTGAGGATGACAGCTGGACATAAGTTCTAATGAGATTATAAGGAGGCCGTTGTAACAGACTTCTGGACATACAAAAAAAATGATTTAATAGTGAGCAGTCATGGCTATGCAAATGACCAATGATGTTTTCAAATGGTAATCCCAAAGGCTCCGAGCCGAGATAAATCTAACAGTGAATATAAGGTAGTAGTTAACTAACCGCCTTGTAGTACTCCCTGTGTTTGTATTACTCAGCGGAGCGAGACTCAGTCTTACCACTGACATTCACTTTCAGTTGCTTTCATTTTCAACTCTCTTCTCTAATACTGATACCAGCCACCAATCCCTTTCACACTCACAGCACTAGTCTTGTTATCTCAACCACGAATTTGTAAATCATATGTTCTCTTTCTCTATAAATTAAGTCTTTATCGTTTATGGGTAAAAATATATTGATGATCTCATTACCTCGACATTATTTTACAATACATCATTAAAACTAAATAAATACTAATTTTACCCCTAATATTTAATATCCCTCGGATTGATTAATTGATTGACATTTTACACTGGAATATTTCTTGTTGTTAATTTTATAATAAATCCTCCACTTGTTAAATTGTTAGGTGTTAGCAAAATTAAAGTTTTTCCAAAGTTATTTGAACTGCTTGAGCAAGATACATAATATTTAACATCCAACGGCTATGTCCTGTTCTTACAATCATTAGGTCCCTTTGGCAGCTGATCTACTTTCCATGACGGTACGATACCAACCGCAATCCGTAAAATATTTGATCTCTTCAGAAGATAGATTTCAATTATTTATTTACGTCCACTTTTTGCAACTAAGGCTATTTGGGACGGGTTATCTACGTTACCATTTCTTCTAGCCAGAGCGGGACTCAAGATTTTATTTAATGAATTCCGTCACTAAATAAATTCCTTTGTTCAGGCGGGAATCGCACTCGCCACTCTAGGTTACCATGTGAGATTAAAGGCAACGCTTTAAGGAAGCTAGATACCGGCACGTGGCTAGGATCGAATCTATAGAATCCAAAACATCAATCTCAATAAGCATTTATTTTCCGCCATTTCATAAGAATTAAATATAACGAGTTAGAGAAAGCCGTTCCCAGAGGAAATGATCTGACTTATGGCTTGAATTTTTCATTCATGAACGTCTCGAAACGAGAAGTCGTGTAAAGGATGGAGTACCTTCCGCCACGGTTTATGTAACCCTGAAAGGAATCAGTTCCTCGCGGAATCAACACGAGCCGCGGCCTCTTGAGATGGTCCTGTCTCCGTCTTAACCTTTTGCCTCCCACTCATGAAAACCATAGTCTTCTCCATTCTAAATGTCAACGTTCATCCCGAGTTGGTCCTGTCAGACTAATGACTGGTTGGATCCTCACTCACTCAAACTGCAATGTCAAGATGGAACATTAAGAGGTTTCTTAATCGGGGTCAGGTTATTTCAACAGATTACTTCATTAGTAAATTTGGATTGCAAACAGTGAAGGACATCTATTTGACAGTTTGTTTATTAACACTGAGTTATTACTTATTATTTCATTATTTTGTAGCTCACATTTTCAATAAATTATAATGAACATATTTCGATTTTCACAAGAGTTACATTCACTAAAACAAACGCTATATGCCACGTTCATATTCTTCAGGGAATCCATCACCCTCTTATGGAGCACATATTTAAAATAAACGATGTATTTTTTCCATTATACATTAAAAAATCTCCAAAATCAATTAAATTTATTTGTAGAGGGCTTTTAAAGCCTTAAAGTGGACTCTCATAAAAGGAAACAGGAATGCATTACTGGCAGCGGATTATAAAAGCTTTAATGAAAGATATTTGGAGATATTTAAAGAGCGGAATTAGGAATCAGAAGTAATCCCAAACTAAAGGTATATTCAAAACTAGTTATCCGAAAGTGATCAGAGGGTAAAAAGAATTCATTGACTATACTTTACTTTTTGAGATCATCTGTTGGTCACAAGAGACTGTTTAGAAAACCTCTAATAGCCTAAATCAATCATGATTTGGCTCTACATTATGTTTATAATGAAACTATGAGTATATTTTAAGAAATTAATTACTTATTTTGCTTGTTTTGTATACTTTTTTGAAAGTTATCAAAGGAGCATGCTTTTTGTTTTTAATAGTTTTCATACGCAAGTTAATGCACTATAGATGGAACAGTACATGTAACACAAGGAAAAACAGTGCCTTGCAAATCAGTTTGTATATTAGTGGTATTTAATATTAACTGGTCATAACCAAGCACTTTAAAGCCGATTTACTAACAAAAGGACATTACCATTGTTTAGAACTCAATTGTGGTGTAACAAACGACTTTAGAATTCCTCCTTTTACAAATGACGGCAAACTTTTGTTTAAGTCCTGACCACGTTCAACACTTTTGTATGATTTAATTCCTGAACTATACAGAAGTGCTCAAATGGTCTGTAGCTTTATATTAAATACTTTAAATAGCTGGGTTTTTAAAGTGAAACTAAAATAAATAAATTCTTTAACTCCCTCATGAACCAAGACGCACGTTGGACCATAATAAAAGTATATCACTTAGATTACATTCGCTGATATGCGTACGTACTTTAGTTTTGAAAACATAGTGCCTCCAAATAAGTATGTTCACCGAATCAGGAAAAATTGATAACCAAATAATTTGACTTACTTGCAAAGACTAAGTTTATAGAAGCATATGGTATTGAGTCTACAGTAGAGACACATTTATTCAGAGGCATTAGAAAAATAGAAAAATTCTATTTTATGATAACAAGTTATTTTAAAAATAAGGCTAAGCACTTTATTTATGATGAATCTGTTTATTTCTTTATATCCCGAAAGGGAAATAAGCAGTTATACTTTTAATGGGCATTAAATAGAGATTTAGGCTTTATTATATAATATTTCTTCCAAATCCTTTCCATCATAAAATATAAAAACATCCTCAACCTTTAGACAGTCACAAAGTACTGAATATGGTATGATCTTCATTACACCAGAAAAAGAAATCAACAAGAGATTCATAATATATGTTTCTATCTTTTCTTATACTTCCCACATCATGCTCTTTACATCATCAGTGACGCCAAGAAAAAAGTCAACAGAAAAGCCATGAGTTAACCCCACCAAGTCCTCTTAGAGACACTAAATGCCAACTAGCGCCTGAATAGCTAGTAAACGTTAGTTCCTGGTTCACAAATGTCAGCTCTTATCATTATATATCGTAATTACTATTCTTTTCTTTCTAGTTATTTCCATTTATTATATATTCTGTACAAACATATAGACATGTGATACATTTAAAAATGAGCAATCTTGAATTTTCTTTCATCTACAGATCAAATGAACTGATTTCTCGATTCGGTAGTAACCTGCTATTACAGAGTAAAATGGTATATAAAATACCTAAGCAGGTTTGAGACCACTTTTGTAAGAAAATACTACAATTTAAAATTTTTAATTTATTGTAGAGATGCTTAGAGCTAACACTGGTCATCAGAAGAAAAAGCCTTGCATATTCACTCAATTGTTAAAATATTTCATTCACAACAATTATTAACAAATGGTTTGATGATTATTGTCATGTGCAGAACATAAGTAACAGTTCAAAATAAAACAAAAGTGAAAAAATGTTAATATCTTGCATTAACTAAATTATTTCAGGGAAACTATGTACAGAAATAAAATATTTGAATATTTTCCTATATATCTGTTAACTGGCTTTAACTTTAGGTAACCGATAGTTTATTTTTATTTACTTTTAAGCGTTTTTTACATTTAAGGAGGAACTAAATCTTTTATGTTTTAAGAATTTCTAATTATTCTTTCCACGGTTTGTTTTTAGGTATTTGCAAGAGAAAGATCCTCAGGAACGAATCAGGAAACGTGACTGTTCCAGCGATTAGCAGTGCCCAAAATATTTGTTAGAATCATATTGACGCATCATAAAAGATGAGTATTAGGCCTCGAATGCACTATACGCTATTCAGAGATCTTGTGTGAATTGTCATTCGTAATTACTATATCACCTCCAACCGTAAATTAATATGTATTTCAGATTTTTCAAACACCCAAGGGAGGTAAGTGAAGGTCTAAACCTTTTACTTAATCAGACGGCCTAGACAAGTTAGGAACTTGAGAAAACACGAACTTGATCAAATATGAAACGAAGTGAAAGAAGGAACATTCTGTCATGAAGGACTCATGGAGTAGCCTTGATCCTCATAGAAAGGTTCTTTTTCTTTGTCCTATGCAAAGGATTATTTTTCTCTTCAGATTAAGAGGTCGTAATTTGGGGTCAAGGAAAAAGAACAGCTGAAATACACGTGGGCATTATAGTCTCAATCCTCTTACTTTACATAACATCCATACTGTTGTAAACATATCATTGTGTCTGAAAAACTGTAATTTTGAAATCATAAAAAGTTGAATGTCGTGTTACAGGAGGAACTTTGGATATTGTATTCCCATATTGGATCGGGCGGAGGAATCCATGGCTCAAGGTTGATACACATTTGCATACAATAAATAGATATTTCTGTTAAAATATACCGATTTTCTAAAAATAAAATATCAGTAGTTTTGTTGGTTGTTTATCATTGCATCAACTCCCTTCTATTCGGTATAAATTATCAGCCACTATTGGTCTTGCTTTATAAAATCGAACGAATATTTTTAATGCAAATAGTAGTGTAGCACTAAGTAATACACTGCGCAGGTAGCTAGCACCAAGTAAATACAGTTAAAACCTAAAATACAAAAAGTTTGATTTCATTTGTACCAGTAAAGGAGATATGAAGTCTTATTGATTATTATAAAAAGACATACTACCTAAAACTATACTAAAACATTTTAACCCGACACATATAGACGGAGATATTTGCCTATTTATTATTTATCCTCCACCAAGAGATTGAAAATGTTTAAAAACAGAGATTAAGATTCATGACTAGATAACTTATCTTGCCGAGAGAAAATTTCTTTCAATAGGAAATTCTCTATTTCGGTCTGTCCAACTAGTAGTTCTGATAGTAGCTTTCATTGACATTGGTATTTATACAGAAAGCTTAACTATTAGTATGTTTTCCTTAAAACGGCTGCAATGCAGTGCAGACCTCTTAGCAATGAGAAATATGGTATTTCGTAAGTCTTGAGTACACAAAACATGTTCTCCTAAATGAATTTTTTTATTTATTCGATTTGTGTTTTTAGAGTCGCATTTACCTTACACAAAAAATAATAGTGGAGTGTTTGATATTTGGCTGTACGTTTAGTGCAGTTTGGGGGAAATGAATTTTTGTTGTTCATATAAAGTTTTTAATAATTCTACTTTTTACTCGCGAAAATAACATAATATTAGCAAAAATAAAAATAATGTTCGAACAAGAACTTTATTAAAGTTTTCTTTCAGGGATAAACATTATTATCAAAGACATCTTTCATTTTTTTCATACAGTTATAATTATGCTTTGAGGAAAATCTGTAAACACTATGGTTGCCAAGAAACTCTCTCCGAGTGCACTCACGCTTGAAATGATGAAACAAAATATTTTCTGGAGAACGCGATGTGGCAAGCACAGTTTTGGAGCCAAACTCGACCGGATCCGATAAAGATCGATATAGTAGGACACGGTTCTCATAGAGTTGCACGAGACAATCGAGTCAGTAATTTAGATTGGGATCGTTCACAGAATGATTTCCATTCATCATACTATCGATAGGGAGTTGCTAATTCAATGCTGCTCTATCTGCATAATGCCTAGTGCCGGGGAAATTTTTGCATCTGACCCAATTAGATAACGCTAAACTATCTTTAGCTTTCTAATTATCAGCAATTAATCATAATCAATAGGGAGCCAAAAATACAATTAGTCTTTTAAGTACTCTTCAAATATTAGTATTTCTAAAGAAGAAAAGGTAGTAATCGTCCTTCTGAAGAGCTAATATAAGGTCAAAAATTTATAGTAATAATGTATTGCTATTTTATAAATTATTATTTTGTACCAATGGACTGAACAAAGGGTAAAGATTAATTACTAAATAAATATAGCTCTACAACAAAATGTTATGAAGTATTCAGTAGAACAGTTATACAAAATTGAATCCAAGGAAATCCTATGTTAGTAAACAGATTCTCTAAAGTTGTTTTAACTGTAATTCAGAGTTGTATTACATTTCTGTTGAAGTGTCCCTTTAGGGAAATCGGCTATTGAGGTAGTACCAATGATGCGATTTTTAAATAATTCTTCAAACGTCCGATCCTACCTAGTAGATAACGAAAATGTGGTCCGTTCAAAATTATATGTATATATTTGTCTGTTAGCGATCTAGCAGTAGCAATTTTTTTCTTAGCCTAACCAAAATCGATATATAAGCATTACAGGTGAAAAAAAGGTCAAATTCCTTAACGGCTGAAATCGGAGGACTTGGGGAAGGGGTGGCAGGTTTAGAGGGGGAATTTTTAAAATTCGAAATATCTCCGTTATTGAGGATCGAAAAATTGTATAAAATCAATCTTATTGAAAATGTAATTATCTATAAATGTTGTTATGTACATTTGTCTCTATATTGAACATTAACCGAGATATTTCCATATTTTAGTTTCCGGCCATCAATAAACCTATACATTTCATATTAAAAAATGCTGTTATATAATGAACCACATTATTTGAATCCTAAGTACTAAATATTGTTTTCATAGAGCTTTTACGTTTTGAGATAAATGCAAATACGTAACGCACGTGGGAAATGTGCTTCTCCTGCGTGACGGACTTTTTTTTTTTAATCACTCTCTATTTAGTTTTCATAATTCACGACACTCCATTCATAATTTATTATTATTTGCTTTACTTGCAATTATTGGTTTGATGGCTTAGTTTGGGATCAACGATGAATTTGCTAGGACTTTAAAAATGAATCCTTCATCAAATTTCGTAATAGAACTAGATTTGTTAACGTTGTAGAGTGGTTTGTCAGTCTTCTGATGACGTGATTCTCTAACTGTTAACCTTTTACATCGAGATAGATTTTTTTCTCCCTCGAGATTTTCTAGTTGTTAGTTCGTACTAAACTCACTCTCCGACCCGAAGCGATAACCTCTGCTTAGACTTGTTATCCCCTACCTGTTTCCCTCGATCACTGGGACTTCCTTTTTCACGGGAACAACCAATCAAAACCTGAGTTTAGCAGCATTTTTTGCAAGTCAGGTGCAATTGGCAAATCAGATCCATCAAAATCGTCCATTTGCTTGAGGCCTTGTTCCTCGATATGTAACCGCTGTATTGCGGTGCCGACGACGGAGAAAGGTCCCCCCGGGATATATGAGCTGAGACCGAGAAAGGAGATCGGAGAGGATAACAAACATATGTATCCCCATCTGCGGTCCCGTTACCCCCGCCTACTCACTCCTAGCCCAAGGACTTGTAACCGTTAGCAATGCCGCTCTCTGTCTTCGCCCATACAAACAACTCCTGGTGCGCAACAGGCGGCATCCCAATTTAGGGTCGTTAATTCGGCGGTGGGATCAACTCCTAGGCCTGGGTATACCAAATCTCATCCCATCTTCAATATCATGTTTCCCTATTACTAAATACTATGTAGAATGATGCTCATTGTGATAATCTGGCTTACAGTAAAACCTGATGAGTAGCAGTTGGAATTTCTTTAAAGCTAAAGATAATAATCAGTTTTAACCATAATAAAAATCCGATGAAAATGAAAATGGTTTCTTACATTTGATGAATGATTACCATTATATTGTGTTTTTCAGTATACAACTAGAAACTTCGCATCAGCTTACAAAAGTAGACTACCCACTCATAAAAAAAAAAAAGAAAAAAAAAGCATGTATATGACAACAGTTATAGAACGTTACATTTGCTATAAGATTGATTCTAAGCTATTTTTCGATCCAATGCATAACGCAGATGTTTAGAATTTTCAGAATTCCACCCTCTAAACCCCCTCCCCTTCCACTGGCATGATTGTAGCCGTTAAATTACTTACTTAATTTCTCTGCCTACGAAAAGAGATCAAATGAATCTAATTAAGGCATAAAGTTCAGTTTATTTAGGCAATTCCTTATTGGAGGTCAACTTCAATGAGCTAAGCTCGTTCGCCTAAATTTTCTATTTTTAATTTTTTTTAATATCATTATGAACATAGAATCTAATTTTTTATAATAAAATTAGTACAATTTTCATTCCATAATGGCATAAAATATTTGTTGAGAAGCAGCTTTAAAACTAATTAATTTTCTAAAGTGATAGTAACTAATAACTTGCATATTTTTTACCTGAGCGATAACCATTTAAAATATAAATTATTCTATTAATTTATTGAGTATATCGTGATCTAAAAACTAATAAAATACAGCAATCGTAACTTAGTTCCAGGCCAGGACTTATTTTGCTATATTACTGTGAATAAATTTTAACAAGCAAATATCAACAGCCCAAGGGCGATATGTAGTACGGGAATAAATGTAGAAAATAATATTGCAATATTAGCTAGGGCTCAGTGTCTCATTCTATTGATTATATAATCCCAAAGATTTTCCTTTTTCTTTTCTTTTTTTTTATTAATGTTCAGAATATTAAAGCCTTCAAAGATTAAAATGTTTTCCTTTCTCATAAAAATTTACAAAAAAATACATTATACGGGCTTGTATAATGTTAAATGCAGATTTTTATATTTCTAGAAATTTGTGTCTGAAATTACCTTATTTTCGGCCTTTATTATGGAGGTGCAATAATTACCTGAAACAAAAAAATAAGTGTTATAATTTCAGTTTCGACATGTATATAAAAAATAAATATAAGGACGCCCCATGACACCCATAAACTCTTTTTAAATTAAATAAATATAATGTATATTCTATATATCTCCGTTTCAATGTCATATAATATAAGATATATATCTTTTAATGATAAACAAAAAAAATCGTAGAATAAGTTTGTTTATTTCTAATTGACACAGGATAGTTGAACGCTAAGTCGTAACAACAATTCCAAATATGAATTCATCAATTTCAATTTCCAATATCAAATTTTATTCAACAAAGAAGAATGTACTAAATTTATATTATATTGCAAATAGCTTTTCAAATGATTTAAGACAATAAAAACGATATTCGGATCTAACTAGCATTTTTTATTGTTTTAAAGCAAACGCCCTCTTGGGCATTTGCAATGCTAAGTTTAAAATTATTCTCGTAAGTTATTATGAAAGTAAAACCTTGCAGGAGAATAAAAACTTATGATTATAAAATTAAACCAATGTGGTAATTTGCCAATTTGAGGATAATTTTAAACTTAGCATTGCAAATGTCCCAGGACGGCGTAACGTTTGCTTTAAAACAATAAAGAGGTGATGTCTGAAGAATTTTTTATTGGCATAAATACATTTAAACGTCTCAGTAAGTATAAGGTGAAAATATCCTTTCTATTCACTATAGACTTATCTCTGACTATGAATTTATTTTTATAACCTTCTCACTTAATCACATGGCAAATCGATCTAAAGTAACTCTTTTACTTAAAAATTCAAACATTGGAGGATCTCTGATGAATGTAAAAGAAATAAATTTTAAACTCCGATGGGTACATTTATGAAACCCAAGAAGTGAAGAGCTTATTTGGATATCTTCATTTCCAGCTTAGAGTTTAACTAAGTGGAATTCACTACCTAAATCAAACAGTTTGTCAATTAAATATGTGGTGACGCTTAGTAGGTACGGGGTTGAGACTGATGTTTTCAGTATAAGATTTGTTGTTTTTATAGAAGATGACCTCCCAAATAACGAATCCATTCATTCATTTTAATTTTATTTTAAATTTTACGAATTCCATCTTTCTGTGTATGTTAATTATCTTACGAAACAAGATTAGGATTCTTCTGCCCTTTTTGGCAATGCCATCCAATAGCCACCACTTTGTCTTTGCTCCACTTATGCAACAGCACAATTACATTCTCCCATTGTGCAATGGGTTGGGCGTGGGAGGCAAATTGGGTTTTTCGGAATCGGCCTTACCTATTGAGCATTTAGTTCTTGCGCAATAATACTGGACTAATTTTTGCATTACTTATGAGGAAACATAGACCACAACAAACCGTGCTATTTTTTTTCTAAGGAAGTAAAAATTGTTCTAATAGAACGAAGTCGAAGGTTGAGTGTGATTTACCCGATGAAAACGCCATTACGGACAGTAGAACTTCACTACAAGTCTTTGAATACCCTTTCTAAGTGGTCTGACCTTCTGTAGTACGTGTCTGTGAGTTCCTTCCTCAAACATACTCAAAGATGTAGGTTAAGATATCAAACTCAAGACTCCTTTCACTCTCAAGTATCATTCTCAAGTGGCAACTCATAATGTACCTTTTTTTCTGAAAATATTGTTAAAACTAGCATAACATTTAGTGTTCACTGACAGACACGAAAAAGAACACGATAATAAGTGGATACAGTTTATGTAATTAATCAAATGTTTGATATTATATAAATATTCACTAAAAGAGGCACAGTATTATTTCATACGTGTGTATCAATCAATTTAGTTTTCCAAAAATTTGGAAATAAATTGGGTCTTAAACAATGAATTTTATACAAAATGCTTCTCATTCAGAACCAAAGACGTGCCTTTAGCAGCATCACACAGTGCTCTTATAAAAGTGTTTTCAATTCTTTTTTTTTGCCCGTTTTTGAGAATTATTATATTATTTTTAATAACGTGTGGTGTTGAAAAACATTTTTATCACACTTAACTGGACTTCCTGAGCGAGGAATGAGCTACAATGCTTAGTCTTTATACACATAAATGCTTATACAAATTATTATCAACTATCTCGTGGTGGTCCTTGGAAACTAAATAAAGCCTGGATGTACACAGTAGGCCTGCTTTCCTCTACAATACGTTTATTTTGACAGAGTGCACTTTCAGAGCAACAGCTCCATCTTCAGTGTCTTGACGGCGGGGGAAACAGGCCTGCTGTGTACATCCAAATATGTTCCTCTACTTCCCATCTTCCCTAGAGGAAATAAATTAAAGCTGTTTGGGGTTATTTTATACTCATTCTAAAGATGTGAGCAGAATCTGTCAAAGTGTACGATTACTAAAGCAAATCCTACATTGGTTAGTGCTCTACACTTAAGTTGCCAATTTCTAATTATTCAATAAAAATACGTTACCCAACACAAAAGTTTCGTAACATTTTGATTATCTGCCTTTTTTGTAAAATATATGATTCAATAAATGATCTCAAGATTCGATAAGCTTTCAAATACCTGAAATTAATTGATCCACCCAGCAATTGAGTGATGATGGTCATATTACATAGGTAGATGGCCGACCACTCTCTCTCTCCAGTGTATAGACTGGAGCTGGAAATGGTGGTAGAGGATGTGGAGGGGTATCCTACAGGAGCGAGTCATCCCCTGATGGATTGGCTATGGAGAGAGTCCTACGGGATTGGAGGTTGCCAACAGTCAGATGGATGAATCGCCTTTAGCAGTATGGAGAAAACTGCATTAGTGAACAACCTGTAAGTCCTCTGACAGCTAGTTTACAATTACCGATATTGCTTTTCTGCAACTTGTAAATAGTATACCCTGAAATATATAAATATATCGTCAGAGTACGATTTTCAACTTGTCGAATGAATACTGCTTTATTTTTCCAATTTGCGATCGAATTTTTCCGGTCCTCGAGTTCCGCAGATAGTGGTTACATAAGATCTTTCTGCCTTTATTTGCAAAAGTTCATTTTAGCTTATTCAGTGTGAATAGATCAACAAAAATAAAAGTTTTACTATAAAATGAAATGTTACAATTTTATTTCTACTTCAATAAGTCTTTATAAATGTTATGCATATATATATATATATATATATATATATATATATATATATATATATATATATTAATAAACAGAAAACAGAAACACAATACAGAATAATAATATAACGACAAATAAACCATAGCTTGAAAAGGGGGGTAACCTTTAGATACTCCTTCCCAATTAGCATTAGTAGCACTAAGCGACATTAATGAATAAAATAAATTTATTAATCTGCATATTAAATTATTAGGAATATTTACAGCAGTCATATATATATATATATATATATATATATATATATATATATATATAATAGATGATATTGTAAGAAATTAAAGAAGACATAAATACTTTATGGGGCCCCCACAAAACGTCTTCGTACTTTTTTTATTAAATAAATGAACTTTGTTGTGCAATCCATTTTAATTAGTATGGGATTTGTATTTTTCTTCAAATTTGTTGGATCAAAAAATAACAGTATAATTTATGTTCTATGTTCATTTTTGATCCTACAAATTGAAAAAAAGAAATCCCATACTAATTCAAATGAAGTGCACAACAAAGTTTTATGTTATCTGATAAATATGATCTTTTTATATTAAATAAAAATGGTCCTATGCTTATTTTCGTGCCTAGTAGGTTCGAACTTCCCCTAGCTCTAAACTTCCTCTTCCCCTTAGTAAATTTTGATTAAACGGAAAGATTCACAACTATACGGTATAAAAGTCCCAATAATGAAATTTCAAAGTTTTCATCTTCATGGCATGTTGTTATTGAGAGATGCGAACATACATGCAATGTATAGGGAAGATGAAAATTTATAATTCCGTTGAAATCTGAAAACTGAAATTTTCCGTGGTACAACTTTCTTTACTTCGAACAATAAAGTAAAAAAAAAAAAAAGTAGCAATACCAGTAAATAATTCCGATTAAACGACCTCCAAATTTTCTCAATCTCACTCCATCATTCTATTACATACTCTCACAATAGTTTATTTCTATCTCATTCTCTCTCTCGTGCTCACTCACACACACACACACACACACACACACACATATTCAAATGCGCTAAAGTCCACACAACCTTGAGATTTCTTATATTATTTTACTCATTTTATTAAGCAAATAAATATAATACACAGCTAAGATAAATATTATAACGTTGATAAAGAAGAAATAATGCCAAAGGACAAGCATAATGTCAAAATTGACTGCTGTTAACCGTTTTCTTGGACTTGTAACCTGAATATTAACTAATGTTTCTGTCTTTTTGCCGGACATATCTCCTATGTTTCCACATTTAATGGGACTATCGACTTCAAAATCGACATGCTTATGCAAGCCGAGTACACAAACAGGTTTCCATAGTGAGTGGGACAAGTATTAGCTCAGAAGCTCTCTGGGTTAGAAATTGGTTAATCGAATCTACAGTGCACACATTGTAAACGTTGCATTGGCAGCTTGTCAAACGTTGTGTTTGCACTAAACTTTTTTTTTTCCTTACACAATTAGAATACGTAAAATGGACATGACGGAGTTTCAGAAAGCTCTCAAAATCTGAGGAGTTTTCTGAGCTGATAAACGTGTTTTAGCTATTTTCTGCTAATTGTTTAACCAAAATTTATGTCTAAGTTTGATAGAATAAAACTAAAAAGGATAATGAAGTTAAACATTTTGACTAACGAGGAAATAACAACGGAGATTAGTTTTCAAAAATATGTCAAGAATTACAATTTTTAGAAAAATGAAAATAAGTTATAATCTGCTCAGTGTTTGGAGATAAACGGCCTACCATTATGAGCTAGGTCTGATACACATTTTTCATATATGTGGATGGTAATTAAATTCCTCCATTTAATAATATGAAAATCAACTAATCCATAACTGCTTACTAAATAACAGAAACAGAGCACCAATCAGAATGATCGGATATGAAGACGAAATCAATTATAACCCTAACAAATCCAGAAAAATAAATGATTTTCGGGAACCTAAGGATAGAAGTCATTACATTTAGAATGTATGGCAATGTTCGATCCTAGGCTAGCTACTAAAAAGTATGGATCTTTAAAGGAAGTTTTCGAAAAAATGTATGTAATTTGTTTGGAATTAAAAAAAATACCGGACACCGATTGGTCGATGTTGTTTGGATGCAATCAACCATTTACGAAGCGTAAGCGTCAGAAAAGAGAACCAGCTATGTAAAATCTTACAGAATTGTTTACGTCTTGTCTGAAATGGCGTGAGTTATTATATAAGAAATATATCTTAAGGGACTATATAAGTCGTAACTAAAGTAGTAAAACAATCGTATAGAAATGAGAGTAAAAGTGGTTCCCGCATATTAGGATTCAGAACTGTTGCAGTGGAGAAAGCATTGAACGTGCAGACGTGGTTGACTTCCGCCTCATCGTTTCCCAATACGTTTGTTCTTATGCGGCCCCATAGCTTATGCCCTGTCGTTGAGATCTCGTAAGATAATTGTAATACGAAGATAATAGACAGGAAATTGATAGGGCTAATGCTGGCATTTGCAATTCATACTTCCAAACAAGCCGAGTGCTTCGGTATGGGCGTAATCCGAAATTAAAACTAGGCCTTCGGAAGCATACGTTCTTGTAGTCGTAAGGGAATGGATAATGGAAATAATACTGGACTAGAACCTATGTTAATTTACTACTACTATCCAAGTGGAACCAGTTTGAAAAGTGGTCCAAGTGAGGGAGGATCGCGTTCTTAAACCAATAAAAGTCCGTCACGCAGGGGCTGCGTAGACTAAGCAGATTTCCCATCTGAAGTATTACAATAGAGAAATCTGCATACTGGTAACACAACACCACCCTGATTAAATACAAACGGTAATGAGAAATCTTTCAGTTACTTAAAATAAATTCCCAACTGAAACGGCTTCGGAATTGTAAGAATAATTTATATTTTAATAACTCAAATTTTAGTAGTCCAAGAAATAAAGAAGGGGGGCGGATGAACAGAACATATTTGCATAAATCTCACAAAGTAACGTAGGTAAGGTAAGGTTAGAAGAAGCTTCCATCTGTACTTACGGAAACGGCCGACCAAATCCAAACTATATCCGACCACAGAATTCATAAAAATGCAAATATCTCGGTTAATATTCAAGATAGAGAATAAATGTATATACCAATATTTATAGTAAATTTAATTTGCAATAAGATTGGTTCTATACAATTTTTCGATCTGATGCATAATAACGGAGACATTTTGAATTTTCGAAAATGTATGTAAAATATATATATATGAGTTAACAGCTACCATATATATATATATATATATATATATATATATATATATATATATATATATATATATATATATATATATATATATAAAACCATGTCCATACACGAGCACATGCATTTGAAATCTTGGTGTAGACCACAGACTTTATTTGTATATTAAATTTAGTCGTATATTTGAATTTTTTGTATGAACGTGAATATGTTGTAAATGAATGGGGACTGCCTTCAGTCAATAGTTCTTGTAAGTCATAGGTGAATTCCTCATGTTGTCGTTTACGGCATTCTGTCAGTATATGTCTTATCGTCAACTGAATTTTGTTCATATTCAAGTCTTTCAGTTGCATTTTTTGCCTAGTCCGCAGTTCACTCAGTTATAAGTTTTCGTGTCCTGTAAGCCAATAGAATGTAATGTGTTTATCTAAACTGATAAGACCTTGTTTTATTTGTTGGGTATTGGGTATAGATAACAGAATGGGCTTTATCGTATAAATGAAACCATTTTAAATCTGAATAAAGTATGAATGTACATCATGACCTATATTGAAAGGTTATAAATGACCTTCGTTATTTATCTTATATAGATACTAATTACCTTCGTTACAATCATATGATAAGTTTTAATCGCCAATGAGTTGCTGCAGCTGATGTTTATCAGCCATTTTTTTACCGCCATTATAAATAGAATTGGGCGGAAATCATGCAAGGATAGACTTCATAAAGCTATATCCTGTTCAACTCAAATCAGCCTTTCTAACTAAATTGCTCGATTAAAGATTTTATTTATAAGAATTATCTTCCGCAAATCTCAGTAAAAGGTTTTTAAAATTACTCAACCGAAATACTCAAAGAAGGTAAGAAGGCCAACATACTCTCCATTTTGAAGCACCTCTAAGGCTAAGAAGGTGTTCAAGGAAAGGCTTTCGTCATCAAGGCATCATGCAAAGGTCCTGTGTGTTCGCTGCCTTTCAGGGTTCTCTAATTGGCCATTGATGGCGTTCGCGGCGACTGCAATTATTCCAAAGAGGGTTAGATACTCCACTGCAATGATTCAATGTTCGCTGCTTGTTCTGAACCCTGAGTATATTCGCGCTTATTCTATGTCCATATAATGTGTAATCAGAAATTGTTAGAGTTTTCGTTAGTGGTTGGGGGGGAGGGGGAGGTGTTGTCCAATTACAATTATGGATTAGTATACATGAGGTGGCAAGTTCAAACCTAAGGATCGTACTCTTAGTTTGCGTTATTTAGCTGCCACCGAGCTTTGAGGTTGGGCTGTTATCAATTATACTCAGTGTCAACTCTGCATCGTGAGAAAATTAAATATTAGCTCTATGATGTTTGACTAATTTCTGTTATGCTACATCAATACGACTGGGAAAACCTCAAGTTGACGACTTGATATATCACCAAAGTCATGAGACCAGGGCTTAGCTCTTCATTGGTTACTTTTTTTTTTTATTTATTCTATAACTATGCTGTTAGTTTTCCTTCATTATTAGGAGTTTAAGTATTATTCATTATTTTTGTTTTATTAGTATTCTTATTTTTATGTTTTGAATCGTTAAAGTGCCGCTCAGGTTAGCGAAATGAGTTAAGGCGTTGGTCTTAATTCACTTCATAGTCATGGGTACACTTTCCCCCTAGCCAATCAGAATTTATTTACTGACAAACTCATAAAATAAAGTCCAAATAAATAAAATTTCGAATGGTTTTTCATTATATTATAATATGATGACTAATTCTGGTTACTATACAGATTGTATGAATAAGGCTGATAGACCGCCTTAATGAACTGACTACTGTGTTAATAAATATCTGTACTGCATCCTTGGGACAGAAATCCCCTTTTCCAACCATTATTTGGCATCAAATAAATTTGTAGCTCTTTGAAAATGTCCCCATCTACATATCATTGAGGTGAGACAATTAGAACTCGTCCGGCAAGTGAGGTGAAGGTACTTATTCCAAACAAGCAGTGTAAAGCTGTAACTTCTAAAATTGAACACCCCCGATGACAGATTTAGATAGTTCCTTGTTGTCACATTATATTGTGTATTGTAGGTATCAAGATACACCTTGCGTACAGATTTACCATTTAAACCAGTGAAACTCAAATAAATCATTATTAGGTGGAATTGTGAAACAAATCCTTGTCCTGTTGTTAAAAAAATGACTTCCACCGCTAAAGATATGGAACGAAACCTATTATGAAAAATATACTATAAAAGGATAATAATCCTTTCAGATATTTTTCTTTTGTGACAAAAGGAAACAATTTCTCTCGCAGACACAGCGTTTCAGTTTCTTATATTATCTATAAGATCGATATGTGAACATATTGTGATTACAAATTGTACGAGATAAATAAACATGTGCGTATATGGTATGTGGGGCAGCGTTACTCAACCCTCGGGGCTCGGCTAGTGAAAGGAGTTGGAACGAAAACCGTCCAGTACTTCCTGTGTCCAGTCAATAAGTGGACCAGGCCCGCGCGGAATAGCAATGACTCCCAGTCACGGGGGCTCTTTGAGGAAGTCCGCCTAGAAAATGAGATTTAGAATCGGTTTTTTACTTAATTTCCTTCTAGAGATTTACGAGGTTACGTCGATGACATCATCTTAAGTGCATATATTTTAAACTAAACTATAATATGTGGAAAAATCCCGCACGACTAAATGACTATTTCTTCACGTATTGTAAAAGAAAACAGAAACTATGCAAGCATAAATTGTGTACACCATTTAATATTTAGAACATCATACATAACGTTTTTTGTACATTTTAGTATATATGAAAACAACAAATAAATATTCTGAAGACAACCCTTATTTAAAAAAATGTTTTGCCCACTTTAATGTACAATAGATAGAAACACTAGTATATTATGTTTGAAGGCTTAAGTCATGACTTCTGTTACTGGATTTGAAAGTGAAATTAAATGCCGACATTTTAAATAGTGTGGTTAGCTTTCTCTGGAAGCTGATTTAAATCGTGAAGATTTATTATATCCTTCACAAAAGTAGATATTCATTGCTGTTCTATTTATATTATTGTCCACATAAATCCACTGTGTATAACTTTCTTGGCATTGAGCTTTGAAAATTACTCACTGTTATTTTCAGAGCTATAAGAGACGCTATTAGCAGTAACCATGTGAACATTATTTTGCATCATCCGATTAAATAGGACAAGGGGCACCTCGTATGGAAAATAACATTCACGGCCAATAAATAAAAACAAATTTAAAATATATCCTTGTGAAACATACGTAGATTGGAGCAAATATTAGTCTTATGCAAGTAACAGTATTAATAGAATGCTATAATGGCTATGCCAATGTTTAAAAGTGAAATTCTGTACATTTTAATTCTTTGTACGAAGGAAAGAAGCATTGTAAAAGAGAAAAATTTCAGCTTTCAGTTTTTACACGGAATTATCCATTTTGAAGATCCTTGAACCCATTTTTACTAGTTTTGTGGTGTAAAAAAATTAAATAAATTTAAAATGGCTAACCTTGGAGTGTTTGAATTTCGTATTTAGAACTTTTGTAAGTTGTTGCTCATACTCTTCATTAAAATCCACTAAAGGGGTATACGAAAAAAAAAATGCAAATTTCTCCTTATTTATTACAGATACAAATAAATTCTACATCTGACTTACTAAGATCCGATTTACTAAAACGAGGATTTCGTATGACCAAGTTTCAAGTGAAGTGGAGTAAAATATTTTGTTTATTTAATTTAATTGAATTGCATTAAGTCATGGTCTCTACATCAGATTTTTTTTCTTATTTTAACTCAGACACACATTAGATTTAAGCTTAAGCAATGGAAGTCCATTATACTGATTCAAGGCTCAACCATTCATTGAAATACGACATCAAGCCGCAGATTCTTTACAATCGTGCATTCAGACCCAAGGTGTTTCGAGTTCAAGAGCACTTCCATACTTGGTCGGCAAAACGCCTTAGGCTCCGTATGATAAATGGACTGATAAATAACGGCCTCTTAGTGGCATATTAGGCACGCTGCCGAATTCCAAACTCTAATTTCGTCTAAAGGAAACGTGATATAGGCTGATTACAGCCAATACAATTTTCCACAACAAAATAAGTTGCTAATGGAGAAGCGGCATTCCAGTATGACCTTTAATAAAATTACGCCCTATCTCACAACTCAACAAGTGTCGTAATAGTTCAGCAAGTGCCACAATGATTGCTACGGAAGCACTTTCCTAATTACACTTAACAAGTATGAATGATTCGAAGTGCCTCGTTCATGAAATGGACCACTTTTGGCCCATTATAATCGCTATAATATTTTTCTAGAACAAATTTTTAATTTGTGTACAAATTGCCTTTTCGTTTGATGGTTCCAAAAAAAAGAGGCCTTTAATAGCAAAAAATCAAGGTCGTGAAACGTTCAACTACTCGACATAGCTTTTATTTAAAAATTTAGTTATCGACTTAATACTTTCAAGTTCCGTATGTAATAAAAGCCCAAGGCATTAAAGAAAAAATATCTGTCTACATACAGAAACAAATTTAATTTAAAATGAAATAAATTTATAAACATTAACGTTCATTATCTACCTACATGTTCACATAAGGCTAGACAGCCTGGAAACAAAATTTAATTAATTTTTTGAACTGAAATATCATGGAATTGGATTTTATTTCTATATAGAGTTGATTAATTCCATGACTTGGACTCATCATATTTCTTAATGGCCAATGTTTTATTATATAAATCCCACCATAAATATATGTCCGAGTTCACAAAAGCATAAAATCTTGAATAAAATCTTGAATACGTCAATACTTAGGCTACTATTGAATTTTCTTTGGAATAAGGTATCATGGTAGGTTACATGGACAACAATAACGTTTCACTTTGATACCCTATAAGACATAAATACAACTGACTCCAATTATTATATATATATATATATGTGTGTGTGTGTGTGTGTGTGTGTATGTATATAAATAATAGTTTCTCATAAAAACATGTACAAAATACTGCCTATAAAGTTATGATCCTACGCAAAGGTACAGATTTATTAAAGATTTTGATTTGTTTACCTTTCTTACTGTCTCCACTTAGGAGAGTCAACATTGCCACCAGACTGCTTCTATAATGCATTTCCATAATCCATTTCTCTAAAAAGTTTGGAAATCGCTTTTTATTGACAAACGTTTAAAATTGTAGGTTTTACATTTTAATCTGAGAAATGTAAGTATATTTACATAAACTAAGTTTTTATAGTAAAAACGAACCACGACAGTAACTAAAACCCAACAAAAGTTTTTAAATTTGTAGAGCTGATTTGTGGTCTGACAGACAGAGATTGCTGAAAACAACTAAATTTTCCGTTTTATTTAATTTAACAAAATTAAAGGGGATAAAAACATTGAATAAATAATAATTTCATTACTTTGAACATTTATTGGCAGTACTGGAGGTTTTAAGATTGATAATTTATAGAATTTTACAATGTTAATTTTATGCAAGTTCTAAAAATTAATGGAAGCCGCTTACACTAGTTTATGATATTTATTCTTCGTTCATGGGCTTTATCCATAGAAAATATTTAAGCTTAAACTAGAGTTCGTATTCTCATAGCCTATTTGTAAACAAAGATGCTGAAGTAGCAACTTTGGCATTGACTATTTCCCTTCCAGAGTTCTCTGAAATTTTCTCGAGAACTTAGCACGATTCTTCTCAATCAAATTATTGTCTGACTGACAACATGCTTTCTGAATGCAGAACTAAAAAGGTGAAAATAAAAGACAATTCTTGCTCTGAATACGTTGACAGTGACATCTGTAAAGGGTTAACATGCGGAACGGAAGAGGAATCTCGAGACATTTCTTTTTCGAATCCGTGAATATTCCTACAAACACAGTCCTACTCTTGGTCATAAAATGGTGGCAGTTTGGTTCCCAATCAGCCTTACCTATATAAAGTGAAGCTTAATTTAATAAATCTGCCAAATATACATTACATATGAACTCAAATTGAAGGGACAGTTGCTACCTGATTAGATGGCACAAAACGCGCCATCTACAAACACACACACACACACCCACACACACACACACACAAACGGGGGGGGGGGGAGAGAGAGAGAGAGAGAGAGAGAGAGAGAGCGCAAGAGAGTGAGAGAGAGAGAGAGAGCGAGAGAGAGAGAGAGCGAGAGAGAGAGAGTGAGAGAGAGAGACATAAACACAACTTCAGAAGAAACATTAAAGTCGTTTCCAGTTACCGATGCTTTGTTCTTTGATTGGGCCTATATGCTTTCAGTTTCTCTTTTTATTATAAATATTATTATTTTCTTTTTTTAAAAAAAGCTGAGATTTTAATGTATTTTAAAGAGTGATCAGATTGTGATTGTGTATATGGTTTTGAGGTATAAAGCTTGAATTTGGTGGAAGCTTTTGATTTTATACTTGACTATATATGGTTAATTTAGTATCTATAAATGGTTATATACTAAAACCATTTTTAATATTTCGAAAGTTTTTAGGATGTCATCTATTGCAGTGTTTTTGTTAATACATGCATTTTTATAATACATTGTTTCATCGATATCAATACTTCTTCCAGGGAGGTTGGGTGGTAAAGGACAGAAACAATCTCGTTGAACAAAATTGGTCTGTTTTCCTCCACAATGCGTTTACTTCTTGGGGAGGAAAAGTGGCTTATTTTGATCATATAGATGGATATTTTTATAACCAGAGTTATAAGTTGAGTTGATTCTGAAATATGCTATTCGCAATACTTATTATTTAAGCGTACGATAAACACAGCTCATAGTTCCACGAATATTATTTTCAAATTTATAACAAAATAAATGAAATATATAAAAGACATTGCTACTATAAAATCAATTATACCCCTGACTAATAGTTCAAATTTAGGTATAATTCCCAGTTGCAATTTATTGTTTAAACTGCCACTACCTCGAAGGAAATTATAATTATTTTTATAAAAATGGTGCTAAAGCTTTGCGTCGTAGACACATTACTTAATTATAATAACAGGGCTAACGAAAGAACAATAAGATGGAAGGAGATATGCAATGAAACAGTTAAATCACTAAGACTCCAGGAACCATTAAAAGATTTTGACAGGCTGCAATAAGAACGTCTTCTAGAGGATGTTTGTCGTAAATCTACTAATCTAACTTTCACAACCCAATTACACGCGACTACCTACCCAGGAATGAGTCTTGTGAAATATTGCGGTCCGTGCTCACTCCGGGCTACCGAATTTTGCCCCTCTAATAATCAATTAAAAATCAGCTGGCCGGACAGATTAATGGGAGTGCGATAAGACCGAAAGTGTGGGCGATTGGGGGGGGGGGTATCGGGGAGGGGGGGAGAAGTAAAAGGGCCCAAGGCGAACGGTTGCTCGTGTTACGCGTGCAATTTTCATAACCGTTAATCTGGGCCAAATCAGAGTCGTGTTCCAGAAATTATCGGCTCTCTGAGTTGTTGTATTATGCAATTACTGACTTCTTCCGCAATGGATCCGGCTGGAAGTCGATTAACTATGCACGGAGGAGTGCATAGTTAATGGTGTTTTAAGGGATTCTATTAGCGTGTAGAAGCTAGCCAGAGTCCAGCTCGTGTATTTCAAGATGCACTTCCTTCGTAAGAAGAATTGAGGAAGCTAAAACCGTTGCTGCTTTTAAATATGTAGAATTCATTGGAAGCATTTTTTCCGCATTCGTTTCCTCCGAAAATATACTTTTATCTGCCATATTCACCAAGTCGTTTTCAGATCGTTTTGTTGACATATCAACATGTCCCCAGAAATCCCTAAGTAAACAACCAAAAAAAAGAAGGGGGGTTATAAGGATACCATTATAAGGATACCTGGCTTTCTGAATGAGACTGCCAAAAATAATTAGCGAAGTCGTTATAAATAACATTATAAAGAAAGATTCCCACAGTTAACACAGTATAAAGTCAGTTAAAGTCTACAGCGATAATAAAAAAAACTACCTACCTGATCTCGCCGAAATGATATCAGAAAGAAAATGGACCAAAAGGTTTTTAACGGGATTACCAATGGTATTTGGTATATAGCTGGTCAGGGGGTAACCATTATCACTTTTTTCATATATCCTAAAAACATATTTCTTTTGTCCCATTCGAAGTCAAACAAAGAGGAAGTTTAGGTTCGAAATAGTTTAATATTTTAGCAACATCTCTCGAAGAAAAATAGCTATTGAGTATATAATGATTATGCATTTCTTTGAGGAATGTTCACCGATACTAAAAGACAAACATGAAATCTGTTCTATTCAAATTTATACATTTGTGTGTGTGTGTGTATAAATTGGTTGTTTTTACGTTTTCAAAATTTTGCAAACCACCAGTCTTATTTTTCAATTCAACCTACTAAGTATTTACGTTAATGTGTCGAGACCAGTTTATTTTTCAAATTTTGTTGACATCTAAGGGTAAATTCTGGGGATAATAAAAAGTGCAGATGCCCATTTCTGTGTGATTCCTGCACTTGATGCCTGTCGGGCGTTTTCAATAATCCCCATTGCACCATTGCTAAGCTCTCTGAGTTACTTTCCAAGCTTCCGACAAATGCCATGAAAGCATATTTGCTATTTAATGTATTTACAACAATTCTTAGGAAATAATTTATCGAAAATCTCAGAGACCATACTTAACGAAATTCATAACAATTTTTTTTTAACTTTTTCTTATGGTAAAGGAAATTCCAAAGAAGCTAGACCTGTTTATTGAATTAAAATGCAAGATAACTTTTAACCTAAATGAGATAACTTGAGCCAGTTATCATCAGGCCTCATCCTACGACAAGACAATGACCTCGTAATCAATTTGATTTTCTCAATACTTCCTTTATTTATTCTATCAATAATTGAGAGGAAAAAAAATTAATTAATATAACGACCCGACTTATTATCTGGAAATTCCTTAAAAATTCCTTGATTGTTGGGTTTTTAATGTTATCTTAATATTCCACTATAACAGTTGAAATACGTTTATGGATACTGTAAATACGAATCTAAAAACTTGTTTGACGTGTTAATGAATAAAGAACAACAACCTTATTAATAATGAGTTTTGTTTTTTTCCCCTCAATCAATGGATGGGGCACAGATTAGCCCTTGCGAGTTAAGGCGTTGCTATTAACCTCACTTGGTAAACCTAGAGACCGTGAGTTCGATTCTCACCTGGGTAATAGGGAATTTATTTAGTGACGAACTCATTAAATAAAATCCGTTCTACCCTGACTACAAAAAGATAGTAACCCACAGAAAACCTAATGTCGGCATTATTAAACTACACCAACAATGTAAATCAATTCAAAACTATATACATCAGTAAACCTTTAATCCGAAACTAGACATTTCAAGATATACAACATGATGAACTCATAAACAGACGTAGGTTGTTATCGTTTTCTTACAAATTCCTGTCAAAAACACATTATATTCCTATTAAATCTCGAGCAACTAAATACGTTAATATCAGATATCAACGGTCTGTATCATATCCCCACCAGTTTTTTTCATCTAATCTATGAAGACTGAAAGTTTCGATTTAAATACTTAGTTTTTAAATAAAGGTACGAGGAATTAAAGGTAGAACAATGACGGCAAGCAGCCTGAATTGCTATTTAAAGCTCAAATTTCTTTCTCCAGACTTTTTATTCAAATATTTGTTCATTTGTTATTTTTATGATTGTTAGTCCATTTTAAAAATAATTTCATTTATTTTTTACTCTGGTTGTGTGTAGATTTTTTCTACGTGACTAGATGTTTTGTGTGTTAACGAGTATTTTTAAATAAACACATCCCCTTGGCATTAGTAGTACATTGCAATTAACTTTCGATGACCCCCGTATTGTAAAGTATTATTGGAAAGCTCTCTTGAGTACTCTCTAGAAATAAATATCCTTGACTTCACAGTAGTAGAGTTGGAAGTGAAAGATACCACCATATACTCGTAGAATGGAAAGAAGAAAAAAACACAATACTTCGCGTTTTTATATTTAAGCGCTAACCACTTTCCAAGACTCATGTCTTCAACTTCAGAGCTACTTCCATTTACTGAGAGGGAAAGACTGCAAGCGCGACTCACCTTATATGTTATCCTTTATAATGCATAATTGCACGAATTACATTATTTTACAAAAAATAATTGAGACAAAGAAGCGATCTTTTTACAATGTACAATCCCTTTAGATGTTGTCCAGATGTTGTTTGTAAGAGTTAAGTAAAAAAAACTTTAGGTTAGAGAGGAAGTAGCTGTAATTGTAACTGCAGAGAGCAAGACCAATTACGTATAATTTATTGCTGTAGTTTGTTTGTGTAGTTCCTGAGATTAGATCTCGGAAGCCACTAGACGAGAAGACTTCCTTATTTTTTTTCGAATACGTTCTTTGAATAATACATTCTAACAGAAATATAAACTCCACTTTATTTAGATTCCATTTATACCGTAACTCTCAAGTATTTGAACACTGGAATGACTTAACAGCACGTGGTTCTCGATGGGAGACACTGCTATCCTAGTTCGTGTATCTAACTTTGATATTCAATACCACTAACTCATGATGACGTAATGTATACATCTAGGTGAGCGGAGAAAAGGGAAGATGGTAGGTTTATGATTATTTTTTTTTCAGTGCAAACTCCTAAGATTGCTCATTCTATCTTATGAACTATATACATTCGTCAGAAGCAGTTCTTTCCAGCTCTATTTAAAGGCGGGTGAACCTAGCAAAGGAAAAACTACAGGCACTTACTAACGTGGAATAAAAACAGTTTATACAATTTTTTGATTTATTTTTTACCAGTTCTTTTTCTCATTTTTTATTTATATTATTCACTATTACCCGTATTTATTTTCAGTTTTTTTAACCAACCGTCCTTATCATTATTGGAAATGTCTAACGTGCAATGGCAGATCATCGGCGACTTTATTTCTGACTGGTAAAAACAACAAACGGACTAACACTCAAACATTATTGATAATTAATGAGATATTAGGAATATCATGCACTTACATCAACTCTTACCTTTATTGGTAAACGGAATACCCGAACGTAGAACGTACGTAGTTTTATGCCGAAAATAATTATAAATTAAGTTATTTATTAACGTCCACTTTTTGCAATAACGGCAAATTGGGGCGGGTTATCTACAGGTCATCACCCTTTTCTAGCCATGGTGGGACTAAGGATTTTATATGATAAGTTCGTCACTAAGTAAATTCCTGTTGGCCAGGAAACGAACTCACGACTCTAGGTCTACCTTGTGAAATCTGTTGTAAGACCAACGTTTTAACACACATGCATAACCTGAACCCCAAATAATCTTATATTTGATCTATTATACCTCAGCGGTTCAAACAATAATCATTAAATTTTTTCTATGCCAAAAATATGTTCCTTGTTAGGTATTAATCACTTTTACTCTCTTCATGAAGTACTAGCATGTTTTATACAAATAATTTATAGGCACCAAAAATATTCCTGTTTGACAAGGCTTTATTTAAAGCCTTAATTAAATAACATTAAAAAAACTCTTTGCTAACAGAGTATAATTTCAAAAACTTTTATCACAATAACTGAGTCTTATAATTCGACTCTTACACTCCTGTAAAAGGTCTAAAATGTTTGTATTAGATAGGTAATATTTTAGCATAAAGAAAATTCGTGAAATGAAAATATAGCCAATCTGTGAACAATTTTCCTATAAATATTTCTTTTCTTTGTATTATACAATGAACATATAATTCGTCGATTTTCATATATGGAGTAATTATTGCATTAATTCATTGACTTTCATTCCTTTAATGAAATTAAATTTTTTGATTGTCAAAAATGAAATTAAATGCTCCTGAACTATTCTTTTAAATAAACACTGTAAAAATTAGTCATACTATATACATTATATATAATAGTACCCCATGACATTTATTTTCTAAGGAATGTAAAAAAAAAAAAAAATATTGCGTAATTTCCGGGAAAATCTATGTTTTTGGAGGAACTACAACTAATGTCCGCAATCATTGGATAATTTCCTCACTCTAATACACTCTTTAGTGTTCGGCAATTAAACTTTCGACGCACGAATAACCTGTTCTTCCAGAAATTAATTCTAGCTCTTGTGGAAATATATTCTTGAAATCAATGTTTTGGAGCGGTAAACTTAAGATAACCAGCTAATTATTTATTTCACTTGAGTAATTTTTAAATTAGCAAAGTGGTTTGATTCTTTATAAGGCCGATAATCACTTAATGAATAGTTATATTGCAATTAACAAATTAATGAAAATGTAATATGTAAAAAAAGACTATTAGAAAATTCAGCTCACCACACTAATCGTGTGGTTAGGGGTGGTTAGGCTCATATGGATTATCACGTCTATTGTAAAAAAATATTTTTACTTCCTGGAAATAATTGTGAACATAAGAGCGTGCACATATATATATATATATATATATATATATATATATATATATAGAGAGAGAGAGAGAGAGAGAGAGAGAGAGAGAGAGAGAGAGAGCTTACAGAATGTTTGGGGACATTTTTCATTAAAATTGGCCAAGCGTTTTTAAGTATTGACTTGTTAATGTACAACCAACCTAAAACTGTTAACCATAAAATTGAATTAAAAAATAAAATGTTGACTATGCTATTTAAGCATTATTCTGTAATCTGTAGATGAAAAAGCACCCACTGATAAGAAACTATAACTCAATTTGTGTTGGGATCGAGATATAAATTAATTAAATGTACTGTAGTAGAAGGATTTTTTTTTTAAACAGTACGGTGATATTTTTTTGAACTTAAGAAGACGATATTTTGCTCTGACGAATTGATATATGTATTCATACGAATGTATACATGTATGTACATTTTACGAATTTCAAACAAATAATTTAGGGGGATTGAAACGAAAAGATTTATTTTCACACCCAGGCCTTGCGTTTTATAGAAATAGCATATTGCCTAAAAGGAATTCACTAAAAACCATGAAAAAAATAGCAGGTAGAAATTACAAACTTTACTGGAACTTGATATATTTTGCTCGTGTTCCTGTTATAATATCTCCGAATCCAGATATGCTGATCCTTCCATGTTAATCTCTGGAGTCTGATTATTCCTAGAGATATCGAGCAGCCAGCTGAAGATGCCTAAACCAAGAAAGCGTGTAAAGATAGCGGACGACCTTGGGAAACACTCTCTCTTCGTCTTATTTTTTCAATACCATCCCCTAATGAGGGAGATCTCCTATGTTCGCTGAATTCCACACTACTGCCATTTTGACGGAAAATAAATTTGAGCTTCGTCATTCACAGTCGAAGCTTTGGCAAGCTTGGATTTCGCAACGGTGGAAGGTCGCCTAGAGGGTCGCGTCTTTCTCGTGAATATTAAGTTGATAGTTCCATCTTTGTAATCCTTTGATAAATGGTAGCCTTCCAAACCTTTATAATATAATTTGCACATTGATATTATCTTAGCAATGATACTTCTTCACACAATGGAATTTACATTTACTTGAATGCTTTAAAGCTGAATAATTCAAGTTAAAGAACTACAGTATAATATTTTGCTACAGGCTTATCCAAATTGCACGAACTGGAATGTACATAAGTCCCAAGGGAACACAGTTAAAGAGTTAAACATGAACTATTAATTTCATAGTTCATTTGGAGAGGGACAAAAGCTTCGATGACTTTAAAAAGGACTTGCAATGAATACAATTGGGGTACAAGACCGAATGCTCAAAACTCTGTCACGCAGGGTCTACTAAGCAGATTTCCACGGGCTGGATAAGCTACCGATCCATTCCATATTTTTTCTGTAACAAGAATCCTACATAAACAGGATTTGAATTTTTAGCTGGGCATGAGATGTTTAATGGCTTAAGTTTTCTAAGTGAAAATCACATTAGAAGGAGACAATTTAGAGAGCACTGAAGATTAAATACTTTCAAATATCTTGATTAATATTCAAGTAAGAGAAAACATTTTTGGAATAACCATTGTAATTGAAAATTTTGTTCTCAACAAGATTTATGACATTTTTCAATTCAAATCATAATAATGGAGATACTTTGTATTTCTGATTCTGCCCCATCCTCCTGGTCAACTGGACAAACATCATATAGTATGTCGCATTTAGGTAGTCATATTTTTATTTTTAAATACGGCGGATTGTGATATACAGGCTTATTTCTAATACGAAATGAGGAGTGGAAACTATAAAATTCTAATACCTTTATATGAGTTACATGCCTTTGGCTATATACCGAAATAACTGATTGATTTATTTTGGTACTAATCAGTGATTGAGAAGAATGAAGAACACATTTCAGAAGTGAACAACCTCAACTAGAACACTTAAAATGTAGAACTATTTCAAGCAAATGGATAGGTTTGCTCCTCAGAAACTACATTAAAATTAAAAATTTATTCTAAAGGAATATTTGCCACATTTCACTTAAAATTTGTTTCTTTATGACAATGAATACTAGGTATCTCCACCACCACCCGAAAAAAATATAAAATTCTAATAATAGTGTCCTACCGAATTTTATAATTTTGTTTTTAGCTCAACCCGTATTTATATTTTTTGCGAACGGACTCATAATCTAATCTGAAAGGGAACTTCTACTGTTCCATCTCTTCTATTATAGATTTTATCAAATCTGTAATCAGGTATTTTGTAACTTGGATGGATGAAGAAGAACACCAAAGTGATTCTCCGAATAAATTAAGACTGAATTGTACAGGCAGATTGTTGGTACATCAGCTCGTCTGAGTAAACGAAATTTTATCTCTTGTATCTTCTGAAAGGCTTACGTTTTATCAAGAGAATAACCATTGTAAATTCTTGATAATTAACTATTGTTCTAGTCTAGATTCTCATCTTTATATAATACTCACTTAAAATTCTCCGTCCACCCATTTCAAATTTCATTAGCCCATTATGAGATAACTTTCGCTATTTATGGGAGTCATTTCCTAATCTCATTAATGGCCATTTTAAATAATTTTTCTTTTTTTGTTTTCAGCCAACGTTCTTTTTCTTTGTGACCAAAATGGCTGCCATATTTAGAAATAATTATAGGGATGAATGCCTTAATGTTGCCTATCCAAAGCGGTATCTCATACATTTTGAACATATAATTATATTTTCATTTGACACTAAAAATAAATAGATTAAATCGTATGCTTTATTTTTCCTTAATATCAATACTAATGTAAGTAGAGGTAGTTATTGCCTATATGGAATTAATGTGTAGAACGAAGAAGAACAAACTCAAACGTTCAAGGATAAGTTTCATTCACTTACTTTTTGTGATATTGTAAATATTACAAAGAACATCAGAAATTTAAATGTCTAATAATTGGAGATGTTCCTTAGAAATGCGGTTACATTGCAAGCTACCCCACGATCACCTAGAATTAGTAGGTTATTATTTGTTTTAGTGGCATGTCAGCTTAGGAGGAAGGTTTTCTTCGGGAAGTGCCTGATTTTTTTTGTGATACTGAACGTTACTATGAGCACAATAACATTACTGTGGGATATAACTAGAAACCGTTTACATCCCTTTTGAATGATATTTGCAATGCTCTTGAATGTAATGCCAACAGCTACAAATAGTAAGGCAGGCCACCTAAATTTTATTTTACTATAGAAAATAAATAATTATGAGTTTTGATGAATATTCCGTTTTCTCCAGAATGATGCCTCTAAATTCTAATTACCGATCTATAATGAGTAAAAAAATGTATTGATTACAAAATTTAAAAGCTCGAGAAAGGCCAAGACTATTAGAGACCTTAGAAAATATCCAAATTATTGGGAACCACAGAATGTTTTAGGGACAGATAGAATAAGAAGAGGTTTCTTAAAGAACACCTGGGGAAGATGCATCTTCGATTCTTGTCATGAGAATGATCACTAGCATGATAAAAACTTCATACATTAATTCACTCCTTGCAAAAGCGAGCCCTTCAAAGTGCTATGCATGTGTGCTTATTACTTTGGACTTTGTGAGATGCTATTCATTCGAAGAATCGCAACCTCCTTTCTCTATAGCTCAGGCGACGATATCAGGCTCCCGACGTAATTCCAGTTATTCGTAGTTGCCCTGATTTTTAATGAACGAAAGTGGTTCAGGCGGGCATTTTTCGCCGAGCGAAGGTGGACTCTGCAAACCAGGTTTTCAAATTTACATTTCAACTCTTTAGGAAAGTAGGACAAATTTTCTGGACCTATCCAATATCCTAAGTCTTACCTAATTCTGTTTTATTTAATTTACTGCCTATGCGTATGGCTCTTATATAATATTCTTTCGAAAGTAATACTCTTTCGATTTTTCGTTACGGCATACTCATGAATAATAAAATTCTGTAATGACTAATACATAATAGTTTTACGGTCATTATTATGAACAATGTTTGTTGGCAACATCGTTTCTATGCACAGATGAAAATGAAAAACAAAATTAATAGCACTAATGAAAATAACTGTATAAAAAGAAAAAGAAACAGAAGTAAATCAATTCTGGAACTCCTAATTCAAAAGGAACGGTGACCAACGAACCAACCATGGGAATAACTCTTTGTTTCATTAAAACACGAAAATCAACCTTAGGAACTGCAGGAAGTGCTTAACTGTCAGTCTTACATAAAACATACAATAAGAAAGGTTTTGAAACAAATTGGAAATGGCGAATGATATTTTACTTCAGATATCGATCTAATATTTACTCTCGTTTTCCCACTTACATTCTTATCAAAACGCTTGCCGGAAGAATTATTGCATAATTTTGGTATTATCAACAATGCATGGAATATTACTGGTCATTTATTTTATACTTTCTCTGAAATCCATTCTTACAATACTTTATTTGCATGACGGCGGGCAATTTCTCAGACCAGATTATCGTGGGAACAAGAAAAAAATTAAAAGTGTTAAATTCAAGCATAACAAACTGTGAACTGAGATTAGTTTATTAAACACAAGATTGACAAGTCCATTGGCAAGATCAAGTTTCCTCTTTAGACGCTATAAAGACTTTAGTCAATGTTAAGGTCCCTCGTGATAGTAAATTAAGCAAAAAATGAAAACCCTATTCGCTTAGAACGGGGATACAACGTCCACCACTAGTCAATTAATAACAGATCAGCACCACATTTAATAGATAATTTAATGTTGAGCGCAAATTTAATCTAAACGTTTTTTTAATTACCACCGACATCACCCCAAATTAATTTTGTAATATATTTTTGTGTTTGTAGAATATTTTTTTGTATGAATCAAATTTACTACTGGCTTGGATTCTTAGATAATAAATTAAACAAAATCATTTCGTCAAAATCTTATCACAGTAAAAAATTTAATCATTATTTTTTACATGATAATTTTCCTCTTTCTAACTTATTCGTGGGACAATTCAAAATATTTTACAGATGCTTCATAATGAATGCTTCATGATAGTGAATATGTATGCAGATAATATACAACTAAGTGTACTTCAACAATGCTCTAAAACTCTGATCCACCCGATAAGACGGGACAGGAATAAGACAATAGCAAATTCGTTATGCTGATATTTTCCGTGAAATTGACTGATTTGAGGATAGTAAAAAGAAATAAAACTTTGTTTCATAATAAATTGAGCACATAAATAAATAGCGCTCTAGATAACTAGCTGAAATAATCAATGTCTTGGTAATTATTTAATTAAGATTTATTTATTTCTTCCATTTTACTGTGTCAAGCTAGATAACTTAAATAAGCGAAAGAAAGTGACTTAAATCTAATTTGGCAATATAAAAATGTTGAAGTAATTTTCATTTTACACATAAATAAACTCAGATACATAACTCTCTTCGCTATTTAGCGTAAATCGAGAATTATTTATCAGATGAGGAAATCATTTCTTGAGTGTAGTTACCCTTCCACACAGAGAATTTCCAAAAATTAAAACATTATCCCAGATAAATGGAAATAAGAACTGAAAATTAACGGTATTGTAGAAGAAGACGAGAGACAGAGTACTGAAGAAGATTGATATAGGTGAATATTAAATATATTGTAATATTATGACACATCTAGCCATTAATGTAGGTTTTCCCCTTTGCTGAATCATATATTTCCTGGATCTACCCTAAAATTTAGTAATCAAAAAGGAGGACTCTTTTAACATAAATGTTCAACAACTCATAGATGTAGAGTCGTTCCAGTTCCAGGAGCTGTCCAGGATCGTGTCGGCCTCGTCCCCGATGTTAAAAGACCAAGGACGCTTCATCTGGCGCAGTCAAGACCAGAGGAGAAAATTATATGTAAATACTTGTTTCCTTTATGTTTTTATGTAATTCATAAATCGAGATTGTTGCGCCAGGAACTACGGTCGCCCTCCATTGCTACGTTTAATTCTTCATGGAAGCGGATGGACAAAGCCTTCAACTACAAGGAATTATGTATGAAGGACAAATCAATGAGAAACAAAAAAAATATATATTTTATTATTATTAAGAAGACCATGATAGGCAATCCAACAATATAACAAAAAAAGTTTGTTTTTGTTTAAACACTACCACCATATTCATTAAAAAAATCAGTAAAAATACTTTTATTACAGGTAAATTTTTATTGATTAAATATCAAATTCATTCGTAGTCATGCATAAAAAAAATTCTTAATGGCAGAGATATAATAGAAGGTTGATGAAAAATAGAGCTGCGCTTATCAACAATAGCTGAAAACACGAATAGTTACACTTCTCTTATGTCTCTGTCTCATGTTTTGATATTCCTCAACCAATGAATATCGACCAAACTAAAAACATTGGGATTTATTCTTTACTAGCTGAGGTACTCGGTTTCGCCTGGGAAATCATTTGAGGCCGAATCATGATGGTATTTTTTGTGGGGGCTTTACTTAGTACAATATTTTTACATTTTCCCGTTTCAATCCTTAGGATTTACAAACGAGTCCGTCGTGCTGGGGATATGTTAATAATAAAAGTATTTCTTATGTGCTTAATTCTACAAAGTACACAATATTTTTATATTAACCGTTTCCAAAGCTTGTTTTTTTATATATATTACATAATAAATTCATAGATTATCATATTATTATAGTCAAAAATACGGAGTTTCTTTGATGCCGATTTAATCTTTCTCGCCCTATATCATTGTTGAACCCTCCTATAGTTTTTCGTGTACACCTCATTCAAACTTCGTTATACGACGAAAGTGTAAATAACAAACGTAATTCTAAATAACAAAATAACAACTTTTCTTATGTGCATATTTGCCGAAAAACCAATAGGAACCGAAATATCGCTGTTTTTAGTTTCAGGCCTCCCTTATAACCCACACTCCGGTTTGTCTAAGAGAATATTAATATTTTCTAAAACCTAAGCTGGGTTAGTAGTAATATACATACCAAGTTTCATAAAATTCGATTTAGCCGTTTACGATTCTATAAAGGACAAACAGACAAAAACTCATTTTAGCAGATTTCCCTTAAGGGAAATCAGCTATTGAGGTCGTACTCATGACGCGAGTTTTGAAACATTTCCTCAAATGTACATCGATCCTACCCAGGAGATGACGAAAATGAGGTTCGTTCAAAATTATATATATATATATATATATAAAACGCTCTAGCGGTCGCAATTTTTGTTTGATCGTTGCCAAACTTCATATTTAAGCGTTTAAAAAGAAAGATCAAGTTCGTTAATGGCTGAAATCGGACTAGTGGGAGGGGGGTTTAAGAAGGAGGAATTTTTGAAAATTCGAAATATCTTCGTTATTATGCATCAGATCGAAAAATTGTATAAAATCAATCTTATTGCAAATTAAATTTACTATAAATATTGTTCTATACATTTATTCTGTATCTTGAATATTAACAGAGAGATATTTTGCAATTGTATTGTATGTGTGGTCGGCAAGAGTCAGCTATGTTCGGGACTATCCGCCGAGAGCTAGTGCGGCCGTTTCCGTAACTATTCATCCCTCGTGAATAGGTCTAGAGATACCTTCCTACTACTGTTATTATTAGGCAGATTTCTCTATTGTAAAACTTAAGTGAGAAATCTGCTAAGTTTACGCAGCCCCTGCGTGACGGACTTTTTATATATACAGATAATGGAGGAAACGTTATGAAACCCTTTGAGAATCAACACTTCGGAAGTTCTTATTAAGATTTGAATAGTGAGAAAAGACCAAAGTGATGATGAACTCAACCAATTCTCTGGAAAGGCGTTCTCCTCCAACTATATACATAGTTAAAATATCAATAGTATTATTTTCTGGTGGTGCGTTTCGTCCATTGAATTAATAAAATGAAGTAGTAAAAATAAAAAAAAATCTATTTTCCACTAACATTAACGTCAGTAAATTTGCCTTTACTAAGGCGTTGTATTCGCAACCCTAATATACTCTCGTTATCCCTATTGCTGCAAACAAGCCCCCTAATATAGAATTCCAGGTAAAACATAATTTCTAAAACGGTTCCACCATACTCAAGCCAAGTAATAGCTTTTGCCTCCAGATAGCTCCTATTCAACATCCTTTCTCCAACCTTGACCGGTCAAATATGACTATTATGACGAAATCCTCTCACAGCAACCTCTCTCTCTAGAGCTATTGACTATTTACCTTTCCTCATATACAGTTTCCATTGAAAAACCTTAATGAAGATTACTGGATTGCTACACTGACTCTCTCATATTATTCTTATGCTAAAATATAAAATTTTTACCGGTCTTATTTCATATCTCTGGAATATGCTGGATGGTAGAGGAACCAATTGATGAGGATCAATAAGGAGGCCAAGTCCTCTACTGTTTTTTATTATAATACAGAGTGCACTTTCGGAGTCAACGCTCCATCGTCAGTGCCTGCTGATTAAAGCTGCGTTGCCTGGACCACGACTGCCGGGCGACCCGGGGTCTTATTTCACTCGATTTCATCAAACCACTATCCAAGCCTTCTTAAACTAAATCACATCAAGTTGGCACTCCTGCACAGAGCTACGACAAAATTGGAAGATTGCAGGATCAGCTGACTATGCAACCTCTCTCTAGGAGTGTTTTAACAATTTAACTTTTTACAGCAAATTTCAATTAACCAAAAATATGTTTTAATGAATATTCTAAATTGTCTATATATATAGACAATCTGTAGCCTTATTTCATTTTCATGGACCGTTTGCATGACACATTGGCGTTACTTTTTACACAATCTTTTATCCACTACAATGTCTAAACTAATGCACTATACTAAAATAATATAAATTTTAATAAATTATTTTATGTTAACTCTTGTGGTTGGTTGTGGTATGGTATTAAAGTTCCATGAACGTATTAATACTTTAATTAACACGAAATTTAAATTAATATTTACTCGATGCAGAGAAATATATTTAACCCAGAGTACCATAATAACTGAATAAAACAACATAGGATATTAGATATATGATTAGTTTATCAAACCTGGTCTAAAATTGTTCTGTGCGAGAAATATTACACACACACACACACATACACACACACACACACACACACACACACACACACAGAAACACATTATCATTCCACCCTTATTCACACATTCATAGTTAAACATAGCATTATAGCGTAAAACTCTTTCTTTATACCATTATTTTCTTTTATTAGCAGATTTCCCTTATTTTAATTGATGGGATCAAGGTGAGGCCTCAACGCATTAAGGAGATTTTCCCGCATGAGCAAATAAACAGACCGATTGAGTGGAAATGGACGGATGACAAAATTCATTTTTAGAGGAAAACGAAAGCCGTTCCAAACGAGTTGCGTCCGTAATAACTTAATCATTTTTACAGACATTTTTCAAGAAAGCGTGAAGAATATTGATTTTCAGCGACTATAACGTTTATATAAATATTAAGATCGGCACATTTCAATTTTCAACGGATTAATTATCCCAATAGCTAGTCAGAATTGGCAATACTTTTAATGGACAATTGAGATATCCCAATGGATGGTCAAGACAATAACATTCCGAAAGTGGATCCCATGAGTCTTGCCGGTACCGGAAACTGTGAAACAGAGTTCACACAACAATTCCAATGTTAATTGGAAGTTTTCACAAGCCTAAACACACATGGAACCACCATAGAAGGTCTGTCATTAATCATCCTTTATATCGGAAATTAAAAATTACCGATATAAAGGATCCATATAACATTCCCTAAAAACAGTTTACTTAGAATTTCACAGAAGAATAATTCAAAATTTTACTTTTCATTTCGTTGTCCCTAGTTACAAACATAAAAAAATACATCGCTCATTGAAATTTACAAATGAAGAGAGAGTTTGTGTCTAAAAGTTATCCTGTCAAATAATAAACGAAATGCCAGTTATTCAAAAATCATAGAATTCAACAGTTTTTCATAGTGAAGATGAGATGAGTAAAATGAGATTCTGTATGGCGGTTTGAGAGACCGGAAATACAAAATGAAAATTTCTCCATACCAATTGCAGAACACAGAAGATACATTTATAAGATCAACGTATACCAAAACATTACGTATTTTTATAGTTCTGTATACCAAGAGTGGAACAAGGGTTATTGGAACTTCATGCATGAACAAATTATAAATTTATAATGAATCCTTCTTACACATATTCTATTTTATTTATATGGTATGGAAAATATTCCTTTAATATCTGAGTGTTTCTCATTTCCGTACTTTGTCTAAATATATATAATAAAAGTTATCCCTTTTAACTCTTTCTAAGTAGAACTATTGTAATTTATTCTATATGTATTCGTAAATGTTTATATGTTTTAGATATGTTAGTGTTTGTGGAATATATTGGTTGCTGTCAGTTAGTAGTTCTGTCATATCGTAGGGTATGTCAAAATTTTTTCGTTGGATGCAGTCGGTCAGTATGTGTTTTATCGTAAGGTGTTTGTTGCAGTATTTGCTTATAGGGTTGGCCTTCGTTGACATAAGTCTTTATGTGTCAGGTATGTGTGGCCGATCCTGAGTCTGGCAAGAACAACTTCCTTCCGTCTAGTACTCCTATGGCTCGATGGCCACTCCTTAATTTCACTTTTGCACTTATGCCTTGAATTAGAATGTGATGAATTCCGTTAAATTTACTTCATTAAACATGTCTATAATCTACAATGAAGGAGCATTTTTATTTTTTGTAAATTTTATCTATATTAGAACTTCTTTAAGTACAAGGACTTGTTTTATATATATATATACATATATATATATATATATATATATATATATATATATGCACATTAACCCATTTAATTATACTAATGTAAAATAGTATAGCACCCATGGGCTTCACATTTACATATTCACAGATCTTTACTTGACATATTCACAAATGTGTAACGATTACTTTTACACTATGTGAAATCAATCATCTTCTATTATTATGAAAATTAATCTTGCAACTATCATTCATTAGCTTTTCTCTGGACGAGTATACTTGCAGTACCTACCCATGGCTAGGAAGAAACATTATTTTCATCAATTAAGAAAAAAAAAATTACTACTGTCAGGATGCCCAATCCCGATTGTCTCATCCGATCAGATGGTAATGTTGATGACTTGAGAAACTGCTGAGAGGGAAGGTCTGACCGAATATGGTTCACGGATCGTCCACATATGACAGACCGTTCCCGAAGCGGAAGCATGAACCTGGACACTTTCTTCATGCTACTTCCTGTTTCGTGATCGAATAGAACATGACTCGTTGATCATTGCATCGTGAATATTATATGACTTTTTTCCCCCTAAGAATAATCGATATTCTCATTATTTTATGAACGAATAACTATAATGAAATGATTTTACTGGAGATTGTGTGAATCCGCTGAAAAAATATAATTAAAGATTATTTTTTACGAGCTCGATCTAATTTAATTATCTTTCAATTATATACTGTTATTCATTATTATTTCCTGGCGGTTATTACTACAATTTCTTCTATATTAGATTTTTAAGTCACTTTTCATTGGGTTGTGTTTCTATTTTAAGCCGTTAATTGTTTAATTGTGAACAACGTGCGTTTAGTGTAGGAACTGTGATAGTCGTATGTTTAGGGAGGACTGAAAATGAGAAAATCACGTTTATTTATCCCGGAAATAAAGAAGCTTTCTATGAGATTCAAGATGCTAGAAGGGTTTAGAGATGTAGAAATAGAGATATATGGCGGGAATAGTCCTTATGTACGGGTTTTATGTATTAGACTTAACAAATCCGCTCTATAAATGATTTCACTAACCATTCAGAGTAACAATAAGAAGAAATACAATGTTAAAGTTCTGATACAGTAGACATAGCTTTAAAATAACAAGCTATGCTAATAGTCTTTATTAATTGCCTAAATAATATTTAATCTGATTGTATTATATACAGATATACCACTTTATTTTCATAGTAATACAACACAATAACCTATTCTTTACATAGTCATGGTAATTCATTCTTTTGCTTATCACATGTGACTTTTTATCATATGTTAAATAGACTTTTTCAATGTATTGCTATACCGCACTGAAAATATATTCTAATCATGTCCTCATTTGGTTTAAAATTTAAGAAATCATTCTTAAGGTTTACTTGTAATAGCTTTAGCCAAAATAGTGGAAACATAAAACGCAGTCCCAACCTAACATGCAAGAAGTACCTAACAGAATTCTGTTCAAACGCACATCCCCCAATGGGGAAGCCACCACTTAGTGTGTTGACAACCGTAAGTTACACAATAGGCCTCTGTTCCCCATGGTGAGATTATTCAACAACTCTCTGGTTTGTACTCTTCTCCTACATCTTTCTATAAACCACACTACAAAATTTTAAACAAAGCAACAGTGATGTCATTCTCAAAATTTTTTTAGGGGTGAGGGGGTTCCAATATGATTTTGCAGCAATGTTTTATTTGTTGTCGTCTACTGTTTCTGTTAACCTAAACAACCTATATTTTTGGAAGTATTCTCACTAAGTATCGGTTTTACAGACAGAAAGTAAAAAATGTAAGTTATTTTTGATCCAATGAGCTGGTCGTTATGTTTTTAATAGTTAAATTGTTCAGTTTATATTTTAGAATTGAGATAATTATATGTTGAACGGGGGTTCATAAGACAATGTTAATACTCACCAATGCTTAGCCAGTAATTGAGTGGTAATTGCTATTAGTTACGACTCACGTTTATGAATTATTAAAATTCTGTTGAACCGTAGCTACCATGGAAGTAGAATAAATTTGAGGGGCCATGCCCCCTCAATGAATTATATCCAATTCTATAGTGTGTATATGATATAACATTAAAGTCCGTTCTATGCAACTAAGAATAATGGGGACGGGTTCTCAGGCAGGTTAACAAACTTGTGGAGCCTAGTGTGATACAAGTGATTTTATCTAGTTAGTCCACCACAAAATAAATGGCCACTTGTCAAGCGGCCTTTAGACCCAATTCTACAAAGTTATTAAGGAGTACATAGAAAACGCCTTAAATCGCTAACGTGTGTACCTCTGCCAAGATTAAATTGAATAGGTTTACATAATTGCATACAAAACAATTAAATTTCCTAAGAATAATAAGGATTCGGAAAGTATTGCGAGAGATAACGTTGAAGAAATTTTCTCCAAGACTTATTAGGTAATCGTTTTGATAATATTGCTAATGTGATACTGTTCCCCTGATAAGGAATGAAGTTGTCATACTTAAAAAGTAATAAATCAGTGCCAAACGGACGTTGAGTCCCAATATCAAACACTAAATTGATTGCAATTATCGAATCAATCAAAAAGCCATCTTGTCAAGCGTCCTATAATCTAAAGGTGCAGGCGAAACGGGGCCACGATATTAGTTCATATTTAGGGTGTGGCAATCAAAGGACGAAATCGCCCATACTGGTTCCCACGAAGTCCGAGCTGGGTGATCAGCAGGTTCTATAGATGGCTTCGATTACATGGGAGATAATGCTCTAGTTACTTGTACATACCAGCGGACGTATACACAATCCAGTTCCAATGTACCAACACAACATGAGGCCTGCTTGTCTCCCCGTTCCAGCCGTATTGCTCGCCACCTTACGACACAACCTCCGTCAAAACCCTCAGCCTAAATTACTTCGAATCGCGTGTAGTGTGTCGTCGAAATGATTCAGTAATGATTGGATCGTGCCTCGAATTTGCCGTAATGTATTACTGCATATCCGAATCCGCCCACAATCACCACTAGTCGTTAGAAACAAATCCATGAGTTCGAATATACTTTGTAACAATATGACCAAATTTTATTTTTGGCTTTTTGGACACAGAAACTGGGAGATCGTTTTTGGATACGTTTTTCGGTATACTTATGCACGTATGAGAGCATCCAGGCTACGTAAAATTGTTTCAAAATTTCCCCCTCAGCTATCTTCCCGAGGAGTTATTCATATAATCATGCTGATTTTACCTCGACCTTATGTATGAGCAAGAAATGTATACTTTTTAAGTTAGAGTTATAGGTTTGTCTTACTCCGATCCCCAAACCCATCCATATCTCCTACATTCGAAATTACCTCGAGAGGATTATCATGTCACTATTGAAAAACGACAAACATGAAAATATGAATGTTTTAGTGTATGCCGATTTCCTGTGTACATTTTTGGATAAAATACTGTTTCTTTCGGAAATACATATATTTTTATATTTTATATTTATACATGGGTATAAATATGGTTGTATTATAGTTTTTTATCCTAAATGGAATACCCCCTTTTTTTTTATAAACGCCCACTTCATGTAACGAATACCAATGAGGACAACATAATAAATATAAAATAATTTAATTATTTTTGATATTTATAAAATCCCTTAATGTTCTCCTTTTCCATAAAACCGTCTTTCCAAAATAAAACAAAACCAATGGAGGGTCTCTATGAAAATGTCGTACCTCAAAGGAGTAACGTCTTCAATTAAATGTGAAGTTAATATCTCAGTAAAAATATTTGACCATTCATTTCTAGAAAAAAAAACCCATCAAATTCCAGCTACTCCACAAATATAATTCAAGACATAAAATATAAGACAATATGCTGAACTATAAAGGTCACTAGTATTAAAAGAAAAAGTAAGCCAGACAAACAAATCAGATCTTTTTACAAGATAATCAGTGATCTTGACCCCGAAGTTTTTTTCTTTACAAAAAAAAAAAAATAAATAAAAACAGGTTTCTACATAAGTGGCATGACATAACTCTTCAACACCGATACCATTAATACAAACGTTAGTCAGTTCGAATTTTAATCTCCATCTTACACAATGGCTAAAAACCTTTTATTTTTGCTCCAGCTCTGTTTGCTTTTGAAGAGCGATGTGACGGTGTCACTAGACTTCCGCAGCTTTCTCCGATTGTCAGCTGAACTGCATTTATAGTTACATCACTAGTGGGACCTGTCCTCGCTTCCCCTCTGCTCTAGATCCCATCCAAGACGACATGTCACGATGTTTGTCACCGATCGGAGGCATTCCACTCATTATTTGGCAACATAGGAACCTCTAACGAAGCCACACTCATTAAAGATACTGTTGGCAGACCTGAATATTCCCATAACTCCGCCATCAATAGAACACGTTGCTATAATTGAAGTATACCGTTTACATTTTCCATTCTCAGAGAAAACCGTATTCAGATTATCACTGAAAATGTCAAAAAAAAAAAAAAACACATAATAGTGTGTTTTTCATCTAATAGACTATTCATATTCGTATTCGCTATTATAACACACTATTATGACAAGCCTATTCGGCTAATGAGTGCTTTCTCATATGCGAACTAGCCTCCTGAGAGCTACGGAATATGTTGGTAAACAACGCTGAAATATTTTTAGCCTTCAGGACCTTTGCCAAAGAGGTGTTGAAAATCAAGTAAAAATGTATTTATTTGTAAATTATATGTATATATGTATTGTTTAAGTTAGTATTTAAGCTTTAGGTGCGTAAGCTAATTAGTGAGGCTCTTGCTGCCACTTCTCTGAACAAAGCAAAGAAGTCGCAGCTGCGGGTTCCCCTAGGACTTTTCGGACTTAAAATAAATCTCCCAAATGTTGCACTTTAATGCTTAGCCATGCACGGTGAGCTAGGCTAAGTTAGCTGGCCCAGTTTATCTATTCAAAATTGTATATCTCTTATTAAATGGAGACCGCTGGTATGTGGAAACCCAAAGATACAGCGGGGGTAGAAGTGGGGAAAAGAAATAAAGACTATTGACATAGATTAGACAGAACCTTTACCAACGTTTACCAGGGCAGAAAATAAACACTATATGTAACTACCATGTAATTGTTAGATATTTGCATTATTTAAAATTAGTGGTCGTAAAGAAGTTTACGTGGTGGTTTACGTTGGAGGGTTTATTCGGGGTGAACGCAGAACATTGAAATAAATTTTATTTATGTGTATGAGGCTAAGAGTGCAGAAACAATTACAAGATTTTTGATCTTGAGATTAAATAAATTAGTCTGATTTTCAAGATCTTGCCTAACTTCCTGTGGTGTTTGTCATATTACCAGGAGTTAGTGTAGTAGACTTGCACTAGAACTTTTTAAAAATATTGTAAATAAAGACTTTTTTTCAATTAAAAGAAGACTTGTTTGCTTCTTAAGTAATACACACTATGTTATGTACAATTATGCATATTATCCGTTATTAAGATTCACTTCTACCTAGAACTTAGGTTAGACAGTAAGTTTATGTTTAGTTAAGGCAGATTAAAGAACACTCCAGCTGTTGTAGACACCGCTAAATACTCAGGGACATAGAGAGCGGAGTCGGCAGAGAAGACACCATCGCCTTTAACCTTTCCCGCACCAAGAGGGTTTACACACTTGTATAACTCCGTTTGACTTTATGGCACTTTTGATGGACAATAACCTCCACCTGGAGTTATGGGCTGTTTCATTTTATTATTGTCGAAATCATACATTCATTTCAATTATTGTAACACAGGTTGGCCAACTGTGTTAATAGGTTAGGCTAAATACACCTTAAAACATTGAGCAATGGATTCAATTAAAGCATAGGCAAACGGAACATATTTATTTAATTTGAGAGGCCAACCCTCTAAATGAAATTACTGGCGTACCCAATCTAGAAAAGGGAGGTAGTCGTAAAATATATATTTCAACCGGCTATGAAGCATTTTATTCCATAAAGTAGATGTTAAATATAAAAAAAATGTCTTTCATAAATAATCAAAAGTTTACCTCAGTGTTTTTATTAACCTGAACTCAGTGGTAAAGTGTTCATTTCATCACGTTCGATATAATTAACTATCTGATATCACAACATTTCGAAAAGAATTATTTAAATATGAGGTTGGATTTGAACAGCTACAGATGGGTTTAACTACATTAGTTACTCAAAACTTTACCTAGTTATTTAGAGGTATTAAAAATGCACGTAAACAGGCTCAGGACAAATAAAGAACAAGAGTTCAAGATTCCACCACGAGTTCTAGAGATGTTTATATTCACTGTTGCAACCTCTCAGTTTTAAAAGGCTTAAGTTGAAAGGTACATTACAAAACGGTGGCCAGATTAACAGTAAAGGGCAGTAGTGAAACCTAAACACTGAGGAGGCATCTGAGGTAGTTATTATTTAAAGGGCACAGTATTCCAATGAATTAATTTTTGCAAGTCATTAAAAATTAGTTGAAACGACTTGATCCATTTACCCAACAACCCTTATAATATTAATGACACTAAATCCATTATTGGCACATTATGAAAACATTCTCAATGTTCATTGGTTTCGACGTTCATTCTGAACGGTGGGTTCTCTTGGCGTCATTATCTTGACGTGCACTGAATTGTTAGATAATCTCTTCCTTGGGACTGTTGCACCGATTTGACTTATCTTCACATCATTAATTAGATTAATAAAGCGCATAGTTTATTAGCTGCTATTGTGCTTGCTCACATAAAACTGCTTTTCTGAGAGAGAAAGGCACAGTGATAAAATACTGAGGTCAGCCGTTTGAGAGATTATACCAGCGTTTTCAACTAATAATTGTCGTGATCATTTTTCCACGTCTATTAAACAGTTGTGGGGCAATCAGTATGTCGATCTAAGCACGATAATCACATAATGCTAAAGAAACATTGGAATAAAAAATGAATTTATTTAGTATTTATGCATGACCGAGCGACAGGTTTCCTTGGATAAAGTGGCTATCTGTAACTTACGTCAACCAGAAGAAAGACTAGGAAACTATGTAAAGAAAAGTCAAAAAGATTGAAAAATATATAAATATATTTTTCTGAGTCGAAAAATCAATAATTCTTATTAGTTAGCTCGCAAATGTCTTTTAAAACACTCTGCCTATATTACTTCGGGAAAAGTCCATCACGCAGGGACTGCGTTAACTAAGCAGATTTCCCACGTGCATCACGTATTTGCATTTATCACAAAACGTAAAATTTCGATGAGAACAATATATGGTATTTATGCTTGAAATAGTGTGCTTCATAATATAACAGCTTATTGTTAATATGACAGGTCTAGGAATGGGGGTTTACTGATGGCTGAAAAATGCAAATACTCGTTTAGTTAACAATAAAATGAATGAAAAAAAAACGTACATAACAACATTTATATAACATTACATTTGCATTAAGATTGATTCTATAAAAAGTTTCGATCCAACTTATAATAACTGAGATATTTCGAAATTCAAAATTCTCCCCCTCTGTAACCCCCTCCCACTGGTGCGATTAAATCTATATCTATACAATCAAAGCTATGGGAAATCAGGTAAAAGGCGCTATTTTCTGAATACAGCACCGTAGATTCGTAAAACCCACTGGATAAGCACTTATAAATACATAACGTGTGCAGTCTGCATACTTTGTTTTTCATAATACATATTTTCAGCCTCACAAATAATAAGTAATTCCTCTATGCTTTAAAGAAAATGATTACGGCCAGTTAAAACCGAGTAACTAATGAAAAGGAACTGCTACGTTCTTTACTCGAACCGTAGCTCTCCGTAAGGCTGCGGGTGGAAGAGTTTCATCGCTTCGAAGTTTCCCAATATGCTGGCAAGGACGACTCTTATCACTTGGCTCAGGGTCGGGAAACTGTTTTGTGTCTGACCACTCAACCGTTTCCCACTTCTTGTGGCGGCTTGCCGAAACAGCTGTGGTTTCGATTCCAAACGAAACTTTGAATTGTTGGATAATTATACGAATGGTTGAGCACGTAACGTATACTTCCTGTAAACACATAAACGCTCAGCAAGCCTTTATTGATTTATTTTGTAACAAGAATAATAGAGAAATTATATGATTAACACTATGTAGAAAATATTTGCTGATTTCCATTAATATATTTCACTTCCATTTTCTAAACCAATTGGGGTCGTTTTTTCTAATCTCATACGCATGATCCAAGTGATTACCAGTATTTTACGCAAACTTTATTGTATTGGACCATATTATTAGTCAACTTCAGTTGTAATGTACCATTACTTCTCAAAAACATATTCGCTTTTGTGCAAGCTAATTAAGCTTGCTATATCCATTTCTATTAAATGGAATTTTCGTGTATCTCATTACCAACTCATTATGAACAATGTTTTGGCTAGTGAAATCATTTGAAGGAATAGCACATCTATCTGCCAGTATTGTTTCTGGCAAAACAAATTTCCTGTTCGTGTAGGTTTTTTGAAATTTTGCGTTACCTCGGAGACGAACTTGTATTATCCGCCGTAGAAATAACAAGAATAAAACTATTTTAGTCGTCGTTTCACGATGAATACTTCTTAAAATATGAAAATGAGCAACCTTTATTGGACTTTTACAAGCACCATCCTTCTTTATTGCTTGTATTGCTAAAATAATTTTAGTATTAAATGTAAATTATGTCCTATATAAAGAACCTTTATTCAATAAAGAAGTAATGATTTTAATAACTCCATGGTTATTTGGACAGTTACTTGTAATCTCGGTTGCAATAAAAAGATGCACACAATATTCAAGAATATAACAGAAAATAAATACTGATTTATTGTATAATGGTACTGATTATTAGCTATTGAGGTCGAACTCATTACGCAATTTTTGAAAACTTTCTTCATATGCACATCGATCCTACCCAGGAGATGACGAAAATGAAGTCCGTTCAAAAGTGTATATATATATATATATATATATATATATCTTAAAGCTCTAGCGATCAAAATTTTTGTTTGTTCATTATCAAACTCGATATTTAAACGTTTTATGTAAAAACGGAGATCAAGTTCGTTAACGGCTAAAATCCAACCACGGAAAGACTTTTGAAAATTCGAAATATCCCGTTATTATGAGTTGGATCGAAAAATAGTATAGAACCAATGTTATTGAAAAGTTAATATTCTATAAATGTTCTTATGTGTGATTTTTGAATATCTTGATTTATGAACGGAGACATTTGCATTTTTCAGTTTTTGGCCTTCAGTAAACCCCCACTCCTACTCATTTTATATAAACAAAAAGGTGTTATAATATGAAGCATTTAATTTAAAGCCTAAATACCAAATATTGGTCTTATTGAACTTTTACGTTTTGAGATAAATTCAAATACGTGAAGCACGTGGGAACTCTGCTTAGTTAAGGCAGCTCCTTCTTTCTTAACCTGGATCTCACAACTAATCAAAATCAATAATATCCATGCGCTCGTCCTCCATTGATTCTACTGAATGCCTGAGGAAACCATAAAATTTGGACTTCAATGCTAGTTCTAGCTAGACTAAACATCGAGTAATACAACAATTGATCGTTCACCGGTTGGCAGCAGCTGATAAATGATGTATGATCGTTAACCCGTTATTGAAAGTTAGTTAATGAATGTCATATCAAAGTTTAGCTTCATGTATCAGCTCCGCCGGGTGTAAAATTATACCTGGAGTTTGACATTTCATAATATTTTATCTTCTATATATCAGTGCATTTATTTTGTACAAAAAAATGTGGTTCATCCATTAATTTGGTAGAACGACGTATGAAGTATGGCTACATTTTATAAGATGCACATCTAATTTGCATAGGAACTTGTTTGTCCCGAGTGTCTTAGGAATTTCACTTTCAACAACTTTTATTTCTACCATTTTTGAAATACTTTTACCATTATTATTTTTGGCAAACACAGAATTATTGTTTTCGTTCTATCAAGTGTTTATTACTTGAGTTTTATAGTGACATTTTTGCTTTAATTTGTGATATATATAATGTTTGAGGTAACTGTATAAAGAGTGAGAGTGTTATACAAAATAATTTCAATAATCCTTGTTAAAATATCTTAAAAAGAGCCGTGAAAATGTAATTAAATCATTGATCTTTTCTAAAGTGGCAAGAAAGGGCGATCCGATGTTGCGTGTAAGGGCACCTCAATTTGATAATTCTGTCGGCACTCAAAATGCCAAACAAGCCATCACGCCTTCCAATCAAATTTCAAAATAGGTCGCTAATTTCGGATGACCCAGAGTCAACGGACGGATTAAGACAATTGTCGGCCTCGGATGATCAATTGTCCCGATCAATCTCACAGTTGAGAAGGCTTGTTTTCACAGACCGTCGCTGACGGCGTTGTGTAAAACCGAGCGTTTTGCAAGACAAACCGCGAGAATCGGTTCATCACTTCCCTCAAGCCTCTGTGGTCCTCGGGAAGCCACCTGTTGAATAACCCTCGTTCCTGCAGATTGATGGGTTATGGGGGAAGACACGCTACTTCTTTTTACCAAACGATTTGTAGGCTCGTTTTAGGGGTGCATTTAAGTTGTGCAATACGTTTGCATCAACAATGACGAGTCAGAAGAAGGACTTAAGTACCCTCGCGCAGAGGGTACCAATGAAGATTATTGTCCTTACTTATTTTATTTATTTATTACAATATACCGCATCTACTATTGTCATTAGCAGTAGGTGGTTCTATATTTCTGAGAAGAAAACGTTACAGTTAAGTAGTTCTTTTAGGTTCGGTTTAAGGTTCAAAGCTCTTCTTGGAAGATCGTATTTCTTACAATTGAGGAAAAGATGTGAGACGGTAAGATGGGCATTACAACAATCGCAGGTTGGTGGGAATAAGCCCTTCAATAAATAACTATGTGTTAATTTTGTGTGTCCAATTCGGACACGGGCAAGAACAACCTCCTCTTTTCGGATTTTTCTATTTGCAGTGTTCCAACGCACAGTAATTGTCCTTGTCTCCAGCAAGTTTATATTATTTGTGAGTTTTTACGTTCTTGATTATTCAGAAATGTATAATAAGTCCAGTCTGAAAGAAAAATTAAAAAGTTTTCGGAATGAAACATTGAAGTAGAGATTTTTTAAAATTTAATCAAACATCGATTTCTATTTTCTGTCAGAAAGTTTTTTGTGTGTATAGAATTGTTTCTACCGATCTATAACTCGCTGGTATTACTTGTCCCGGTTATGTCCTGCAAATTTTCTTCGAGTATTTCTTCAGATCATTACTGTCTACGGTTGTCAAGTTTTCCCATCGCCACCAGTAAATATCTATTTTTTTTTTTTACCTTCAGCATTTATGAAGCCGTCCAAAAACTTCGGGTAAAAGGGGAATGCAGAAACTTTTTCATCGCTTATGATGCACGACATGGCATGGTTTGCGTAGTTACTGTAGCTCTGTTGCCATATCGTTTCGTGACTTCGTCGGACTAAACCTTTTCATTATTCGTTTTAGAAAGTCATTACGTAAGCCCTTAAGTTTACAAATCCTTCTTTTTCTTATTTATGGCTCTCCGTCGTCAAGGACCAGCCACCTTGGGATTCATGTTCGGGTTGTCACAAAGGTTAAAAGACAAGTTACTAACAGGCTTTCTGACACAATTCGCAATCATGAGTGAATGTTTCCTTTCTAGGTTACCTGGAGTTGGTATATAACCTATATTTTACGTCCCTAAGCTTTAAAGTAAGCAGGTTTCCCACGCGCTGCTGTGGTACACTATTCATCTCATTTTACCATGTATTCTCTATTTCTAAGTAAAAATCCAATAGTTATTTTTGGTTTTCTTTATAATGACTTCTGCCTTCCAAAAGATAACTTCAATCCAAGACAAGTATTCAGTACTCCATGGCACGAACAGAACAACCCTCACTTGCTGGGATTCATTTTAAGAGATATTTTTTACTTATAGATATAAACCACCATACAAAATCTGTTCAGTTCTCATTTTTTTCGAGAACTTAAATATAGCATTAATTTATTTTTTATTGTTTTTCTATGACTGATGAATATTTCATGAGCTAAATGGCTTTCATTATTTGTGTTATGGATTTAATACTTCCTCTCCCAGACAAGATACACAAGGCTGGTTGTCTTATGACCAGAAAAAAAATTCACAGCTTTTCTGTATCCTTGATCCCTATCTGGTCTGTAAATAGATTATATTTTTCATATGCTTCTTTTTTTTTTATTTTACTCGTGTACTACAAAAATAATTCTTTTTTTTGTTTAATTATTTATAGTATAACAAATAGAGAACCACAGAATATCAATGAACTAATATATCAATTTATTTACCAATAAAAGAAAAATTCTCGTTTTTTTTCGAAAAGGTTTCGTTACATTGCAGAACAATATTTTTGAACTTAAAACATTTTATCCTACGTTCTTTCTCAAAATACTACTTTTATTGGGAATGTATCTAAGACTTTGTTATTTTATGTAAAAGAACTTGTAATGTGTGTCCCTGAATATAATTTCCATGAAGCGCTGATTTCGTTATTATTGAAATAAAATGTACAATCTTAATTGTGTAAAACAGAAATTTTTTACAAATAGTTTATAAAATATTTCTTTAGATTGATCTAAATTATAAAGAAAAATATTATATTTTTAAAATGGTTAAGATATATGTATTTAAAGTTACATTTCACTGGAACATGGATGAAAGTGAAAATACAGTGGTACTAGACTGGACTCAGTCCTAAGCCGGAGGAACTACAAAAAAGTCATGCAGTGAAAGCTGGTTAGAATTTAGTATTATGTAAAAGAGAATTGTGTCGGATATTGTTCCACTTTCGTATAGGGGTGCGATACCGCACTGACTCACATAACAGGTGACATGTTATAACTCAGATACCAGGCAACACAGGCAGCTTGGCTTGGTCTATGATTTTTAAAAAAATTCAAATCGTCAAAATTTACAAACATTGAGACTTCAAGTTATTTTCAATACGGGGGAAAGTCTAATGTGTCAGCAGGGACTCAAACCTCTTGGCTGTAGATACCAAGTGTACTAGTGTTGATTTGTACAAACAATTCTTCACACGGATAGCTATCTCATCAGGCCCGATACTCCGCACCAGCGATTTAAAGGGTAATAATTGTCAATTTAAGGCTTAAAGCGGGATACTCTCTCTAAGAGCTAACACTTTATTACTTAGGCACTGGAATAAAAAAGTAAGCAAATAAAACATATTTTATTTTATTTACATTTGGCCGTATACGAAAAAATAATTGATCGCATACGCTGTCACTCATTACCGTTGTCGGTTGTGTGCTGTCATAAAAGACACCAGTAGGCTCGCCAGGAACTTTTAGGTTACCCTTATTATTAAAAAAAAAAACATTAAAATATTTATTTACAGATGGTGTTTATTTTTCATTTTACATTATGTTTTTTATATTAGTAAATAATTAGTTACATTGAAAACCCCTGCACAGAACAGTTTAATCATATATCATTTTCATTAGCTTATAATTTCCTTTTCAAAAACCGTCAGGAACGTTTAGCAGCTGAAAATATATTACACATCCACTAGTTATGTAAAGGCTTTTAGGAGATTTATTATATCCCTTTTAAAACATACACATTTAATATCCTCCTTCTTGGAAGCTTCCTTTAAAGTAAAGTTTAAGAAATTACTCTTTAGCGGTGTCTAAGGATAAATTATCTATATTTGCGTTTGTGTGTGTGTCTGTGTGTGTGTGTGTGTGTGTGTGTGTGTGTGTGTGTGTGTGTGTGTGTGTGTGTGTGTGTGTGTGTGTGTGTGTGTGTGTGTGTGTGTGTGTGTGTGTGTGTGTGTGTGTGTGTGTGTGTGTGTATGTGTGTGTGTATATAATTTTCGAAAAAAAGTTCTAAGACTTCATAAATGTATACCATTAGAATTAGAATTTCGTTTATTCCCTAAGGAACTTATTGGCCCAATGTATATAACATAATAAAAATTGTGCAATATGAGATTTTCAACAAAAAGACTGATGAATGTAATTTTAAAATATCAGTATTTTACATTAAAATTGGTTACAATCGTTTCAAACCTACAATGAATAAATATTAATAACAACAATAATAAGTCTTTACTATTAATAATTAATTAATACCATCAGGTGATAAAAGTTTCTGAATTGTCAGTACAACTTTTTGACGGGCTTGAAGATAGTGCCATCGCATCGAAAGCGCTTGCCAGCTGTCTCGACCATCAGCCAGTGACGACGGTCTCTACCGACAGGTGTGACAACAGTTTCTGAATTATTATTAACTTCATTGTACAAAGAATCTTATTTATATTATTTATAGTATACTGTTACTCGTAATTCATTTATTTTTTCGACGAGAGAAAAAAAGGGTTTTCTACCATTCAACAATAGTGATGTTGACCAGTTTACATAACTCTGCCAAAAGACTTGATAAAAATGAGCTATCCCATTGACAAGAAGACCACTGGAGCAAAAAACGCAGGTCAGACGAACTCTTTCCTCAGCGAGGAAGTCTACGAAATTATAGAAAAAAATACTTATTTACCTACAATTTTTATATAGTATAAATAAGTATTGAAGATAATTCTTTACTTCAGGTGGCAATATTGATATCATGGATGAATAACGCAGTAGACACTGAGTTTCTTCTATTGAACTTCAAGGTATCTATGATAAACTAATAAGTTCAGCCTTGCACAAATCATGATCTATGACTCTTATACTCATCGTGTAGTCAAGTTTTATGTGATTATTATTCTGAGAAATCTCAATCTCAATTCCTCAAAGTAATATAAATACCTCAATGACCATCACGGTCCTGAGTATCCCTTGATAACACAGCGTGATAGTTGAGAGTGTAGTTCAGATAGGAATCTACTTAATTAATTTATTTAACCATGCCACTGTAAATACGATTAATTGTTTAGATAAACAAAGACAACATATGCGAAATCTAATCAAAATCTGCTTTGCTAATTCTTCTTAAGCAGTAAGTAAAATAACGTCTATGGAAGTAAACAAAACATGTGAGCCAACAAAAAAAAAAAAAGAAGAAGAAGAAATAAACGATATTTTAGTAAGAAAAATGAGTAGCCTCTAAAAGCAATATTATATTAGCCTTGATAGACTGATAAAATGCAGAGATGCTTTCCTTTAGAAAAACGTGCACACACACACACACACACACACACGCACATACATATATATATATATATATATATATATATATATATATATATATATATATAAAGTTCTCTATAAATCAAAAAGCAAATAATATAATATTTTATGATTGTCATTGATTTAATAGATTTTGTTGAGTTCTAAAAATAAAATAATCCGCTTACGAGTTTTCTATTTCTTCAGATCCACCGAGTACTTTTAGTACTCTTGAAAACTGATAATAAGATAAATAAGAAATTTACTTTATTTTCAAAATACATGTCCATGTTAATTTTATTGAGAATTTAGAAAAATGTAAGAACATGAATTACTGAATGTGATACCAAGTTAAATACATAAGAATTAGTTTGTATCACTCATAATTTATTTCAATTAAATAAAATAATTAACCAATTCAGTACCAAGAATGTCCTAAAAATGGAGGTATAAACGCTTTCTACCATCTATCAACATATAAGAATTTTAATACAGTTACCAAAAGAGACTTTAACGCTCAATCGGAAAGAAACTTTAATGCCAGTTTTGTTTATATTCGGATGTTCTTCCTTTCGAAAAAAGGGATTTCTTTATACTGATATATTATAGTGGGGTAAAAACAACGTGCCATTATACCACAATAGCGAAAAAATATTGAAACAGTACATATTAAAAATATATACATAACATATTTAGGAAATAGTTCATAATTGATCACTATTGCTAGTATTAACCATTTAATGTTAAGTCCTTAATAACACGTCCAATTCCTAACATTTACACACATTAAGATAAGAAAACATATACATGAAGGAAAGTGAAAGGTAGTTTTATTCATAGCTTGCGTTATAATCAGTATATGAATATAGAAAGTAAAAGTGAACAACTAAACTGATTAATACTAATTTTCAAGGTATTCACCTTTTCTGATCGTTTCAATTTGTTCATCAGCTACTCACAATATTTGATCCTTGACATTTAATCTTGAGCTCTTAGTATAATAGATCTACTTCTAAAGTTTGACATATGCCTTTTTCTAATTATAAATTGCAATATGCTGGAACAAATATAATCCTTCATTCAGGGTTAGTATTTCCACTTAAGAAACAAGTCGGGCCGTCATAAAATTTAATTTGAGTTAAAAAGAGTCTCTTATAATCATTGTAAATTATTGATGAGCCCGATATTTGTTTTAGGTATTATGTTAAATTAGCTTATGTATTAGATAAATAATTGTAAAAATAACCGTTCATAATATAATCAATTAAATACCTTTTAAAAATGAAAACTGTTATCATAATTTTCTTAGTATTTATTCTATTACATTTATATCGCTCATGGAACTACTCAGAGCAGTGTATTCGTATAGAGTTAAATGTCAATTGCTCTGTGCATTGTCCTTCGTTCAGTGCCCAGTTTGGGCATTTGAGAGTAATAGGAGTAGAAATTGACAAAAAATGGAAAAATGATTACCATTGCGGCTTTGTCATAACCCACTGGACATCTAGGTGGCCTTCAGAAATCTTTCAAACATGACAGCAAATGTCAATATAAAGTATTTCTTAAGAGTATACAACAGCTATCATTGCCATAACAACAAGTATGATATGCTCACGTCTCTAAGTGTCGTGGTCAAGGTTTTGAGACGATTTGAGGCAAAATAGGTCAACTTTACTGTGGCGGAGGTCTAAAGAGCAGACAATTAAGTATCTAAATTTATTTAGATTAGGATATTACTATTAAGTGAAACACCTTATATTTTTAACTAAACGATTTCCTCGCGTACAAAAAATACAAAAGGCAAAGATATTTACCAATAACTTATTCTGTAAAATTAAAGTGTTAAAATTTCGTTTCAGGCGTATACTGTGTAGTTGACGTAAAGGATGATTTTGGAAATGATAGCTTACATAAATATATATTTTTCTTCACTTAAATCTTTGCCTTAGTGGAAAAAGTACCGGGTCCAGCCTCCAGGAGTGCTATATGTTTTCTGGTCCCGGGACTTAAAATAATAATAAGCTCATTCAAAAGAAAAATTAAATAATTACTGATCGCATTTTCGGTCAATACCATTAAACAAGTAAAGCATTTTTCGATTTTATATTTCATAATCTGTAATTATTTGAGTGTCGATGATCTGCGCATTGGATGTTCGTTGACCAGATTGACCTTGATTTTCTAACCACAAGAAAGGGAGAGGGATGGTAGAAAAAGTTGTTCTGCCCGAATTAATTAAGAAGCTGGAGTGATCCACAAGCATGAGGAGTCCTAACGATATTACGCACAAAAATAATTCAAGCTAATTAATTATCTCATTCGCTTCCAATCAGTTATCTTAATCATTTCCAGAAAATTTCTCACGAGAGAAATCAGTTGTTGAGGTTTTATTCATGACGCTTTTCCCAAAACATTTTTTCATTGATCCTAGCTGGTAAGGAGATGAGAAAAATATTTTCCATATTTATATGTCTGTTTGAATATCACTTTATATTCCTATATACGGGTATACTTGATATACCGTTCCAAGTATAACTCAATATTAGATTTCGTTAATGGCTGCGAGATCAGCCAGAACGGGAGCTGAACATAAAATGTAGAAACACAAATCCCTAAGTTGTTGTAGGACGGATAGAATATTTTTATATACAGATTATTGATGAAGACTTTCTTTTTTACGATTTATTTGCTCTGCTTATATGTTTCATATTTTGGGGATTCTAGCTTTATTTAAACCACAATTTTTACTCTTGTGATTTTCACTTAAGTCTGCTAATAGAATAGTAAATACAATAATCTACGGTGTCTGTAACTCCTGCGCATTGTAAATGTGCTTAGCTGACACAGGCCAACGTCACGGAATATTATTATCTATGGTTGATTTGAAATAATATTAAGATTTATTATGAAACTCGGTAGGCAAAAGTGTTTTATTGTCGAGTTATGGTAGGCATATTTTCTGTATCGTAAAAAGTAATGGATTTAATCAATGTGACTTGTACAACGTTTTACAAAACAGTAAATAAAGGAGGAGTATACGTTCTCACTTTCTAAATTAAACTTATCATAGTAATCTTTGGACATAGTTAATAAGTAAATTTGTATGCCCAATTATATCTGAAAGTTGCGTAAAATGACGTTGCTGTATTCTAAATTCTTTGGCTTATAATGAAGAAAAGAATCTCAAAGCACGTCTGGCAAGTATTTTATTTATGAAGGAAATTATGACTCCTTTTATTAAAGCTTGTTAAATAACATCTTTAAATAGAGAATATTCAATTCACATATAACTCAAGATGGTATAATGCATATTTATAAGGTACCGAGCAAACCCGTTATTAGAAAATTGGAGTTATTTTCAAATGAATTTTAAATTATCTTTACAGACTAATGGCCTATAATGGACCTACTCGTTATCTTCACTTTCTAATATATTCACATCTCTAGCACAAACACTGATCACACGCGCATGCGAAAACCTTCCCTTTCCATCGAAAAGGGGGAAAAAAGTTCCTTTTGTATTTTGAATTATTGCTTTTTTTTTTAATCAACGTTTCTGGAATAACTAGTTACTTTTTGTAATCGGAAAACAAGTGGTGTTGCATATATTTAAATATTTTTTATACTAGAGATTCATATAATCATTTAAGAATTATAAACATAACAAATTCCTAGAAACGTACCTAAACTTCAACAAACCTATTATTATATTATTCTTTGTTTTACCCTAAGGAATTCATTACGGAGCAATGAGCTAAAAGAAATGAGCTAAATTAATTTGGTAAATTTATCTTTTTTTTAATACATCAAAGGTTATTTTGAACCGTGCAATCTCACTGTAGCAAGTGTAGAATGTATGAAGAGCTTGGAATGCCAGAGCAAATCAGAAAGAATAAAAAAAAAAACATGTTTCCGGGAGTTTCCGCTTAAACTCCGAAAGGGAAACCATGCTAGATTATTGCAAGTAGAGAAAATTAGCGTAAAACCTAGAAATAAGGAATGGTCAAGATCTCAAAAACTTGCAATCTAAAGGAAACCTTTAACAATCACTTTCACTAACTAGTATGATCAATGAAAGGCCTTTTTTTTAGCGATAAAGCTCAACTTATATTTTGGGTTTGCAACACCTTATTTATACAACTTAAAGCCAATTCGAAAATATAATAGTCATGATCCTGTTAACTTAAAAATCTATATCAAAGTTTTCTTCCTGACACAAATTTTCGTATGATAAGAAAAATAAATGTTCTTAGGTCTCCCACAAACTAAATACAAACTACTATAAATATATAAATAATACTAAAAACAAACGAACATTTTTGTTACTTATGTTTTAATAAAATTTTTAATGTATTATTATTTTTAATCTATTCAATTCACCTAGTATAATAATTTTTGTCAGAGATATTTGATAGGATCAACATTCTGTTTAAAGATATATATTTATATATATATATATATATATTACGCGGGAACAGATCATTTATTTTTCGTGCCTCACACTTAACAGATTCATCTTAATTTTTAACCTGAATAATCCTTAAGAATGACTTCAATAGTGGCAATATTTCAACTAATTAAATAATCAGAGAGTTTTATCTGTTCAAAATAATATGTTCATTCCTCCGTGCAAACAGATGAGTTCTCGGAGTGTTTAGAATGTTTAGAGTGCAATTTTATATTCTCTCGCTGTTCTGCACGACCGCTATCTGGTAGGTAGGCTTGTGTGTCAAAATAGTGTCACTCGAGAAGGCAGGTAGACGTTGCTTGCAAACCCTCTGAGTCTCATAATATTTAATTATATATTATCTGAAATGTTTTATGTTTTGCAAATTATTCAGTGTTATTATTTTATAGCACAAGCCTAAATTTATTACAATGAGTCTTATTATTTAAATATTAGCCATAAACCTCTTTAATGATGTCCTTAGGCATATTTTAACAGGACTTATTGTTCTCCAAATATTAAAAAAAAATAATTAGGAAAATTAGGAAGATAAGAATCAAAAATAAAAATACTACGGACTTCATAAAATTTTAAATATTTTTTAGGTACTTAACTTCACAAAATACAATGAAATATGAAACAAATACAATATTTACACTATTAAACATAAAAAAAATGAAATAAATTGGACAAGAATACACAAATAAAGAAAAAAGGAAGAAAGAAAGAAAAAAATGCAGAGTTTCCTCATTTGTTCCATTTTAATACAAAAAATCCTCGAAGACCATAAATGCAGCTTAGGAATCAGAAATTCATTTAAATATGAAAAAAAAGTTTACATTTACGCATTTTGATTTTTTCTTATCATATTATTCTTTTAATAACTTTTTTATATTTTTTTAATTGCTAGAATTATTTTCGTTTCCATTACATTTAAAACTTAGTTGCGACTATTATGAACTTGGTAATTGAAAATGCATCTTCGACTACAGTGATGCACTGGGCTTTACAATCTTAGTCAGATTAATATTACTTAGTCTGCCGTGAAAGGTAAACTGAATTCTATTCAGGAAGGAGCAAAATAAGAAAGCAAAAACTCATAGCTTCAATATGAATTATTCATTTTGAAGTAATATATTCCTTCACAGTACAACTATTTTTTATTGACTAATAATTATAGTGTAATATTAAGGAAAACATTACCGTTTTTTTTTCCTTTTAGACAAAAATCGATACTAATTCATGTTTAAGCAATTTTTATTTAATTTTTAATAACAAACTAATCGCTTACAAATTTTGATTACATAGTTTTCATGTTACTTTGTGTGCTAGTCCCTGAATATGCGTAACATGAGTTTGTACCTATATTGTCCAACAGAGGAAACCCAGAGTTTTAAATAGTAAATATTTGTTATCTACACCTTAATTGGAGTTTATCATAATTCTTTTAAATTTTTGAGTAGTACAATGCGTTTTTTTTTGTTTTTTGTTTTTTTTGTGTATGTTTTGTAATATTTTCCCTCAAAGGTATTAAAGTAATGCTCTTATATTCGCTAACAAATATGATTTACGTTGCATAACCTATCATTAAAAACTCCTTAATTATTATTAATTAAGATTGAAAACTGACTGTTAGGCCCTTAAAGTTTGGAAAAATAGGTTGTATTTAATTTTTTTTTTAAACTACAAAATACACACTTCATCTTCCTTTTCACAGGCTTTGTTCCTTTTTGGGCATTGTAACTATTGAAAATTTAAGTGGGTTTTATGTGTTGGGAAATTATATTTTATTAATGTTAATTTGTCATTGAAGATGGAAACAAGTGATTTCGAAAGCCATAGAATAGAACTGTTTTGATTGATATCATACTTTTTTGAAACCAAAAATTAAATTAGTTTATAGCTTGTTATTCACCCTGATAGTTGGAAACAATTTGGCAGAATTAGATGGAATACATTTTTTTTCCTCAGTAAAAAACAACTGATGTGAATAAAATCGCAAGCCATTAAACACCCCACTCTTGCGAATTTCCGTTTTACTTGTCTTTGGTTTTTTCTGTCATTGAAAATATATGCTGATGCTTATGATAATTTGTTTGATGGCGAATTCACTATGTTAATTTCTATTAATATTTGAACTGTGATTTATAATGAAAATGAAAGTATTAAAGGTGCTTTATACATTCATTTAATCATACATAATATTTCCAAAGTTAATCATAAATCTGATCTATATATAATTATAATAAAACTGTAAACAGTGCTCCTAAAAGCTATAAACTATGGTCTTCAACCATTTTATTTCTTTTCTTTCCTCATTCTATTTTTTTTTTTTTTCATTTTAACGTAAAAATGATCGCAGAAGGATTGAAGATGCCCTATTTTTTTGTAGAAATTAATAGTTCTGATCAATGATTAATGGCTCTATCTATTTTCTTTAAATTCTTATATACGATATATATAAAACATACACTGTACAAACCTGCTATTGAACTACGGAACACATTCCCATTTAAAAATAAGCCAAAAATAATAAAAGCAAATTATTCATTTCATAATTGCTGAAAAGTTATTGTTTACTGGTCTTGGTATTTATGACATTTCTACTGTGAAACACGTGGGAAAGTAGCTATATTATATTTCCCATTCTTTGTAATCGCTGAATAACTCTAGAGGATGAAGAATTTCATAAGCTAAAATAATAATTATTTGACAAGATTATATATATACTTATTAGTGCCTACCACAGTAGCACATATGAGCTCCAAAATAAAGTAGACGTACAAGGATCCCTCTCTTCCCGCTTTACGATTTCTTTCGTAAGGGAAATCAACAAAATCTTTTCAGCTTAATTGTATTCCAAGGAAGATTTTCTTCTTTTTAAAGTTCTTGCATGAACACTTTTTTTATGAGTTTTTTTAGGGATGTAGGAGACTACTATTGATAGTTATAGTAGCTATGGTATTTATTTGATAAAATATATTTACAAGCAAAAATATTGAATCTTTTTTTTTTTACTGGTAATTATGGAATACTGAAATTTTAAATGTTTCCAAGAGCCTCTGATGGTTTTTGCCACCGATTGTTTTAAATGTTTTGTAAATTATTGTATATTAAAAAATAAATAAAATTAATCTATTGCTTGATAGATTGTGTGATAATATAAATAATTTGATAAGAGACCTACCTTGTGCTACTAGAAGGAGGCCTAAGACTATAGCTGCGAGCTGGTTGGCGTATCGGGAGAGCGGCGGAGGCCCCATGCTTACAGATAGACACCTTGCACAGAACTGGAGGAGCAGGGGTAGCAGCATAGACCAGCCAGGGTAGGGCAGCCCCACCACCCTCAGCGATTCACTTTCATCTCCAACGCGCCCCACCCTTTTAGTTTTTTCCTTCTCTTTGTTGGTTTTGCATCCTTTATTATTTCTTTTGCAGTAGATTGCTTGAGTGCACCGCTTATTATGCTTTCCCCTGCAAATCTTATTGCATCCAAACCTGGTGGTAGATTGACACTTTCGGGTGTATTTTTGGTTCATCCTGGGTAACAAAGCCGAAAAAAAAACTTTTTATACTTGAATAACACAAATTAGTCATCGCCATTACTTGCATTACCTTCTGAGAACGAATATTGAAAGAAACATTTCGTCGTGCAGGCGTGTGCTAAGCAGATTTCCCACCTACTACTGTAGTACTGATGGCACTACTCTCAGGCGGCTCCATCACTAATTCTTCATAATAAGAAGCCCAAACAAACTGGCCTTGAAATCTATGCTCAACACGAAATGTTATTGATAGTGTTGCTATAATACTGGAGGTCCAAAATGAATGCTGAAAATGAAAAAGTAAAGAGAAATATCTCGATTAATAATATTTCCAACAAAATTGACCTTTTTTATTTTTCTAGATGAATTATTCTGTGCCCTTTCTAAACTTCCGCTCTTTTTCTGATGAAAAGAACACTACACTTTTATATCTGAAATAATAAGGTTCGTAATATTGGCTTATCGCTAATGAAAAATGAGTAGGAGTGGGAGTTCACAAAAGGCTGAAAACTGTAAAATGAAAATTAGAACTGTCCCTAAATCCAAACAAGTTCTCTTCAGGTTCACCTTCGCAATGTGTCTTAGCCATCTTATATTCCCTTTAATCACTTGATTAATGCAACTTTACATCTGCAGTATTACTACTTCGGTATCACGAAACCGTTCAAGAATTGAAGTAGAATTTTATATTTGTATAGTTGCCTGTCATATACACTATTTTTTAGTATGGCTAGATTCCTTCGATACAAATGAGTTGATTTTCAGTCATGAATCTTTGATTCAAAAGCCAATGAAGGGCGTAGTCATTAAACTATCAACATGTATTTTCCTTAATAAAATTTATTTTACAAGTTTCAAAAAATATACCATTCCAAAAATATAATTAATGCAATTTAAACAAATTACGTAAATCTATATATTTAATATTAATTGGAGGAGTTCAAATATAATTAAAGTAAAGTGTAATTTTTTTTTACCATGACCTTTTTAAGTGAATACAGATTTATTGCTACACTTACCTTTTATTCAATTATGATACATTATCCCCAAGACACTGTTCAAGGAGGGGACAGAGCAAAAATATTGCATATCGAAGCTTTTAACAGAATGTTGTATGTAGGCCCTGCTGAAATTGTATGACCTCGTTGGTCGAGTATGTGACCGAAACTTTTTTCCTATTTTTGAAATGGTGAGACTAAAATACATTAACTTCAGAAGGCACAAAATTCACATTAGTCATACACCAAACAGTGAAAGATTTTCAGAAGGTTAGAAGTAAGGCCAATACCTCCACTTGGAGGGAAAGTAAATGAAATGGTTTGAAAAAAAAAAAAAAAGATCTTACATGTCAGTGAATGGGCAAAGGGGCAAAGACATAAACCTGTAAGTTCTATTTATTTTTTTTAGTTTCAATAAAAAAGAATGCAATTTAATTTTAAAAAATATTCCTTAAAGACAAAAAAACCCACACCAGCAGTTTCCAAAAATGATAAAAAGAAATGACCAAGGTCCTTCCACAAATTATAAAATATAAAATCACTAATATCATTAATATTCATTTCCACCCACTTGTCTAAGTGGCGTGAAAGCAATACGTGGACAAATGCACTTATACATTCAGGAGTAAACTCGGTGACCGAATATAAAAAAAAAAAAAATTTGATGTGGGCATCATGACCTCCATGAACTACTTTTAAGTCAAATAAACAAAATGTTTGGTTACAATTTATTTAAAATATTATTAATTTCGAAAAAATACACACCATCCCCCTACCTCAATGCGTCGAATCGAAAAATGTCATAGAATATAATTTTTAGAACTTTTTATGAATTGGAAAAACATTTTATAAAAAGGTGGATGAACTTGCTAATTTTTCTTTTGGTCTTCCTCTAAACCCCCTTCCCATAGTCTATTTTAATTAAAAGGAATATGAAAAATAATGTCCAAGGAATGTTTCTTGGTAAAATTTAATGTGTGAACCTTTCACTACCTATATGATTTGTCCTCCGATATCTTCTGTCAAAGAATTGTGATTGTTTAGCCCCCCCCCCAAAATACCCCAAGAGTTACTAATGCTAACAAAAATATGTTACACCAAATTGTTATACCAAGAATGGTGTATAATGTAGAAAGATGCTTATCCTCAGAAAAATAGACTTATTTTATACATAATTTCCTTATTATTATTATTAATATTTTTTTAGGTATGTAGTATTTTTTGTTCACACATTTGAAGGTCTACCTTTATCGATACTTATATATCAATTTAATGATATAGTTCAATTCGTTCTTTTTTGTAATGCTTTCGTTTGTGGGAACACAGCTTAGATTCTTAATTAATAGATTAATCCCATAATGCCTGTTGGCCAGAGTCCACACTTTTCTCAGGACTGGCGTTGCTTTACATGCATTTTTTTTTCATACTCACTATCTGAAGTCTACTTTTACTACCATTGTTTAAAGTTTACCTGGAGGTTTCGTCATACGAAGATAGTGTAACTTCGCCTAGGTCTCATTTTGAGGTTTGGTGAAATGCGAGGCTTCCTTAATGTATCCCACTCCTCCGCAGGTGAGTCCATTATTTTTTAAATATTTCTTTCAACGTTCTACGCACCCAAGCTATTTTATATTTCATATGTAAGAATTGCTATTAGATTTGGATCAAATTTCAATTATTGCTAAACAGTAGTAAGAGCGTCTATTAAAGATCAGAGTCTAAGAGGTTGAAAGATGGTGTATAGATCATTTGGAATTAGCTTCAAGGAAGATCAACGATTTTTTGTAAATTAATTCTTAACCAAATAGGTTAATAGGCTCTATGAAAGTCCCAAACTAGTCAATAGTACATCGTCTGAGATTAATGTTGGTCATATGATTGTAGCACTTGGACAAAATGTGTCAGGAGCATTTATGAAGAAATGCTTTCTTACTATTTTCTTGCAGAACTTGAAAAGAGAAGAAAATCTAAATGCCCTAGATGTAGTAGGGTGCTAGATCACCATTACAAAAAATAGAAGAACAGAAACTTCTTTTAATTAAGGTTGAGGGGTATGGTTCAAATGAAAATACAACGTTTTATCCTTCTAAGGATCAGGGTTCAAATGAAAATTCATTACCCAATCCTGCTGAGACGCAGGGTTCAAATGAAAATTCAATGTCCAACCCTCCTGAGACGTAGGGTTCAAATGAATATACAGCGTTCTATCCTGTTGAGGCGCAGGATTGAAATGAAATGCAACGTTCTACCCTGCTGAGAAGCAGGGTTAAAATGAAAATGCAACGTTCTATCATGCTGAGAAGCAGGGTTAAAATGAAATTCAACATTCTATCCTGCTGAGACGCAGGGTTCAAATGAAAATGCAACTTTGTATCCTGCTGAGACGCAGGGTTCAAATGGAAATTCAATGTCCAATCCTGCTGAGACGTAGGGTTAAAATGAAATTCAACATTCTATCCTGCTGAGACGCAGGGTTCAAATGAAATTGCAACGTTCTACCCTGCTGAGAAGCAGGGTTAAAATGAAATTCAACATTCTATCCTGCTAGGACGCAGGGTTCAAATGAAAATGCAACGTTCTACCCTGCTGAGAAGCAGGGTTAAAATGAAATTCAACATTCTATCCTGCTGAGACGCAGGGTTCAAATGAAAATGCAACGTTGTGTCCTGCTGAGACGCAGGGTTCAAATTAAAATACAGTGTTCTATCCTGCTGAGACGCGGGGTCAAATGAAAATACAGCGTTCTATCCCGCTGAGAAGCAGGGTTAAAATGAAATTCAACATTCTATCCTGCCGAGACGCAGGGTTCAAATGAAAATGCAACTTTGTATCCTGCTGAGACGCAAGGTTAAAATTAAAATACAGCGTTCTATCCTGCTGGGACGCGGGGATCAAATGAAAATACAGCGTTCTATCCCGCTGAGAAGCAGGGTTAAAATGAAATTCAACATTCTATCCTGCCGAGACGCAGGGTTCAAATGAAAATGCAACGTTGTGTCCTACTGAGACGCAGGGTTCAAATTAATATACAGTGTTCTATCCTCCTGAGACGCGGGGTTAAAATGAAAATACAGCGTTCTATCCCGCTGAGAAGCAGGGTTAAAATGAAATTCAACATTCTATCCTGCCGAGACGCAAGGTTCAAATGAAAATGCAACTTTGTATCCTGCTGAGACGCAAGGTTAAAATTAAAATACAGCGTTCTATCCTGCTGGGACGCGGGGTTAAATCGAAAATGCAACGTTGTATCCTGCTGAGACGCAGGGTTAAAATGAAAATGCAACGTTGTGTCCTGCTGAGACGCAGGGTTCAAATGAAAATGCAACGTTGTGTCCTACTGAGACGCAGGGTTCAAATGAAAATACAGTGTTCTATCCTGCTGAGACGCGGGGTTCAAATGAAATTCAACATTCTATCCTGCTGAGACGCGGGGTTCAAATGAAATGCAACATTCTATCCTGCTGAGACTCAGGGTTCAAATGAAAATGCAACTTTGTATCCCGCTCAAACTCAGGGTTAAAATGAAATGCAACATTCTATCCTGCTGATCTTGTCTCCGCCACCTTTATTACAATAGTTACCGAATGCGAGACCAGAGCCATAGTATTTTACTAGGTCATAAGAAGGACGGACCATTCATAAAATATAGTTGAGATATTAAAGTACTTTATCGTGCCAAAATAAATATGGCATGGTAATTTTTAAAAAATTAGCCATTTCTAATATTTAAAGTTATTATCTATTACTGCTTTATTGTTGAAGTTCAATTTCTTTTTCATGGTTCAAATATTTGGCTATTTTAATGTAAGTTTGTTTAGTTTAAATTTATTTATTTGTTTTCATTGCTTTGACCTGAAGTATGTACCTTTTTTCTTTTTATTCACCTGACAGCATGCAGCTGTAATTTCTAAGATTCATAAGGAGAGCTTAATTTCCTTCTAAATGGATTATACATCACTTACACTGATATAATATATTTAACAATTTTATGCAATATTGATAATATTTCATTGCAGTAAGTATTTATTGCCCGGAGAATATTTCAGATAACATAAGAATAATTAAAAATTCTTATTTTTTTATTATAGGTTTCACTTGTTTCATAACTGTTTACAACCTTTAGAGCCGGTAGCCAAACAATAATACATTTATTAAAGTAGAATATTATTTATACCTTATGTATAAATAAATAATTTAAATATTAATTACAAGCCTTTTTACCAGTTTATACGGTTCGTTTCAATAGAAACAGTTATTAGTTGCTTTATAATATCGGAAAATTGATCTTGGTCACAATTATTTAAATAAGGAAGTACGCTTATTACAGTTTTCTTTTAAAATAGATTAGGTAATTTCAAATAACGCAATAATATAATATCAGTGCGCTGTTACATCGATATTATTATATCAATACTTTACGCAACGGCTCCAAGAGAGGAGAAATTTCGGAAGTTAACTATTCCTTAACGGATATGCTAATCAGACTATTTAAATATTATCATTTTGGGAATCATTAAACTTTTTACAAAATTAACAATCGGATAAGCCTATCTGATAGAGATTGTGAAAGTGTAAAGATGCAGCAGTAGTGAGCTCAATGGATCAGATCAGCTAATATTTCCTGTCTCTCCGGATGATCCCGAGATGAAATTAGATCAGCAGTTAGCAAACTAACCGTTTGATGAAGGATGTAACAGTCTCTGGTTCATCGGCATAAATTGATTTAGCTAATCTCGATATAGAAATGAAATAATTCCCCAGGTGTGAAGATGAAGAAGCATTTAGTGGTTTAGCCCGTCAGGCTTGACTTATCATGATCAGCTGTTGTAAGAGTTGCAGCTGACTATAGGAAAAACCTACTCGTAGTAATGGTGATTTCTTACTTCGTCTTGTTGTAGTTCTTTTTAGGGCTCATAGTCTCCTCCAAGTACACTTATAGTCCCATAGTTTTGACTAGACTCCTTAATTCATTTCTAGTAGACTACAATAAAAGTCCGTCACGCAGGGGCTGCGTAAGCTAAGCAGATTTCCCACGTGAAGTTTTACAATAGAGAATTTTCACGAGAGTCGAGCAGTTAAGGAAACGGCCGAACTAGCTTTTGGCGGGAAAGTCACCCATCCGTTAGCCGCCCAGATTTAATAAAAATGCAAATATCTCGGTTAATATTCAAGATAGAGAATAAATGTATATAACAATATTTATAGTAAATTTAATTTGCAATACGATCGAGTCTGTACAATTTTTCGATCCGACGTATAGTAACGGAGATATTTCGAATTTTCAAAACTCCTCCCCTCTAAACCCCCCCTCCCACTGGTCTGATTTCAGCCGTTAACGAACTTGATCTTTCTTTTTACATAAAACGACTAAATATCGAGTTTGGTAACGATCAAAGAAATTTAACAAATTGCGACCCCTAGAGCGGTAACAGACAAATATATAGATAGATAGATAGATTGATATATATATATATAGATATATATATATATAGTTTTGAACTGACCTCATTTTCGTCATCTCCTAGGTAGGATCGATGGACATTTGAAGAAAAAAAGTCCGTCACGCAAGGGCTGCGAAAACTAAGCAGATTTCCATCGTGAAGTTTAGTAATAGATAAATATACATACTGCTATCACAACACCGTGAATAAATACAAACGGAAATAAGAAATGTTTCATCCAATTTCAATAGCCTGCCGACAGGAAGCGTTAGGTTAGAAATGTAAACACCGGAAAGAAAAACAATTACTGAAATATATCAAAATATAACACATTAATTTTATTGAGAACTATTTACTATATCTAGTACTGTAATTAATAATGAGTCAGAATAATTGTTATCTCAATCCATAAAATTTTAGTAGTCCAAAACTTTAAGATGGGGGGGGGAGTCACCAGTACATATTTGCATGTATCTCGTATAATAAAGGTCTCTTGAATACAATTTTTGGTATTTAAACTTCCAATAATGTGATTTATTATGTATCAGAGTATTGTTTACGTAACATGAGTAGAAGTGGCGGTTTGGTGAAAACTGAAAAATGCAAATATCTCGGTTAATATTCAAGATAGAGAATAAATGCATAGAACAATATTTATAGTAAATTTAATTTTTAATAAGATTAATTCTGTATAATTTTTCAATCCGACGTATAGTAACGGAGATATTTCCAATTTTCGAAAATCCTCCCCTCTAAACCCCCCTCCCACTGGTCCGATTTCAGCCGTTAACAAACTTGATCTTTCTTTTTACATAAAACGCTTAAATATGAAGTTTGGTAAGGATTAAATAAAAATTGCGACCGCTAGAGCGGTAACAGACAAATATATATATATATATATATATATATATATATATATATATATATATATATATATATATATATTTATATATATACAAGGTTTTGAACGGACCTCATTTTCGTCATCTCCTAGGTAGGATCGATGGACATTTGAAAAAAAAAATCAAACATTCCGTCATGAGTACAACCTCAATAGCTGATTTCCCTTAAGGGAAATCTGCTAAAATCCAGGCCGCATTTTTGACATCGTTAGCTTAAATAATACAGGGTCATTCAAAAAGAATGAACTTATTTCAAAGCTTTTTATGGTGCTTTACACCAGCATCGCAGCAGAACATGTTGTGGAAATGGAACATGATGATGATGATGATACCATAAATCTTCAACACCGGTTAAATACATGTGTCTTTAAGCCAATATTGTATTATTGTCTGTTAATAAGATATAGCTTAATGAAATCGGTTCATTTTTTATACAGGGTCTTTCAAAAAGAATGAACCTTTTTGAAATACCCCGTATTTCAAAACCCTCTTCGTCCTCATATGAGACCTAAATTTATGTGTGCCTGTAACCATAATTATAAATACTCGTTGAATGTTCCTCAATAATTTAAATACAAAAACTGTGCGGAATCTAAAGTTAACATATGCCAATACAATCCGACAAACACCCCAAATTTCAAATATATTTAAATCTCATAGTTAAAACAAGATTATTTTAAAAACCATTCAAGATATTTATTTATTTATTAACGTCCACTTTTTGCAACTTTGGCTAATCGGGACGGGTTATCTACAGGTTACCACCCTTTTCTAGCCAGGGTGGGATTTTAGGACGTTATTTAATGAATTTCGTCACTAAATAATTTCCTTTGCCCAGGCGAGAATCGAACTCGCCACACTAGGTTTACCATGTGAGATAAAGGTCAACGCTTTAACTCGCATGGCTAACCTGAGCCCCATATAAATGGGGATATGAACTAAGTTTCGCTCCTGGGTTATTGGTAGCCCAGGCTGCCAGGCCTCTTTGAAATACATGTTTGTTTGTTTTTTAAGGTTTTTGGACGAACAACTACTAGGTTATCATCGCCAGGTAATATCTATAACTCCCGTTTTGGATAATTACCGGCATTATGTGAGTAAGTTCTGTTTATGTAAATTGTTAATATTGTTATAACCTCATTTATATCGTTATTTAAAATTTAACCTGCGTTTTAATTTTGATTTATTTGCCATCTGGCAATTCTTACATATATTCTTAGTTAGTCTTATTTTATTAAATAGAGTGGGAACATTTTTTTTTTAATTTAAATATATATTTTTCTTCTTTTTTCACTACTTTTTTAAAATTTAAATATGTTTTTCCATTACTTTTTTTGTATTGTTTTTTTTAAATTTAAATAGAGGCTCAGATTAGCCTTGTGTGTTAAAGCGTTGACTTTAATCTCACATGGTAAACCTAGAGTGGCGAGTTCGATTTCCGCCTGAGCAATAGGAATATATCTAATGACACAATTCATGAGGTAAATCTCTTAGACTCACCCTGACTAAAAAAGGGTAGAGATCCCGTCCCAGTTAGCCTTCGTTGAAAAAAGTGGAAGTTAAAAAAATAATAATTTAAATATATATTTTTCACTATATTTTTTTCGCCCTGATACATACATTAACTTACACTAATATATTCCTATTTACATTTATTATATACATCACATTTTATGCCGTATGTAGACTTAAATTACTCTATACAAACTTGTAATTTTCATAAAATTAAATAATTTATCTAGCTCAATGGGGTCATCCCCAAGGACAACTGCTATATTATTAGAGACACTCTTCTTTTCGAATATTTGTATACGATTAGCAATCCATTAATATACGGAAATTAAATTTGTGTTACACTATTAATAAATAAACATTTAGTACACATTGCTTTAACATACACTATTAATAAATAATCGTTAAATAAACATTATTTGGACCAAAAATAAGGCATCTTCATACAAAAATCATCAATTTTGTTTATGTCCGAAATATGTGCCGTTAATTATGCATGATTACAACATTACTCGATACATACACACATACTCATGCGCCTACGAATGCACACACACAAAATAGTGATTATCAAATATTGCAAAAAATTGGGATAAATATGACTACAAAAACACGATTTTTTTTAAAATCAAGACGTCTTACCCATAAGTATAGAACATAGCATGACGTCAGTGGTTCCGTTAATCGTAAAGTTGAATCACGAGAAAGCCAAACACAGAATATCGGGTGATGTAGTGAATGGGTATTTAAGTGTTGAAAGCCAGCGCCATGTAACTGTTCCATCAAAGTCCTAACATTCGGAGAAGTCCACGAGAGAAGAGCGATATACAAGGGCACTAAATAGTTTCCATATTATTGCCGCAGAAAACCTTTTAAGTTCATATACATCAACAAATAGTGCTCAACATCGAAAAGAGGATTCACCAGAGGCCTAAATTGTTAGACATACTTCACTTCCTAGGCCGTACTGGACTGACTCGGGACAAGAGTTAGAATAAAAAAACAACCTAGAGAATTCAGCCTTTTCACGCTGACTAAGGACTAGAAATGATCTTGACGAAGGTTAAGCTACAAGGGAATGTTGTATAATTGGGTTGAATAACATTATTCGGCCAGGATGCAATTGGTATATCTATTCATCAAGAAAAAATCCATTAACGAATGTCTTAGAGGTTAAACAAATATTAATGGTTTTGCTTATAATCGTCAAATGCTAAATAGACCTTTTCAACGTATTTAAATTGTTATTATATTTAACAAATATAATAAAGAACTTATAAAGTTTATCAAAAGTATAGATATGGATGTAGCAAAAATACATTAGAATGTAAAGTTCATCGTTAGGAATGGGAATTATAATTCAATATATTAACCTTACCTAGACTCGCAAATCAAACATCGGTTGAGGTTAACTTTAATTGATATGTTTGTTTTTTTGGTTCTTATTTTCTTTTCTTTTTTTTCATTTATTAATTTTATTTGTAATTATCTTACTTATTTTAATATTTTATTTTATTATAATTTTTTTAATATTATATTTGAGTAGATAGTTGATTAACATGTATATATTATAAAATAAAAATGTATTTAAACATAATCATACATGTAATATGCCATGTGGCAATGGATCATGTATTCAAATAAATAACTCCTCATATGGTTACTATAAAGAGAAAAAAAAAAAGAGAAAAAAAAACGTAGTGAAAAAATGTGAAGAGATGAGCTGCAGTACTAATTTTAATACACATTTTGTTGTTTTACTAATTTTATTAATACACATTTTTTTTTTGAAAATCGTTCAAAAGTAATAAAATCAAAAACGAAAGGCCTGAAATTACTAAGAAATTGCTTTACATTAAAGTTTCAAGGGAATAGGCAATTCTGAAACTGATTTCAAAAGAGCTGAAAGTGCAAATCAGAACATCTACGGTCCAGCTCAGAACATACATCTCCATCTATCATTTTTAGGGGGGAATAAAGGTATTACTAAGAGGTGCACTATATTGTGTTGCAATGTATTTCGATGGGATATGTCACAGATTCTGGAAAGTCTGGAAGATACCAGTAGGCCATGACGCTCGAAATCAGGACGGCTAAAGGTGAACAGGTTTCATCAATGAAGATGAAACGTGGATTCGTCCTTCAAAAGGAACTTGTTCTCAATGGATATTTAAGTATCATAAATAATCGTGTTTCAAAATTTCGTGCTTATAGTGCATTTAAATGCTACACTCCAATAATCGTTATTATTACTCGAATTCCGACTTCTTTGGAGACCTGAAGTCTTCTTTACGTGTTTCGCTTAAAGTTCTGGTCTCATTTGATTTATTTTTTAAAACACATTAAATTCCACACCGATGACTGTTGGGTCCTAACCCGCCGCGATTCTCAATAGCTAATGAAACATTTTGCCTCCACTTTTATCATACTTAACTGCAGGTTATTGCCCTGTCTTACTGGAAATTAATAATAATAAAAACATTCATGAAGGATGAATTTATCTTCTAATATTAACAAATAATAAATGTAGGGTGTAACAGCTTGTTGGCAGTAGAAGAAAGCCTTTAGTCAATTTTCTTATCAAGGTTCTAACAACTTGATTGCCTAGAGCAAGATGTCACAAGCGATTTAAACATTGAGAGTGCATGTCGTGTCTAATCTAGCAACACATCTTGCATTTGCTTTATGTTGTCACGAAACATGCAAAAAATTATTCAGTATTAAAGATTTGATCATCACAACTGAGATGTGTGACTCTGGTAGCCGATTACACTTTTATTTTCACCATTCAAAACTCAGTAAGAAAAATTATAACTATTAAAAATTGTTCAAAATTATTTCTTAACATTGACAACCCATCGAAGTACTTTTTTTCTCTCTGGGATTCAATATGTTTTCTATTTTATACATTTCTACTTGTCAGAAGGAATAACCATGACTTCGGCTTTTAACCGTTATTTCCGTAAAGTTCTGTTCCCAGAAATCCACCTCATTGGCATTGAATATTGCTCCACCATATTGAAATGGAGAACACGTGACTTCCAACGAGTTAAATGTAAGTATTTGTCTCTTAGTGCTATTTAAGAGTAATGGCAAATCTTTACCTTCAGTTTTATTTTGGATATTTATTGGGCATTCGTGTATTTTTCAATATATTGTTCATTAATCCATACCTTTTCTCACAAAGAAGAGATAATAATTGAATTATTTTTAATTTGAGAGAAATATTTTTCGCTCCTGAAGGGAATCGAACTCAGGTACACGGTCCAGTACTCTTTTGACTTACTGACATAACTACTTATCTGTAGGAAAAATATTTCTCCCCATGCTAAACCCCTTAAGCCGCGGGTCGATATATTGAAGAGAGACAATAATTGTCAATGAATGGTTAAATGTACGATACCCTTACCAAGCGTAAACACATCTATATTGATTTTTAACAAACCACCCAGCCATTAATTAATTTATCAATTTAACTATATTTAATTAGAAAGAGAAATGTGTCACGCCTGCCTTGTGTCAAACGACTATCTCAGTTTACCTTAGAGCTAAAGGCATAGCAACTGCCCACTGAAACGAAACATTTTTGCCTTGGTGTCAAACCCTCCATATGTGATGCCCATCGTAATTGCCAGAGGGGCGATAATTGTTAATTAACAGCTTAAAGCTGAATGGGAAAATATCAAAAAGAATATTAATATTATTAAGATAATATCTGAATTAAAATCTATTGTCCTTGAATAGTTAGTGGTGATCCACATGTCTCTAGTATGTGTATCAGCAGATTTCCCTAAAGGGAGTCATTTATTGAGGTTGCACTCGTGACGCGATTTTCGAAACAATTCTTCGAATGTCCGTCGATCCTACCTAGTAGATGACGAAAATGAGGTCTATCAAAATTGTGTGTGTGTTTGTTTGTTTCCGTTCAAGCGGTGGTAATTGTTCTGCATTCGTTATCAACTCCTAATTTAAATATTTTATATAAAACTAAATATCATGTTAATGGCTGAAATCGGTCAAGCAATGAGATGGGATGATGGGACTTCCAAAATTCAAAATATCTCTGTTATTATACGTCGGGTCCGAAAATTAAATAGGATCAACTTTATTTTAAACATAATTTCCTATAAATAATAGTATATACATTTTTTCTCTATCTTGAATATTAACCAAGATATTTGTATTTTTTTAATTTTCAGCATTCAGTAAATCCCCACTTATACTCATGCCACACTGCCAATAAGTGGATATGAACCACATTATTCGAAGTAAAAAACGAAATATTTTTTCATTGAAATTTTACAGCGTGAGGTACATTCAAGTACGCTGATAAATGTTTATTAGATCTATTCCATACTCAATATTTAACAGATTCAGGCAACACTTAAGTTCACAGTCGTTAATGGCTGAAATTGAACAAGGAATAAGGGGTGTTTTGAGAGAGTATGAATAGGAGGAAATTCGAAAATTCAAAATATCTCCGTTATTATGATACACATCAAAAAATGTTATTGAACCAATCTTTTTAAACTATTGATCATCTACCTTTGCTAAATTGTCCATTCAAATATATATATATATAAAATTTTGACGGAATCAGTTTCCACATTTCATAGATAAGATCGATATGCTTTTGAGAAAATAATTCGAAAAGCACGTCATGAGTACCATCTCAGTAACTATTTTCCTATTAAAGGAAATCCGGTAATTAAACCATACAACTATCATTTTGTAGCACTATCCCATGGAATGTGGTATTCCATATAAACACAAAGAAAGGTATGAAAATTTCCAACACGGTGTGATAAAGAAAAAATGAATAATGTCAGAAAGAGAGTATGATATGAAGCGTAAACTGTGTCAAGTTCCAAGCCAGAAAGTTAGGCCGGTGTGTTATACAACATAAGGTTGTATAAGAACCCTTGTCCCACGCCCCCGTCATAAGCCACCACTAATACACTACACATATCTTGGGAATAGCTCTCATAGAATCAACCCAAATATAGCGAAATTAATATCAAATGTTCAATCCTCAGCGGAAAGGTCTTGGAGCTGTGAAAAGATGAATCGATTGCCGTGCTAAATTCGCTTCGCAAGAATATCCTAAATGGGATCAGATTTTCTTATTATTTGCTTCAAAATATTTTATTTGAGTCCAAGTAGCAATGAATAAAATATAACCGATGGTGTTAACCAACTACCATAAAGAACGTCAAGCGAAGTGCTCTGTTTCTACTATTCTTATCTATTAATTCCTCTCAGTACATAAACGATGGATAAAATGATAAAATAATAATTATATGTAACGTTTAACTAATACTCATAAACAGTATTGAAAAACAAATTAAAGGTTCTAATCTACGATTGTTTCGAGTTTACTGCATTTTGAAAAAAATAAAAACGACATCAAAAAAGCCTGTGTAATTATAATAGATGAAATTAGCAATTTCATCTATTATAATGTTACATATATAAAAAAGAAAAATCAAATTTATTTTAAAAAAAGACCTTTGAACTATTAAAAACTACCTATTATACAAAATCCCACAGTTTTTTTCAAGTCAATGATAGTCTCTAATGTGAGAATTAAATTTTTTTCTCTTTTCCCCTTTTTACTATATGTAATTTCAATTTGTATCTTGATTTTCTTTTCATTGTCAACTGACTTTTCAATATATCATTTGCAATCAGATTGCAGATATTTGTTATTGATGTTTCAAATGAATAAAGTGCGCTATGCATAGGCTTCGTAAACTAACCAGATTTCCCACCTAATGGTCACATGACCCACTACTGCCATCAATCAGAATGCAGATATTTGTTATTGATGTTTCAAATGAATAAAGTGCGCTATGCATAGGCTTCGTAAACTAACCAGATTTCCCACCTAATGGTCAGGTGACCCACTACTGCCATCAATCAGAATGCAGATATTTGTTATTGATGTTTCAAATGAATAAAGTGCGCTATGCATAGGCTTCGTAAACTAAGCAGATTTCCCACCTAATGGTCACATGACCCACTACTGCCATCAATCAGAATGCAGATATTTGTTATTGATGTTTCAAATGAATAAAGTGCGCTATGCATAGGCTTCGTAAACTAACCAGATTTCCCACCTAATGGTCAGGTGACCCACTACTGCCATCAATCAGAATGCAGATATTTGTTATTGATGTTTCAAATGAATAAAGTGCGCTATGCATAGGCTTCGTAAACTAACCAGATTTCCCACCTAATGGTCACATGACCCACTACTGCCATCAATCAGAATGCAGATATTTGTTATTGATGTTTCAAATGAATAAAGTGCGCTATGCATAGGCTTCGTAAACTAACCAGATTTCCCACCTAATGGTCAGGTGACCCACTACTGCCATCAATCAGAATGCAGATATTTGTTATTGATGTTTCAAATGAATAAAGTGCGCTATGCATAGGCTTCGTAAACTAAGCAGATTTCCCACCTAATGGTCAGGTGACCCACTACTGCCATCAATCAGAATGCAGATATTTGTTATTGATGTTTCAAATGAATAAAGTGCGCTATGCATAGGCTTCGTAAACTAAGCAGATTTCCCACCTAATGGTCACATGACCCACTACTGCCATCAATCAGAATGCAGATATTTGTTATTGATGTTTCAAATGAATAAAGTGCGCTATGCATAGGCTTCGTAAACTAAGCAGATTTCCCACCTAATGGTCAGGTGACCCACTACTGCCATCAATCAGAATGCAGATATTTGTTATTGATGTTTCAAATGAATAAAGTGCGCTATGCATAGGCTTCGTAAACTAACCAGATTTCCCACCTAATGGTCAGGTGACCCACTACTGCCATCAATCAGAATGCAGATATTTGTTATTGATGTTTCAAATGAATAAAGTGCGCTATGCATAGGCTTCGTAAACTAACCAGATTTCCCACCTAATGGTCAGGTGACCCACTACTGCCATCAATCAGAATGCAGATATTTGTTATTGATGTTTCAAATGAATAAAGTGCGCTATGCATAGGCTTCGTAAACTAACCAGATTTCCCACCTAATGGTCAGGTGACCCACTACTGCCATCAATCAGAATGCAGATATTTGTTATTGATGTTTCAAATGAATAAAGTGCGCTATGCATAGGCTTCGTAAACTAAGCAGATTTCCCACCTAATGGTCAGGTGACCCACTACTGCCATCAATCAGAATGCAGATATTTGTTATTGATGTTTCAAATGAATAAAGTGCGCTATGCATAGGCTTCGTAAACTAAGCAGATTTCCCACCTAATGGTCACATGACCCACTACTGCCATCAGTCAGACTCGTAATAAAGACGATTTTTTTTTTTGAATTTCTTATTTCTCTGTCCCTTTAACCCCCCCCCCCTATTATTTGTCTGATCTCAGCCATTAATGAATACGATATATATTAAATCAACTTTCCGATGTTAATTATTAAAATCTTATCTATTCAAGAGTCTTGGCGATGAGTATTTGCATGTAGCCTTCCTAATTAGTAGAGATGTGTTGAAAACAGTATTTGGTGTTTAAGTTTGAAATAAGACGTTTCATGAAATATTCGCTTATTTTTAAAGTACGATGACTAATAGTGGGACTTTACTGAAGGCTGAAAATAAAAAATAAAAAAATGCAAGCATCTCCATAAATATTCTTGATATAGAAACCATGTTTAGAACCAAATTTAAAAACCATTAAATTTTCAATAAGATTCGTTCTATCCATAACAATCAATATTTCGTCCAACATATAATAACAGAGATATTTTGAGGTTATGAAATTACACCCTTCTAAACTCTTTCGTCCATAGGTCCAATTTCAATCGCTAACGAACTTGATATTTAGATAGTTAGTTACATTACGTTGTGTTCAATATTTTTATACTAATGAATGAATTTGTTGAGGTATTCAGGATGTGTAAATTTGCCTTTCTAAATATGTTTGGAAACCACATTGAGTGGGAGTTAGAAGTCCCAAGGTATTTGAATTTTGAAAAAAGTCACTATGAGGGTCTCATACTGTGTTGTAGTCAGTCACTGGTCCTATTACAACAGCATTCCTTGCCTGTTCCAAGTTTGGATAAATGGAAAGGTGAGCGTGAAGATGAGGGTGATCTCATTTCATGAAGTTTGCCTATTATCACAGGATGCGTCAGAAAAGAGTCCAGGAAACGGTGAGGGTTAAGGGAGGCTCCTAACCGAACCCCTGTCTTGAAAAAAGAAGTTAAAAAATGAGACAAAAGGATTATTATAACTAACTGATTAGCGTAATGCATGGAGTTTATAACTGGTCCGTGTAGAGCATTAGAACATGGAGTCTGCGATGGAATATTACCTGGATTAGGTGTTCCGATGTAAAATATATAATGCCAATTTAGAATAAGAAAATTTTACTATAGCATTCTTGAGCAATACTGGGAACAGACAAAATGACCTACCATCCTCTGTATTGTTGAACACTAGCGTTCTCTAGAACTGTGTGCAAATGTGCAGCCCAAGCTCGGGGGCTAAAACGAATGTTGAAAAATCAATTAGATGATTACTTCCAGGTAGATCAGCGAATCTAGTGCTTGTAGATCTGTCGGAGTTCAATTTTTCAATTTGGGCCAATGAAAATTAAATTCATGAAACTCTACTTGAAATACTTGGGAAAAAGCTTACATTTGGCACCGTGTTTCACTCAAAAATATTCAATTCAAAAAACATAATTGAGAGTCACGCTATCTACTAAACTATATTCAAAACAACTAATAGTTATGAATGCCTTTGTAGAACGTGGACACTCCAACCAAAAGGACAGGTGAATATTCTTTGACTGGTACAAAAGAGTTCAAAGCTTTTTTACAAGCTAAGTTTGAATTACAAAATTATTTTTCGTTTAAATATGAAGCTGATATCAATTTATGCACTACATAATCCCAAATTCATTAAATAATCCCAGCATTCGTCACATAACATAGAACTTCGATATGTTCAGAAATGGCATAATCACACGCTTGTGATAAAAGTTATCTAAAAAGTGCTGAATTGACAAATATTGAATAATGTATGTCTAGAATGACTATTATCTGTCAATGACTAGTTGAAATAAAAATGGTTTCCCCTGGAAATATACAGATTAGATTAATTTATCCATTACTTTGTTCCATCTTCACTCAAATGTCATGTAATATACACAGCAAGTGCATCACTTGTCAGACACTGAAGTAAAAACTGCGAAATAGATAAATATTGAAGAATTTATGTTATGAACGTTTGTTGGCTGGTTGAAATGAAAAGGTTTTTCGTCAAATATAAAGAATGGACTAACTTAAGCAATATATAATCGCATTATTCAGTGCTGCTAGAGATATGAAAATACTTATAATTCATCATTCAACTACATATAAATTGCCACTTGTGATGTCCCGTTAGCTATTTTGATATTACAAGTTTCCACAATTTACAAGTCGTTTTCCACTACATATAAAGCTGTATTTATGTGAGATTGGTTTGAGACCTATAGTGCAGTGTTTCCAACGTTGATAATTCATCCGCTACATATTCCAGTTCACCTTGTGCGAAAAGGAAAACCCAGTTCGTCCCACGTTTCTCCCAAGTACTTCTGAAGGACAACTCCCTTACAGCGGAGTAAGAGTTACTTAGCTCGGAGTATAACAAGTCACTGGAGTTAATGGATCTATTTTAAAACATGGATAATAAAAGATTGGTTTTCTACTAATTCTTCACTAGAACCACATAAATTCTAATTTCTCATTTATTGGCGGTTACTTTTTTTCTAGTCTTGCCAATGGGTCCATCAGTGAGAGTCTTGATATATTTGTAACGAAAAGATGTGAATTTACGAATTTCAGCTTGCAATTGCAAATAGTTCTCTATTGTTACCGTTAATCTTGCCTACTTCTATGCGCTCTAGTCGTTCAATGGTCTCTTTAGCAATCTTAACTCACTTATTTAAGCTTCAAGGTCTTTAATGACCGAAATCTGAGCAGGGAAAAGGGGTTAGGGAGAGGGTGGATCGAATATTTCCGTTATTATCTGTCGGATAGAAAAACTGAATGAGACTAACCAAGTTTAATTTTATATAAATGTCGTTATATACACTTATTCTGTATTCAAATAATAATCCAAATGTTTGATTTTGTTTTCAGCTTCTGATGAACCCCCCTCCATCTCATCTCATATTAAAAATAAGCAGATATATCATGAACAATCGTAGTCCTAGTAAATATAGTTTTCATTGATCCTTTGCTTTTGTGAGATACATATTCTCGATTTAACGTCATAAAAAGTAGATTTTCTAGGGAACTTAATATTTACTTGGTCAATAATATATTCGATATTTAAATGATTCACATAAAGCTAGACATAAAATTCGACCATTATTGTAGTGTTGAATTAAAAGAAATTGGAACTTATCTCCGTTATTATGAGTCAGATAAAAAAATGTTACATAATCAATCATATTATTCATAAAATGTACTGCAATTTTAGTAATGTATAGTATTTCTCTGATTTGAATACTAAGCAAGCAATGTGTGTTCATTGATTACAGCCTTCAGTAAACCACCACTCTTTCTCATAGGATTTTCACTTATCAGCTATTGTATCAGTAATCATCCAACTTAAATTTGAAGTTGTGGCTAAATTGGCCGTGGAATCCTTCTTGGAATTAATGGAAATCTGCTTAGTTTGCACAGAACCTGTGTAACGAACATTTTCTCTAAAAAATTAATATATAATTGTTTATATGTTTTAATGGCATTCACAAATATTTGGACTGGTTGTTAATGCTACATTCGACGTACTGTGTTCTACCTTTATTGACAGAATAACTGTTGAAAGCTAAAATAAAATTATCTACCTATAATACAATATTTATTGTTTGTCATCTAAATTAGAATGAAAAACAACATTGGACGTCGAAAGTTGCATTATTAGGCATTAGTCCTACCTCATTATAAAAGAATAACCTGATTTATGTGATGTGAGACAATGTTAAGTGCCACTTTCCACGCTCAGTTTCAATGAGGCCCTTAGGATAGCCATTAAACAGCAGATAATTATAGAATTGGAGGAAGTCTAATAAAAATACAGATAAAATTAAATAATATGTAATGGTTTTGTTGTCACTAATAGAGGGATTATTAGGGGTGATATATTTATGTAAACTGTAATGTGTTGAGAGAGATTAGAAAACGGGACGTTAAAGGTAAGAAAGTGGCTTCAGGGCTATAAATCTAATCATTGACAGCAAGTTGACTTTCCATTAAGCGAATTTCCCCTTTTCCCTTATAAGAAAGAAAGAAACCTGCTCACAAGATTGAAATGGCGACAGTTGAAGTCCCCTTCCGAAATATATCATACTCCACGGTAAAATGGTACATTGACACACCCATAATATAGTCTGACTTTTAATAGCAATCCTTTTAAGATGTATATCTTGAATATGTTGTTTAAAAAAAATCGCTCAAAGTACTAGTACGTGTATTTTTACGACTCTTGTTGACTATGGGTTTCTACTACAAAAACAAGATACTCGCTGATATTCAGTCATCTTTTAGTTTACAGTTATAAACCAATTCTAAAGAAGCCCCAAGGTTCTTAAAATGGTTGTGAATATAAAGAGTAAATAGTTTTAGTCGCTTACAGCTCAGATTGAAAAATAAATGTTAACCTTACTGCTTGCATTCCAGTAGAGCTTAAAGCATTATTTTAAATCAATATCGGTTATTTAACTATTGACTGTGTTATTATTCTTCCGGGTAACACTGAAATCTAGGCATAGCTCGTTAAGCTTGTAAATCTATTTTGTGTTGAATGTACTAGGTATCAAATCGCCAGGAAGAATCAATTAAACAAATCTAGTCCGTTTACAAATATTTAATCAAAGCTACTATCAGAGCACTTTCAGAGAACCCGCCCCATTATCAGTGGGTTGCATGCAAATATAAAAAATTAAAATTTCGTGCAAATTTCGTTATATCATAACTCAATTTATACAGAGACGATAAATTTCTAATAAAAAATTGGTCTAAAACAATAAAATTAGAGTCCTACTAAATATTTACAAATAAAATATAGAGGCATGAAACGAGAGAATATTTTTTTAAACTCAATTAATCTCAATTAAAATAGTCATAAAAAATATGAAACAACTCACGAAGCCACTTAGAGGTTCACTTGTAATATAGTAAAACACCCGAGGAACAACAACCTTAAAAGAAACTTTAGATTTCGAGTATCAACAGTAATCGGCATCGGCTCGATAGTTATCGCGTTAACAGGCTCACACAAACACACACACACACACACACATATATATATATATATATATATATATATATATATATACATATATATACATATATATATATTTCAACGAATAGTGTTGTTTTTTTTATTTGGGGCATGAAAAATGAAATAATAATTAGTTTCCTAAACCGAAAGTCGCAAAGGCTTAAAATTGTCTCTATAAGTTGTAACAATTCTATAGAGTGTTTCAGAAAATATCGTATTATAGAACTATTGAACAAGTTGCGACGCTTATTAATATTTCGAACCACCTTTCGAAAGTAGGCACCTGTTAGCCTTCAAGCTCACGTCTAACGCGGAACTCTGTGCATTTGTCAAGAACAGTCCATTATTTAATTTATCTAGCTAATAATCTCAACTGGTTTTTTTTTAAATTTTACGTAATTTGAAAGGGCTTAATTAACCGTGGCGATATTCCTAAATCCCGTGGCGATGGCTACAAAATAAGTATATGTCAAACCAATAATAGAAAAGAAAAAAAAAGCATTTAGCCTTCACGCCGAAAGATTGAGCACGTGTTGATTGAGCAAAGGCACTGAATTTTAGCATATGATGTCAGGAGCTTAAATTAAATTTAACCAACTATTGAAAAGAATTTACAAGAACTGAATAATATAAGGTATTATCAAATCAGCCTGAAACTGAAATGATTATAAATTAAATTTCATAAAAGACTTTGTTGACTGAGATGGTTCACGAATTAGCAAGTAGTGGATAGACATTGAAAGTGCAATAAATATTCCAGGTAATAGTCCAGGTGATTGGAGAACTTCTGCCCCAACGGCAAGGTGTATGAGTTCTGAAGAAATAAATTCTTATATTGGAATGAATTCTCAAATGAATAAAAATGATGGAAAGCAAAGATGAAAATGTTTTCTTGGTGCCCAGAACCATGCAACATGTGGTAATAACACCTTCTCTAACTGGAAAAATCATATTTTCATTATCATAAAGTATGTTATTTATTTTTGGATCTCAGATTAGTTATGGCGTTGGTCTTAAAAACCTTGGTAAACCTTAAGAGTAATGGATTCGATTACCATGAGGAAAATAGAAATTTATTTAGTAACGTACTCGTTAAATAAAATCCATACACCCATCCATGCTAGAAAAGAGCAGTGACTTGTAGTCCATGACAATTAGCCTCAGTAACACTAAGGGATTTTAATAAATAACTATATTTTTAATTATTTACTTCGAGTTTTTGTAATTACGGTTAATTAGGACGGCGGAATGACGGTTATCTACGGTTAATATATTTTTGTAGAAACTGGTTGGTCTAAGGATTTTGTTTGGTAATTTCTTCACACAAACGTTAAACAATGTAAAACTATTCCATTTGATATAGTAATTCACCACATGTGGTTTGATTGTTTGTATAACCGTATATAATAACCCATGTAATAATAACATAGTGAATATCAAATGGAGTTCAGAATACTATTCGCGTAAAAATGTGACTTTACTTCTGGTTCTTATAAAAAAGTAATATTATGACCAGAGAATTTACATCAACACAAGGTCTTCTGGCATTGCCATCATCAAGTATTAACAAGCTAAGGGACGTACAAATTAAAGTATTTACAGTAATGAATACACTAATCAACTTGAGATGTCCAATAAAACACTTCTTCACAAACATGGGACAAATATACCACTCACCCTCCCCCACTAGCGCAGAACCCCAATAGTTCGTTGTGTTACCTCTCCAATAAAGCCTCACCATTCCAGATGTCACAATGACTTCTGTGATCCAAATTGTAATTCTATTCAACGACATATCGTACTACAATATTAATCTGTCATTCGCAGTAGCCACAACAAGGTCAGGAACAAACGAACCTCATTAATTACAATTAATTTTAAACAAGGATGCTAACGGCCTTTGTTGCGCGATTAAACATGATTGTTTCAATACCTCTCTTATCAAACTTGAGCGATTCACAAAGACGCCTGCCAGACAAATCCTAATAATACCTGGTACCCCCTCATATCTTATTATGGAAGCGAATCTTATTACAGTTCCAATTACAGTGGTCATCTCCCAACAAGGTCAGAAGCAATCAAAAGGCCATTAATTAAATTTCTTTGAGAGGAGAGAGCAAATCAAGATGTCATCAAGAGATAGAGTAAGGACTGCATAAACCCATCGATGTGCGGTCAGTGCCTCAGTCTGTGTGGTCTATTGTCAACCTCATCTGGACAATGAGCACCTCACCTCTACGTGATCCATCTCCTCACTTCTTTTTCAATTTCTTTCTTTTCATTCTCTTCTTTTCGGATTATGGCGCTTTTTCCATAAGGTATGACCAATTTGTTTCTTTTGGAGCCATTGGCTCCTATCTTGTAGCTTCAGAATATACATGTAAGCCGGATTTCTTTAATGATTTTCAATGTATTATTGGAGTGCTTAAATCTGAGTTTATAGTAGTGCACATCGAATCCAATTGTATTTTTTTTTATTGCGTTTGTTTGAACAACACATTTCTTTGAGACACAAGACAGTTGTGTGATTTGTTTTTCTAACCAGACGTTGACATAGGTTAAACATAAAGATATATAACGACATTATTAACAAATTTATAGTACATACAAATTAGTGAGAATTCCGACAAAAAAAAAAAATCAACAAGAATCTTGAAAATTACAAAAACAAACGAAACCTTGATGTATTTGAATATTACGGATCCAAAAACGTAAAAAGAGCTTTTCTTACGCAAATGAGCAACAGTTACTTTAATCCTACAAAACCCTTCATAAATAGCAGTCGTGTGATTTCCGACTAATAACTTACAAATTTATCAAGCAGCAAAGCGCTATAATTGCCAAATCCCAACGACCGCTCTGTTTTAATATCTCCATTACATAAAGTATTAATGACCGTAAGATTTGTTCTTGTTTTTTTTTGTTCTTTTTTTCAAGAAACTGGGTATAATTCGTTATTTTTCCAAGTGGTGAAAAAATGGAACTGCAAAATAACGATTTTGGCCCAAAAGTACAACCACTTTATACTAGGTATTTAGTGAAGAGTTAGTTCGAAAAAATATACTTTATATCCATCACATTGTAAAAATTAAAATAAAAATGTTGCTACATGAGCATTAAAAGCCCCCAGGAGCTTTCTATAATTTTCTGAACCAGCTTCACTTTCAAACTGATAGGAGTGACTGGTAGCTAGTTTCTATCGGCTATTAAACCATTAGACTTTCCTCATCGCGAGCTAATTATTTAACCATCAGGATAATATGTATTTAATATCATTAATTCCCTTGATTTTTCGCGGTAGTAGTAAAAACTTTGGGAAACTACATTATTCTACTTTAAGTCTTCATTTGACATTAGTTGAGTCTTCCTTAGTTCATGGGTGTCATTTTTTTTTTTCAGTACTGGCCTAGGTAGCAAGATGGCCAGATGATTCGCGGGTCTCCTGTTGAGTGCAATACGTTTTTATTTCATTTAAAAAATTAAAATATGAGCTATTTGCAGACGTCAATTTCCGACCCCAACGTCACCAAAAACTTCCATTACCAGAAGTATCCTACATGAACCCGCAATTTTACATATATTTTGATCTCTCGTGTTTATAACGTCTAATTTGTCCGTTCATGTTTAGGGAGGCAGGATTCTAGTCAATGCTTGTATACTACATAAGTTGTTTCGTCCTAAAGCCTAGTATAGCAAGGAGACCATGAATGCAGGGTCCATGTCGTGTCCCAGAAAGGTCATAAAAGTTTCCTCTCATAGAAACCATAATTACATTTTTTTTTAAAGTATGTAGATAAGCCGTCCCAATAAGCCTTATCAGCATATAGTAGGCGATTATAAATAAAAAAAAAGTAATAATTTTAAATAATGTCCCCTATCATTGAATTACAGTCAGCATACATTACAACAGCTGATTAATCAATCATATTTAATTCTGTTTGAAAATGCAATGAAGTAAAATATGCGATCACAATATGTTACGCAATCATAAAGAAATATATAATTTTTTCTGTAATCGTTGAATAATGGTAACATTACTAAACTGAAATGAGTAAAGAAAGTGAAACATTTTGCAATAGAATGAAGAAAGTAATCACTTTCTTCACAAGTGAAGAAAGTGAATTGCCTTCTTAATTAGTAATAAGTATAAATTAAAAAATAATTTGAAGTTGGAAATTAAATGCTTTTAAATATTTCTTAACATTGTAAGAATTTATTTTAACAAAATAAATTGAAATGTGAATGAATTATTGGTGGAAATAATCAATATATTTTAAAATTTAAATATAATAATAATTACCTTCCTTGTTTATAACCTGCACTTGTTTATAACTGCACTACTTCACAATCATCACTAGTTGTTTTATAACTATGCTTATAACCTTTCACAACCATGCTTATAACCTACCAACATACCATAATCTTCACAACGTCCTAATTTTGTTGATATTCTGGTTAGATCTGATCATGTATTACACGATTACAGAAAAAATTTAATATTACACTCGTGACAAAAGTAGAATTTACAACTCTAGTGAAATTACCACACTCGCTTCGCTCGTGTGGGTAAACCTTTCACTCGAGTTGTAAAATGATCTACTTTCGTCACTTGTATAATAAATAACTATTCTAAATTATGTGTACATTGGGTTTATTTCTTACAAAGCTCAAAAGACGGGCTGGCCAAAACGCTACCTTTTAATTCGACCTTTCCTCCATCTTAATATAAAATTAAGTATAAAGTTACCAGCATTTTCGGGTGACTATTTTGGAAAACGAAACACATTTACCTTGTCATTTTAACAAGGATCTTCCTTGCCAGTATAGCTTCCCGTGATTTAGCGTTGTGTTACGTCTATCCGAGGACACAAAGAATAACCGATTAACATAGAAATTGAATTGAAATACCCTAATTTACATGTTCACCTAAAGAATTCAAAGAACTCACATTGTCCTTTTCAGAAACAGAGGTGACAGTCAATATTTTATTTATTGATATTAACATTCTCCTTTGAGTATATTCCCCATCTTATTTCCGAATCATTTTTCATTTTCTGTTTTAATGGAGGCTCCAGTAACTTATAGTGATAAAATAAAGAAATTAAAACCTCTGGAGAAAACCGTAATTTTCTACTTGCACAATATAATTGATATTTAGCAGCTTACAGAATGAGTTCATCCTCTTATGCTCTGAGGATAACGGTACTCCATTATGGATGATAGTTTGTCATGATGGTTATGTTTAACATAAAATACAATTTTTAAATGTGTTTGGGTCATAATAACACGTGAAATGCTGTATTATCTCTAGTTATGAATATGTTAAAGGACCTATTACTATACTATAAAAAACCTAGGAATATACCTCAGCTCTTTTATAATAATTAATTAAAATAATGGACTCCGTTCATCAGATCTTGGCAGAACTACACAACAATCCGATATCCAGTAAATACGATCACAAAATTTCAAGTCGATCATATGATTGTAATGTCTGTTGAATTCCGGTCTCCTTTTACTTTCAACGTAGGACGTGCCTTCGTTCCATGTCTAAGTAATCCTCCCCCCATGCATCTGGAAAAGAGTGAGTCGTAAGGAAGGAGTGTGCAGGCTATGAATCTCAGAAGACAAGCTGGCCTGCAGAGCTTTTAGGCCATGAGAGATCGTGTGAAAGAACTAATTGCAAGATTCAGCTATGACAGATTGATCTTCGCTTAAAGTTCAAAGTTCATCGACTCAAAGAGTCCGCGAGATCTCCGCCCTAAAATTCGCTGCTCATCATTCAGAATGAGTGAACGGTAATCGGTTTCTCGATGGAGAACGTTATGCGCACATAAAATGCAAATTCATGCTAGTTGAATGACGTTATTAGTGTTGCCATAATAGAAAACCGTTCTCGCCAGGATAGTAACGTAGGCATAAATTGATGCATATGAGTTGAAGTAACTCATAATGAACGGTGTAATTGTTGATTGTTTCTTGCGTTTGTTTGCTACTCTTATTAAGACATGATGAGTTACCGCTCAAAGAAACCTAATATTGGCATATATGAGGTGGAAACAGAGTTGAGACAGCAATTGCATGATTTCTCAATCGTTATACTATTTACGATTAATGTTTTCAATATAGAATTGTAAGATACTTCACTGTAGTTGTGAAGAGTGGTGGCTGAGTCTTTGGTCATCCAACTGCCATCAATTGCTTTGCATGTAATTTGAAATAATCTAACTTATCTTTGGGTGTCACTAAAGTTCGAGTTTGGAAATACTAATCAACAAACACATTTCTGAAGAAGGATAGTCCTATCATAAACTTATAACTCCAAAACAATAGGACTGTCCATTTTTATTAAAACATGTAATTAGTATTTTCCCCCCTTTGATTGTAAAGGGACATTAGAAAGGGGTGCTCAGGTTAGCCATGTTGATTAAGGCGTTTGACCTATATCAATTAAAGACGGATTCCCGCCGTTCTATCGATGATATTTAAATGTTTTAAGTTTTAATATACATTTCATATTAATACCTATTTCATATTGTACTCTAATCTTTTTATCAGATTTCCCTTAAGGGAAATCAGCTATTGAGGTTGTACCCATGACGGAATTTTCGAAATTTTTCTTCAAATGTCCATCGATCCTACCTAGTAGATGACGAAAATGAGGTCCGTTCAAAACTATATACATATATATATATATATTTGTCTGTTACCGCTCTAGCGGTCGCAATTTTGGTTGATCCTTACCAAACTTCATATTTAAGCGTTTTATGTAAAAAGAAAGATCAAGTTCGTTAACGGCTGAAATCAGACCAGTGGGAGGGGGGTTTAGAGGGGAGGATTTTCGAAAATTCAAAATATCTCCGTTACTATACGTTGGATCGAAAAATTGTACAGAATCAATCTTATTACAAATTAAATTTACTATAAATATTGTTATATGCATTTATTCTCTATCTTGAATATTAACCGAGATATTTGCATTTTTATTAAATCTGGCCGGCTAACGGACGAAGTGGCTTTCCCGCCAAAAGCTAGTTCGGCCGTTTCATTAACTGCTCAGCTCTCGTGAGATTTCTCTATTGTAAAACTTCACGTGGGAAATCTGCTTAGTTTACGCAGCCCCTGCGTGACGGACTTTTTCAAATTGGTTCTTAGCCAGGCTTCTCCCATAGGGCGTTATAATATAACCAAGTTATGACTGGCTGTCGTATAATGAGTCCAACGACTCATCCATAGTTTTATTTAAAATGGATAGTATATCCACATTCACTGTAGGATCCTAAATTGTGTAAAATCGGAATCGTTTGGAGACAAGACTTTTACTAAGTAAAGCCTAACCGTGATGTGCCAGAGTGACGACAGATTGCCAGGGAATGAGACTCAAAGGAGAACAATATTTGGGAAAACATATAATAAAATGACATTTGGTTCCTCCGAAATTGTGGAATTCCAGCTAATGAACCCCAACTGCCATTCGAGTAGCTCATCAATTGCCTTAACATAATGAGAGCTTCCCCACAAATGGATAGAAGTACGACAAACTATACCATTAATTGAATAATTGTTGAGAGTCTTTCCTGGAACTAAGTAACGAGCCGAGTACAGACTCCCAGTCCTTAGAACGTGGCCTCAGGGGTGGCGAAGGCTTCCGAACCTAAACTCAAAGATCGAAACTCGTCTAAGAATATTGAAATTGAAAGTAATTGTCATGCATGGATTAGTATCCGTAAATTAAAAGACCCTACATTAATAGATAATGGATATATTAATAACAAAGAACCATCATTTCTTACAGTATACAATACATTATAATTATACGTTCAAGTTAACTAAAATTAAAAACTTCATATGGATCTCTACTATTTTGTTTGATTAAAAAAGATTATTGATTTTATTTCAATAATAACACATCGAGAATATATTCAAATGGATGCAGTATTTCTCATTGTAATGAATTTCAAATTGTTTTAACAATCCATGAATTAAGAATCCTTTTTATCCGAAACCAAAAATTGACCTAGAATTATGATTTTTATGTAATTTGGCCATTTAAATCCTTTTTTTTTTTGTTCGGGCGAGAGTCGGTGTTATCAGTGCCTAGTCATGGCTCTATTGTAAAACATGTCAAAACGTTGCTAACAGTGTAAATACTTTAATGACGACATTCAACAGGTTGCTCAGCTTAAGATTTATGAGAGGTCCTTTGATGATGTTGAATAAGCCTATTTACTTTAAGGCTTTTCTCTGCCTTCTTGATATAACCATTGTCAGTAATGGCCTTGACGTATGACTATAATGGTCAGAATAGCATGGTGCCTTTCGTCAAGCCATGTAACACTCTGGATTGTAATTCCTTACTGTGTTTATCGTAGGCTTTTCGCAAGAATTTTATGTCTTATAAAGTGTTTTAAATTATTCTCAGGGTGTGTAGAGGGGGTGAAAAATTCAGGACTTTTACTGCAATACTATTGAACTATGACTAGGGTAGCTTTAATTAGAGATGTTAGCTCCCTCTCCCCCACGTTTTACGGACAGTTATCAAATTGACATGCACTTCCCACAAGCAAGGTACCTTGAATGTTTGCAGTAGATTATTATTAGTACTATACCTTGAATGAGGGAGAGGCAGCAGCCATATCCTATGTCTGCAGGAGGGATCAAGAATACTTCGTCATACCAATGGGATTGTGAGACTGATTTACTCACTAGATAACCTGCTGCTCCACTAGCACCGCAATACTAGCGAATTCTGGCAGCGAAGTAGTGTACTAATTTTCTTCAAAGTCAACAATTCAACTGTTGACTTTCTCGATGTTGCTTGTGATCAGTAGTCCAACACTTCCCACCATATTTCCGTTTAGTTTTATCACTTTCTATATAAGACGAGGAACAAACAATTTTGTTCTTAAATTAATTATCAATGGAATCCAAAAAGTCCGTCACGCATGGGCTGCGTTAACTAAGCAGATTTCCCAAGTGCGCCACGTAGTTGCATTTATCTCAAAACTTAAAAGTACAACGAGAACAATATTTGGTATTTAAGATTCAAATAAAGTACTTCAAAACATAAAAGAATATTGAAAATATGAGATGATTAGGAGTGGGGCTTTACAGATGACCAAAAACTAAAAAATGCAAATATCTGAGTAAATAATCAAGATAGTGAAAAAATGTACATAACAAAATTTATAGAACATTACATTTGCAATAAGATTGACTCTATACATTTTTTCGGTCCGACGCATAATAACGGAGATATTAAGAATTTTCGAAATTCTCCCCTTCTAAACCCCCCTCCCCCTGGTCCGATTTCAGCCATTAACGAACTTGATCTTTCTTTTTGTATAAAACGATTATATATCAAGTTTGGTAACGATAAAACAATAATTGCGACCGCTAGAGTAGTAACAGACAAATATATATATATATATATATATATATATATATATATATATATATATATATATATATATATATATATAAACGGACCTCATTTTTGTCATCTCCTGGGTAGGATCGATGGACATTTGAAGAAAAATTTTGAAAATCGCGTCATGAGTACAACCTCAATAGCTAATTCCCCTTAAGGGAAATCTGCTAAAATGTGAGAAATAACTAATTTACCTAAATTTAATTAATCTTTTCTTAATGGGTGTATTCTAGGTCCTAATCTCTGCTGGGAGATAAATGTATGTACGTTCATTGAAATTTATTTATGGAAAAATAGTAATTGCATATTATATTGCTGGACTAGTACCGTCTGGTTCAATTGTTTTGTATGTCAGCATAGCAAAGGTACCCACCCGGCTTCGTTCAGGAAATCATATGAGACTAAATGATGATTGTATTTTTTTTTTTTTTTTTTTTTTTGGCAAGGCTTCAACGTGTACAACTTCACTTACAGTCTGACAGTATTGTTTTCCCGTAAGGGTCAAGTAGGGGAATAATAGAATAGAAATTTTAGTTTTGAAGAATAAATGAAAAAAAGTCCCTAAGTAGTTCTTATGGCCCTTAAACCATCGTTGTGCTTTGGGCCGCTTTTAGGAAAAGGAACTTTTATTCATACATGGTTCCGAATACAGAATACTTCCTATGATTATGAATGATATGGTCCATTATCTTATAAAAAAAAACAACAATCACAGGAGACGGACATATAAAAAATATAATATATAAGAATATAAATAAAAAATATAATATATAAGAATATAAATAAAAAATATAATATATAAGAATATAAATAAAAAATATAATATATAAGAATATAAATAAAAAATATAAAATATATAAGAATATAAATAAAAAATATTGTGCAAATTAAAGCAAAAAAAAATACCATCATCATTAAGCTTCAAATGAATTACCGGGCGAAACCGGGTACCTCAGCTAGTATGTATGTATACGTACATGTATGTATATATATATATATATATATATATATATATATTCAAACTTCAAATACCATCTAATCTAATATCAGTTCAGTGAAGCCGAATGAATTAAGATCGACTAGTTAGATAAGACAGAATGCCAAAGATCATTCACTTCTCCTCGCAACAACTATTAACCCAATCTGACCCATTGCTATCCATCGAGCAATACTTGCTTCCATTATTTCTCATCAGGTCAACCTTTCTCCTTTTCAAAGCCATTTTAAATGTCATTTAGAAAGGTCTAGAGGCTAAAATAATGAATGTATGTGCTTCAGATTGCTATGTAATTCTTTTAGAGTTCATATTCTGCCTCAATTTCCTTGTGGTACATCGTTTCTGGGTGGGATTCCTTATTCAAACTCGCCGTGGAATGTGGAAAGTAACCATACTCTCTCGGATTTCGTTGTATAATTAACTGACTAGTGGCCTACTGGCCGTTTCGTAAGGGCGCAATTGCGGCACTGACTAAATAAATAGAGCATGGTACGTCCTTGAGAGCGCACGACGTGTCACACCCCGCTAGCGTCAGCCCGATGTGTATCACAAGTAGTACAAGATGCTAACATCTTCTTTCAGGCTTCTTTAACTACCCCTTGTTGTTGTTACTTAACCCATTACTCCTTTCAATGTCTTGATCTAGTTCAGCTGAGAACTAGGATAATATCATTTCAGGAACTCCTAATTAGGCCTACATAGTTGAATTCCAAATATTTTTAGTAGAGAGCTGATGTACATATCTCAACACCTTGTGAACCATAAAAGTGCTTATTTTATTGAAAGAGTCATTTTAATCGCCTACTTGGTAGGATCGATGGATGGATAAAATGATATGGAAAATGTACATAAATAAGATGAAAGCATTTCTAAAATTCGAAATAACGCCGTTAATAATATATTTGCCCTTTTTACTATTCAGTATTCAGTTAATTGGAGTTTATACTCATCTGATATGATCATGTAACATTTTATTTCATAATTATAAAATATTGTTGCGTTGCTCGTTCTGAGAATGCCATTACGTTTTTTGAGATACTGGGTCCCTCAAAAGATTTTTTTTCTTCTATAGATTTTACTCTAAGCTATTAACGAGAATATTATCATTTGTCATTTTCCGACTTTAGTAAAATATGAATCCCCAGCTCTTGAGATTGAGTTATTATAAGAAAATGTAAATTTTTAATGTTTAAGTCTTGTTTATAAAATCTTAATATTTTTTAAGGAAGAAATAGAGAATAGAATTTAGAAGACGTTTTCTCAGAGTCGTTCTAGTACATAATGAGTTTAGAAGCACTTGCCAAATAAACTTTTATATTTTAGAGAAATAGTAGCTGACTATAGGAATTTTTATCTGTACTATGATATCATAGCTCACAATCCACAAATTTCAGTTAAGTGTTAGAAAGTCAATCCATAGTGAAGAAAATAACCATAATTCATGGATATTTTCTGGTAACGGTATCTATCAGCGATTATTACTTTCCGTCTTTGGTTCGTTAAACATAAAGGAATACCTAACTGCTGCATATCATCTTAAATAGGTGAACCACTTCCTTTTGTAATTTCTCCAAAGTAGAATAATCAACCTAACAAGTCAAATGATTGCACCCGTCCAGCTTTAATATTTTCTCCAGTAAAAGTTGATAAATTAACTTTATAAAATTGGCCATTAGTCGCTTCTGGAATGCGTTTGGTTTAAACCGGAAATAGTTCCAATGGACAAATATTTCCAAGGATGTTTCGTAATGAACAGACGGTTATGCCCTTCTAATCTAGATTGGGAATTCCAGTATTAAGGACTGGGATATGTAGCTCTTAGTATTTTAGATTTTTATTTTCAAATAGTGAAATGTTTTTACTTTTTTTTTAATGTTATTTCTGGGGGGAAAGTTGACTGATAATGTTCATTCAGGGTCAAGAATATATCTCCGCCACAGTAAATCTTGTGAGTTCTTACTATCCATGTATATTCCAAATATAATTTTAAAGTCATTAAATATCGAATTTTTGAAAAAATACTCAATTACACAAAACCTTCTGGACAAACAGATCATTCTTAATAGTTGTGGAGCGGGTAGTAGCGGGAAAAATCAAGATATACATCTCCCTTTCAATTAGAATTTTTTGGATTAAGTTTAGCTTTTATTCTTTTAAAAATATAAAACAGATCAAACACATGCATTTTCCTGCCTCAAATACGGATGAAAAATTATTGAATTCATATTTCTACTACTTTCAACCCCCACTTAAGCAGTTATGCTGATTAGGTAACATATACTACTCGAAGAATTTTACATTGTGAGTTTCAAGGATAAGAATAGTTATTTATTATACAAGTGACGAAAGTAGATCGTTTTACAACTCGAGTGAAACGTTTACCCACACGAGCGAAGCGAGTGTGGTAATTTCACGAGAGTTGTAAATTCTACTTTCGTCACGAGTGTAATATTAAATTTTTTCTGTAATCGTGTAATACATGATCAGATCTAACCAGAATATGAACAAAATTAGGATGTTGTGACGATTATGGTATGTTGTTGGTAGGTTATAAGCATGGTTGTGAAAGGTTATAAGGATAGTTATAAAACAACTAGTGATGATTGTGAAGTAGTGCAGTTATAAACAAGTGCAGGTTATAAACAAGGAATGTAATTATTATTATATTTAAATTTTAAAATATATTGATTATTTCCACCAATAATTCATTCACATTTCAATTTATTTTGTTAAAATAAATTCTTACAATGATAAGAAACATTTTATACATATTACTAATTAAGAAGGCAATTCACTTTCTTCACTTGTGAAGAAAGTGATTACTTTCTTCACTCTATTGCAAAATGTTTCACTTTCTTCACTCATTTCAGTTTAGTAATGTTGCCATTATTCAACGATTACAGAAAAAATTTTATTCATTCCATTGCTTGGTTTAAGAGAAATGAGCAAGTTCTGTCACTCTTGAAGGCCAGAACATTTGCAAGGAAATTTTATTATTCTATTTTCACTGAGGAAGACAATGTTTCGTTTAGTTTACTAACAAATTGCTTTTTAATGCATTATATAGTGTCCCATTGTTATCATAATAATGCAGCTATTAAACCGTATAGGTACCCAGGCGCCTTTCCATATACGAAATGCATTGCCCATGGTGTAAATTTCTTAATAGATCTTTTGAAGTCAGGTGATGCTTCTGTTCAGACATGTCAAATGTTTTTTCAGCTGTTTGTACATTAGCGAACAATAAAACGATGTATATATGAAAGTATACAAGCTGAAAAATATACTTTCCTTCAAACTCAGTTAACTTCAGCTTCTAACAGCCTAATTGAATCGGAAGTAGTTAGAAGAAAAAGGAAAATGGGTAACCATTGCCCAGAATCATCCATCAATTTGGATAAAAATGTTAACACTCATTAGTTATTTTGTGAGCTATTTTCTAATTAAAATTAATAAGAAATGAAGAGGGGAGGAGACGGAGATATATAAACTCACATCCGAATCATATTTGGAATATAACTTCGTTATTTATTTCCAATTGAAATTCAAAGAATAAGAGCATTTCGATTTTTTAATTTGTGTAATTTAATCATAGCCATGCTGATTTTGCACATTGTGTGGTAGCGGAAGTTGTGCGGAATCAAACTCTTTAGTAGTGGTATATATTGTCTTATTTTTTTCCGATATATTGAAATAACTATGTACTATATACTCGTATAACTATTAAACGTTACTTTGGTAATGTCATTATAACAAAAGACAATAAGCGTTTTAACGGAATATGATTTGAGGTTTATATATATATATATATATATATATATATATATATATATATATAATTGTAATATATATGTATATATATATACAGATATGTGTGTGTGTGTGTGTGAATTACCAATTGTTTTCGGGATATTATGACTCAATTAGATTCATTGATCGATAAATAATTTTATCATTTTAAAAAAAAAATTGATAAATTAATATTAACTCCATTGTAGAGGCGATACCCAAGGCATTTTTGTAAGGTCACAACCTTGCATTATTTCGTGAGGTGTCAGATTGAGCTCCAATAAATTAGATATAATTCTCCATAATATGATTTCCTGGCTGAATTCCTTTGTAGAAAGTTTTTGTATGAAATTTGGTAGGTAATATTCATGTAATGGGCGATTTTGAGAGAGCATAACGGAATAATAGCCTGACTTTTGAAAGTCAAGTAGTTCTTCTGCCTCAGCGTAGAAACTAAGGAATTTGATCTATGAAGATCAAACATTCCACGTGTGACACAAAAACAAGTAAAGTGACTTTATTGCGTTTAGAAGTTAAATAAATACAATTTTAGGCTATTCCAAAAGTGTATTTCTCGTCTGCAGGGCTATAAACAACGGAAATTAATTTCAGTGTGATATTATGTGATGGTTTCAAATCAGTTTGATATTCAAGCATCTTGATGCTAGGATAACGTCTGTCACGCAGTAGCTGCGTAAACAAAGCAGATATCCCACATGCTGGAAATCCATACTGATGATCACATCTTTGTTCAATTCCTACTATTTAAGCAGTATCGGTATGAGAAGTGGAAATTTAAGCAAGACATGAGATGTTTAGAGACTCAGTTGATCATAATGAAAATGGATGAGTAGAAGTTGAGGTTCACTGAAGACTAAAAGGAAAAATAAAATATTAAATTAACTTTTAGTTTCTCATAAAATGTAAAATATCGAGTTTGGTACTTACCAAACTTAAATTGCGACCATTAAAGCATTAACAGACAAATGCTTAACCACAATTGTAAATTTGAACTTACCTCATTTCTTCATCTGCTGGTTTGAATTGATGGACATTTGTAGAAATTTGTCGAAAATCGCGTAGCGTATACAATCTGTAAAAATGTGTAATTTTCCCTGAAGTAAAATCTGCTAAATGGTTCGTCACTGAGGTACTCAGTGAAACAACCACATATGCTCGAATACACACTGATGGTGTAAGCTACCATTCTAATCTCTATTGTTCAGTAATAAAAGGCTTTAGTTAGCAGAACTTTAATTTAAGCTTAATATGATATATTAGTGATACGCTTCATAATGTGAAAACCCCGTGTGAAGGAATGGGAGGGAAGGGGTTAAGGAGGAAAGGATAAATTGAAAACTGGAAAGAATAATTGAAATATTAATAATTTAAAAAATATACAGAGCTTCTTGATACGTGTTACTACCCCAAAATATAAACTTCCATCTTCACCAGATGTAGGATGTCTTTTTCTAAAGAGTCCAGAGTTAATACATTGTACAACTAATGAAGAATCAATCGACTTACAATTATTAAGCAATCATTCCATTAATCAGGTTAACAGAAGAAAGATCATTCATCGAATGTTCTACTAAATTTATCAATTTAAATAATTCAATAATTTGAAGGGCATTTCTAATGCCGATGAAACAGGATATTTACTATTTACCTCAATAGTATATGCAGTTTATTGACCATATGGATCTGAACCTGAATTTTAAGGGTGGCCAAAAGGATCTAAAAATAACTACGTTTCTATGAATCCTCTCGGCTGGAAAAACATACATGCTTTTAGAATAATTAGTAGCTACTCTACGTTGTTGTCCCTCTAACATCAAAACAGATGTTGAATCTTCTAAAAAAAATTATTTTAAATTAATTAATTTCTTTTAATGCTATATTACTATATTTGTTTATTCTACCTATTTATTGAATATCGACAGCCTTCATATGACTTTTACTTTCACTTTTATCATTTAGAACCGCCAAGTTTGATTTGGTTTTGTCTGGTGAATGTGCCAAAACCATGTTTCATAATCAATTATTTATTATTTATTCTCTTTTATGGACTCCAACTTTCGCTCCCACAAAGTAGGCACCCCCGACGAATGACAATATTTTCTTTCATAGAACATTTCCTGCTCTAGTGAATAATACAAAAAGCTTAAGTAGACTGATTTTACTCATACAAGCATTCTCGAGTATCAAGAAATATGTTGTTTTTAGATTTACTGTTTTAGAGAAAAAGAGACATGAACTAATTTTAAAATTTGGGTTAAAAGAAGAAAGAAAGGATGAAATATGGAATTGAATGTGTAGATGACGCCATCAGAGTGGTATTACAGCCCCTGAGAACACTACTTAGTATACCCAGCACCTACCTTATGTCCTATTGGGGGGGGGGGGGTGGGTAACCCTCCCTGATTTCTTTATTACCCTAATTATTTTTGTTGTGTTCCTTAGATTTTTTCCTGATATGATGTTGGATTGATACGCGCGCAAAAAAAAAAAAAAAAAAAAAAAAATTCGAAAATCGCTTCATGCGTTTAACACCTCAACTGCTGTTCTCTGTTAAGGGTCATCTGCTAAAAATGCATCGAGTCCACTTAGCACCAATCACAAAGGTAGCAGAAAATCATTTCCCGCCTACAATTAGGCCTATTTTGAGAGAGGCAAACGTCATTACGTTTTTCCTGAATAATTAACAATGTCATTATTAGTTCTGTAATGGGAAGGAAGTAGGCCGGAAACTTGGGACTAATGACTTCATCGATCCTTTGTAAAAGGCCTCTTAAATGCTCTCATAAACCTTTTAATAGCAGTTACGTGTCATTTTTGGGGTTTAGTGATCACCTTTTACCTCAAGGAAGTTTCCGCACAAAATTACCTTTCGACAACTATCATTGTTTCTGCCCTCAGGCATAGCATTTACATTTTAACATAGCATTTGGTTGTTAATTTATTATTATTACCACCTTGATAACTTATGTGTAAGAGACGGACAGCGCTAATCATTTTTCGTGGGACCTTTCGACATTTTCATTATCATGAGGATCCTTTTAGATCAGTTTATATCAGTATTCGATTCTTTAAAACTTTAGAGCTTTCCACGAGTACAAAGGTGAAGAAATACTTCTTTCTTGTAAAATAGAAATTTCATAATTATTTTAAGGCCGAATAGGTTTCACAGAGGAAATGAAGGTTGTTTGTTGTTTTGCAAGATTAAATTGTTTATTTTAATTGTTGGGACTGGTGTTTGCACGACGCCTATTAAATAAGTTCTGTTAAGTTGGCCGTCTCTCAGGTAGATAATGAAAGTAATCTCCAGATTTCAAAACATTCCTTGTTTCCAACATCATCCATGTCCAATGAATTCATTTGCATGTCTTGTCGACTTTTAGCAGAGTTCCCTTAAGGGAAATCGACTGTTGAGTTTGTAATCATTTATAAATACGATAGTAACTCATAATTCAAACAATGGTCACCAATAGCATTCTCTATTTCACCAGTTTTGTGGACTTTAGAATACAATCAGCTTCTATAGCATGCCCTATTATCGGAATCTTCAGATTAATACAAAAAAAATACATACTGAACTGCAAGAATGTAAATAAAACATGGTATGAGCTAAAAATGTGAGATAAGGTTTTATTTAGACAAATCAAGATATGTGATATTTATGAATAAAAAGAAATGCCGACCCTCTCCAATAACTGTATTAAAAATAATATACTGCAGCAGGCTGTTCAAAGTTAAAATTCTTAGGCCTAAAATGACAATGATGTGAAATGAACTTCAACAAAATTATATACATAAGAAACTTTTATGGACTTCATGTCAAATATATCCTGAACAAACAGAAGAATATATTACGAACCATTGCAGACTAAATTTAATTTAACTCTGCCAACAATGATGATATTGGGCATATAAAAAAAAGGCTTAATGCTCCAAATGTTAAAATAAATGTCCTAAAGATGAAAAGAGTAAAACTCAAATAAACTATAGGGGACTCAAAAGACAAAAGTATATAATATGGAGCTACATGTGTCCTGGCTGAGGTCGTACAGATTTCATTGCTCGCAACAGAATTTTATAATTATCTAAAAATACTGAAAAATATTACTTATGAAACACAGGATAAAGAAAATGGCTTACATTACTCAAACTGGAAACACCCTGCAAGCTCCCAAACACAAATGTAAGTATAGACAGCGTAGAAATGCGTAGATCTTTATTTTCCATGACGCAAATAAAATTATGTTGCCTATAGGCAATAGGGATTAGTCCCAAACGGTTTCTTGGGCCTGTCAGGACAACTTGGTGTATTATATCATTAAAATATAAAGAAAAAAAAAAGAAAAGAATAATGAAGAAGGAGATATAACATTATTCATACCAATAGTAGTATTATCACTAAATACACAAAGCAAAATTCAAAATGAAAACCTTTGCCTCATCGAAACCTGATAGCCAAGGTCTGCTACGCTGCATTGTTATTAGGGCCGTGTGGTTAGCTTGAGGCTATATTGTGGAGGATTTCTTTATTTGAGGGGGGAGGGGAAAAAATTATAATAAAAAATACACTCAGTCATTAAAAATGCACATAGATGAGGGAAAGAAGTAAAAACTTTAATCTGATACAATCACTTATAGGAGCTTATGTCCATTCGTCTTTCTTGCTACGAGTTTGGGCAAGCGCCAGCCTATAGGCATAAATAGTGTTCGACAGAATATTTCAGATCATTAATTGTAGTGCAAACACTTTTAATCAACGACAAATAATTTCACTCTCCGTTTATTATCTCATACTTTATGACCCGGAAACTTGAGAGTTACCACTGGCACGCAACCACAACAGATAAACGCCCTTCAGAGAAGTTATCTGGTGGTTAACTATCGCCTCATATAACAAGCTAATTACTAAAACATTTAAAAAAAGAAAAACAGTATTTCTTACAAAACCACTGGTGTAATCAGCCCATTATGAATTGCACACATACAATTAATTGATACATGCACATTAGTAGCACTGCTTAGGTAAACAGAATATATATACATATTTGTTTTGGTTGAATTGTAGTTTATGTCTCTTAGACGGTGACGGAAGCAATGGCACTCATGTGATGTCACCTCACATTTTCTCGTCTATTACTCCCCTAGTAAGAACCCTATGTAAACAAGAATAAAAATGTAACCTAAACAAGAGGTATTTAGTGTTATACTGTTATTGCGAAACTGTTTGTACTTGTGTGTGTGTTTGGGGCTGAAAACAATAAACGTAGTAAATAATTACATTAGAAACATTGGTCGTATAACATTTCTTGATGCAAAGCATAATAGTGAAGATATTTTCGAAATTGCATTATTGCAACCTCTTCGCTCTTATGGTCTGGTTTCGGCCATTCACGAACTTAACTCAACTACACGACGCTGTTTATACGAGTATATTTTTTGAATATATATATAATTTATTTGAGATCCCGCAACAATGGCGATTCATCTTTTTACAGGTTAGAATATAATTTTACTAAATTAAATAAATATTAAAATTTTTACAAACTAAATTTTACAAATGTACAAAATAAATAGAATGGGCAAAAATAAATATAAATTGTTAGTATATTTACAACATGAGGAAAAAATAAATAAAAAAAACTAAAAGAAAAACTAGAAGAAGGCAAAACTTATATTCTACGTACAGTGCTTGCTATATATAACTTTCATAATAGTAAATAATAGCTTTTATATTTTATCAAATAATCCATTATTTCTTAAATACTTAAAAACATCTTCTATAAATTGGCTATATGGTGTATATTTGCAGTAGCCTTATTTTCGTCATCCACAATGTACGTTCAAGAAAACTGTGAAAATTAGTTACACGAGAACAAACGACCGAAGGGGTTAATGGAATTCCATAACTATCTAACCAATATCGGTAATAAATTTTTTGTATTTAGTTCTTTTTAAATAATTAAAGGGATATCTGATTTTTCTAATAGTGCTTGATATACTTTTTTAATGAGTATTTATTACATCCATATGGTGGATAAATTTAATATATTTTAAGCTCCATTACTATGGTTAAATTGATTACAGCGTGTGTACTTAGACATCTTTATGAGTTTTATAGTAAAAATATTGTCACATACTTTTCCTACTGAACTATATTCGTAAATGACTTATCATTTATTATACTTGCAAAGGGCGATGTTTTTATTTACTTATCAGTAACGAGGGCTACACCCGTTTCTGAGTTAATGCTTTTAATCTTATGGTTTAGGATATATAGGGTACAGCATTCTAGTCATTTTTAATTCTAATAATTGGGACCTGCTGAGAAAATATCACCAATACATTCCTCTAAGTGGAATTCCTACTGGTGAACAATGAATAAGATAAGTAACGAGCCAGTAATCCCTGGAGTTGTATCTGCTTCCCTTGGCTGTTAACATTTCTTTGGGTATTTTTTTCTACCAATCATTTAATTGGTTTCTGTTCAAAACCTCATTTCCTGGACAATAGGATGACTTCTCTTGCGCAACGCCGATAGGATAAGCAGTTATGCTTAATCCTTGGTATCCTCCGAAATTGGGTGATTAGAAGGAGGAAATCATTGTCCCAGCTCAATGACACAACTTCTTGGGGATTTGACCCAACGACCTGACCCAGTAACTATTGGCTGAAGTTGAATTACGCCCAATCAATGTTGAGAGCACTACTCAGTTTTAAATAACCCTATTATTTCATTCCATTTGGATGTTAATGCTTAATTTAGGTTTGCATTGACTTCTTATAATTATTATTATTTATTAACGTCCATTTTTTTACTACTATGGCTAATTAGGACGGGTTATCTACAGGTTACCACATTTTTTAAGCAGGGTGGGAGACTTCTTATAAGAAAAAAGGAAAGAGCTTTCCCTCAATACAATATAATGTAAAACATAAGTTTATCCTTGCAAATTCCAGAAATGACCTTTCTTAAAATGCATATTCTATATTCATATAAAATATTAGGGGTTTTAAATAATATGTAATAGGAAATGGTATTTATTGTGTTTGTACTTGAATCATATGACTTTACTCTTTATATATATATATATATATATATATATATATATATATATATATATATATATATATAATCACGTAGGAGACCATCTAATATATTAGTCAAATTAATGATTTATGAATTGTTTCTTTCCAAATGGTAGAGCGCGTTCTTCAATTCGTGGCCGTAAATTATTCGTAGAATTAGAATGTGATGTCATAATTTCCAAAAAGGTGTCGTAATAAACATCTTTGAACTTTCAAAATTCTGATTAAGCGTGCCTTGCTAGTTCTACTCCAATAAATTATAAAATATTTAAATTCAATTCTGAAAGTTTACGTTACATCTTTCTTTTCATCAAGCAAATGTGTATGACATATAAAATCTTCTGTTTCTGGTACCTATGAGTTGTCGTTACTGCAGTTATTTATTTAGTTGTAGTTGCACAAAGTGGACGTAAATATTTTTATTTTTTTTCATCTAGTCTATGACGTTAAAAATCGTTGTAGGAACGACTTGGTCTTTTCGTCAATAAATTAATTTTCCTTTTAAAGCGTCTAGACATGTTATGTGTGTTATTTATTAATGTCTATGCATCAGAGGCTTATCAGGACGGGGTTTCTACAGGTTATCGGCCTTTTTTTAATCAAAATGGGATTAAGTATCTTATTTAGTGAATTTTTCCCTTGATAAATTCATGTTTCCAACTCCAAAATCGAGCACATGGTTCCAGATTCATCAACTGCATTTAAACCTGTATTTTCTTTTACTATATAATACATGTGGAAAGCCGTTAGCGTGTTGTTTATACAATGCTTGTCTTGATTGTTATATATATATATATTGGTACTACTTCTAAATTTCTTTCAAATTAAAACACAAAAATAATTAAGTATTTAGTGTTAGCTAATATTAAACTAGGGAATATATGTGAATAATATTTGTCTCACAACCATGAGCCAGCCATCTGCTGTTGGGTCACGTTGTCTACAGAAGCACGACTGTTGAAGCAGGTAAGGTAAAAAACGACGCCCACTGATGAAGTTTGTTGTACATCTTGAAGGGAAACCCGACAAAAAAATGCAAAATAATAATCTAGAACCCCAACTTTATTAAACGTAGTAATATTTTTATTTTAGTATTAATTACGAATATATTATTATCCAAAATTTCCAAATCTGTTATCCAGCCCTGGTATAGTCTGACTATATTCCGTTTCTGAAAGAACACTGGATTTCTTCAGATGTACCGTCTTGTTTATTTTAGGTCGGGGCGTTGTACAGATGAACCAAAATTTCTGCGAGTAGTCTATTAACAGGTCTGAAGAATGCTTAACATCTGAGGTGACATATCGTCAAAACACTATCCACACCTCTTTCTCTGTTGAGCAATGGAACACCAAGTGCGAATATAATTTCTACCTTTTGCTTTTTTATTATAAGGTCACATAATCTACTCCACCCTTCGTTTCACCTTACTCACCCAGTAGCCATTTGTATTGTGTAATTAATTTCTAATTCAATCCATAATTCTGCTCAGCCAGCAATAAATTAGAATCAGTAAAACTTCGTCGTAGTTTCTTCTTAATGACACACAATTAATAGGCAATTTGTGGGCGCCATTAACTACTACTGCTACTGCCCATTACAGACCAATATTACTTCAAATCGTTCCGAACTTATCCAATCCTCTTATAAATAATCTACCTAGCAAATTGCATTCTGTGTTTATTTTATGTACGCGTGTTATGCGTGTGTGCTCACTCGCCACAAAAATCCGCCACGCAGGGGCTGCTTTAACTAAGCAGGTTTTCCACGTAGCTCACGTATTTGTATTTATTTCAGATCGTAAAATTTCAATGAGACACAGCATATTGTTATATGACGTGAGTTGGAGTGTGGGGTTTACTGAAGCCCGGAATTTAAAAAATGCAAATATCTCGGTTAATATTCAAGATAGAGAAACAACGTACATAACAACATTTGTAGAAAATTATATTTTCAATAAGTTTGCTTCTATATAAGTTTTCGATCTGACGCATAATAACGGATATATTAAGTATTTTCGAAATTCCCCTCTCTAAAAATTTAAAAACCTCTTCCCATCCTAGACTATAGACATTTCCTAGACTATATATATATATATATATATATATATATATATATATATATATATATATATATATAGTTTTGAAAAGACCTCATTTTCGTCATCTCCTGGATAGGATCAATGGATATTTTAGGAAATATTTTGAAAATCGCGGCATGAGTACGACCTTATAGCTGATTTCCTTCATTCTGCTAAAACAAATTGATTATAGGAGTCCTATTCCTCCCAAAAGTTGTTTGCTTTTAGATTAGCGGTTTAGTAATCTTCTTGGAGAACTAGTTTATTGAAATATATCAGCGGGTAACTTGTGCTAAATCAACTTGAGCTTATAGATCAATTATCTCGATGGTTTACATACTATTGGGTGGTTCGATAAATAATGTCGTTTTTCTGATAAGATTGTTTGAGATGCATATTTCAGGTAGTATTGATTGAGTGGCTTTGATTATAATATACTATTTTAAAGATTAGACTTTGTCGTTGTGAGACTGACTAGTAAACAACAAGTTGGTTAAAAATTCACTTGAAAATGGACAATCAAAGAGACCAGTATCGGCATATTTTATTGTTTTACTTCCGAAAGGGCAGAAATGCGCTACAAGCTTGGAAAAAATTATGTGAAGTTTATGGTGAGGACTGTCTCGGTGAGGATCGCCAGTGTCAGCGTTCGTATGCTCGCTTTCGCTCTGGAAATTTGAATGTGCAAGATGCAGCACATACTGGTCGTCCAACCACTACTGATGACGACAAAATAAAGGCGTTAATCGAAACCGTATGACAACTCGAGAGATAGCAGAGTAGCTCGACATATCGAATTCAACAGTTTACCTGTACTTACAGCAGCTTGGTTACGTAAGCAAACTGGATGTTTGGGTTCCTCACGAATTAAAGGATATCTACCTCACCAAACGCATTATCATATGCGACTCCTTGCTGAATCGTAACAAAAACGATCCATTTTTAAAAATAATCATAACGGGAGATGAAAAATGGATTGTTTACGATAACGCAGTCCGAAGAAGATCATGGACCAAGCAAAATGAGCCCTCACAATCGACATCCAAAGCCGATATTCACCAAAAAAAGATTATGCTTTCTGTGTGGTGGGATTATAAGGGTACAGTGTACTTTGAGTGGCTTCCAAGAAACCAAACTATTCATTCGAATGTCTATTGTCGTCAGCTATCGAAACTAAACGAAGAAATCAAGAAAAAACGCCCTGAACTGGCCAATCGCAAAGGCGTGATGCTCCATCATGATAACACCAGACCACACACCCTCTTTGACAACAAGTCAAAAATTAACAGAGCTCAATTGGGAACTGATGCCACATCCACCATATAGCCCTGAGTTAGCACCATCAGATTACCATTTCGCTCCGTTCAAAACCATTTCAATGGTAAAACTTTCGATTCTGATGAGGCGGTTAAAAATGAGTTGGACCAGTTTTTTGTTTCTAAAAACCAAGGCTTCTTCGAACGTGGAATTTTTCAACTCACCGAAAGATGGCAAAAGGTAATCCAACAAAATGGTCAATATATCATTCATTAATGTTGTACTTAATAAAAATAAATTCATGTTGAAAAATATGGAAAAAAACGACATTAATTATCGAACAACCTATTAAAACCATAAAAAGATACTTTCTTTGGAGCTAACGGGAAGAGTTAATATATGAGAACGAAACAGAAGATTATACAAGAACTAAAGCTAAGATGTGCGGGTCATGTGACAATTATCAACAAGTAACTCCCTGTGCAAAGTATCTAATGCTGAAAGTGGCTGGTAGCTGATTACTTGGAAGGCCAACAATGAGATTGATTGACAAATTAATTAAGTACTCAACCTAGGTCCTTGTATTGGAACGCTAGTGGCCAAGATAGACAAGAATAGAGAAGGCTGGTATTGGATTCTAAAGATTTACAAGGTCTGTATAGCGAAGAAAAACATATAGAACATCATATATATACTTCTTTTAGTCTTACGGATCTACAATAACATTTCTCCTGAAGAAGCTGCTGGAGGAGCTAAAGAGGGAGGGGGTTCCGGGACGGGGATGAAAGCGCGCGAAACGTGGATTATTCCGAGTCAATCTCCCAGCGAAACGGTCATTTCCCTCTTCCGCGAACAGCTGTAATCGACTGATGGCCGTCCATGCTCAGGGCTGCTTTTCCTATAGGCATTTTTTCGCTTGAACTATAAAACTTGACCCAGTCCCCTTTCTTTCTTAATCTCATTTTTGTAAATGACTGAAGTTAAAGAGGGTTTATTATGTAGCCGTGTTATAAATCTGAGATAGCATTACATGAACATATCATAAATGAACATATATTTTGAATAATGCCAGCACAAAGTTCATTAAGATTATCATTTATGAGTATTGTTTTATTAGTTTTTAGCTGTAAATTAGAGTTTTATCCAATTTGGAGTTAAGCCACCATGTGCTCTGGCATTTTAGTAAATAACGATAATGGATTTTTATAATAACATTCACAGCTCTTAAAGTCGATACACTAATTAATATTGAGGATGAAAATCGATGACAATATCAACTAGACTTTTTGAGCATATTTGATCGGCGGGGACAGAGTTCGACATCGGCTCAGCCTATAGAAGTCCTTCACGCAGGGGCTGCGTAAACTAAACGGTTTTCCCTCATGACGTTTAACAATAGATAAATCTACATACTGCTAACACAATCGGACCGTTATCATCAAGTGAATAAATACAAACGATAATAAAAAACCTCCAGAAGTGAAGCACCTGAAACGTAAACAAACAGGTGTGCCAACTTCTCACAGGGAAAAAAACAATTAGGAAAATATACCAGAATATAACATGTTAATTTTATGGAAAAATATTTACTATATCTAGTACTGTAATTTATAATGGATCAGAATAATTTTTATCTCAACCAATCAAATTTTAGTAGTCCAAGAACTTGAAAGGGGTCACGATAACATATTTGCATTTATCTCGTATAATAAACGTCGCTTGAAAACAATTTATTGTATTTAAGCTTCAATTAATGTGGTTTATTACATAACAGAGTATTGTTTACGTATGTAACACGAGTAGAAGTGGGGGTTTGCTGAAGGCTGAAAACTGAAAAATACAAATATCTCGGTTAATATTCAAGATAGTGAATAAATGTATATAACAATATTTATAGTACATTTAATTTCCAATAAGACTGTTTCAATACAATGATTTAATCCGACGTATGATTTCGGAGATATTTTGAATTTTCGAATATCCCCCTCTAAAACCCCCCTCCTACTGAACCGACTTCAGCCATTAATGAACTTGATCTGTCTTTTTACATAAAAAGTTTAAATATCGAGTTTGGTAACGATCAAACTAAAATTGCGGACCGCATATTAGTCATCTCCAGGGTAGGATTGATGGACATTTGAAGACATTTTTCGAAAATCGCGTCATGAGTACGACCTCAATAGCTGACTTCCCTTAAGGGAAATCTGCTAAAAGGGAGATGTCGTGAAGGGATTAAGACAGTCGTAGCTGAGATTCTATTGACAGGATACCCTTCTCCGGTGACATCTCGCCCAGCCTTCAGCTTGCAACTAGTCCAGCCCGCTAATCGCCAATACACCCTCTCACGGCAGAGTCTGATCTTAGAGAACTTCTATAAACCAGCTAAGTTCTTTTATTGTAATTTAGTTTAAGTAGATAAAAATATCCCCCTTTATATCGCTAAAGGCCTTTCTCATTATCAGTTTATATTTATATTTGGTGCATTTTTAATTATAAATATATTTATATATATTAAAATTCTGAGTCAAGAGTCGACTGTTGGTGAATCCCATCCTAAATTCTTTGATAGTGATTTGATTGTGAGAATTATCATCATTAACAGCTTCCACTTCCTATTGCCGGAGCCAGATCGCAACAGCCCTGTGCACCGCGTGCTTTGAAATTGTGATAAGCCAGGACATTTGTTGATAAAATAGATATTGAATAATTAATCTGAAACGAAGTGAAAATTTGAACCCAAACGAGCTTCAAAGGAAAGAGAAATGTAGTTGAATGAAACTGCTTTGTGGTAGAAATTTGACTCTCGAGTGAAAACGGTCTAATAACATGCTAACGACATGATTTAACCTCGAAATACCAGCAACGTTACGTCATATTATAATTATTTGCTGGAGACAGCAAAGTATTTTGGTATTTAAGGCGAATTCATGCCTACTCATGGAAGAAAATCGCTAATGATTTTTATGATACATGATCATTAATGGTGGATGACATAGATTGAATTAGATTCTTGAGACTGCGCCCACATGTTCTCATGTTTGGGTGTGTTTTATGTATTACAGGTACTTAATGTAACCTTTCCCTTCTATTTTTATTCAATAAGGTCTCTTATTATACTAAGCATTATTATTTCTATTAAAAAAACAAACAAAAAAAAGGTATTTATCGATTATCGGGAGGCCACCCATTTAAAGACGATTATTAAATTATAATTAAAAGAAAATCACTTTAGTATTTACAAGAACACTTTTAGAATGTATAAATGACAAAATGGTTAATTGGAGAACACTCATTATATACAGATGGAATATTAACTGGTTCAAAACCACTATTATATGTTGATGTTTTAAATGGAGGTTCATACTTGACTAGGTTATCTGAGTCATTCTGTTTCTTTCGTTATCAAATGAGTGATCGTTTATTAACACCACTTGGACTGCTACCTTGCTTCATGTGGCAGACGAAAGCCGTGGACGACTGCTTTATGCAGCTGCTTGCGATATTTTCCAGCTTTTGGCTAATCCTAATTTATAGTTACATTTTGTTATTCAAATAAATTCTAGATGTGTTATTTTAAATAATAAAGTGTTTTTTCTTTCAATATGAATTAATAATCTTCTTTAAATGGATGGCCTGCCTATAATTGATAAGTACGGTAATAACTTATAAACAACAAAATGCCTAATGCATTAAAATTTATGAATAACTCTTTAAATCATTGCCTGATAATGCAAACAATATAATTTTAAAATAAGTAGTCAAAGCCTGGTACAATTTGTGACTATGTAAAGTGATTTTTACTTGACCTTCAGCTAAATATATACGACATTGAAGATACTATATATTGATTGAAGATTTTATATATTGGACAATATAAAATATTGGACACATGAAATAAGCCACAAATTCGTGAATAATCCTCCAATAGTCCGTCCCACAAGCCCTGGATAAACTAAGCAGTTTCCCAAGTGTCTGTCATCCTACCATCACCGTGACCATCATGTTTTTTCCGTTTTCCCTAAAACACTTAAACAGGACTTTTAAGAATTTAAAATGGACAAAAGTTGTTTAGTATCTCTAGGAGGAATTCGCATTAGAAGGACCCTAACACTTTAAACATCCAGTTCAGTAATCAAGCGAAACTTGCGCATGCTTGGGCTGCATAGAAATAAATATATTAGTACGAACCTCGTATCTCTTGGGTGAACGAAACAAATTTTCAAATATCGCGTTATTTTGAATTGAAATTACTTTAAAAAAATACCTTTTTAAAACCTGGCATTATCCTTTTTGTGTTAGTATCAACCAAGATATTTGTGTTATGTTTTTGCACGTTGTACGTAGTTTTAAATTCATTCATTGAATATTTTTTTTTTTTGTAAATGTATTGACACTATTATATTTAAACGTTTTAGAGGGATAGAAATATCAACCTCATTATGATTTCAAGAAATCATAACGCAATCTCTTATGATGTTGCTCTAAGAGAACATGAAACGAGAAAAATGAAGTTTTCATCAATTAATTCCTTACAAAGTTACTAAATCCACCACAATTTCACGTTATTTCTAAGCATATGGCTCAAGACTAATAGCCAAGGTATCTTGACGTTTACGCAAGGAACATATTGTTTGAAAGTTATTAAACATCAAGTCGAAATGACCTCGTGAAGGAACAAAGTTGAAGGACAGGTTGTGAAACACGTTACATTCTACTGGCCAAAGGAAAGGCAACAAGGGGAATGCTATAATGCACTTGTAAGGTTGATTCTTCCTCTTCAAGTGGAAATAAATATGAGTATTTGTTCTATTCTATATTCTAAGAGGAAGGCAAAGCCATTTTGAAATGCACAGCTTGATCCCCGCGGTTTAAATAACTAATCGTCTTAATCAATGGTGTAGCCAGAAAATGATTTCGCTTCAAGTTTTACCAAAAAAAAATTCTCTTGAAATAATGTTGAATTTATACCTATATATTTTAATTCTCTCTTGGTGTAATTCCTCCAAACCATCGTAGTAATTTATGCTATATTAAATGAACGTGGTATTTAATTTTAAAAATTTCGGAAATCCTCCCCCCCCCCCTGATCATTGTATTGAGTCTATGCCTGTATCTCTTCAGTCAGAAGTCACGGACTTATTTTCACTACTTATACCACACGCACATCCTTTCACAAAAATCTACAATTTTTCAATTTGAAGTCTTCAAGAAATGGAGTGGTCCAAAAATCTTTTATTCAACTACACTTACACTATAATTAACATTTGGTAGACTCTCGTTAGTTGCACATTAAAATATCCCAAAATGACAAGTATAATGGAAATACTCTGAAAATTATGGCAAAATTATGAACTATTTAGTGACAAGGAAAAAACCTTTCCTAATCATTCCCTTCTCATAACCATGGGCTAAATTCAACATTATTATGTACTATTTACAAAATAATATCTTTAGCACCGAAATGCCAACAAAAATTGGAGCTATTTTGGATGTTACAGTTCCTCTATCAAGCCAATCATTAAAATACTCTTTTTTAAGTTTGAAGCATACACCTTCCACACATAATAATAAATTAAAATACAATGTAAGTTCAGTAATGCCTTCATACGGGAAGAGCAAATTTAATAAATAGCATAGACCGCTGAGTCTGTCCCAAACTTACTAGTACATGTTTTACTCAGTGCTATTTTCAAACATTTTAAGTAAAACTGTTAATAAATTTTAAGTAATTGTTTCTACTATTAAACCAAATCAATGTTAAGAAGTTAACACTTGAAATTATTAAAAAGCTCCTCCCTGGCGTAAGGTTGGCGGGATTTCCCGCCTCGTTTACTAGAAGTCAATCAATGCCCGTAAAAAAAAAAAAAACTTTAATTTGATAGTAAATTATAATTACTATAGTTTGATTTAATTATGATACAACTATTTCCCTTCTGCCGCATGAATCTAAAACATTATGAATAATACAAACTGTAGGCAACAAAAGTAAAGTCAGCACATTATCCACGTGCCAGAATAACACGTGATGTCTAAGTCATCACACAGCCCGATTCTCTATTTCTCCCTTAATGATAAGCGTACGTATTAATAGCACTTGAGGTTTAAACTGGACATGACGTCTTTATTGATACAAGGACAAACAAGTCCTTGATGTTCAGCATCTCAATTTACTGACGGAATTTTTTAAACCCATAAGACTTGTGAGGTACTCTATCCTAAAAAATTAAAAGTGGGGCACATTTAAAGTTACATTTCATTTGACTTTAATTTCCATTCCATTTCCACCATTTTGAAAATATAAAGAAATATCTTTCCTTATTTATAAAAATATATATGTTAGATATTGGCCATAGAAATTTACTAGTTTTATTTTCTTATAGCAACGTTATCTAAACCCTATCGCCAAAAACCCCATTAAAAAGTATTGAGTGTTTAAGGGTTCAGAGTTCATGGTTTAAGAAATCCTGGTTTATGGATTTTAGTGTTAATTTAGTGTAACATTGTATGTAACGCTAAACTAAATTTCAATTAAAACCAAACAAAGAAGTATTGTTTTCTCTTTTATATAAGAATATCTGAACAAATTGATAAGATAGGGTAATTCAGATGTCACTAAAGATTCATACTACCAGAAGTCTTCATAAAAGTATATAGTGGATTCATGAAGGAAAATATTGAATTATCTCGTTATGATTTTCTAAGTACAGAGTTTCATAAAATAAAAATATATTGGAACGGTCAAGGGATTAAGGAACACCCTAGCTTTATTAAAATAATTACAACTCTTCTGGTTTCTTGCGAATATATAAAAGTTCCTATCATAATCATAACTTGTCAGCCAGGTAAGAAGCAAATGGACAAAAAAATTCGATACTGATATCGATTATCAGATCCATCGTGCTCAAGGTTTTTTGTATCATATTTACATATTCGTGCCATTTCAAAAAAAATCAATTTTTTTTATGAATATGCATTTCTCGTGCTTATCCTCTATACGTGCACTCAGATCTAGAAAGCAAATAGTGCTAAACATCCTTCGATTGGGAGTTATTATTAAAATGAAGGTGAAGGGGATTTGAGGTCTCATAGATCACAAAATAATTCAAAGCCAATTACCAAAAGCAAGAGTCAAGGGTAAATAATAAAAGGCTCATAGCTGCTCTACTCCACCCTTCGAAATCTGGAAAAAGTCAAGAGCTTTCCGACGAAGGACGAACCTGACTTTAGGTCACTTCCGTATATAACTAAATCAGAGACCTTCACCTTTCCACTCTGAATTCCTACAAAATCGATCATGTTACTTCAACGCTGTTAAATCAATGAGCATTCGTTCATTCATCTCATAGGAAGCTCTGAAGCGAAGTGATACCTAGCCAGAGTACTGGTACCAGCAAAAATGGCTAAAGTTTATTATTTTTCATGGTTTCCAAAGTTCTACAATAGATCTTGGACGTGGGTCTCTGCCATTACTACCCTTGAAAAATCTACGCCGCCCTCAGTATGGTTTTCCCACATTACGAATGTCTATCCTCCAAAAGTCTCACAAGGATCATTTAGCCACAATTGTATTAGTCTGTACCACGTTTTTACTTCCACCTTGGATACTTTATAACATCCTGTAAAGTTCGTACAGTTTATTTTAACATTTCGAGTAATTTCTACCCTGAAATGACTTTGACGCATGTGTCATTTAAATAAACCTTAGTTACAGCTGTTGGAAGACATCGTCCTAACCAGTCAGTTTAACTGCCAGATACTCTGTGACATCAAACCAGCCAACAGTCCTTATCAGGGGCATTTGATGTCATCTTCTCACTGAACAGTCAGGAGACAGGACTTTTACACATCTTAAGCCTAGCCGTGATTTTAAGCCTTTTACACACCTTGATCAGCTTGTGACGACCATGTTCTTCAGCAGATATGCCAAGACTATGAATATTATAACGGATCTAATCCTTTAATTGGCACATAAACCATTCCTTGAAACGAATGGAAAAATATTAGCTTTCACGTCCCCATACTTAATTTAAATCTGGTTAACCTACAAACCAGTAGCCGTCGGTCCCCAAGATTAACAACTTCGAAGTTGAACAGAAACACTAACCTGTTAAACATGCCCACTATAACATAGACTATCCTTGTTCCAGGAAACCTGCTTATACACCGGACTTCTATATGCATTTACTAGTTCAGTCTTACTGTTTTTATAATTCTTTAATATTTAGAAATAAATACGCTAATAAATATAACGCTTACAATGTTTGTCCTTAAATGAAAGTCGGAATGTAAACTTCAAAAAATATTTGTCTCAACAACTCATAAAGGGCCAAGGCCTGTCACATGCTTTTAATTGGTAGTCATTATGATAACTTACCGCATTCTGACCCTATCATGGTGCCATTACAGACCTGTTATAATTTTCATTATCCAATATCTTTCTAGACATAGAAGTGATAAATGCAGACAGAAATCCGGTGTATAAGCAGGTTTGCTGAAAAAGGTGTATTTCATTTTACTAAAGATATGTTGGAATGATTAGTGTTTTAGTGCATAATTCACTGCTGTTAAACTTCAGTCATTCTGTATTAGTTCGTAGGATAACGCGATTTAAATCAAATGAAAGTGAAAAGTATATTTCCGTCCCAGTTTCAATGATTGGTCTATTTTTCATTGTATTACTGTTTAAGTTTTATATTAAACTCTCAGTGTAAACATCCAAACAACCCAGCAATAATACTGCTAGAATAAAACCATTATTGAAGAACGGGCAAGTGTTTTAATAAAAGACTAAAAATAATTTTCAATTTATTTTTATAAAAGTGAGAAGGATTTGGCCTTTAGGTCTCTCATTTAAATACAATATTATTTCACTACTAAAATAGTGCTAGCCTCAATATTATATACATATATTGGACCATAAACTAGAAGCAATAAACAGAATCAGTGATATTTTAAACAATAGATATAGATATATTGGGCTTTGTTTATTTGTTGGTTAGAAAACAGGAAATACCAATAATTGATTACATTTTCTTCACATTTTAAGAAAAGGGGGTTTCCGAAATTTTAGTAAAAATATTCTTCTTCGGTATTTTCCGTCATTCAAAAGAAAAGTAAGGGAAATTGAATTACTATAGGTCTAACTTCCAGGTACAATGTTTTAATGTATTCAGCTATGGGTAATCGATTGTACGCCTTGACCATGTTGCCGGAACAAATGATTGTTGAGAATTCTGTAACCGGAAGTCTTTCTTTATGAACTTGATTTGTATGCAATATCGATAACTATTTGGTTATAACAGTTATTGTTGGTTTTTTACATAATGCAGTACATGAACACTGGTTCATTTATAGTACTTATCCATTTGTATGTGAAACCGCATGTTTCATATTAAAATGGAGGAAAGAGAAGTTATACATACTAACTAACGAGATATATCTCAAAGTTGTGCCATGAATTGAAATGTGAAATCTTTACTTACAACTCAGCAGAAGAAAAACCTAGAAGACTATAATAGCATTTGAATATATATAGACACACACATACACACACTATTATACGTGTGCGCGGGTGTTTCAGTGTGCATGCAACTCCATACGATGAAGTTCAATTCAGTCATAGTTTATGACGTTCCTATGAGTGATTATCATTTTGCTTCGCCAACATATGTTCACGTCTTACACACATATAACCAGAATTATATCAAGACATATTTATGATGACAAGTAATGTGTTCTGTTGGTCAAAAATTACACTTCTTAGAATTTAAATTAGTTGATATTGAGTTATTAGGTAGGTCAATAGACTGAAGAATGCAATTAGTCACCTCAGTTGGAAACTTGTTGATAAGTACGATGAGAAGACAAATATTCTGAGGCGAGAACCACATGACTTCATTTTACACCCATTAATTAAATATTCAAAATGTTTGGTTGCACTTCATTGAAAATTATTTCATTCGAAAGTGACATACGTTATCTACGTATCTATCATATAATTTATATGAATTTTCATGGTAAACAAAAAAGATCCTATCAATATTTCAATTGTTACGGAGACATTTGACACTTTTTTAATTTTAACTCTCCTAGAAAGCCTCCACCTTTTTAGCCGAACGAAAATGATAACAACTAGACATTACAACAATCTCATATATGAATTTTCAACATTGTAAGGCTAGCGATTATTGTTGTAATTCGAGATACGGACGTGCAGACGCTTCAGGGCTTCAGGGAAGGTCGAAAATGATAATTCCATTGACATCTGAAAATCCCAAATTTGGGGGAATACTTCTTACAAAGAAGCTGTTAGTGATAGGCGAGCATATCAAGCCCATCCCACACCCAATCAAACGTTATAAAACATTCCATTCAAAGTCTATTGACAGTCAGTAACCATTGGTCGAGTTCTTCAGCATTAGAAATCAATGATTGCTTTTTGAAATCAAGGTTAAGTAGTTTTGGACCTCTCAGCCCCTAACATACGGACGTCTTACAAAATTAGATCAGCTACCATGGGTGACCTGGGTGGATGGAGCCAAGGTCGCTGAGCCTTATGAAACCCTTGCAGGCCACAAGGGGACCTCTAGACCCCGAGTAAATCGGCGTGGCCGCCCGGGGTGTCCGCCCGACGAAGGTAGCGGATAGGAAATGCCACACTTTCCTTGCAACCTTCACGAGTCCTTGGCCCCACCTTCCTTTCGCTGAGGCTCTCTCCTAGGGGACCTTCACGCTAATATTTTAATTACGGCCGCGTTGCTGTACTCTTCAGATTATACAGCCTGGAAAGCTGATTTCGGGTATATATGTGTATCTATTAGGAATGGCCTTATACTATGACAAATCTGAAACGGACCCGCTTCAAAAATGTTAATCTACACTCACATGAGGGTTACAGTAACCTTTGAAAGTTCCATTTAATTGGTTATTTCACCTTTAGTACAAGTCATGACCAGGTATATTCCGAGTTTCAAGACTTAGGCAAGATATATATCAGTTTAGAATAAAAACTTGATTGTAAATTAGATTTAATAATTTTTCTCAAAATTTCGTAACGTACTCTAATTTTGATCATGTACTAACTCACCATGCAACAGACCTGAGCATTTCTTCCATTTTCAACCAGATTCTCAGCATAGTCTGCCTCATCGTCCTTTTTGGGACTTCCACTTCTCAACAGCTGCCCCAATTGTTCTTTCTATATCCAGCTTCTCATTGTAAAGGGCGCATCGTTTGAGAAATGGTCTTGTGAATCAATCAGAATTTTCATTAAATAAGGCTAGCAGCTTTCAGTGCTTCTCTGCAACTCGACTCTGGAGATCGTGGCAACAACTACAGGAAACTTCTAAATGTATGTAATAAAACTAGTGAAGGATTGAAAGAGTTCCCTTTCATTCCCCTATTGATTGCTCGGCAGTAGCCATCTTCTCTTTTAATTCGGTATACCACGCAGAGGTTGCTCTTTTTCCTTATATTAGTGAAGAACTCATACTCACTGATGCCCCCTTCAAATTTTTGTCTGTTTATAGTATTTGGTGGGGTTTGCACTATTCTAATTTGAGAACTCGAATATTAAAGAAGTATACACATTCATCTATCAGTAATCATTTACTCCAATACACAAAAACCAAAGATGTCGTGAAATTTGTTAGGCCTAGCTTGGTGGCTTACTCGTTTAGGTTGATCATTATTACAGAGAGAAAAAAGAATGTATTATGGATTCACCTGTGTTACATCCCAGGTAAATATCTTTACATTAATCACTCCATGCAAATTGAATCCAAGAGTGGACCAAAATTAAACTAAAATGGAATAGTTAGAACCATCCTTTTCTTTGAATCCGAATTGTGAGCTCCAAAAAAATCAATTGTCACTTCAAAGACCTCTTAACCTTAAATCTGTATAAAAACTGGAAGCAAAGGGATCTTCCAACTGAAGAGTATGTTATAATTAATGTGTATAGTGTTATTTCTTGATCTGAACAAAAATGTATTTATCCTGTAATTATGGTCGAAATCATTTTTCGTCTGATTGTAGTCAAAGATACTAGATACTATCAAAAATTCAGAGGTATTTTACTCTTGATACGATTTTCATATTGTGGAACTCATAGTGATTTGTTCGTTAACGCTCTATAAGCCACACTGGCGTTTCATTGATATTTAAACGTTTCAAGTATCACTAAAGATAAAGTAGGTGAATGACAGACTTTGAGAAACGAAAAGTGGAGCTGATAACTCCAAAAACCACCATTATTTTTAGTTGTATCGGATAGTGCAGCGTTACCAATTTTTTATTACTGTGTTGCACTACAACTGTTGTTTCCTTTTTATTTTAGTATTCAGCGTAACGTTTAAGTCGTGTTACTATATTGTACTTAGAGAGGGAAAATGTAGATTACAATCATCAGATGGCGTCATATGTGCATGAATGCGTCTTACTGTCATCCCTACCAGTGGAAAATCTGCTTAGTTTACGTCACCCCCGAGTGGCGGCCTTTTTAATCACGCACAAGGAACAATGACTTATTAAAATCCTTCCCATCACAGATAGTAGATAACGTGTATTTAAAATAAAACAACGATGGCAACAAGATAGGACTTTGAGTGACATCATTGTCACTAGGAACTAAGTTTATTCTGTCACAGTCGTGTATCTGTCGATAGGTCAGATAATGTCATTTGATGGCCATCGATAAGCTGTTTCCTACATTCACCGTGTCATCGCGATGAAGCGGTCTTACGAGACCTGATGAGAAAATGATATTCGGAAATGCTCCAAAAGACGTGATCAAAGACCATTTCTTGAAGTACGCGTAACAGTCTTCGTCTCTCAAGGAGTAAAGATACTGTAAAATACCCCAAAAAAGTCCTCTTTTACTCTGTTTTTAGCAGATTTCCCTTAAGGGAAATCAGCTATTGAGGTTGTACTCATGACGCGATTTTCGAAATTTTTCTTCAAATGTCCATCGATCCTACCTAGGAGATGACGAAAATGAGGTCCGTTCAAAACTGTATATATATTTGTCTGTTACCGCTCTAGCGGTCGCAATTTTTGTTTAATCGTTACCAAACTCGATATTAGTCGTTTTATGTAAAAAGAAAGATCTAGTTCGTTAACGGCTGAAATCGGACCAGGGGGAGGGGGGGTTTAGAAGGGAGGTTTTTTGAAAATTCAAAATATCTCCGTTACCATACGTCGGATCAAAACATTGTATAGAACCAATCTTATTACAAATTAAAATCACTATAAATATTGTTCTATACATTTATTCTCTATCTTGAATATTAACCGAGATATTTCTATTTTTATTAAATGAGGGCCGATAACGAACGTATAGAGAGACGGCTCTCGTATAAAGATTTCTCTATTGTATAGCTTCACGTGGGAAATTTGCTTAGTTTACGCAGCCCCCACGTGACAGACTTTTATTTTACTAATAAAGAATAATCTAAGCATACCTATTGAATTTGAATAATACGAAAAAATAAAATGGTTTCCTCTTCTAATTATAAAATGGTTTCTATGTTAACGCTTTAGCGGTCGCAATTTTAGTCTGATCTTTACCAAACTCAATATTAAAACATCTTATGCAAAATTAAAGATCCAGTGCGTTAATGGCTGAAATTCGACCAGTGGGAGGGGGTGGGGTTTAGAGGAGTAAATTTCGAGAATTCAAAATATCTCCGTTATTATGCGCGTCGGATCGAAAACTTATATAGAAACAATCTTGTTTAAAATGCAATGTTCTATATAATGTTACTACATACAAATTACCAGTATCTTGATTATTAACCGATATATTTGCATTTTTTTACTCATGTCATATTAACAATAAGAAGTTATATTCTGAAGGACATTATTTGAATCCTAAATACCAAATATAGTTCTCTCTGATCTTTTAAGTTTTGAAATAAATGCAAATACGTAAATCCACCTACTTTAATATCCGATTTTTTCCACGATTACAACGCTTCATTTACTTCTGACTAGAAATTAAAAAAGGATGATTCAACCCGTAATCATCTAAGACTCCTCCAAAGTAAAAAAAAAAAAAAAAACAGAAATGTGATTGTTTGAAAAAAATAGACATATGAAAAATACAAACGTGTGTGTGTGTGTATGTGTGTGTGTGTGTGTGTGTGTGTGTGTGTGTGTTAGAGAGAGAGAGAGAGAGAGAGAGAGAGAGAGAGAGAGAGAGAGAGAGAGAGAGAGAGAGAGAGAGAGAGAGAGAGAGAGAGAGAGAGAGAGAGAGAGAGAGAGAGAGAGAAGTCAAAGAGAAATGCTGATGGAGCACTGAATGGGGAATCTGATACCTGTCTTATTGATATTGACAGACCAGTTATGTTCTGTATATCAGTTGAGTTCTGTAGACAGCCCAAAATATATATACATTCAACCGCAAAAAAATCCGGACACTTAGATTTAGTCTTATAGTTTTGTTAAATACTTAATATATATGTATATTAATCTTTTTAATTAAAATAATTGGTTAATCTATAGGTTATTTAAACAAAATCTGCCAAAAGTGAATAATTTTTATTGATTATTTACACAAAAATACAAAATAAAAAAAAAATAAAAAGATAAATTAACACATTTAAAAAAAAAAAATTATTCTACATTTTTATTACAGTGAATGGTAGACTTCGCTACCCCAAGCGTTTCGGCTATGTAACGTAAGCTCCGGCCTTCCATCTTAGTTTGAAAGACCTCTTATTCTGGACCGGAATAAAAATAAAACATTAATTAAAGAAAATGCTTGGTTAATAATTAAAGATGTTTAAATGTGCGAAAAACTACTTACAGTTTAGAATAGATCAACTTCACGACAAATAAATCTAATCTGAGTTTTATCTAATTGTTTACTAATCCTGAAGGGATTAGTTCAATGGACTTAGACTCTAAATTCTCTGTAATAACTAGAATACCCACATAAAGAAAATTGCTGAAAATTAGCTTTTAATACGACAAAAATGAAGTGTCTGGTTTTTTTTTGCGGTTGAGTGTATATATATGGCACGATACGTCAGGGATAGGTATGAGGAGAGGCCCAGGTGGTTTGATGACGTATAGCTTGCGGAGGCTGGGGCATCCATAACTGGAGAAGATTGGCTGGCATCATCGAGGAAAGGTCAAAAATTGTGGAGGAAGAGGCAGGACAGCATGTAAGTGAAGTAATTGCCTATTCATTGATTGGCTTCTACCCTTTTTCTGCAAGCCAGGCAACTTAATCAAGGACGTTTTTTTTGTTTTTTTTTTAAATGACGTCAAAGGACTGTTGGGAAACTGAATATAAAGTAACTCCACAGAGTCTATGGTGGAAAGTCAAGAGATATAAAAAATTTAATTGATTCATACAATTATTTTATTGGCGAGCTATTTTGACGCCACATATGGAGCTCCATCCAAAAAAACGGTTAATTATTGTTTGATATTAAACTCGGTATTTAAAAGTTGTATGTATAAGTAATAATCATGGTCGTTAATGGCTGAAATCCAACATGTGGGGGGTGGATTTAGAGGAGGGAAATTGAAAATTCCTAATATCTGCGTTATTATGCGTTGGATTGAAAAAGTGTATAGAACCAATCTTATTGCAAATTTAATGTTCTATACATGTTATTCTTTACTTTTTTTCTTATCTTCATTATTAACCGAGTTATCTTCATTTTTTCGTTGTTAGCCCTTTGTAAACAACCTCTTTTAGTCATCTTACTTAATTAGTAAGAGAATATATGCTGAGATGAGATGATCAGTAGTGGTGTCATTCCAACATGTGGGAAATCTGCTTAGTTTACACAGTCCTTGCGTGACGGGCTTTTTTGGTATTACCTTTACTACCAAAGGCAAGTATTAACTGACTAAAAGCAATATGGTGGGCCATATCACCTGATTAGATAGGTTTTTAGCTACTCTATGCCTGACTTAGCTAGGCTGTGCTTTTAACATGTATTGGATAATGCTCTTGACTAGGCGTCATTACGATGATAAACTAATTAAGCAATAAAATGATTGTATGAATCAGTTGACTTTTATTTATATTGACCTTACGCCATAACTCTGTAAAGTGAATTTATTAAGGGCATTATATCACAATAAAAATTCCTTTATGCTGGAGCTGCGCTAACTAAGCAGATTTTACACGTCCGTCACGTATTTGCATTATCTCAAAACGTAAAAATTCAATGAGAACCATATTTGGTATTTAGAATACAAATAAAGTGATTCAAAGTATAATAAGGTTATAGTTAATTTGACTGAAGTAGGAATGGGGGTTTACTGAAGCCGAAAACTAAAAAATGTAAATACCTCAGTTAATACTAAAGATAGAGAATAAACGAATATAACAATATTTATAGTACAAATAGTGTGAAATAAAATTGGTCCAGTTTTTCGATCCGACGCATAATAACGGATATATTAATTTTCCTCCACTACCCCCTCCCTTCCCACTGATCTGATTTTAGCCGTTAATGAACTTCATCTTCATTTTTACATAAAACGTTTAAATATCGACGAGCAAACAAAAATTGCGAACGCTAGAGCGTTAGCATATATATATATATATATATATATATATATATATATATATATATATATTATAAATATAAAATTTTGAACGGACCTCGTTTTCGTCATCTCAAATGTTAGATCGATGGACATTAAGGAAAATCTTCTATTAACGGAGAAAAGTAAAATAAAAACAATAAGGAAAGTTAGAAATTGCGTTGCGAACTTAAGTCATAAAAGGCGAGTTAAAAAAAAAAATAGACTTAAACAGAAGTGCAGTAATAATCTCCCCTTTTACATCGAGGTGGTTAATCGTGCAAATAACTGCTCTGGCCTCCCACATGTTGAGATAATGCCCAATGAAAATGTATATAGATATACCTAGGATATTATGTGTTGGCGTAGTGTCAGCGAACCCTGAAGTTCGTGGACCCTGGGGTTGTGTGGGTGCCAATCGACGAGCCAAACACGGGCTGCCAACTTGGGCGCCACCGTGAGTCATAGATTCGATAACATGATAACCATCTTGGTGATTCCAGTCTGAAACATTCTTTGTCATTTAAAGGTTATCAACACGAACCAACCTAAATAAAGATAAATCGAAGTTTCAAAACTACTCCATGTGGAAATTGGAACTTCAAATTCAAAATGTTATATAAATAATCTTGTTGACCAATCATTACCCGACGTTTTCTGATTCATACATTATTCTCTAATTTGAATGTTAATGGAACTACTTGTATTCTTGCATGTTCACCCTTCAGTAAATGCCCTCTCCTAAAAATGGGATTTCTACTTGAAGCTACTGTAGCAGTAAACAACACAGGTCTAACTTAAATTTCATGTCTCACGCAAGTTCCACAACGGTTCTCATGTCTCACAGAGGGTTATTATAAGGAAGAAATAGAGAATTGAATATTAGTCAAGGATGTAAGCACGTCATTCCCACATGTAGAAAATCTGCTTCCTTTAGACAGCCCCAGTAAGGTGGACCTTTTAGCAGATTTCCCTTAAGGGTCGTACTCAAGACGCGATTTTCGAATTTTTTCTTCAAATGTCCATCAATCCTACCTAGTAGATAACGAAAATGAGGTCCGTTCAAAATTTATATATATATTTGTCTGTTCCGCTCTAGCGGTCGCAATTTTTGTCTTATCGTTACCAAACTTGATATATAATCGTTTTATATAAAAAGAAATATCAAGTTCGTTAACGGCTAAAATGAGACCATGGTAGGGGTGGATTTCGAAAATTCTTAACATTCTTAATACATGTATCTTATTACTTGACGGATCGAAAAATTGTATAGAACCAATCTTATTGCAAATGTAATGTTCTATAAATGTTGTCACGTACATTTTTTCACTATCTTGATTATTAACCGAGATATTTGCATTTTGTTTTTGGTCTTTAGTGAACCCCCCCCCCCTCCTACTCATTTCGTATTAACAAAATGCTATTATGTTATGAAGTACATTATTTGAAGCCCAAATACCAAATATTGTTCTCATTTGACTTTTACGTTTTGAGATAAATGAAAATACGTAACGCACTTGGGAAATCTACTTAGTTAACGCAACCCCTGCGTGACGGACTTTTATGTTTACTACTCAAAATACCAGTCGCCACATAGGTTCACCATAGATACGTTCAAACCAGCCTCTTATCTAGTTGATCGAAATATCAACCTTAGTCACGGTAATCATGTCAGCCTTGGTAAAAGGCTGTCTGAAAATAGAAATAAGAATAAGACAATCTTATTTTAGTAGATTCCAGAGTTTCGAAATTTCGAAACATAGTTTCTTGAAGACAAATAAGATATTAAACGGACTTAATAGATAATTATATATACAATATATATATATATATATATATATATATATATATGTATATATTTACTTATTTAGGTGTGTCGTAATTTTATCAATCACCCTTACTCATATTATAAAACTAAAAGTTGGTATATCCACCTTATTATAAAAGAAAAATATGTTAAAATGGCTACAGTCGTAGGTAGCAGGGCTCTGTTACATTTTCTCCAGTGGATATTAATGGTAACAGATTCTAATTCTTTAAGTCTAAGGTTCGGTAAAGGTTTTAAATGTAGTTGAAAAGATGTGTCTGTTGGAGGTGTTTCATAATTGTCGCAATGTATGGGCCGTTGTCTTCTAGTAGTTCTGATAGGTTGGCGGGTAAGTTCTTGTCGGTTATTAGTCTGCAGTCTGTTAGTAAGTGTTTGATAGTTGTTTGTTAGTTGTGTATTACATAGTGTAGATAAAGGTGGATTAGTCCTAGTCATGAGGTTTCCGTGTATTATCCGTGAATGGCCATGTCTCAACCGAGCAAGGACTACTTCTTCTCATCTAGTGTCCCGATTACTTGACTGCCATTCACGAATAGTGTCTTTTATTTCTCGTAGTTTTGTGTGTGTCTGACTCCATTCCACTTCCCATTTTACGCTGACCTCTCTTTTAATAAGCTTATATATATATATATATATATATATATATATATATATATATATATATATATATGTGTGTGTGTGAGCCTATTAATCTTTTGTTGTGCGTTACTCTGTTGGTAGAGTATTAGTTAAATGTTCCAAAGAACATTTATCAATCAATAACAAAGCCACTTGGAAGGCCATAATTACTTTCGAACTACTGGAGCAAAAAGGTCAAGAAATCTGGGCTGCTGTAGAGGCTTGGGTCATATTGGTAGTAGTTAACCATCAGAGACCTTGGATACGATCTTATCAAAATGGACTGGGTCATTTTTAAGAAACGCTTTCCCAACAATTCCTATGTAGGTCGTCTATTGAGCAGGGCGTGCTCTACGTTATTAGCTTGGAATTTCCACTTAATTAATTATGCAAAAATAAGGACATTTATTTAATGAGACAAGCTTGTTAAACAATCGTTATCCATTGAATCATATTCCCATAGGAAATGTCAAAGTGAACACCGGTAACACAAAAATAAATTTTAACCGCGTTACATTATATCTTGACTAGTATAAATTCCTATAAAATTGCAGTGGATCTCTTAAAGACTAGGAGACCTTCTGGCTCATTCCACGAATGTTTCTGTCATTCAAACAGTATCCACTATTTGTAATGTCACAATCATTCATCAATATGAAGTTTCCACCTAACCCAATGATAGCACTTCAATAACTCGATCTGTCCTCCTTTATTACACCAAAAAGTTAACATCTCAATTATATCAAACACCTAATAATTTTTTAGTTGAATTTTATTTAATGAGCTCGACACTAAATACCTATAATAATATTGCGGAATAAATTGAATCCACATTCACCGAGTGTAATAAAAATAACACATTAATGAACATGATTAACCTCAGCCACTATTAATTTCACGGTCAAAATGAATATAAGAGTGGTTTCCACCAACTAACCTCCAATCTCCATATACTATTAAATCAGTATCTTACGGTTGTTCTAACGAATTTGTTGTTATTTAATAAAGTTCAATTTTAGCAGATTTCACCTAAAAGGAAATCAGCTATTGGGGTCGTACTCATGACGTGATTTCCGAAAAATTTCCTTGAATGACCATTGATCCTACCTAGATGATGAAAATGAGGTCAGTTCAATGTATATATATATATGTGTGTTTGTGTGTGTATGTGTGTGTGTCTACATATATATATATATATGTAAGTTGCGAAACTCGATGTATAAACGTTTTATGTAAAAATTGAAGATCAAGATCATTAATGATTGAAATCAGGTGAGTGGGAGGGGGAGTTTGGAAGGGGAAATTTCGAAAATTCTTAATATTTCCGCTATCATGCGTCGAATCGAAAAATTGTAAATAACCAATATTATTTATCTCGAACATGGTTGTGTGTTCTAAACCTTACTCAATATTTAACTGTTTGATTCAACACTGAAGATTACTATAGTTAATGAAATGAGCCAGGCAGATTTCCCAGTGCATCACGTATTTGCATTTATCTCAAAAAGTAAAATTTTACAAGAGAACAACACTTGGTATTTAGGCTTCAAATAATATTATGAAATGAATAGGAGTGGGGGTTTATATATATATATATATATATATATATATATATATATATATATAAAATTTGAACGAACCTCATTTTCGTCATCTCCTATGTAGGACCGATTGACATTTGAACGCATTTTTTGAAAATCCTATCACGAATACAACCTCAATAGCGGATTTTCCCTAAGGGAAATTCTGCTAAAATACGTAATTCTTGTTTAATCGTTACGAAACCGGTTATTTAAATTCTTCTTGTAAAGCTACTACAACTACTGTTCACGTTCGTTAATGGATGAAGTTGCACTATGATTGGGGCTTAGACAGGGAGGTAAAACCAAAAATTCAAAACATTTCCGCTATTGTGAGTCGCACTACACATAATTTAGTTAAAAATGTATTGAGAAAATGTGCATAAAACAAAGAAAGATATCCTAGCTTTCCCCAAAAGGTATTGTCTCCCTGACCAAGAGGCTCTCGTTTCTTCGTTGGCGAATGAACGTTTCAGTACAGTGGTTGGTCTAAACACCAAAAGATTTATTAATTGCATTTACTTTTTATAAATGGAGTCGTGAGTAGAAGCTGAATAGCTAATTTCCCTTAAGGACTATAGTGGACATGTAAGAGTGACGCGCAAGCGCAGTAACAGACCCAGTATGTATTTTACTGGAGAGGGTGTGAGAATTGGCCGCCCTCGCTAGTGCTCTGCCCTTGACTTTTGCCAATCTCGCCCCTCTTGCTGGGTGTGGCAGCATCCGCCTTATACACCGCTTCTCCTTTAATCAACTATCCTCTCTGCCTTTACGACCAGCTGGCAATATTGTCCTTTTTTTCTTGTCTCCCCCAGCAAGGACGCTCTGATGAAGGGGAGGGAGGATAATTGGATAGAAACAGCCTTTCTACTCTACAAGCAATCGTTCTGTCGAGTCATAATCATTACTGCCTTTATCAGTGGGTTTTACTTACTTACTTAAGAGGTCTTGAGAAATCTGGACTGGTTATTTGCACCATGTCGACCAGATTGGGGATAAGAACTTAATTTGTCGAGACTACCACTACCTGCATTTCCTTATCCCATTTTTAGATTCGAAAATACGACTGAAGTATCCAGACGTTAGTAATAAGTAATGGAACTCAAAGTTTGTACGAAATTAGATATTCTACCAACTGCGAAATACTTTTAGTATTCCAGGATAACATGTTCGTTAAAATAGTACATACCCGTAAACTCATTTAGTCATTGATCAGTTTAAGGTTAGAATGTACACAGCCCACTAGATATAGGTTTAAAATAAGCATTACCGAATTGATTCTAGGAGTGAAATAAAAATTTAATTATAATTTCTCCAGCGGGGCACCTTAGGTGGTGTGAAACATCTGGAGGGGGGGGGGGGTCAGAGTGGGAGAATCTCAAAAACTCTTAATATCTCCGTTAATATGCTTCGGATCGAAAAATTGTATAGAACCAATCTTATTGCAAATGTAATGTTCTATAAATGGTGCCATATGCATTTCCTCACTATCTTGATTATTAACTGAGATATTTCCATTTTTTAATTCTCGGTACAGTAAACCCCCCCCCCTCCAACTCATCTCATATTAACAACATTCTATTATATCATGAATCACTTTATTTGAAGCTTTAATACCAAATATTGTTCTCATTGAACTTTTAAGTTTTGAAATAAATGCAAATACGTGGCGCAGGAGAGAAATCTGCATAGTTAACGCAGCCCCAGCGTGACGAACTTTTATTTTTTTTTTTCATGGATTGGCTTTGTATTTCCTTAATTCTGAAGACTGACATTTTGCTATTCAAGTCTTCTAAAACAAGCATGACAAATGGCTACTTCTCGTTATTATTACCTATTTTATTAAGCTTAGTTAAAATAAATTTAATGAATACTTTACTAGTTTATGTCAACCTCGATCCATACCTATTTAAGTTTACCTCAAAAATCAAATTCTTTGTATTTAGTTGAATTCAACAATTGATCGTAATGAAATTTAGACTGAGCCCAAACCCGAATTGTATATTTGTCTGAAACCAAAATATGACAGTAGCTAAGCTAAAAACAGAAGTTCTCAAACCAAATCCAAATTGTCGTTGTGATTTGGCAGAGTCCAAGATTCGAGGACATCTGAAATATGTTGTAGTCGGCCACTTAGGTTGAAATGTACTACTTCAGATTGCCGACGTTTCGGTAAAATGCATTTACCTTTGGGCTCATTCTACTGTCTGATTTCATTGCTGTACTGACTCCGAAAGTTTTTTAGATTTATTTTAGTTTTTGAATTTACTTACACTATTCAGATTTTTTACAACAGTATTCAGTTCGCCTGGACAAAGTAATAAATTCTACCGAAACTTCGGCAAATTGATGTAGTTTCATTTCAACCAAAGTGACCGACAACCACAAAATTTAAATAAAACTGATAGGTAACTGGATGAGAAAAGTCCAGAAACTAAAATCGTAATGTTAATTTTATTTCCTGAAATCCAGACCTAAGAAATCTCAAATCCTATAACTTAAATCCATATACTCGGATTCAATTGATTTTAATTAAATACAATCGGTTACATGATAAATTGCACTTCTGTGCACTGAGCATTACCAATATTCATCTTCAGTTTCGTGAATCGATGGTATTTAATGAAAATCTGGAATCTAAATCGAATTATCCAATGGAATTCAACATTTACCAAATTGACGAACTGGAGAGCTTTAACCCAAGAAGGAATGGACTCCAAGTTCTGACGTCTCCACACACGGATTTCATCCAATACACAATCGAATATTATGTGAGATAACTATTGTTTTTGTAAAAGCAAGCTGTGTCAGTCCATTTGTACAATTTGGTTGGATTCAAACAAAACCACAATACACTTTTACAGACGTATTTCGTATAGAGTTACGTATTAGATAAAAGTCAAGGTATCTGTGCAGGGGTCATGAGAATGTTATGCAATGTTATAACGTTTGCTAGGAGAGTTAATTGCCGATTCTAGGAGGCAACCACATACTAGATTAGAACACTGCACTAGGCAACTATTTGGATCTCGTCGGCTGCTCTTATTCCTTCAATACATTTGGACTCCGGGTAGGATGAAAGTCGAACGCTAGTCTGACTTTAGCAGATTTCTCTTAAGGGAAATCTGGTATTGATGTGGTACGCTCTAGCAGTCAGCGATCGCAATGTTCGTTTAATTGTTACCAAACTCGATATTAAACGTTTTATGTACAATCAAAGATCAAGTTCTTTAATTGCTGAAATCTTACCAGACAGAGTTCCCTACCCCTTCTCATTAGAAAAGGAAATTCGAAAATTCAAAATATATCCATTTTTTCTGAGTTTTCTGTTTTTTTTTTGGTTTCAGCGTTTTGTAAACCTAAACCACCACTTCTTCTCATTCAATTTTCACTTTAAATGCAATATCTTACTAATCATCTCAAAATCGACTAACATTTTAGTTCCTGTCCTCAAAGGCTTTTTACTAGGAGAGAAATAGTGAATAGATTGAGAGATTAGCTATCATATTTAGGTGAGTGGAATAAGCTTAGTTTATGCAGCACCTGCATGACGGACTTCTTCAATTATTATCCAGGGACACTAAAATGATATAAGGTAAATAATTATCTCAATATAAAATATGTCTTTTAAAATGCATCAGTGTTCTATGACCACCAGAAGTAGATGTGCGCCACTTCCACTACTTTCTATTGTAATTCCAATTATTAATTTTTTTACAATGTTTAAAACTGTTTCCAAATCTGTATATGGGCACACTAGGCTTTACATCATATGTAAAGCTAGACCTCTCATTATTCCTTTCAGTGCTCACGAACTTGGCAAATCTTATATGCAGACTTCTAATATGCATATAAGGCGACTAATCCCAACTACAGGTAAGCTAGTTGCTCGCTGGTGGGCCCTGGGAGATATATTGAGGCTGTACTAAAAACCACTCATTCCAGCTCTTCCATGATTAACAGGAATTTTAAGTAAAGTTATCACTTATCAAGTAAAAACTAATATCAAAAACCCCTAGGGACAGCTGAAGAGCTACAAGGTCTGCAACACCAATGGAATGAATGAATAAACAAATAAGTACACACATATATTGTATATTAAATCGTGACAGGCCCAAAAAAAAAAAAAAAAAAAAGGTCTATTAATTTATGCACTAATAATCTCTTGATTTTCATCAGATATAACAAATGTATTTTCTGTTCAAGTCCTCCACATGTTAATAAATTTCCTCCCTGTAATTTTATTTAATTTTTTTTTTTTTTTTTGTAAAATTTACTTTTTCCAGCAAAGCTCCTAGTTTGAAATTACATTAACATTTAAAAAAACAAAACAAAAAAAAAAAAAAAAAAAAAAAACTAACCTGGTTTTACTCCATTCTACTTCACTCCACTAGTAAAGGTTAAAACCTTTCCTTCTCTACTCTACCAATTTTTCCCCAATTCAGGATTTTTAGGCATATTTTCTTAATCCTACTCCCATGATTTTTTTCTTTAACCTGTTTTAATACTTATCATCTCATATCTACATAATGTTTCAAGTCTTGTTTAGAGAGGATTAATACTAAGTGGAAAAGAGAATAAAATGTGTGATGAGATCATCTCTGTGTTAATCCAGGATGTGGAAAAGCAGCCTAGTTTACACAGCCTGAGTGACAGACTATATTTTATTAACTTCCATATAGGTTTGGAACATTAGAAATTTTCTGAAAATCACATCAAAGCTTCCATTTAAAAATCCGCCCAGGAAGGCAAAGGTGCGAAATTACATGTCAAGATAACAACAGTTATCTATATTAGTAATAAAAGGATCCTTACACCAAGGAAAACTCTTTGGTACTAGAGAAAAAAAGAGGAGGGACAACTAAAATTTTACAGCACAAGAAACAATTTTTTATTAAATAAAAATACTGTCACTCGGAGGCGGCATAAACTAAGCAGATTTTCCACATTGTGGTATTACATACTATATTGATAACTTCTCCTCATATAATTTCTATTTCTAAGTAAAATTCCTATGAGTTAAAGTTAGGGTCTACTGTATAATACAGTAAGAATAATTTGCTTAAAATATGGGCATTACGAAAAAATGAATAGAACAACAATAGGCCATCAAGAGTTTAACAAGTTTGGTTCTATAGAATAGAACATTTCGATCCGACTTATATTAAGGGAGATGTTTTAAATTTTCTAAATACCCCCATTATCCAGATCAGATTACAGCTAATAACAAATATGAACTATAGTGTTAACTGAAACAGTTACCAAACAAGTAGGGTATAGATCAAATAAATATTTTTGAGACAAGAACGTAAAATCACAATTGGTGACGGCATCAAGCAACGAATTCGTACGAATCTCACAAAGTATAAGTTCAATGAAAACCATATTTGGTATTTAAAATTGGAATGAAGTAATTCATGATATAACAGCTAATTGTAAAGATGACAAGAGTAGGAGAGGGGATTTACTCAATGCAGAAGACTAGAAAATCCAAATATCCTCCAAAATATGGAGTTTGGTAAAGATTAAACAAAAATTGTGACCGCTAGAGCTTTAACAGAAAATCTTTATAGGCCACTCTCCTTAAGTTTTCTAAATCTGAAAGAGAAAACTATTTCAATGGTATTAGTAAAAATGAATTCTTATAATTTTTTTTTTTTTTTTATCTTCTTTCAAATTTTCCATAATGGTATATATTGTAAATATTTTTGTACATAACAGTAAAGAGTTTAATATACAATTCATATCCTTTAGAAGAATATTTTTGTACTGTTACAGGTTTCATCGTGATAAAGGCACTTACATCAATTAATTATGAAATAAAACACAAAATTTACAAATTAATATGAGATAATGCTATACTTTCAACAATTATAAACCTGAAACGGAAAAATGTTCTATAAATAAAATAATACTTTGTCATATCAATAGGAAATAGTATTTATACATCTATTAACAATAATTATTATTTTTACAATTACTTTCGCTTAAAAAAATTCATAATAGATGCTTGCTTATTGTTTTTATTATTCCCTGGAGAAATTTGTTTCTTAGATGAACCTTTTTCATTATTTGACTTCTTTTCATTAGTTGATTTTTTGTTCGTAGGATTCTCTTCATTGTTTAAAGAAGGGCTCGAATTTCCATTACTTTTACTAACTTTTTCTTTCTCCTTCTTCTCTTCATTTGCTTCATCATCTGTACAGCTTTCATATACATACTCCTTCTTTGTTACTAAAAAAAATACAAAAGAATAAATACTTTAAAAAAATAAAATTAAAATGTTCGTATTAAGAAAACCAAAACATAAAAATTCTACACCAATTAAAAGATTTCATCAATCATGATCATCATGACAAACAACCAAGAGCCATAGATTTTTCTATCTTGTCAATTCATATTAGTAAGCAAGAGTATGATTTTCCTGTATTTATGAATCTCATTTAAATAACTTTACACAGACAGAATTAAGAATTTAATTTCATAAGAAAACTTGCATAATTAAAAAACCGGGGATGTAAAAAGGAACGCATTTACCATTTTATATATTTCAGTTTTTTCATGAAAACTTCCTAATAAGAATGTAAGGCATGAAATTTTAACACATTCGCTGCTGTATCGGGGTCTGATTGTCATCAAGTCTATCAGGTCCCCTCTCCTTCAGTCTACTCCAAAAAAACGAAAGCTGTAGCAAGCTTATTATGAGAGATATTTAACGGGAATTGGATGTAATTTATTCTTAGAACCTGTAGTTTGAGTTAATCTACTAAAATACTATAGGACGCCGGGGACCGTAACCGTCTAGAAATATAGAAACTTGAAGTTGGTATGACACCACCCCCCGGCACCCGATGCTAATTCCAGATACAACTTGATCAAACATGAACTGACTTGAATCTGTTTACCCTCCATGCCCCTCATTCGCTCTTGTGTCGTTTTATTGCACTCAGTATGTCACGTGGTCGGAAATTAGTAGAGTTAGCAGTATCTACATCTCTTACAGACAGCAGTGAAAGTGAGAGTGATGTGATTTCAAGTGATGATAGTTTTGCAGACAAGAACTATTTACCCTCATGTTCTAGCTCGAATACTGACCTAGAAGAGCTTACAAGTTTAGAGTACTAATTGGAAATAACAACTGACAAGGTGATAAAAAATGCACATTAGTTGTAGACAACATCAAACGCCAGGGACCACTCCTGACTTTGCTAGTTCTACTTCTTGGTTTGGAGGACTGATGGCTATGCTAATTCATTCATTTAGTTCACCAGAATTGTCTAGCGTTACCTTCGAAAACTACATCGGTCCCTGGGGTCCGATACAGATTTTAACATTAGGAGAGGCATTGGACGCCGGGGACTGATGCAGTTAGTGGTAGCATAAATCATATATAGACCGCAGCAGCGAACATGTACAATTTTAGTGAATAAAACCTGACAGTGTAACTTTTAATAGCAGTTGTACAATTATGCAGATTGCAAACCATATGCAACTGTCTAAGTGATCTATGTAAGAAAGATGAACAACCAAAATCATAAATATCTCCATTCATAAGTAGCAGGTCAAAAACTGTAATAAAACATGTAAAACGGACAAGATTTCATAGTCTTAGCTAATTTTATTTCAACCTGCTAACAATAAATGCAATAATTTTTCTGGCAAAAGGTGACATAAAATACTCACAAATGAAACCATCTTCATCAGTATACGTTTTATCAATTTGCTTTCGAACTCTCTTTCTTCCAGGAGTTGGTGGGATGATGTCTTCCTCCTCCTCAACAATTGGCACTTCAGGAGGTATAGGCTCAGGTTCCATCTCTGGTTCATTTTCCTCTGAAAACAACCAATAAGAAATATGAATGTACATCCAAGAAAATTGTTCAAACCTCAATTCCAAATTTTGAATCAGTTGCATTCTTGGTGCCAGATGACGATTTGACAGATACAATTACTAAGGTGACTACCAAATTGTAAGTGGAATACATTTCAACTGACTACAATTTCATAAATATTTACCACGTCCTTTTTACATTATCACAATGACAACAATTTTATATTCACAATGGTTTTCTTAAAAATGCCACTATGGAGATTTTCTAACAATTGGAGTAATGTTACCAGCACACCTGTTGTCAGCTTCATCATGTGGTGATTGTTATGATGGCTCAACTCACGTAAACTATAAATGTGCTTTACTCCTGATTGTCATATTATATACTGGATTGCTGATGGTATGAATAAGATTTCTGGCCATTGGCTAATTCCATGGCTCTTCATAGTGGCTTGAATTATCCACCAGGCCACTCATTGCATTCGCTAGACGCTCCCAGATCACATATAGTGATAAGCCATGTTTTTTCTTTATTATGATTTGTTTTTTGGGGGGTTATTTTGTGTTTTAAACAGCCTCCCTCAGTTTTATTTTCCTGTCAGAAAGCACTTTTACTCTGTAGGACATCATCTGGCCACAACATATCCTACAGTGTGTCAATAGCCACCGCCTTTCAACCATTCGTACCTATAATTGGCTATTTATATGTGTGTGCGTGTGTGTGTGTTTGTTGTTGAAAGGTTGCTATGTGTGCCTATTCTCCAGGTTGTTATCCAGCTTAAGGCTAAACAGATCCAAAAAGTTAAATTGCCATAAGTCTTTCATCGAGAGCTTCATTGCCAAATGGGAGTAGTTAAATGGTTTTAGAACTGGCTAGTCGACCATGTAATATGCAGAGCTAAGAGCGGGCCATGGTTGCAGGGCAAGGAATCACAGGATGTGATTACAGGTATGTTTAAATAAACCAAAGTAGAAAGAAGGTCACCAGAATATCACAAAATGAGTGTAGTCAGACACGAAGGGCAATGTTGTGGCCAGGTGATGTTAAACTGAATTAATAAAGTATTCCCCAACAACAAGATGACTGGTAAGGGACCCAGAAGATGAAGAAGATGACATATGAGACCCAGAAATATTAATAAGGAAAGGGGGGGCTAAACCTGCCTGTGATCTGGAAGCCTCTCTCCTGAATCATAGGTAGTGAAAAATTGACTGACAGGAGTACACAGGCAGGAGGATTACCCAATGGCCAGAGGCCTTATCCCTAGCATCGCCTAAAAAAGAGTATATAGAAAAAAATTGCGTCGCGAGTACGACCTCAATAGCTGATTTCCCTTAAGGCAAATCTGCTAAAACAAGCATTTTGAAATGCTAATAACCTCCACCTGATGAACCCACTTCTAACATCCGAGAACTATCATGGACCTATACCTTACTCTTCTTGAGCCATGCTAGGTCTCAAAATTGGTAAAAGGCAAAAATAGGTTAAAGCTGTTATTTTCAAAGGAGTTTAATATTTTCTTTTTGCATAATTCACGGCGAATCCCTAAAATACAAAATAATGAATTGTGTTACAAAACTCGTGTTAAGTGTTAACTCAAAGGGAAAGCCTTTCCTAGGCTATCATAGGCTAGTGTAAAAAAAATTATACAATAAAAATAAATGACAGATATCTGATAAAGAGAAATTATATTGTACTTCTTCAACAAAAGAAGAAAATAATAATAAATATACATATACATAAATATATTAATGTTACAAATTAATTAATTAAACTCATCTGAGTTAGAAGGGGAAAAAAGAAAAGAAAATATTCAATTTTTATACTAAAGAAGATTCTGTAAATAGGGAATAAATTTAATTGAAATTTTAAATTAAATTATTTATTAGGTCCACTTTTTGTAACTAAGGCTAATTGGGGCAGGTTATCTAAAGGTTACCACCATTTCCTAGAAAGGGTAGGACTAAAGATTTCATTTAATGAATTCTGTCACCAAATAATTTCCTTTCCCCAGGTGGGAATCGAACTCGCCATTCTAGGTTTACTATGTGAGATTAAGATCAACACTTCAAACAACATGGCTAACCTGAGCCCCAAATATAATTGATATATAGAGTTTATAACTCTAAATGTTTTAAATAAAAATATTTATTTTAATTATTGAATAAGTTAAAGAAATTAATAGACATCCTTTCTCCTTTATCGGCCTCCAAAAACTAAAACAATCAATATAAGATAATTCTATGATTTTCAGAATCTTTGCCACAACAAATATAAATATCTTTATACAAGCATTCAAAACAAGGTATTTCTAAATTTTTCAATGTCCAACAACAAAGTCGACTAAGTATATTTCCACAAAAGATTGTACATGCATCATCTAGATTCAATGGTCCTATCACTTAATAAAAATTAAAAAAGGAGATATTACATAAAACATATATTAAAAATATACTTCCTATAAATAATACAAACCATTTTCAGAAGATTCAGAATCACTCGATAATATAGAAACAATTCTTTTCCTCTTCTTTCGTGAGTCATCCTCTTTTTCTTCATCCCGCTTTTTTCGCTTCTTACGATTCTCTTTCCCCTTTAATTTTTTATCCTATATTAATCATAAATATAAAGAATAATTAATATTTTCAGAGATAATTAACTGTTTACTATTAAGTAATGAAAACTAAAATATAGGAAGGCTGAAAACATAGCAACTGCAACCCATGGACTCTGAGCCCAATAAAAAACAAATCTATCGAAAACAGGAAAATAAAATTACAAAAAAATAGTAACCAAATCTAAGGCACTGAACAAAACCTTTAATAACTACATTTATACAAACATTTTTTTCATTTTTCAAAACAATCTCATATACATGGATTTCCATACCAGCTCAATGTATTATAATACATAATTGATTGCATTATTCTAGTAGCTGAGATAAAAAGAAAAATCTAAGCTAGTAATAGAATAATACACACCTTCACTGAAGTCTTCTGGCTATTATTTTCTGGCTTTTTACTTGCATTGTCTCCATTTTCTTGCACTACCTGAAAAATAAATATAAATTGAAAAATTTGATTAGCTATTCTTGAACATATTTTGCTAATTTAAGGACTCTAAGAATCTATTCATAAAAATCCAATTTAATATATTTTTTTCAATGTCTAGCTCATTTCCTTACCTTTTGCTTTTCTTCAATTTTATTATTAGTTTCTTTAATAGGAGGGTCACTGTCTACCACCATTGGTTCGATAGCAGCTTTCTCTTGCTTAGCAGGTTGTTTCTGAAGAAACCCACTAATTCCACCTCCTTTCTTTGGTTCTGTCTGAAATTAGTGTATGACTCATTAATTAATCTAGAATGTACACATCAATATATGTTGCCAATTTACAAGGAACACTGTAAGATGTTTCTAAAAGTTCACAATCCATTAATGCCTATGACAAACTTGACATGAATGGTTCTTTTAGAATCCCAAAAATGATTTGTATTGACATCATGTACTGTATTTTGTATCTCCTGGGAGGTCTATTGATTTCTGTTTAGATGGTTTGGTCATTATTTACAACTAGGGTGTGCAATTCTGAATTTGAAACTCCAAAATCCATGAAGTTATTAGTCTGTTTTTAAAATTGTTATTTGTTATTAAGTCTGTTTAATGTTTTAAAATTTGAAAGGAGTCTGTCTTCTTTCCAACAGAGGCAAATGCAAGAGGACTGACGTGTTGGAGGCAGAAGTCGTGTATGAAGCAGGCTCAAGATGTGGCTTATTCGCAGATGCCTTCTAGACTGATGCTGGGTACATTGCTGATGGGGAAAGTATAGGGCTTGTAGGATTTATATTGAAAATACAATACAGCATCCTTTGATTCTTTTTTGGACTGAACTGGCTGTTGTCTGTACTATAAACGATTTGGCATACATTAGAAATGTTTGTAATCTTTTGACCTTTATATAATAATTCATATTTCTCTATCTTTTCCTTATTCCTCATTAGCATTCTATCTATTTACTGTTTTGCAATTTTTGTTGTATGTTGTATTCATATGTTCTCTTCTCTTGTTAGCTGATTTCCCTTAAGGGCTATTGACGTTGTACGCATGACGCGATTTTGGAAATTTTTCTTCAAATGTCCACTAGGAGATGACGAAAATGAGGTCCGTTCAAAACTGTATATCTATCTATCTCTATATATATATATATTTGTCTGTTACCGCTCTAGCGGTCGCAATTTTAGTCTTATCGTTACCAAACTTGGTATATAATCGTTTTATGTAAAAAGAAAGATCAAGTACGTTGATGGCTGAAATCGGACCAGGGGGACGGGGGGGGGGGGGGGTTAGAGGGGGATAATTTCGAAAATTCTTAATATCTTCGTTATTATGCGTCGGATCGAAAAATTGTATAGAACCAATCTTATTGCAAATGTAATGTACTATAAATGTTATTATGTACATTTTTCACTATCTTCATTATTTACTGAGATATTTGCATTTCTTAGTTTTTGATCTTAAGTAAAGCCCCACTCCTACTCATCTCATATTTTCAATATTCTATTAGCAGATTTCCCTTAAGGGAAATCAGCTATTGAGGTTGTACTCATGACGGAATTTTCGACATTTTTCTTCAAATGTCCATCGATCCTACCTAGTAGATGACGAAAATGAGGTCCGTTCAAAACTGTATATATATATCTATATATTTGTCTGTTACCGCTCTAGCGGTCGCAATTTTTGTTTAATCCTTACCAAACTTCATATTTAAGCGTTTTATGTAAAAAGAAAGATCAAGTTCGTTAGCGGCTGAAATCGGATCAGTGGGAGGGGGGGTTTAGAGGGGAGGATTTTTGAAAAATCGAAATATCTCTGTTACTATACGTCGGATCGAAAAATTATACAGAATCAATCTTATTACAAATTAAATTTACTATAAATATAGTTATATACATTTATTCTCTATCTTGAATATTAACCGAGATATTTGCATTTTTGAGTTTTCATCAAACCGCCACTTCTACTCATGTTACGTAAACAATACTCTGATACATAATAAATCACATTATTGGAAGTTTAAATACCAAAAATTGTATTCAAGAGACCTTTATTATACGAGATACATGCAAATATGTACTGGTGACTCTCCCCCCCCCCATCTTAAAGTTTTGGACTACTAAAATTTTATTGATTGAGATAACAATTATTCTGACTCATTATTAATTACAGTATTAGATATAGTAAATAGTTCTCAATAAAATTAATGTGTTATATTCTGATATATTTCAGTAATTGTTTTTCTTTCCGGTGTGAGGCGGGACCCGTTTGTTTACATTTCTAACCTAACGCTTCCTGTCGGCAGGCTATTGAAATTGGATGAAACATTTCTTATTTCCGTTTGTATTTATTCACGGTGTTGTGTCAGCAGTATGTATATTTATCTATTACTAAACTTCACGAGGGAAATCTGCTTAGTTTACGCAGCCCCTGCGTGACGGACTTTTATGTTATGAAGCACTTTATCTGAAGCGTAAATACCAAATATTGTTCTCATTGAACTTTAAAGTTTTGAGATAAATGCAAATACGTTGTGCACGTGGGAAATCTGCTTAGTTAACGCAAACCCTGCATGACAGACTTTGTTTTGTATTGTGGATGTTAATGTGGTTCAATGGTATCAGGATTTCTCTTGTTAAGTCAGCTTTTCATCTTAGATGAAGAGTTTGTGTTCAAGAAAGTTATAATGAAAACGGTTATTAGAAAAGAATGAAAATTATGTTGGGCACCTCTAATAGTGTCAGTTAAATAACTGAATAAGATTATTAAAATATAAAGACAATAATAATATATACCCTGGCGGCTGAAATAAAAATAAAGGAAAATAAATGACTGATAAAAAATATGTAAAACCCATAAGAAACAATTGCAGGGAAGAATCCTCTGTAGAAAAAAATGTAGTGCAAATGAAAAATTATGATGAATAATATATAATGAAAGAATGTTTGAAGTTCAGGCTCTAGTGGGCATTGATAACAAGACAAATGAACAATTGAAGACATTTAAACAAAAGTAAAATATAACAAAATAGCCTTAACTCTGCACCAATTATGCCAAAAGAAAGGGGAAGAAAGAGGTGAGAGAGAAAGGAAATGAGAGTAAGGAAACAAATTCAAATAGGAATTCGGAATCTCACCACTCTCCCACAATAGACAATTCCTGGAGGATGAAATCCCACAGGGCAGAAAACGAGTCTCAGCAGTACAGTTACATAGGACACAGAAAGCACAATGAACAAACATTTCTTCACTAGAGTCCTACAGAGGAATATATTTACAACTTATGATGGTAAGGTGACGGATTCCCACAGAACAAGAGATGGTCACTGCAAAACAGCCAAAATAAGCATTGGTATGCAGTATAAAAGCACACTCAGGTAGCAACGATATGCACCCTCAACAACCAATATTCATGATTGGTATGTATAGTTGGTGGTAATCCGATAGAAAATGTAGACCTACAGGTATCTAGATCACCTACGAGTAACTGGCACCATAAAAAATTTCATAGACTCGCCAGTCATTTATGTTCAAATTACATGACTCGCAACAAGGAATTTATTTGATTTCTTCTTACATAAATATTACTTTACCTTCGAGTATAAATAAAACATAAAAATATTTTAATTATCAAAAAATACTGAACAGTTTGAGTCAACATATTATTATTTTTTATGTAGCCTATTTTTACCTTTCAATTATTTAAATAATTCATAACAGTGTCTCTCAGGACTTTTAGATTCCTAGAAATAAACGAACATTAACGCGTAAGGCAACCTATACCATTGGAGGTAGGTACCCTCCGGGTACTGCAAAAATCCTACCTATTTGACAGAAACAGGCACCCTCCAGGTTGCATGGGCATTTAGTATAACTTAGTCCAGTTCAATTATAACACCTGACACCTCCTCACAAATCCTCTAAAAATCAAGTTCTGTCAAAAGGAATATATTAGAGAAACAAATGAATTTTGCCCCCATAGTTCTAATAATTTTTTAATCTCCTTAGACATTCTAAGGTTTTTATATTGAATTATGATAAAAACTCTCAGTTAATTATATTACAGAAATAATTATATTTTTAATAGGCTACCTTATTTTCATTTTTAATTTCTTCTTTAGGAGCCTCAGTTTTCTTTTTCTCAGTCTGTCGGCTGAACATACCTGCTATTCCACCAGATTTGGCTTTGGAAGTTACCTAAAAAATAAATATGTGAATTATTCTTAACTTCATCTCAGTTATAAATATTTAATGTAAAACAAGTTGTTATAAGCAAAATGAAGACTGGAATTGCTTCTCAAATATTTTAATGTCTATTGTCCATATGCTTACATCAGGATAAAGGAGAATACACAGAGGTTACTGGGCAAGGTGTTAGCTCTAGTTAGTACGTAGACATAAAAGATTTAACATTTGTATCCATAATGCAACTATATCACTTCAAGGGAGGAAGAGTTTTAACATTGATTAACTAGATTTGAAATTGATTAGAATTACTATATATAATAAATAGCACTACAATACTACTAACTTTGTTGTTCTTTTCCGGTGAGGGCTTTTTCTTTTTTGAAGGAGGCTCATCAACAATAGATTTTGGTTTGTCTTCATTTTTTTCTTGAACCTGAAAAAATGTTAAAGCTTTTATGAGATAACCATGCAATACAGATACTCAACAAAAATTCATAAAAAATATAGATAAGTAGAAAGTAAGTATTAGGACTATTGAAATCTACGATAATGTAATGTAAAAAATTACATTGTCTTACAAAGCTATCTCTTCCTGTTATTGTTTGGCCTGCCAGTTTGCCCTCGAATTAGTGAATTGATTGTTTAAACATCTCATGATAAAATAGAATTTACTTGTCTTTATAAGCCCTCAAAAATCCAATGATTCACATCAAAAGTTTGAAGAAAGAGACAATTAATTGTCTAAATTTACGGTTAAAAGGCATTCTTACGAAGTGTAATCACTTTACTTGTACAGTATATTGGATGATATACACTTGTAAATATTACTAAATTTTAGCATTTTCTAAATGAGGGAAAAATTAGTCATCACAAAAATTCATAGAGTTAGAGTACAGGTCTAGATTGCCAGGAGACCCAAGTTCAAGTCCCGTAGAGTCAATTTATCTCTAAAATAAATATGTAGTAATATTTACTAAAATGGTATTTTATCTATGAAGTCCGTATATTTTTTTGATTATCTAGAGCACAATGAAGAGAATTAACTATATGACTGACCTTGCTAACTTTTGAAGGAGGTTGAGCAATCTCTTTTTTCACTTCCACCAAAGGAACTTTAATTTGTCTTTTTTCAACTTCATGGCATGGCTGCACAGCGCAAAACCTTAAAATAAATGATAAAAAAGCATTATTCATGATTATCAAATCTATTTATTTAAGTTATTCACTTCATTAACATCAAATCAACACAGCCTAAGAATCCATTAACAAGGTTCACAGGTCTATTAAAGTCTGCAGTTAGGACTTACCACATAATTTTTTTGTTAATTCTTTGTTTGGCTTCATTATTTTGTATAGCTTCATTTAATCTTACTTGTATATCTTTTATCATAAGGACCACAGTAGTATCTTCAATTAATTTTATGAATTTCATTTTCCTATTTATTTTTAAAATAATTTTTACTATGGAGATCCTGTTTTGAACTGGCACGTGCAAGCAAGGACCCCATCACATAGAATGGGGCATTCCAGAGCCAAGTCAATGATGAGCAAGGTTGATATCAATCACGAAATGGTGCAAGGGGACAACCCTATATTGAATAGACACTGAGCAAGATGATGCCCCAAATGGAAACAGGATACAGTTAATAACAACAAGGCATTTCATTCTAAATTAAGAAACAGGGACAATGCAAGGATAAGGTCAACCCACGTACGGCAACATTCCCTCAATGTGCCTCATATAGCACAATGTATTTGATATAATAATCAACATACAAGGCCATCAGTTCAGAATAGCTACTGATGATCCTCCATCTGCAAAGCCTACTCATAGTCCCAAATATCTACCTCAGGATTCTTCTCTCTCAGACGAGGAGGCTCTCTCCTACGTTTCTTGGAAAAAGTCCATGTTTCATTAATATACACATATTATATTATCTACTATTATAGATATATATTTGATTTTTCGCTATCCTGGAGAGTTTAAAAGATCTAAGAGCTTTTGCAGGGTATAGAAGTATTTCCTATAAATATTCCAGATTTCATATCTGTTTTCCCAGTATTGTTCTCAGCAGCCACTCTTCCCAGGCACTTGTTGTTGCGTACTACAAATAAAAAACGTGAACTCCCCCACATCATAGATACATCTATAAGTCCTCTTATAGTTGATCTTTTCTATTTATTTATAATATAAAGTGATGAAAATCAATATCATACACATATACCCTTTAAAACAATTACAAGAAAAGGATGAAATATGGTCGATTACCTTGGGTGAAATCTAATCTAGTAATTTCTTACCATCATTAATCCCAGTTCACTTACCACAGACAAGATCTTATAAGCAATTGGAAGAAACATTATACATCTATAATTTTACCATTTAACTTTGTGAATTTGTTTATGAATAGAGACAATATTAGCTTCCCACCATAGTGCTGGCATTTTTCTTTCATCAATATATCATTACGCCCAATAAACATAGTCCCTAATAGTGGAGTCAATTAACCTGAGAGAATTATTATTCAGAGACAAGACAATTTCTTCGATATCATCTATAGTGGCCCAGCTACCTAAATTTCATCACAACTGAATTCCACTTAGGGACTTATTGCTAACTAAGCGGTCCCAGATTTTAGTATATCTTTAATAAACTAGACCCATCTAACCTTCACTTCTGTGACGGTACCTTGCCTACTATACAGAATTCAGTCTGATAACTGAATCTCTCTGTCTTAGACTTGTGATACCTTTATAGAATTTTCAGTTTTCTTGTGCCTGAAAATACTCTTCAAATTATTCTAGGTTGATAAGTTCTTGTATCATTAAGCAGACTTAGAATTTCTGCTTTTTGAAGTAAGCGTTGTACGTAATTTGAGTATTTCTTTGTAGAAGATTTTCAGTCATAACTTGTTTCTTATCTGAATCGGCACCCCATACTCATGTTTGACACATGAGTTCCGTTTCAACATTGTTTGCTGACACAGCATCTCCACCTCTTTCATTACATTACTCAACCTTGCCCAGTTTTCTTAAACTTAAGTCATCATGGCTCCACTGCTGATTCAGCCAGAAAATGAATTCATCCCAAAACAGGACTCGTATGTTATTTTTCTCTTGGTGAGCAGATGCCTGCACCTTGCCAAAAACAAGATATCTGATGATTGAAATCGGACTAGGAAGAGAGAGGAATTTGAAATATCACAATTATTATTACGTGATCAAAAAATTGTATAAAACCAATCTTGTTAAATATTTAATGTGCTACAATTTTTTTTCTATACTTTTTTTCTTAACTCAAATACTATTCAAGTAATTTGTATTTTTATTTTTTCAGTCCTCTGTAAACCCTGACCTCTAATAGCCTTATTTTTATATAGAGTGAATATCTCGTGTCCAGTGTACACTTCAATTCCTGTTTCATAGGCTTCTTTCTACAGGGGAAATAGAGGATAGATGGAGAGATATAATTACCAGTGTGAAATTCCAGCATGAGTGAAATCTGCTTGATTTAACCCTGTGGGACATACTACTTTTTTTCTTCTTTTAGCAGATTTACCTTAAGTTAAATCAGCTATTGAGGTCGTACTCATGATGTGATTTTTGAAATTTTTCTTCAAATGTCCATCGATCCTACCCAAGAGATGACGAAAATGTGGTCCGTTCAAAACTATATATATATATATATATATATATATATATTTGTCTGTTACCGCTCTAGCAGTCGCAATTTTTGCCTTATCGTTACACGGCTGAAATCCGACCAAGGGATGGGGGGGTTTAGAGGGGGAGAATTTTGAAAATTCTTAATATCTCTGTTATTATGTGTTGGATTGAAAAATTGTATAGAAACAATCTTATTGCAAATATAATGTTTTATAAATGTTGTTATGTACATTTTTTCACTATTTTGATTATTAACTGAGATATTTGCATTTTTTAGTTTTTGGTCTTCAGTAAACCGCCACTTCTACTCATCTCATATTAACAATATTCTATTATATCATGAATCACTTTATTTGAAGCTTAAATACCAAATATTGTTCTCAATGAACTGTTAAGTTTTGAAATAAATGCAAATACGTGGCACACGTGGGAAATCTGCTTAGTTAACGCAGCCACTCCGTGACGGACTTTTTTTATAGATGTGAGGATATCCTGTCCCCACACATAACCCTCTTCTTTTCCCCAGGCTCAGGTATAGTAGTAAAGCAAGCAGTGTCAGGATTAGCAGCTCTCTGGCCCCCTAATAGTTGTCTCCTTGAAATCTAATCCCACTGATGCCATATGTGAATTCTAATCCCATTCAAGCCAATACTCATCTAGTAAGTATGTTATTGCTTAAATTTTCTTGAAGTCATCAGAACTTAAAACAACAAAATACAATATTCATAGCACAATTTCTTAAAGAGAGAACATCTCTCAGTCTCCAATTCGTCGGTGCTTAGGATGTAGTAGTACAATAACATTATAAGGAATGCTAATGAAAAGCGGTGGGTCCATTTCAAATGACACTCTCTTAAAAACTAAAAATAATAAGACATAAAACGGTAAAGTAATGAGTAATTCCTTTCTTTTTTTTTTCAAAAATAAAGAAATATATTTTTTCTAAATAATGTAGAGGTTAGATTACAAACCTTCGCCCTTCAATGTTCACTAAGAAATGTGGATAAGCATTAAAAACATCTCCAGAGTTGATGTTATTGCCACATTTTTGTAAGCTGAAAACATGATCAGCTGTCAGTTTCGAGAAGAGATTTTTAGTGGCATCCCTATCAGACTCTTCAACCAATTTAAGCTGTTTACCAGAACCATCCTTAAGTTCTCCACCAATCAAATAGGTTACCAAAAGTTTATTTTTCCCTTCATTATGTCCTATAAATGCATGTAAGAGCCTGCAATTTGAAAAAAAATACATATGACTTTCATTAAAAATCTAAAGAAATATGACATATTACATTGATCCATAGATTAGTTTAAACATAAAATAATTGCATAAAAGAACGTGTAGACTTTAAGCAGATTACCATAAAGAAGTTTGTCAATGGCTAAAATCGGACCAGGAGTGAATAGAAATATTAAAGTATAAAATAGCATAATCAATGACTCAAGAAGAGGATACTTATTTATACCAGTATCAATACTTATTTATAGTGTGCTAATCACAAATATAACATAAATATTACACAGGATATGATAACATTTTATTGATTGAACTGAACCAGGCTGAGTGTTTAGGTATTGAGCAAATAAGTCTTATCAGCTGAATTTTTATACAACCTCCTTAATCATAATTCACTATTTTGAATGATTCCTCTATTACTTCATGATGATATATCTTTTCAAACCAAATATGTGTATGGGCAAGTAGCCACTCATTTACCAAACATATTCAACCATATTGATCCAGAATGTGATAAGGTCTATTTAATCAATAAATAACCCCAAATAAATACCTGACACGTATTGTAAGAAGTGAAATATATCTTCGGTTAACAATAGGCAGCACAAATGGGGAAAACAACATAATAAATAATGCGTAAATTACATTTATCAAGAACAGCTTGCTAACTTCATGTAAGCTATGCATTGGTCCATTAAAGATTTCTCACTTTCAAAACATAACTCACTGATGAAACATGTGACAGCAACAAGCCTTTTAGGAAATAACTCTCTCATTTTGTTCATTATAACCTAAAGCTTCAATATCTCCATGGGCGGTAACAAGACCCTCTCTTCAATCAAGATATAACAGGATCTATTCATCTTTCTTCATTACCATGATCAATCGAGGTGGCTGAATCTTAGTATAAATTGAACCAAGGGAGGCAATTACACTGTACAGCTAAACAAAACACTATTAACAAAAACTTTTGAAGTTGTAAGAAACTGATTTTTCTTTTAATATGTTGACCTTGAAAAATTATTAAATTAAAGTGGTGACCAATATAGTCGATAATAGGAACAGAGTTTTGTAATTTGGAACAATTATAACTACAAATATGGAGAGCCTCTTATCACCAGTACAGGAAATTAGTTAAAATAGTAAGGTAGGATGGCAAATTGGATACTCTATCGGTATTCATTCTGAAAAATAACTTTCACTTCTGTAAATAATATATATTTTCATAAAAATATATCTATATAGTTCAATAAGATTATCAACTTACTGCTTTGCTGTATTAACATGGATTTTTAGAGCTTGACATAACCAGACACATGTGACCTAAAAATTAAAACTCATTACATCAATATAAGCAGAGAAAAATAAAAATTACTCCTTAAAAAAGAAATGTTACGTACTATTTTCTCTTCAATGAAGACATAATCTTCAAGATTCTGAAGATATGTTTGTAGTTTGCCTGCTTCCATTATCATTTTAGTAATAAATACAATACTTTAAAATGTCACTCATTATAAAAACAAAAATACACAAGGTATTGCACAAAAAATGAAAGTTTTGTTGATTAGGTTAAGAGCTGTTTCATTATAGGCGCCAAATGGAAAGAGATTCAAGTATATAATACATTATGATTCACTCAAGAGCATGACGTCAGAAAATGCAATTTTACTACTTAATCTCTTCAATGAGTCGAGTTCTTACAAGTAGATCTTCACTAACCTCATGATGAGTGAAAAAATATGCATAATCCCAAGAACAGTGGTTTGTATAGCCATAAGACAAGATACAATTTTAATGGAAAGACAGTAACCTTAAAACACAATAGAAAATAATTATCAAGTATTGTTGTAAAGGCATCATATTGGTAATTATATTATTCGTATAAGGTATTAATAATACATTGTTGCACAGTATTTACGGAAATTTGGCCGTCCTAATTTTAATTATTTTTTTATTTGAAAAATATTCTGCCGCCACCGTCAAAAACGAAACTTACGAAGTTAGACTACACGACGAATCTAAATCTAATTCTAATTTTCAAGATTAGAAAATCGATCTCACCAAGCAATTTTATGCACAGATTCTTTAATTTCTTTACTTTCCATGGGAAACATCTACACCAATCACCAAATAATTACAAAAATAGGTGAAAGTGCATTTTAGTCCTCTCTTTGATGGCGCACGATGATGACGGCGGTCATCTTGTTTTTCTAACACCGAGGGTGGGGGTTTTGTTTTTTTTACTTTATCTTTTTTAACACTTTAAAATTTCCAAAATACGCCATCGGCGGGTAAAACAAGGGGGGGGGAAGGGGGAGGGGCACTCATAGCTAAAACGGAAACGATATTAATAGTAAACACTAGCAAAAACAATATGTCGGGCGGTAGCAAGAAACAAGATGGCGGCTAGGGGGGGGGGGACTAAAACGCACTTTAGCCCTAAAATATTCAAACAAATACACGCACTTAACACTTGGAATTTTAAAACGTTGCAGTTACCCGGGCACAAGGACACTACACACATGATTGACATGACAAACATGTTAAATTAGCAACTGACATAACTAGGCCAACACCATCAGATCTCAACAAGATAGTACAAACAAAAATATTCAGACTGGCAAAATCATTAGTTACATACTGACAACTAACTATTGGAAATAAAACGGAATGTTATAGGGTAGTCAAAGAGACAACACGCGGATTCATGAAGATACGAAGTTGTCCTCACAAAAATGCGTATTGGACAAACGTGACACATTCTTTTATAATCAACAAAAAGGGGCTCAGGTTAGCCATGCGAGTTAAAGCGTTGACCTTTATCTCACATGGTAAACCTAGAGTGGAGAGTTCGATTCTCGCCTGGGCAAAGGAAATTATTTAGTGACGAAATTCATTAAATAACGTCCTAAAATCCCACCCTGGCTACAAAAGGGTGGTAACCTATAGATAACCCGTCCCGATTAGCCTAAGTTGCAAAAAGTGGACGTTAATAAATAAAAAATAATAAAAAAAAAAATAATCAACAAAAAAGCCAAGTCTATCTGTAATAACCACTACTAACAGTATGCAGATTACGAACTTACTTAAACATATGATATGACATGAAGAATGAACTACTGATTGAGAGTAGCCCACCTAATGCCACTATTGTGGCATATTTAAAAACTATTGGGCAGTATGACAATACCTAATTAAATATTTTAAAAGTTTTAGTGGGTGTGTGTGTGCGTCCATCCGTGCGTGTGCTACCATCTCCCCCTAGATCAGCATCACTATAGCCTTCCAGGATGCCACTGCGGTATCCTTTCTGGCACACTAGTCCCTTGTCTGGTGTTCCTCGAAGGTATCTGAAAGTCCAGCTGACTTTAACCCAGTCTTTTCTGCTGGGTTTCTCCAGTGTTCTGTAAGCAATACCGAGTGCATAGGCTATATCTGGTCGTGTACCTGTCATGAGATACATGAATGCACCCATTGCCTGTCTATATGGAAAAACCTCTTTCAAATCTTCGTTTGCCAAAGTTTTCCCTGATTTATTACTCTCTTTCAGCATTTGAGTCGAAACAGGCTTGCAATTATTCCATCCAAACCGTTCCAAAGTTTTCTGTGTATCCTTTCAAGTGAAAGACAAGAGTGATTATATCCTTTTTTCACATAACAAATTGGAGTGTATTTTCCTGCATAAAATACTTTGCGGATAACCTTTAAATGAAGACAGGAAGCTTATGAAAAGTGTTAACAATAAGGGGAAAATGGACTATCTGTAAGGGACATTATTTTGGAGCCATATATAAATTACTTGTATTAAAGGATAACTAATCTCAGGTTAGGGGTGTTTGAATACAACAATGACAAGTTTTCCCAAAACCGGTTTTTATTAAATTAGGAAAGGATTCAAAGTCAAAGCGGCTATCCAAAAATAAAAGAAACAAATTACTCTATTGACTACTTCTTATTAAAATATCCTCTATGGAAAAAAATTACATCACAGCTGACATGATTCACCCGCCACAACTAAATTGTGAAGCATTTTAACAGTTTTTTGTACATATATTTATGTGTATAGATTTTTGTAAATTCTGAATTCAAATTCACAATTAATCAATAAATGTAGAGTTTTAGAAAGAGTGAGTATACTTGTATATCTTCTTTTAAACTATCATGTTTTTCCCTGCGTGAAAGTTGAGGTGAAGGTTCCCTCTAGTTGAGTTTCAGGCTCCGGGCATTGATCAGTACTCTGCTCTCCGTTCAGTGTTTTATTATTTTAATATTTTGTTTTTAGTAATTTGATTTTTACCCCCCTTTGGATTAGTGTCTTTGTTTGAAAAGTTTGGTTCTTCATTGCACCCGGAGCTTGTTCGCTGACTGCTTTCAGTATTGTGTTTGCAGAAAGAGGATGGCCCGTGGACAGCAGAAGATTCAATCTCAGGCTAAGGCTGCCGAAAGAGCTGCCAAAGCTAAGAAGCAGCAAGGCCATTCAGCAACCGACCAAAAGAAAGCCGCACAAAAGGCCTTAGTTCATGTTTGTGCAGTCTGTAAGGTATGCAATCCCATTGTTACTATAACCTAAATTTGCAAGTATTCGCAAGCTCTCATATATCATTTTTCATGAACTAAAATTGCGAGAAATTTTCATGTATATCTTGAATTATACAGTCGAATCTTCTATCCTTCCTCAATCCTTGGTTTACATTTTATTTTTAATGCCTAAAATTTTTCATTTTCTTTGTTTAATCCAATTGCCCCTGAATTCAATCTTTTTCATTAAGGCCATTTAAAAAGGTTGGACTTAGGTAAGAATCGACTTCTAATACAAATTATTTGGACTTTATAAAAGGTGATGCCTTTCTTTTTGTGTTTCAGTTATGTGTAGACCATAGCTTTGTACCATCTTGTACTAGTTAATATTTTTATTTGTGAAACTATTTAAGTATTACTATGTTGTATTTTCTTTAATTGTTATAGAACATTCAGTACTATCTTTTCTCCTAGGTATTTTTCCATTCCTTTTTTAACCCCATTTCCCCTTGTGCTGATTTCCGTATTAATTTATGGATATCAAGGTGAGATAGTTCTTTTCTATGTGTTCAAAACAGAATGATATTAAGAACTCTGCTGTTTCCTTCCTAACGTTTTATACCATTGAGCTCTTTCCTCTTGGAGTCAGCTTTGTTAATATACGTGTAGTAGAAAAATTGTAAATTAAGAAAACCATACCTTAAATGGCTTTTCGCATAATACCATGAGACGTAAACTGTAGGTCCAAAATCTTTTCTCTCTCTCTCTCTCTCTCTCTCTCTCTCTCTCTCTATATATATATATATATATATATATATATATCATGAGGTAGGCGACAGTACTCTTTGTGCTGAACAACATTTTTGTATTTTTTTGATGGGTTATAAATCACTTTTGATATTTCTGGTTTTAAAAAAAAAATTGTTTTAGCTCAAATCATGAAAGAAAGGAGTTCCTGTAAATTAAAAATGGATTTTTAGACACTAAAATAACTTAATATATTTCATTTGTCTTTTGCGGCATATCTCCAGCGGTGTCAATGTTGTGGTGGCCCACGATATTTTGCCGGTCTTCCAACCGGCTTCTTCTGGTGGTCATGCTCACCAAGATGATGCGGTCGGTGTTTAAAGGTAAAAAAGAAAAACAGAGAACTTTAGTGGTATTGGCCATAATTTAAATTTAAAAAATGTCACGCTTACACCACTGAAATTTAAAACTGTTTCTTTCATCTGAAGCAATGAAAGGAGACGTGCTGCATATTTAGTGTTTGACTTTATAACATAATTGTTCCCAAAATATAAAACCTATATAAAAACGCGAGAAATAAAATTGCACACTAAACCTTTGCAAGACAATCTATGTAAAGAGTTATAGAAGAACAGGTGTTTTTATTCGAATAGGAACGGAGAAAAGTGAATATTGAAGAGGAAACTGCCTTAAGATATTATTGTGAGGTATGCATTACTGGCTGTTAATAGTTTACTCATTTTATCCATATAACATATCCAAATCATAATATATTGTAAAGTAATAATATATACAATCCAGGTATATTCTTATAAAAATGTTCTTTTTTGTCTTAAATAGTTTTATTCCCAGGGATCTGGTGTCAATATCTTTAAAATGTTTATTGTATGGTGAGCTAAATAAAACACACATTATTAAATCTTTCTTTTAGTGTAAAATATTATTCGGGGTTTAACTGAGCCAGTCTTTCAAACCTATTGTTTTGAGTTTATACATTAAAACATGCCTTGAGTCAGAATGATAAAAATTATAGACCTAATACACTGAAATAGGATATCTTGGGGGTCCTACAACTTCTGTGAACAACACAGCAACTAGTATTCTTAAACATAATTATTCTGTTTTAAATCATTTGTTTGTTTTTTTTTTGTTTTTTTAATCGATAATCTTTGGAAAGTCCTCCAAAAAAAGAACTTTTATCATTACTTCAGGATGGTATATGTCATTTTTAATTGTATTGTACAATGAATACTATGAGAATCACCATGAAGACACACCCCATGAGGCCCAGGTACACGTTTTTATTAGAAGCTCAAGTGGTCCGCTTGACATATTCCTATTGCATTGTTAAATATTACAGACCAAAGACGTTCAATCTTGAAACCCGGTAACCACATATATAATGTATGTAACTGAAGTTAAATATAGTGTACCTCATACATTATATTTATTTTAAGTATAACATTCCACTATAGCGAAAACGGGAGTCATATATGATGTATATGGATTTTTTCCAAATATTTTTATAAATATACTTCTTTCCAAATTTGAAATTTAGGTCAGATTTAGTTTTATATTATCAGTTCAATTTATTTTTAAGCAATAATATCGATTTTTTTATTTACTTGATTCTTCATTTTGTATTTTTTTAAATTCTAATTTAGCTAGCATATCATAAGTTATTATTTTAATATTTATTCCCTTTTATCATTTTCATTTTATTTGTTTGGTCGTGCCCCACTATCGAATAAACATGATATAAATAAATATATTTTTTTCTTTCATTTTAGGCCCAGATGCCTGATCCAAAAACATATAGGCAACATTTTGAAAACAAGCATCCCAAGAATCCCCTTCCGGAAGAATTGAAGAATGAAACTGCCTGACTCCCACCACACCAGCCCCTCTGCTGTATCTCAAATTTATGACCCTAACATTATATTAGGAGATTTCATCTGCCATTAAATTTGTTTTTATGTGTATACAGACGTTTATATGTATATTATGATCTAGGGATTATGTTCAAATTGGGAGTTATACTTCAAATAAATTTGACAATATATTGTTCTTTTTTAATATATTTTTTAATTTTGTAATGGATCCTAATTAGATCTATGTCGGTGATATGTGAGCACATTGAGTATTATTAAAATCATAATTCTATACTTCCTTTTTGTCCCAATAACCTAATAGTTCGTAGTTCGAAAGAAGTTATGTATTGTATGAAAAAAAATAAATAATAAATTGATTTTCTAGAAACAGAAACTTTTTACTGGAACATATCAAAGAACTCATTTCACCAAGGTGTATTGAGCGTATAATGAAATTTTCTGTAAATTTGTTTAAATTTGAAATTGTATAAATTGCCTATAGTTAGTATATGGACTTTGTCCTTTCTTGTTATTCCATGTGTATAATTTTGGACTTGTAATTTTTAAGCCTAGAAATCCTTCCTGTTTATTTCATTAGAAGGCCTAAAGTATTTTCATTGTATATTATTAAGCCTCTGAGGCCTCCAGACTAAAGTTTCATGTATATACTATTAAGTTCATTTGTTTTTAATTTAATAAATAAATTGTAATCGTTTTGTTCAGTTCTTTTTTTACTATTACTTTAAAACTGTTGGCCCTCTAAACTTTAATAATTATATATAACACCAAAAAAAAGTATTATTGTGATCATGACATCATTCTTACTTAATAATCTCCTGTTTTTTGATGAGATATAGGAATGATGATTAGTTACCCTTAGATGTGATCATCCTGTTCAATAATTAATAGTTAACTATCAGAATGTAAAATTTACATTAAGCTGTTATTGATTCTTTCTAATAAAGTGCTTAAGTAATAAAACACTTTTATGGTGGTTAACATTTTGATATTTTAAAATGTAGATCCTCATTTCACTTCTTTTTTTTTGTGTGTGGGGGGGATATAATACATTTTAGTAAAGTTCTCTTACAGGAAATCAGCTACGTTGTAGCATTCAAGAAGCGATTTTTGAAAATTTTCAAATGTGCATCCTATCTAGTAGATAACAAAAATGAGATATGTAGAAGTTTGTGTGTTATTTAGTTGCTATTTAATACTACCAAGCACTCTTTAAACTTTCCATCTTAAACTAAATATTAAGTATATTTATTTGTTGAAAACTATAGTAATTAACTTCAAAAGTTCTATACATGTCTTTCTAATGCAATTTTTTTTGGCATGTTTACCTTCAGTAAACCCCTAACCCTATGTACAGTTTGCTTTTTAAGTAATTAAGTTATATAACAGGTGATCTAATTTGTTTTTAAAGTTTTATTTATATGGGATAAATTACTTAGGGAGTAATAGAGATTAGAATTTCTAGATGACATCATAGATACTATTTCTATACGCAAGGAAGTTCTGCATAGCCTGACCCACGTTCTCTTCCTTGCAAATTATGATTTTCTATCCATAGGAACAACCACAAGAGAATAGTAATTATATTCTAGAATTTCTGTTGTTTCATTTTTGGGCTTGAGTAATAAACTTTACGAATCACTGATGAAGATTTTTGTCATTGGTTTATCGGTTATGTCTGTCTGTTGTAAATATATTCTATTAAATTCCATAGTTTATTGCTTTGAGATATAGAAAAAAAGAAAAAAAAATGGCCCAAGAAAGTATAAAGAGTCTATGTTGCCTATATACATGACCTGCAAAAACAAAATTGCTGGAAATGAGAAGTATAGGATTAAAATTTATTTTTGTCATAAACTGAGGATATCGATTTATTTTTTGGAAATTATGCGATAAAAAATTCTAAAATTAATTTTGAAGTATTCCTGTTTGGCAAATCTGATGAGATTTTATGGGCAAAAATGCCGATCACTGAACAGTGCATATTCGAGGGTTGTATCTGCAAATTATTATGCATTATAAGGTGTTTTTCATGGAAAAACAGAAGGAAGAGGGACAAAAAAGGCATTTAATGGTTGTCCATTACCTTCTTTATGAGACTAGCTATTTTTAGTTTTAGACATGTATGGTTTTCTAAATTATTCAGTATTGGTTAGTCTCTTGAAATATTAATAGACCTTTTTAAAATAAAAATACTGTTGATTTTGTTAGAGTCAAGTAGATTATGTTTAAATTACTTTATTAAAAAATTAAGACGGATAACTATTATTATGATTGTTTAAAACAGACCATCATTTAATGGCTTCGTTAGTAATTCATCCAGGTTTGCTATATCCGGACTGTTCAAAAACTATCATTTAACTGGTTAATGAGAGTTAAATATTATGTTGTGCATATTCAGTTTTGCTTGGCACATCTTCAGGATTATTACAATACTATAAATTCATGACTTTTCAATCCCATTAATCGATACTCCTTAGATTTTCCCTCAATAAATAAGAATATTTTTTTCTTTGTACATTTTTATTTCATGTTTTGTGGTCTAAATACCACATTTTCTTCAGATTTGCCAAGAGCTCATAACATTTTGATTGCGAAGATATGATCTGTCTGAACTGGGAGTATAAAAAGTATACATACAAATAATTTCTAGTCTATGGAAGGAAAACGAAGTGATACAATAACATACGATTTGACTTAAACCTCCATTTCTGGTTGAAAATCTTCCTCAATTTCGCCGTAGTACTCAGTGTGTGTGTTTATATATATATTCGATATTTAAACGTTTTATGTAAAACTAAAAATCAAGTTAACGGCTGAAATCCGGCCATTGGGAGGGGTGAATTTCGAAAAATCTTAATATCTCCGTTATTATGAGTCGGGTCGAAAAATTGGTTAGAACCAATCTTATTGCAAATGTAATGTTCTATAAATGTTGTTATGTACGTTTTCCCCCTATATTAATTATTAACCGAGATATTTGCATTTTTTAGTTTTCGGCCTTCAGTAAACCCCCACTCCTACTCATGTTATACTAACAGTAAGCTGTTATATTATGAAGCACTTTATTTGAAGCCTAAATACCAAATATTGTTTCCATTGAACATTTACGTTTTGAGATAATTGCAAATACGTGCCACACGCAGGAAATCTTAGTTAACTGTTGCCCCTGCGTGACGCCCTGTTTTACCATTAGGTGAAAGGGTTGCTGACAGATTCTAAATGTTTGAATGTCCGAGGTAGTTTTTCGTGGCGTGGCTCTAGTCATTGTTCATAACTACGTTTGCTCTCTTCTGAAGAGTGTTCATTTCACATTTAGTCAACGTAAAATAAAAGAATTATGTTCTCCCACCACCTATTTGTTCAGCTTGACATTAACACTTCTATTAAAGTTTACCTGTAAATATTTACACTGAAAAGAGTTTTATCTCCGACGTCTATTGAATTGTTTATAATAATAGCACTTGTGCATTTTTTTTCCCATCTGGAACGTGTCTCTTGATTCTTGAGTAAAACCTGGTATTTTATTTTGACGAGAATAACTCTGATAAGTGGTGAAAACGATATCATTATTTATGATGTTCCTATAAGATAAAAATTCGTTTCGGAAGAGCTGCGTAATTAGTAATTTCCAGTTAGATTTAGTAATTTTAGGTATGGGGCCTGGTGGGGAGATTCATTTTATTTCCTGCCATAGGTTCAATCCAGTCAGTTTAACAGACCCATTTAAACTCACTATTTTATATACTGGTAGTAGGTAGTGAGAATAAGAAAATCATCAAATTTTAATTTTTTATCTCATACGGCTTCATAAATTTTTGAAAAAACCGCTGAATAGGTTTTTATTCATTTATTTTTTCCCCCAAGGGAAATCAACTATTGAGGTCGTACTCATGACGCGATTTTCGAAAAATTTCTTCAAATGTCCATCGATCCTACCCAGGAGATGACGAAAATGAGGTCCGTTCAAAATTATATATATATATATATATATATATATATATATATATATATATATATATTTGTCTGTTAACGCTCTAGCGGTCGCAATTTTTGTTTGATCGTTACGAAACTCGATATTTAACTGTTTTATGTAAAAAGACAGATCAAGTTCGTTAATGGCTGAAATCGGACTAGAGGGGGGGATTTTCGAAAATTCCAAATACCTCCGTTATTATGCACCGGATCGAAAAGTTGTATATAACCAATCTTATTGCAAATTAAATTTACTATAAATATTGTTATATCCCTTTATTCTCAATCTTGAATATTAACAGAGATATTTGCATTTTTCAGTTTTCAGCAAACCGCCACTTCTACTCATGTTACGTAAACAATACTCTGCTACATAATAAATCACATTATTGGAAGTTTAAATACCAAAAATTGTATTCAAGAGACTTTTATTATACGAGAAACATGCAAATATGCCCTGGTGACTCCCCCCACCCATCTTAAAGTTTTGAACTACTAAAATTTTATTGATTGAGATAACAATTATTCTGACTCATTATAAATTTCACTAGTAGATATAGTAAACAGTTCTCAATAAAATTAATGTGTTATATTCTGATATATTTCAGTAATTGTTTTTCTTTCCGGTGTGACGCAGGCCGACCCGTTTGTTTACATTTCTAACCTAACGCTTCCTGTCGGCAGGTTATTGAAATTGGATGAAACATTTATTTCCGTTTGTATTTATTCACGGTGTTGTTGTGTTAGCAGTATGTATATTTATCTATTACTAAACTTCACGAGGGAAATCTGCTTAGTTTACGCAGCACCTGCGTGACGGACTTTTTTTTACATATAAATAGAGAATATGTTGTGAGATAATAAAAAAAAAGTAAGATCACAAGTGCGTTAAATCAGCAATTGGGAAATCTACTTAGTTTACTCAGCCCCTACATGACAAACTTTTGGTATTTTTAATCTTGAATTACAAGATATACTCTTCCGATTTTCACTTAAACTGACTGTATTATTTACCATTTCATGTTCAGATTAGAATTAGGTCCTGTTTAGACAGGTTTCTTATTACGGGAGAAATAGGGAATTGAATGTGATATGAAATTATAATTAAGCAGCACTTGCGTGACGGACTTAGTGATTGAATAAAACAATACATTCTCATGCTTTCGTCGAAATACTTAAACTACATATTTGTAAATTATTTTTATTGACTGAAAAACTGCTAGAAGAAATAGTGAATGCTAATTGTCTTTATCTGTCAGCACAAATTCGTTTATGATAATTAAATGGAACTCCTAAGGCCTATGGAAGTTTTATTAAATGAGCCTTGAATGGTATTCATTATCATTATTTATTTTTATGATAAATACCACCACTAAGTTTCAAAGCGTTATATACTGTTATTCATTCTGCAGAAAATCTTTAGCAGTGGACAATGATATGTTATTGTTGATTTTCAATAAATATGATTCACAAATGAGCTGATAGAGAGATTAGGAAGGAGATAAGGATGGATAATCCTATTATGGCCTAGTTCCCCAATATCAAATCTTGTCTTATCAACCTTCACTCGATGAGAATTGGGCTTGCCTTTATTCCACAATAATTGACAGCATTAACAATACTGTCATCGATTATAAGACCATATTATTGAAGTACTTTTGTAAATTCATAAATATGTACCATCCGTAATTTCTTAACGTTTGTCGTACCAAAAACGGAAATAGAACAAATGTTCTTTTAAATTTTAGAGAAACTTCATCTGCATTTTTTGTTCAAGAGTTTAGTATCAATATTTTAAATACTTTAGACTCTAGGGAGTGAACCGAAATACAATGTACGGATGGATATATAAATAATCATGTGTATGAACTTAAAAGGATCATATACCTCTGGTTTCCAAAGGTCTTAAGAAGTATTTTTATTGTCATGACCTCAAAAGTATATCAGTTCCTCTTGAATCAAAATTTACATTTTTGTGTTGAGATGTTATAGGTTTTTGTATTATTATTTTTTATTTTTTTTTTTTGAGGTATCTGCGTTGTCATTGCCAAACTGTAGTTCTCACTTAATGAATAGAGGAAGTCGAATAAGAAGTGGACACTGACTGTATTGATTGTAAATTTATTGAACCTAACTAACTAATTTAATAATGTTGAATTTACAATGTGAGTTTTCCTATTATTATAATACAAATTAAATTTTACATTTACTTTAATAGTGTTATATTAATATAAGAATAATCCATTTAAAATCAATCCCTTCCTGTCTTGGAATCAGGACTGACACCACTTAGATAGGTTCAAAACGCAATATCCAACAGATATTTGGCTCAATTATAATAATAATAATCATATTGCGTATTAATTTTCAATTTAAATATTGATTTTATCAAAGGAACTGCATAAATCATAACAGCATGCTTACTAGTTTAAATAAAAGAAAAAAACTTGTCTTCAATTATCACAAAATCAACTTTTCAGTGATTGTGTGTTTTGCTTCTAGAGCGCTCATTTTATGCTAAGTAAATTCACTCAGAGCTTTGTGAATAACAGTTTGCCATCACATTTATCCAAAGTTGCCCGACACGGAATAAATTGATTTAGAGGAAGCGTTGATGACACGGAGGTCTTTTGGTTTGTCCAAGTCGTACTATCTCGAATACTGACTGCTGTTAGATTGTAGAAAGTGAATGCAGAGTCAAGTGAAAGGAGGAAAGATGTGCAGACATCACTTGCTTAACTCATCGTCATATCCGGGAAATATAATGGCCTCTTTCTAGATCTCAGGCTTACCTACTTAGTAGTTGATAACCATATTAAACTACGGACATTTGTACAGGATGTGGTTGAGGAGGGGCAGTATTTTGAATAATACAAACAATTAATTTTTTACAGTAATGAAGTCTACTCTCAATTAAGGTTTCTATATATTCCAAAAGGGCCTTTCAGCACACCCGTGCAAAGTGCTGGGACCAATTATGGATGCAACCTCTACGTGTCTCGGACCAGAACTCTATATAAATTTATTATTATTTAATGACAGCGCCAATACATAATCAAGGTTTTGCTGTGGTTGATAGTATTATTTATTACGGGCTACCCGCTTTAGGCTAAACGAATATTCTTACAGATTAACTGGAGGATCGCAACGAATGTAAGAGGGGAAACGAGCACTTCAGAAATGTAAGTAGCCATCTATAATTAGATTTAATAAATATATCATAGACGTAGGCACCTATCAATACAATATCTTGCAAAGAACTATTAAGGGTTTTGTTTTTTGTTTTTTTTAAATTAATGTTATTATATTTTTATTTTTTTGAAAAGTGATAGCCTTTGAAGAGGTGGCAAGTAATCCACGGAACATGTAGGGCAGTTTCAATAACATTTGTACCAAAAATAATGTTTTTTTTTAGTGATGCTTGCCATAAGATATGAAGAATATATATATTTATTTAACGCAGAGGCGGCGTTTACTAAGCAGATTTACCATGTGCGTCACGTATTTGCATTTACATCAAAACGTAAAAAGTTCAATGAGAACAATATTTGGTATTTAAGCTTCATAATATAACAGATTATTGTTAATTTGACATGAGAAGGAGTGGGTGTTTACTGAAGACTTACAACTAAAAAATGCAAATATCTCGGTTAATAATCAGGATAGTGAAAAAAAAATACATAGCAACATAAATAGAACATTACATTTGCGATACGATTGGTTCTGTACAATTTTTCAATCCGACGTGTAATAACGGAAATATTAACAATTCTGGAAATACTCCCCTCCTACTAGTTGGATTTCAGCCATTTGCGAACTTGATCTTCAGTTTTACATAAAATGTTTAAATGGTAACGATCAAAAAAAAATTTTTGTTTTTGGCTAGAGCGTTAACAGCAATATATATATATATATAAAATTGTAACCTCTGTCTGTACATTGATTTTTTTCGCGAAATTTCACGATAACTTTTCGTTTCACATGTCATAGACACCATAACTGCGTTTTGTTTCTTTCGTGTATGTTTGTTTGTTTGTTTGTTACCTTTTCACGCATAAACGGCTGAACCGAATTTTATGAAACTTGGTATGTATATTACTACTAACCCAACTTAGACTTTAGGCTATATTAAAATTCTCTGAGACGAACAGGAGTGGGGGTTATAAGGGAAGCCTGAAATTAAAAATAGCGATATTTCGTTTCCTATTGATTTTTCCGCAAATATAAACATAACAAAAGTTGTTTATTTTGTTATTTGGAGTAATTTTTGTTATATACACTTTTGTCGTATACCTAAGTATAAATGAGTTATACGTTAAAACTTTAGCGGGCACTAACGGCTGAACCGAACTTAACAAAACTCGGTATGTCAATTAGCATTAATTCTTCCATGATTATAAGTTATATTAAAATTTTTGGGGTCGAACGGGAGGGGTGTTATAAGGGAGGCCTGAAATAAAAATTCACAATATTTACATGTATAAGAGACGGGAAATATAAAAATATCGAAGACTTTGAAGCCTTATCGAACAAATAATTCTATTATTAGCAAATCCACGGGAAAGACGGGTATCAATCCTAAACACTGGGACGGGTAAATGTCAAAATATTGTGCAATGTAAAGCCTGCTAAAAAAATACTATCACCATTCGGCCTCAAATGAATTCCCGAGCGAAGCCGGGTATCTGAGCTAGTCTATATATATATATATATATATATATATATATATATATATATATATATATATATATATATATATATATATATATATATATATATATCTATATATATATAAAATTGTAACCTCTGTCTGTACATTGATTTTTTTCGCGAAATTTCACGATAACTTTTCGTTTCACATGTCATAGACACCATAACTGCATTTTGTTTCTTTGGTGTCTGTTTGTTTGTTTGTTTGTTTGTTTGTTTGTTTGTTACCTTTTCACGCATAAACGGCTGAACCGAATTTTATGAAACTTGGTATGTATATTACTACTAGCCCAACTTAGACTTTAGGCTATACTAATATTCTCTGAGGCGAACAGGAGTGGGGGTTATAAAGAAAGCCTGAAATTAAAAATAGCGATATTAGGTTTTCTATTGGTTTTTCGGCAAATATGCACATAACAAAAGTTGTTTATTTTGTTATTTAGAGTAACTTTTGTTATATACACTTTCGTCGTATACCGAAGTTTAAATGCGTTATACGCTAAAAATTATAGCGGGAGTCAACAATATTATTTGCCAAAAAAGACTCAACCGAACTAAATAAAACTCGGTATGTGTATTAGCACTAACGCCTTCCTTATAATAAGCCATACAAACATTTCTAGGGACGGGCAGGAGTGGGGGTTATAAGGGACGCCAGAAATTAAAAATAGTGATATTCCGTTTCCTTTTGGTGTTTCGGCAAATATGCACATAAAAAAAAGTTGTTTATTTTGTTATTTAGAGAAACTTTTGTTATACACTATCGCCGAATACCGAATTATAAAGGCGTTATACGCTAAAAATTATAGCGGGTGTCAAGAATATTATTTGGCACAAAAGAGTCCACCGAACTAAATAAAACTCGGTATGTGTATTATCTCTGACGCCTTAATTATCATAAGCCATACCAATATTTCTAGGGACGGGCAGGAGTGGGGGCTATAAGGGAGGCCTGAAATTAAAAATAGCAATATTTCTTTTTCTACTGGTTTTTCTGCAAATATGCACATGACAAAAGTTGTTTATTTTGTTATTTAAAGTAACTTTGGTTATGTTCACTTTTGCTGTATAACATAAACGAGATATGCGTTAAAATCTAAAGCGGAAGCCAACAATTTTGATGAGCTCAAACAATTGATTAACCTGGAGCGTCAGGGATGGGTGGGGAGACCTTCCTGTAATCTAGAACCTTTCTCCCTCTTTCTTTCCTCAGTTGTTATATACACTTTTTCGTAAAGCGTATTATAAACGAGATATACGCTAAAACCTATAGCGGAAGTGTATTTTGTTATTTAGAGTAACTTTTGTTATATACACTTTTTTCGTATACCGAATTATAAACGAGATATACGCTAAAACCTATAGCCGGAGTCAACAATTTTATTTGGCACAAAAGACTCATCCGAACTAATTAAAACTTGGTATGTGTATTAGCACTAACGCCTTCATTATAATAAGCCATACCAACATTTCTGGGGACGGGCAGGAGTGAGGGTTGCAAGGGAGGCCTGAAATTTATAATAGTGATATTTCGTTTCCTATTGCATTTTCGGCAAATATGCACATAACAAAAGTTGTTTATTTTGTTATTTAGAGAAACTTTTTTATATACACTATCATTGTATACCGAAGCATAAAGGCGTTATATGCTGAAAATTATAGCGGGAGACAACAATTTTATTTGGCACAAAAGACACAACCAAACTAAATAAAACACTCAGTATGTGTATAAGCACTAACGCCTTCATTATAATAAGTCATACTAACTTTTCTAGTGACGGGCAGGAGTGGGGGTTATAAGGGAGGCCTGAAATTAATAATAATGATTTCCTATTGGGGTTTCGGCAAATATGCAACATAACAAATGTTGTTATATTTTGTTATTTAGAGGAAAATTTGCCCTCAACACTTCATTTCAATATGAAACTACCAGGTACCTCTCCTGAAATAATTAATTCAAATGTATGACAATATTTTCTCACTTATTAATTCAAATCTATGCAATAATGCACAGGAGGACGGGAAATATGATAATATGCAGGACAGTGAAGTCTTAAATAAAAATATTATTTTATTATTAACACAATGCCAACAAACGGGTATTAACCCTTATACACTGGAACGGGTAAAATCGTTTTTCAAAATATTGTGCAAAGTTAAAGCCTTGACAAAAAAGTATAACCTCCCCATTTCCAGCCTCAAAATGAATCAATTAAAAAATATAACTTTGGAATCAATATTTTAAGGAAAACTATGGAGATGCTTGGAGCGGAAGGAGGCCGGAGGAGCCTAATAAACAGTTAATTGAGTTAATTTTATTTCCTGATGAAATGATTTCCACTGAGCTCTACTATTACGGAATATAATCTAATGGAACAAAACTATGTTTAAACTATATGTGCTCGGATTGGTTTTTGACAGGGAAATAAGTTTCATTTATAGAGGATATTTAAATGTAATTAATGCTATTCCACGATTTATGGTTTGAAGTATTCAAAAAGGTGAGTTGGAAAAAGTGGATGAGGGATAGATTTAGGAAACACATTTTTATTTATTCTTCACCAAAAATTAATATTTCTCATCTATACGTCGCATGCCTGACCCTCTCGGGGAAAACAATGCGCTCAGACGGGAAAGTGAAGTAAACATTGAAGCCTTGCTCAAAAAAAAAAAACAAATACTATTATCATTCTGCCTCAAATGATTTCCCGAGCGAAGCCGGGTACCTTAGGTAGCATAACAATAAAGTTATTTGTAATAACAAATAAAGTTATTTGTTAAGTAAGGCTTCACTGTCCTCAATCTATATATATATATATATATATATATATATATATATATATATATATATATATATATAATAGTAACCTCCGTCTGTACATTGATATTTTTTGCGAAATTTCACCATAACTTTTCGTTTCACATGTCATAGACACCATAACTGCATTTTGTTTCTGTGGTGTCTGTTTGTTTGTTTGTTTGTTTGTTACATTTTCACGCATAAACGGCTGAACCGAATATTATGAAACCTGGTATGTATATTACTACTAACCCAACTTAGACTTTAGGCTATATTAATATCCTCTCAGACGAACAGGAGTGGGGGAAGTCAGAAATTAAAAATAGCGATATTTCGTTTCCTATTGGTTTTTCGGCCAATATGAACATAACAAAAGTTGTTTATTTTGTTATTTAGAGTAACTTTTGTTATATACGCTTTCGTCGTATACCGAGTTATAAACGAGATATACGCTAAAACCTATAGAGGAAGTGAACTATTTTATTTGGCACAAAAGAAACAACCGAACTAAATAAAACTCGGTATATTTATTAGCACTAACGATTTCCTTATAATAAGCCATACTAACATTTCTAGGGACGTCTGACAACGTCGGGTTGTAAGGAGGTCTGAAATTAAAAATAGCGATATTTCCTTTCCTATTGCTTTTTTAGCAAATATGCACATAACAAAAGTTGTTTTTTTTTTTTTTGTAATTTAGAGTAACTTTTGATATATGCACTTTTGCCGTATACGGAAGTATAAATGAGTTATACGCTAATAACTATAGCGGGAGTGCAGAATTTTATTTGGCACAAAAGACTCACCCGAACTAAACCAAACTTGCTATGTGAATTAATACTAACGATTTCCTTATAATAAGCCATACTAACATTTCTAGGGACGGACAGGAGTGGGGGTTATAAGGGAGGCCTGAAATTAAAAATAACGCTATTTCGTTTCCTATTGCTTTTTCAGCAAATATGCACATTACAAAAGTTGTTTATTTTGTTATTTAGAGAAACTTTTTTTTATATACACTATCATCGTATACCGAAGTATAAAGGCGTTATAAGCTAAAAATTATAGTTGTAGACAACAATTTTATTTGGCACAAAAGACTCAACCGAACTAAATAAAACACTCAGTATGTGTATTAGCACTAACGCCTTCCTTATAATAAGCCATACTAACATTTCTAGGGACGGGCAGGAGTTGGGGTTGTAAGGGAGGCCTGAAATTAAAAATAATGATTTCCTATTGGGGTTTCGGCAAATATGCACATAACAAAAGTTGTTTATTTTGTTATTTAGAGAAATTTGCTCAACACTTCTTTTCAATATGAACTACCAGGTACCTCAGCTGAAAAAATTAATTCAAATGTATGTCAATATTTTCTCCTTAATAATTCAAATCTATGCATAATGCACAGGAGACGGGAAATATGACAATTTGGAGGACAGTGAAGACTTACATAAAAAAATAATTTTATTATTAACAAATAAATTTACATATGCATAAGAAATATACCATCACCATTCAGCCTCAAATGAATTCCCGAGCGAAGCCGGCTATCTCAGCTAGTATATATATATATAAATAATTGTAACCTCTGTCTGTACATGATTTTTTTTCTCGAAATGTCACGATAACTTTTCGTTTCACATGTCATAGACACCATAACTGTATTTTGTTTCTTTCGTGTATGTTTGTTTGTTTGTTACCTTTTCACGCATAAACGGCTGAACCGAATTTTATGAAACTTGGTATGTATATTACTACTAACCCAACTTAGACTTTAGGCTATGTTAATATTCTCTGAGACGAACAGGAGTGGGGGTTATAAGGGAGGCCTGAAATTAAAAATAGCGATATTTCGTTTCTTATTGCATTTTCGGCAATTATGCACATAACAAAAGTTGTTTAGTTTGTTATTTAGAGTAACTTTTGTTATATACTTTTTTGTCGTATACCTAAGTATAAATAAATGAATTAATAGCGTTATACGCTAAAAATGATAGCGGAAGTCAACAATTTTCTTTGGCACAAAAGACTTAACCGAACTTAACCAAACTCGGTATGTGAATTAGCACTAACGTCTTCCTTATAATAAGCCATACTAACATTTCTAGGGACGCACACTGGAGCGATCCTTCATTAATGTTGGACATTGGGGGGAAAAATAAAAGTTTTAATTTGGGATTTTGATTGTATTGTTAGTACCACATAAACCCTTTTCAATTGAGCAGATTGATTTTTAGCCATATTATTGCAATGGTTTTTACATAATGCCTGGTTATAATTGCTATGTTAAAAAAAGCCTTGCCTTATTAAATTCGTCGTGAACTCTTATTTCATTTTATAAATTATTGTTGCTTCCAGTACACATTAAGGGTATTATAACAAATCAAAAACTGGCACAAAAGGTTTTTAAAATTCCTCTAATTTTTTTTTTTTTACATCGAGCTGAAAATAATTTTATTTAATTGAATTCGCAAATCGCTTGTATTTGCTTGAAAAAATACCACTTGGCATGCTTTTAGGAGTATATTGTCTTATTTACAACGTCGTCAGATCTTGCCTAAACTTGCCTATTCGTTAAATATTTTACTTTTAGTGTTAACACCCCCCGCACTTTTAGGTGCGGAAGACCTCCCGCGGACCTTTCCCAACTACGTACAGTGTAAAACGCCTCCTCCTCTACGCAATTGACGCAGCCATTCACGTTCGAAAAAATAGTTAAATACGTGTTTTTCTTGTCTAAATATTTTAACGGTCCTTTTTCGTTTTGGACTATCTACTCTTCATTGCTGGATAAGGAGCTTTGAATGCCTTCTCCACATTGCATATCGATTAGATTTCAAATCGTGGAGTGTTCGGTCCCAAGTTCATAAAGAACTTCTCCAACAAAGAAAAACGAAAATCATTAGTGATTTTAGGGAAAAAATGGGATTAATCGTTGACCAAGTGAACCAAGGATTGGGTACATCTAATGACGGAAACACGGCGCGTAAGTTTTTTGCGTTTCCTCACATTTCGGGGTCAATCACAGGAATAGATGTAAATTTAATTAAACGGTTTTCTATTATTTTGCAAGCAATATCGTCCAACGCTTTGATCATTACTGAAAAGTTTGAAAAGTTTACAAGAGAAACAGCTGAGATATTTGTGGATTTGTATGGATGGTATTACATGCCAGTAACAGTTCACAAACTGTTAATACATGGCCCGGAAATAGTCAAACACGCTATTGTACCAATTGGTATGCTGTCAGAAGATGCTCAGGAGGCTAACCATAAATACTTCCGCGCATACAGAGAATCTTTTTCAAGAAAATTTTCAAGGACGGCTACCAGAGATATCCTGAATAATTTGTTAATTAATTCAGACCCAAAAAAAAAAAACATTTGAAATTTTAGAAATGTTAGATATTCTTCCAGCTTACAAATTCTCATTATTAAATTAAATACATAGATTTTTTTTTTTTTAATTTTTATTCTAGATATATTTTTGTTTACAATTTTAGTATTGCTTTTGTGAACTTCAATTTATTAAAAAATAAAAATTTATAACACATATGTTGATATTATGTGTCTACAAATCACAATTCTCTACTTAGTAAGCGATACATAATCTGTATGTACACATTTAAAATTCATCCTACTGTTATATCGCATCTGGCAAAATTGCTTAAAAAATTACTGATGGGGTAGTTCAATAGAGTATTCGATGTGCTTTAAAATGACACCAGAATCAATATTCTAGGACCAGTAGAAACGGAGATATTAATGAATGTCCGGCCTTCTCTATCACTCGCTCCAGTGTTGGACGGGCAGGAGTGGGGGTTGTAAGGGAGGCCTGAAATTAAAAATAGATGTATTTCGTTTTCTATTGGTTTTTCTGCAAACATGCACATGACAAGAGTTGTTTACTTTGTTATTTAGAGTAACATTTGTTATATTAACTTTTGTCGAATAATGAAGTATATAAACGAGATATACGCTAAAACTATAGAGGGAGTCATTAATTTTATTAGTGCTTTTTTAAGTGTTTTTAATGAATGCATATTATGAAAAATGATTTTATGTTTTAGTCAAATATGATAACTCGAAATATGATTCGGATTAGTGAGGTTATATATATGAGTTATCTCCGTCGCCCCCTTCTCATTTATTTATTTCTCCCAGAAAATAACATTGCTATTTATTTCCAATAGAAATGTAAACTATAAGAGCATTTCCGTTATTTAATTTGCATAATGCATTTTTTAAACTAAGTCATGCTGACTGAATTGGCACAGAGTGATAGCGGAAGTTAAAAATAGTGATATTTCGTTTCCTATTGCTTTTTCAACAAATATGCACATAACAAAATTTATTCGTTTTGTTATTTAGAGTAACTTTTGTTACAGGCACTTTTGTCGTATACGGAAGTATAAATGAGTTATACTCTAAAACCTATAGCGGGAGTCAACAATTTTATTTGGCACAAAAGACTCAACGGAACTAAACAAAACTCTGTATGTGAATTAGCCATCCTGATAATAAGCCATACTATTTCTAGGGACGGGCAGGAGTGGGAGTTGTAAGGGAGGCCTGAAATTAAAATAGTGATTTCCTATTGGGGTTTCGGCAAATATGCAAATAACAAAAGTTGTTTAATTTGTTATTTAGAGAAATTTTCTCAACACTTCTTTTCAATATGAACTACCAGGTACCTCTAATGAAAAAATTTATTCAAATGTATGTCAATATTTTCTCATTTATAATTAAAAAAAAAATATGAAAACAAATCTATGCATAATGCACAGGAAACGGAAAATATGAAAATATGCAGAACAGTTAAGTCTTGCATAAAAAAATATTAACAAATCCAAATAAACGACGGGTGTTAACCCTAAACACTGGGACGGGTAAATGTCATAATATTGTGCAAAGTAAAGCCTTGCCAAAAATATACCACCAACATTCAGACCCAAATGAATTCCCGAGCGAAGCCGGGTATCTCAGCTAGTATATATATATATATATATATATATATATATATATATATATATATATATATATACTAGCTCCAGATAACCCGGACTTCGCTCGGGAATTCATTTAAGGCTGAATCTGGTGGTGGGTATTTTTTAGGCAGGCCTTTACATTGCGACATTATTTTGACATTTACCCGTCCCAGTGTTTAGGATTTATACCCATCTTTTGCCGTGGATTTGCTAATAATAGAATTAATTTGTTCGATGTAAGTGCTCCACAGTCATTGATAATTTTCATATATCCCCGTCTCTTATACATGTAAATATGGTGAATTTCAGTTATTTCAGGCCCCCTTATTAACATAGATTTCACTGTCCCCCAAATTGTCATATTTCCCCGTCTCCTGACCATTAGCAAATTTAATATAACTTATAAATCCATGTGAAGAACCGAGTTTTTGTTCATATCGGTTTGAATTTTTCAGCATATCGGTATGTCTACGCTAAAGAATTAACGTATAAAAACTCATTATACTTAGTGTATTCCTGGACAAAAGGTGTATAAACAAAAAGTTACTCTAAATAACAAAATAAAACAACTTTTATTATGTTCATATATGCCGAAAAACAAATAGAAAACGAAATACCGCTATTTTAAAATTCAGGCATCCCCATACACCCCCCACTCCCGTTCCCGTACCCTAGACATGTTGGTATGGTTTTTAATAATGAAAGCGTTAGTGCTAATACACATACCGAGTTTTATTATTTTTCGGTTGGGTCTTTTGTCCCCAAATAAAATAGTTTCCACTTCCTCTATAGGTTTTTTAGGCGTATCTCTGGCTTATACATTCCGGTATAAAACGAAAAAAGTGTATATAATAAAAGTTACTTAAAATAACAAAATAAACAACTTTTGTTATGTTCATATTTGCCGAAAAAAACCCAATAGGAAAGCGAAATCTCGCTAATTTTTAAATTTCAGGCTTCCCTTATAACCCCCACTCCTTCCCGTCCCATAGAAATGTTGGTATGGCTTATTATAATGAAAGCGTCACTGCTAAAAAACATACCGAGTTTTATTTAGTTTTCGGTTGAGTCTTTTTTGCAGAAATATAATTGTTGACTCCCCGCTATATAATTTTTAGCGTATAACGCATTTAAAAACTCGGTATAGTACAAAATTGTATATAACAAAAGTTACTCCTAAATAAACAAATAAAGAACTTTTTGTTAATGTCATTTTTACCGAAAAACCCATAGAAAACGAAATATCGCTTTAAAATTTTTTCCAATTTCAGGCTTCACTTATAACCCACCACTCCTGTTTCGACTCAGAGGATATTAAATATAGCCTAAAGTCCCTAATTGGGTTAGTAGTAATATACAAACCAAGTTTCATAAAATTCGGTTCAGCCGTTTATGCTGAAAAGGTTACAAACAAACAAACAACAACACGAAAGAAACAAAATGCAGATATGTGTCTATGACATGTGAAACGAAAAGTTATCGTGAAATATTCGCAAAAAAATCAATGTACAGACAGAGGTTACAATTTGATATATATATAAAGTATATATATATATATATATATATATATATATATATATATATATATAATATATACAGTAGGGACCCGATTAACCGAGTCGATCGGGACCGCTGTTACTCCTCGGTTATTGCGAAATTCTCGGTTTAAATCGTAACCCTACTAATACCCAGCTGAAAATGTAAGGTTTTTAGAATAAAAACTAGTACCTACCTATAAGTTTAATGATTATATTCATATTTACATTTTTTAATCATAAATTAATGAATAGAAGTAAGAATGTAATTGTACATACATACATATGTAGTATAAATAACATCGAACACAACATCGGACAAAAAAAAACATTAAAACAACACCAAATGGAAAATTCGGAAAACTAATTTTGATTTAAAAAAATCATTTATTGTTTGTTTTGTTTTAGAACAACTGCTTGTCCCTTTTTATCAGCAGCTGCAGTGTCTCTCCAACCTTCCTTAACATCATCAGTTTTCATATGAAAGGCACATCACCTCTGCCTTTCTAAATAGAGTAGTGACCTGTCAAGTAGGTTTGAAACCACTCCTCATGGCTTACTTTCGTGGGATAGATACCTGGTATTTCTCCTTCAAGCTCTTCTTCGTTAGTTTGTCTTCATTATTTCCATTAATTGATTTCCTCTTCCGTTAGGACTCGCTGATCTCTTTATCATGATTCTTCATATGACCCAATGCCGTAAACTTCGAAAGTCCCATTACATCTTGGGAGTTAAGATCTTTTAACAAAGAGGCACAAACCTCCAGATTTGTTGGTGGCTCTTCGTTTGGCTGACTACTATAGGTAACTTCAGGCCCATAAGTTTTTCCAGGCTTTATTTAATGTGGTGTTGGGTACTGAATCCCAGGAATTAGCTGCCATGTAAATGACATCTTTAATTGTAAATCTTTTTTAGTTTGTTCTATTTTTATGCCCTTTATTCGTTATCTAATAACATTGTAGTTACGAGCTTCTTTTTGTAAATGCCGAAATTACTTCCCTTGATCCATTGGTTGGATCAATGATGATAACATTTTGGTGGGAAAAACATGGCCTAAATCTCGGCCCACGCTTAAGACGCTCTCGTCGGGATGTGATGGTGCATTATCAATGAGAAGCCAGGGCTTTATGAAGGCGGGTTTTTTATCGTCAAGAAAATTTTTGACGTGTGGTTACAAAAAAATTATGTTAGATACCAGATGCATCGAAAATTTCAAGCTACTCATCCACGCATATTTTTGATGTATATAAACAACCGGCAAGGTTATTAAAATTGACGTGTTTTGGAGGGCTCTAGGTTTGGCTGATTTTCTCCGATTAAAACTAACTTTAGTTTATCCCTCTCCACTTGCATTCGCGCAAACCAAAACAGTGACCCTATCTTTAACACCCTTGAAACCACTAACAGATTTTTTCCATATTCGTCCGCTAGAAGTTTTTTGGGGCAAAAACACTTTATAACCACAAACAATCCGTCTCATCAGCATTGTAAATTTGGTCCGCGCATAGATTAATGGGGTCTTTAGTAATAAAGAAAAACTATTACTAATAAATCTGGTCGCAGATTCCGTGTCTGCTGAAACGTTTTTCCACGGAAAATGGACGAGTGGCTCTTATGCCGCGTGTCTGTTTTTTATAAACGACTTAGCAAACCTTTACTCGCCTCAAATTTCTCTATAGGCGAATTTTAATTTTAAATTAAGAGACAATGCTTTCCTCTTGAAATTTATTGGACCACTTTTACCCGGGAATCCTTGCTCTCTTGCCTGTCAAAACCACAGTAAAAGGGCTTCTTCTAAAAAGCTCACACGATGACTTCTTCAATGTAGATCTGCAGTTAGAAGCCTCCCTTGGATTGACAACTTTCGATAAACATAGTTTTTGTCAATTATGCTTCCTATTCCTCTCTCCATCACCGACAGTATTTTCACCGACACCATAATCCTGAGCAACTTTTTTTAACGACTCGCCCAATGTCTCAAGCGATGAATTGCTTCTAATTTTTTTTTTCAAGCGAAATAACCACTCATTTTACGTTTTTTTAGCCGGGTTGTGACAAGTAGAGAAGTAAATACAATAGTACCCTGAACAGGGGACGGAGGGTTTGGACGGGGTGCTAGAGAATGCAATTACTTTTCCTCAGAAAGGCAATTAATACGACTGTCTCAGAGCTTCCTTTTCAATAAACCGCTTGCTGAATCACCTGCATCCGGCCTAGGGTTTTTGAGGATTTTAAAATGGTTCATAATCACTTCCAAAGGTTAGCGCACCTACATTTTTTTTTTTTTTTTTTTTTTTAAATGTTTGGCACCTCGGTTAATCGGGAACCTCGGTTAATCGAACCTCGGTTAATCGGGTCCATACTGTATACATACATACATACACATGCAATTCACAATATTGATATTATATTATATTTTTAATTAAGACTTTAAGACGCTGCTTCACTAATGACAACTATGGCCTGTGAAGTATTGTAGAATGATTTGGAGTGGAGACGTCCACGTGATAGGAGTATCTTCCTAAATACTGCACCAATGCGCCAATGTTCAGTAGTATTATAATCGATAAATCTTGGAAATGCCGCACACCCTCTACCTCCACTTCTTTTGTGAATTTAATAACAGTATCTTTTCTTGTTATATATTAACAAAACAAAAAAAAACAGTGGCAGTACAGAAGTACTTACGCTTAATTTTATCATTGTCTCTTCGTCATATTCCTTTTTAACATAATTGCAGTCCCTGAAGATTGCAGATGCTGTATCATTTTATATATATATTTGGGAAAATTTCGTTTAGAGAAAGTGCTATTGAGGTTGTACTCGTGACGTCGCTTTCAAAATATTTCTTCAAAACTTGATCGATTCTACTTGATAGATGACAAAAGTCCGTCACGCAGGGGCGCGTAAACTAAGCAGATTTCCCACGTGAAGTTTTACAATAGAGAAATCTGCCTAATAACAACTGTAGTTGTAAGAAACCTCTAAACCCAAAACATTATTTAGGGCGTAATAACCCAGTAGTTTCTAGCCCCAAAAAACAGTTAACCTAACCTCTAAACCTATTCACGAGGGATGAATAGTTATGGAAACGGCCGCCAGAGCTCTCGGCGGAAAGTCCGAACATAGCCTACAGGTGACCACAACCTCTAAACCAAAACATTATTTAGGGCGTAATAACCAAATTCAAATATCTCGGTTAATATTCAAAATACAGAATAAATGTATAGAACAATATTTATAGTAATTTTAATTTGCAATAAGATTTATTCTATATAATATTTCGATCCGACGCGTAATAACGGAGATATTTTGAATTTACAAAAATCCCCCCATCTAAACCCCCCCTCCCACTCGTCCGTTTTCAGCCATTAACGAACTTGATCTTCCTTTTTACATAAAACGATTAAATTCCGAGTTTGGTTGAGATCAAACAAAAATTGCGACCGATAGAGCGTTAACAGACATATATATATATATATATATATATATATATATATATATATATATATATATATATATATATATATACTAGCTAAGGTACCCGGCTTCGCTCGGGAAATCATTTAAGGCTGAATGATGATATTTTTTTGGGCAAGGCTTCAATGTTTACAACTAAACTTCCCGTCGGCGCGCATTGTTTTGCTGTGAGGGTCAGACAGGCGACTTATAAATGAGAAATTTTATATTTGAAGAATAAATAAAAATGTGTTCCTAATCTATCCCTTGCCACTTTTTAACTCACCTTTTTGAATACTTCAAACCATAATCATGGATAGTATTTATTACAATTAAATATCGTCTATAATAAAACTTATTTCCTGTCAAAAACCAATCCGAGCACATATAGTTTAAGCATAGTTTAGCACGTAAGGTTATATTCATAATAGTAGATCTTAGTGGTCTATTAGCCTCCGTCTATTTCCGCTCTCGCATTAGAGCTATCAACACTCTTCTCCTTAAATTATTAATTCAAAATATTATTGTAATAATTTATCTACCTGATGGAATTAAATAATAGTGTTACCCTAAAAATAATTTCAATTATATTCAAAAAGCTAGTCGAGGGGAAGAGATCGTAGCCGTCCCTGCAACCTAAGTAATACTTTAAACAATCATATCGAGTTTAAGAGCATTTTGTCTTTTGTCATAATGACATTAACGTTTAATTGTTATGATAGTACATATTTGTTTCAATAACATGAAGATATAGGAAATAAGATAGTACCTATATAACCAAAATCAAAGAGTTTGATTCCCTAGTACTTCCCCTATCACTCCTTGAGGAAATTCTGCACGATTTTTTTTTAAATAATACATTATACAAATTAAATAATGGAAATGCTCTTATAGTTTAAATTTCTATTGGAAATAAATAACAAAGTTATTTTCTAGGGAAAATAAATAAATGAGGCGAAGGGGGAGGGGGATTTATAATCTCACTAATCCGAATCATACTTAGTACTAAATAATCGAAATAGATAAGGCTAAAACATAACATCATTTGTCATGATATGCCTATATTAAAAACACTTAAATAAGTACTAATAAAATCGTCGACTCCCGCTATAGATGTAGCGTATATCTCGTATATAATTCAGAATAAAAAAAAAGTGTATAAGAAAGTAACAAATTACTCTAAATAACAAAATAAACAACTTTTGTTATTTGCATATTTGCCAAAAAAAAAACAAATAGAAACGAAATTATCGCTATTTTTCAACTTTCAGGCCTTCATTATATCCCACACTCCTGGCCCGTCCCCTAGAAAATGTTAGTATGGCTTATTATAAGGAGGCGTTTTAGTGCTAATTCACATACCGAGTTTGGTTTAGGTCGGTAGGAGTCTTTTGTTGCCAAATAAAATTGTGGGACCCCGCGATAGTTTGTAGCGTATAAACTCATTTATACTTCCGTTAACGGCAAAAGTGAATATAACAAAAGTTACTCAAAATTACCAATAAAAAACAACTTTTTGTTATGTGCCTATTTGCTGAATAATCCAATAGGAATCGAAATATCGGAATTTTTAATTTCAGGCCTTTCTTATAACCCCCACTTCCTGTTCGTCTTTCCTTTAGAAGAATATTAATATAAGCCCTAAAGTCTAAGTTGGCTTAGTAGTAATATACATACTAAGTTTCATAAAATTCGGTTCAGCCGTTTATGGCGTGAAAAGGTAACAAACAAACAAACAAACAAACAAACAAACAAACAAACAAATAAACAAACACAGGAACGAAAGAACAAAATGTAGTTATGGTGTCTATGACATGTGATACGAAAAGTTTATCGTTGAAATTTCGCGAAAAAAAAATCAATGTACAGACAGAGGTTACATTTTTTATATATATATATTATATATATATATATATATTATATATATATATATATATATATATATATACTTGCTCAGATACCCCGGCCTTCCCCGGGAATTCATTTGAGGCTGAATGGTGTGATGGTATTTTTTTGGAAAGGGCTTTACTTTGCAAAACTATTTTGACATTTACCCATCCCAGTTTTAAGGGTTTATACCCGTGTTGGCATTTTTTAAGACTAAAATTAATTTTTTATGTAAGACTTCCACTGTTCAAACCTTAATCATGGGTTAAGTATTTATTACAATTAAATATCATCTATAATGAACATATTTCCTGTCAAAAGCCAATCCGAGCTCACAGAGTACAGGCAAAGTTTTGCCCGTAAGATTATATTTGTTAATAGTGGAATCACAGGGAAATCGCTTCCAGGAATGCCAGGAAACGAGGAAATAAGTTAATTCAATTAACTGGTCCCGTCATCTTTCCCCTCCCGCATGAGACTTCTCAACATTCCTTCTATTTTTATTATTGATGCAAAACATAATTTTATAATTTATCTACCGGATGGACTTATTAAAATAATAGTGGTACCCTGGAAAATATCCAGATCGTGTTTAAACGCATATTGTTTTTTTGTCATAATGCCATTACCATTAACGTTTAAAATTGTTATTATATAGGATATTTGTTTCAATAACTTTCAGGTACATTATAGAAATTAAATAATGGAAATGATCTTATAGTTTATATTTCTATTGGAATATAAAATAACAAAGTTATTTTCTAGGAAAAATAAATAAAACATGAGGAGGGGATGACGAAGATTTTATAAACTCACTAATCCGAATCATACTTTGAATCTATCATATAAGACGAAAACATAACATCATTTGTCCATAATAATTCATTTATTTAAAAACCCTTAAATAAGTACTAATATAATTATTGGCTCCCGTTTAGCGTAGATCCCGTGTTTACTTCATTTTACGACAAAAGTGGAATGCACACAAAAGTTTTCTCTAAATAACAAAGTAAACAACTTTTGTTATGTGCACGTTTGCCGAAAAAAAACAAATAGAAAATAAAAAAAAGCGAGTTTTTCATTGCAGCCTCTCTGATAATCCCCACTCCCCTTTGAACCTAAAATTTTTAATATAAACTTATAATCATGGAAGAAATTAATGCTTATTCTCATACCGAGTTTTGCTAAGTTCGGTTCATTCGTTAGTGCCCAACCAATGTTGTTGGCTCCCGCTTTAGATTTTAAGGTATATCTCGTTTATACTTTTCTATACGACAAAAAGTGAATATAACAAAAGTTACTGAAAAATAACAAAATAAACAACTTTTCGTCATGTGCAATGTTTGTCGAAAAAACCAAATAGGTAAACAAAATATCAACTACTGTTAATTTCAGGGCTCCCTTACAAACCCCAGTCCTGCTCGTCCATGGAAATGTTGGTATGGCTTTATGATAATTAAGGCGTCAAACTCTATTAAACATTTACCGAGTTTTATTTAGTTCGTTTTTGAGTCTTTTGAGCCCAATAAAATTAATGACTCCCGCTGTAGTTTTTAGCTTATTAACTCACTTATAATTTGGCGTACGACAAAAAAATTTTTGGCCCCCAACCCCCCCTGTTCGTCTCTGAGGAAATTAATATAGTCTAAAGTCTAAGATGGGTTAGTAGTAATATGCATACCAAGTTTCATATAATTTGGTTCAGCCGTTTATGCATGAAAAGGTAACAAACAAACAAACAAACAGACACCAAAGAAAAAAAAATGCATATGGTGAATTTTTATTTCAGGCCGCCCTTATAACTCCCCGCCCGTTCAAACCTAAAAATTTTAATATAACTTATAATCATGGAAGAATTAATGCTAATTGACATACCGAGTTTTGTTAAGTTCGGTTCAGCCGTTAGTGCCCGCTAAAGATTTAACGTATAACTCATCTATACTTAGGTATACGACAAAAGTGTATATACAAAAAGTTTACTCCAAATAACAAAATAAACAATTGTTGTTATGTATATATTGGCGGAAAAAACAAAAAACCATAGGAAACGAAATATCGCTATTTTTAATTTCAGGCTTCCCTTATAAACCCCCCTCCTGCCCGTACCATAGATATGTTGGTATGGGCTTATTATAATGAAGGCCTCACTGCAAAATACACATACCGAGTTTTATTTAGTTTGGTTGTGTCTTTTTTCGCAAATAATATTGTTGACTCCCGCTATAATTTTTAGCGAATTACGCATTTAATCTTCCAGTATACGACAAAAGTGTATATAACAAAAGTTACTCTAAATAACAAAATAAAACAACTTTTGTTATGTTCATATTTGCCGAAAAACCAATAGGAAACGAAATATCGCTATTTATAATTTCTGGCTTCCCTTATAACCCCCACTTCTGTTCGTCTATGATAATATTCATTTAGTCTAAAGTCTTAAGTAGTGGTTAGTAGTAATATACATACAATATTTCATGAAATTCGGTTCAGCCGTTTATGCGTGAAAAGGTAACAAACAAACAAACAAACAAACAAACAAACAAACATACACGAAAGAAACAAAATGCAGTTATGGTGTCTATGACATGTGAAACGAAAAGTTATCTTGAAATTTCGCGAAAAAAATCAATGTACAGACAGAGGTTACAATTTTATATATATATAGATAGATATATATATATACTAGCAAAGGTACCCGGCTTCGCCCGGGAATTCATTTGAGGCTGAATGAAGATGTAGATATGTGAGATATTTTTGGCAAGGCTTTACTTTCCACAATATTTTTTTTATTTCCCTGTCCCAGTGTTTAGAATTTATACCCGTCGTTACGTAATAAACTTTCCCTTCATGCAGTACAATGTCCAACGGTGACAGCTGTTTTAGGTACGCCATAGCCTCTATTAACCTTTATGTAGGGACGTGGGGTGCTCAGCACCCCATGCGTTCTTAGAATTGTCACTACTCCCATGACAATGTGACAAACCTAGAACCTCTCGCCTTCCTGACTTTTCCTGTCCCGCGGGTATCTTCCAATTCATTAGCTCAGTTCTCTTTTTGCCTCTCCACCGGATCACATATCTAGTGTGTTTGGGGTGCCCAGCACCCCACGTCCCAATAGTGACAAATGTTTAGCTCTATCGACATGCAGCGTGATCGCGAAATTTTTGATACTCGCGATCCTAATTTCACGAGTTTAATTCTTCAAGAACTTGACCGATTGGATAGTGAAGAAGCTTTTAATCTTTTGTGAGGACTCTTCTGAAGGCAGAAAGGTCATGAGCAAACTTCCACCACACGATATAATTTCAGGAATGAAACCCCAAATTTTCAACGAGACGCAATCTTGTCAGGTTAGAGGACAGCGAGAACGAAGGAAATGTATGATGGGCATTATCGTTAGCGGACCACGATTCAGAATCTGAGCAAGAACCTTTGTCCATCATCCGAAGATGAATCTGTGTGACAGATCTACGACTTCCGAATTTTTATGGCAAAAATCGATTCAAGTGGTCCCAAGCGCCTCCCACGCGAAGAAGAGCACCAGCACATAACATTATTGTTCATTTGCCCTGGAATACGTCGGCAGGCCAAGGAGGATGAGGCAAAGCCCGCAACACCTGAAGAGGTATGGAATTTGCTATTTACCAATTCAATGCTCGGCAACTATTATGAACCCACACTTAACGAAAAAAATTTGAGTCATATAAGGAACAGTGGAGTGTTCTCCCCACATCCCTGAACTGAAACCCTTAAGACTTGCTTGAGCTAAGACATACCTCGGTTTGCTTATTCCTTTCCAGCATTATGAAAAGTGGTCGTGAACGGGTAATATCTATGTTCGCAAATGATGGGCATGGGAGAGATATTTTCCGAGCGACGATGAATGCTAAAAGATTTTTTATTATTACCTTATGTTTGAGGTTTGATGATAGCAAGATTCGAGCTGAACGGAAACTAGCCGATCCCACTGCTGCCATCAGTTTTAGCCAGAACTTCGAGACTGTATTTCTCATATAATCCAAAAATATGAAGAAAAAAACTCGAAAAAAAGAAAAAGACAGGAATTACCCTTGACAGGTACTCAGGAAGGACCAGTCTCAAGAGAACGATCAGTCGAATCAGCCCCCTTCTACTGCAAGAAGTACGCAAAAAAATAAAAATACACAGTCAAGATGTTCTACAGGGCCAAGAAATAAGGATCAAAAAACAACCCAGACCTGTTGACAAATGCAAAGCACCATCTTGCAAGTTATGCTCACCGGAACTTTGCAAAAATTGCTACGAAGAATTGACCCCTGCACAATTTTTTTATATAATTATTATTTTCTTTCCTTTTTATGTATTTTTAATCTTTAATATGAGACTTTAAAATTTTCATAAGATCTAAAAAAATTTTCCTCTAAAAAATGAACCATTTCTTTGTCCTTAAAAAAAATGTTAGCTGAAAGATAACTTATATAAATTAAGTTTGAATTTTTTCTGTCAATTTTTTTTTAAATTTTTATTTTCCTACCATGTTTTCCAAACTCTTTTATTGATATATATAAGAAATGCTAAAATGAAATACTGAAAAGAAAAATTTTTTTATTATTTGTAATAGGTGCAATTTAAAATTTGGGGTGCTGAGCACCCCACGTCCCAGTGAAGTTAAATTTTTTTCACATCCCTACATCAAGGTTAAAACACTCTTTCATGTCTCGATTGTAAACTGTGTGATATTGGTTTTCAGTAAAGTATATCATAATACATTAACGGAGCAGAGTTAATAAATACCAGAAATACCTGAGTGCACCTCCCTAGCGTTTATTCTAGTAAATTATTTATTTATGATAATTAAAGAAATTCACATTCCTGAGAATAATAATACATTGCTATAAGCATCAATTAACATGTAAACTTAGACCAATATGAGGTCGGAAGGGAAGCGGCAGAACTGATAGGACAAAGGAAGTAGCTCGGACGCTTACATAGCCTCAGTGCTGCCAACCTGCAATGCATTTTGGATAGCTATCCTCTAATACATTCAAATATATTAAAAAATCATATTACATTATCTTCACAATTCTAAAACTGTTTCAAATATTTTTCACGTTTTAATTAAATAATGTATTAAATACACTTAGAGAAGGGTGGGGGCAGTATACCTTATTTGGTGCAAACTGTTACTGGCGTTAAAAAATAACATAGTTTTGAATTATTAAGGATAAAATTCTAACATGGATTTGAATTAACTTATCCAAGTGAGATACCTGGGTAGTTCATATTGGAATGTATTGTTGAGCATATCAATATTTCTAAGCAAATTACTTGCTTCATACCTTATTTTACAAAAAAAATAATTATAAAACAAAATTTACACTAATTAAAAAAGTAAACAACTTATGTTATGTGCACAATTGCCAAAAACGAAATAGAAGATGAAATATCGCGAATTTTTATTTCAGGCCTCCCTTATAATCCCCATTCTACCGTTCGAACCTAAATATTTTAATATAAACTTATAATCATGGAAGGAAATTAATGCTAATTTGACATACCGAGATTTTGTTAAGTTTCGGTTCAGCCGTTAGTGCCCGCTAGGGGAAATTTCAGCTGGGCGAAGGTCGCCGTTTTTAACGTATAAACTCATTTATACTTAGGTATATCGACAAAAGTGTATTTTAACAAAAGTTTACTCCAGATAACAAAGAAACAACTTTTGTAATGTTTCGATTTGCGGAAAAAATCCAATAGGAAACGAAAATATCGCTATTTTTAATTTCAGGCTTCCCTTATAACCCCCACTCCTGCCCGCCCCGATACATAGAAATGTTGGTATGGGCTTTTTATAATGAAAGGCATCACTGCTAATACACATACCGAGTTTTATTTAGGTTCGGTTGAGTATTCTTTGGTAAAATAATATTGTTGACTCCCGCTATAATTTTTAGCGTTATAACGCATTTAAACTTCGGTTTACGAAAAAACAGTTTGTATATAAACAAAACGTTACTCTAAATAACAAAATAAACAATCCTTTTGGTTATGTAACATATTTGCCGAAAAACCAATAGGAAACGAAATATCGCTATTTTTAATTTCAGGCCTCCCTTATAACCCCCCACTCCTGTTTCGTCTAAGAGAATATTAGTATAGCCTAAAGTCTAAGTTGGGTTAGTTGTAATATACATACCAAGTTTCATAAATAAAATTCGGTTCAGCCGTTTATGCGTGAAAAGGTAACAAACAAACAAACAAATAAAACAACTATTACAAACAAACAACAAACAAACCAAAATCAGACACCAAAGAAACAAAATGCAGTTATGGTGTCTATGACATGTGGATAACGAAATAGTTATCGTGAAATTTCGCGAAAAAAATCAATGTACAGACAGAGGTTACAATTTTATATATATATAGGATGATATATATATATATATATATATATATATATATATATATATATATATATATATAATTTTGAACGGACCTCATTTTCGTCATCTCCTGGGTAGGATCGATGGAAATTTGAAGAAATTTTTCGAAACTCGCATCATGAGTACGACCTCAATAGCTGATTTCCCTTAAGGGAAATCTGCTAAAATCAGTACATATAATTTATAAGCAACCAGGCCTGCCAAACGCTTACCGCAAAGAAAAACAATTACAAAAATATACCAGAACTTAACATATTAATTTTATTGAAAACTATTTATTTATCTAGTACTGTAATTTATAATGAATCAGAATATTTTTTATTGCAATAAATCAAATTTTTGTAGTCCAAGAACTTAAGACGGAAGGAAGGGGGGGGGGGGCACCAGAACATATTTGCGTGAATTTCGTATATTAAAGGTCGCTTGAAAACAATATCTGGTATTTAAGCTTCGAATAATGCGGTTTATTATATAACAGAGTATTGTTTATGTAACACGAGCAGAAGTGAGGGTTTGCTGAAGGCTGAAAAGTGAAAAATGCAAATATCTGTGTTAATATTCAAGATAGAGAACAAATGTACATAACAATATTTATACTTCATTTAATTTGCAATGAAATTGGTTCTATACAATTTTTCGATCCGTTGTACAGTAACGGAGATATTTCGAATTTTCGAAAATCCCCTCTCTAAACCCACCCCCTCCCACCAATAATTGGGACCGCTAAACCTTTAACAGAGAAATGTATGTATATATATCTATATATATATATATATATATATATATATATATATATATATATATATATATATATGTGCGTGTGTGTAATTTTGAACGGACATCATTTTCGTCATCTCCTAGGTAGGATCGATTGACATTTGAAGAAATGTTTTGAAAATCGTGTCATGAGTACGACCTCAATAACTGATTTCCCTTACTGGAAATCTGCTGAAATGCAATGTATGATTGTTATTATGAATCGGATTGAACAATGTTATAAAATAAATCGTGTTCTAATAATTGTTGTTATATACTTTTTCCCTCTGGAATATTTTTATTTATGGTCGGTACCATAACACCTTCAAGTAAAACTAAATGTTCTGGCGTGTTTATGTGTCTGTGAGTATATGAACGGGCGACCTGGTGGATACGTGGCAATCCGCTTTGCTCGAGAAATATTCAAACTGAACAATGAGAGAGTATGTTGCTCATTGTGAGGCTTCACTGTAAACAATCTGTTTACACTCCCTGTGCCAGTATTTACATACATGTTTATAGCTCAATGAAAACAACTGGGAATTGATGTTCCATTGCAGAATCTCAAATAATAAGCGTAAATCAATCCATTCTTCGCATACATATATAGTTGTTCTAAATATTTATTCTCTAATAAATTCGGATATTAACAGAGTTATATACATTTTTAAAAGTTGTGTTCTTCAGTTAATCTCACTTTTACTAGTTGCATTTTTTCTTAAATATACTGAATCAGTAAAACTGTATATATATATATATATATATATATATATATATATATAGATAGATAGATAGATAGATAGCGGTCTATTAGCGCTCTAGAGGTCGCAGTTGTTGTTTCATTGTTACCAAACTGGAAATATAATCGTTTTATATGAAAATAAAGATCAAGTTCGCTAACGTATGAAATCGGACCGGGGAGAGGGGTTGGGGTTTAGAGGAGGAGAATTTCAAAAATTCCAAATGTCTCCGTTATCGGATCGAAAAATTATTGTAAATTTAATTATCTATAAATGTTGCTTTATGCATATTTTCTCGAAGATTAACATTACCCGATATATTTGGAATTTTTAGTTGTCAGCCTTCAGTTAACCCCCACTCTTACTCATGTCCTAATAACAATAAACTGTTCTAACATGATCTTTTATTCTAAGCTTAAATTCCAAATATTGTTTCCATGGGACCTTTATTACGCAAGATACGTCCAAATTCGTTGTGGGATCACGTCATCAATTAACGTTTTGCGTTGTTTTGAAAATTTTCATTTGATCTATACCATACCCGATATTAAGCCGTTTTATTCAAAACTAAAAATCATATATGAGATTTGCAAAATTCGGGGGTTTAGAGGGGAGGGGGGTAATTAGCAAATTAAAAATATCTCCGTTAGTATTTGTCGGATCATAAAATGTTATAGGGCCAATCTTGTTAAACTATTAAAGTTCTACAAGTTGTTGTTCTATGCATTTTTTCTTAGCTCAAGACAAAGCGTAAGCAGAATGTAGGTTTATCTATTATTAATCTTCACGTGGGAAATCTGGTTAGTTTACGCAGCAGTAAGTGACCGAATTTTAGCAGATTTCCCTTAAGAGAAATCAGCTATTTGTTTCTCCTAACCCTAATTTTAAGCGAGTTATTTGTTTTCAGCGTTCGCCAACGGCCGCTGCTTCTTAATTCATGGGAATTTTAAGCAATTGCATCAGTAATCCATCTCGTGCTCAACTTAACTTTTAAGTCATGTTTACATAGGTTTGTTATTATGGCCGAAATATACAACTGAATCAGCGCGTGGGAAGTTGGCTTAGTCTACGCAGTATCTGCGTCAGCAACATTTTTGCGTTTATGGTTTAAGAAATATATTTAATATTCAAATTTATCCTATTGATCACAATTTTCCCATTTTAACAATTAATCATACTCGTGTACTTCTTGGATTATCAATTGAAATATAAATACTTGGCCATGTTAGTAAATCAAAAGCTTCTCCAAGAATGTTTGCTTTTACAGTAATAATATTGACAAAATGAATCATTCTGATGACTTCTGAATGACTTCAGCCAACCACTTCAGAACAATTTAGCAGATTACATTTCTCCTCACCTTTAAGAAGCTTCCCTTTAATTTATTGATGCAGGCCTAAAAGCGCGTAGCGGGCGGTTCGTCAATTTCTGATGGCAAGAGTGTATAAATCCTTTTCAGAAAACGAGGAATGCATTTTTTTATTATTTTTAGACTCATTATTTAATAAGCTATTTCTTAGCCTATAAACAGTTCTTAGCTTTCTATATAAATAATATCAAATTAATGAAATTTTCATGAAATAGCGTAGACTTCTTGTCAATGAAAAACAAAACTTATTTGATTAATTCTTGTTTAAACTTGATTCGATAGTAAACAACAAGGAGTTTTTGGGTTTACATTTTTCTTTGAGGGCGTTACATCTAAGCTTGATAGTTTTCATCGGCTCTACAAAATATTTGCAAAAAAGTTGTAAATTTTAAGTATAAAATTTAGGAAATTACTAATGTATATGGGACGGCGGTGATGTAGTGGATAACGAACTATATAAATGTCCAAGGGGTAAGTACTTGAATGAAGAAATTGCGATCTTGTGTGTTTTTGAATGGATCTGGAGGACATTCTCAGGGTCATAAATTGTAATTATTTTGAGTGGAAATATACCAAATATTACTTATATTTTCTTATTTTCCAAACAAGAATTGTTCTTAACACATCAGATGACGAAATGATGTGTAGGGGGTATTATAAATAAAATGAGCAAAGAACCGGTTAACAGGGTATAGATTCAAATAAGAGAAAATCTTAATATTTGGACATTTTTCGATAGGACCATATTTTCTGAAATAAAGTTAAGACACAACTTAACCATTATTAGATTTCCTTTGTATTTTAGAAGTACTCAGCTATCTAACCCCTCACAATAATTTTATTTCAATAATTTATTCTTACAGATATGTCTGCTGACAGAAGAGCTTATCCAAGTTTTCCACTGGTTGGGAGACCGAATCTGCGTCACGGTATCATCTCCATTGCTGGTATTCCTGTTGAGAACTCTTCCTGCCATCCTCCTGACTAATGTGGATGTCAACTCGTTTTACTTGTCTCACAGTCGCCAGCTGTCGTGCACATCTCTCGTCCTGTCGTCGGCTGATACACTCGCCCTAAAGCCTCTCGTGACTCCTACAGTCCAGAAACTACTCATAATCAAGGACTCATTTAGTGGAGAGGTTAATGTGAGTAACCATGGCAATTATACAATATCCAAGCGTCAGTCAAGTATGGAATTGGAATACAAAGAAATTTCCTCCGAATTTAAGTAAATACAGCTTGAAACCCCTCTTACTTTCCACCCTTTTGTAGTAATCGTAGCATTTTTCAGTCAGGCATCTCCAATCTTGGAACCACTTTTACTTGATAGAGCTTCCCTCCCCACATCTTCTTGGTGCACCGTCTTCTTGGGTAGCGTGCAAGGTACCATTTCCCCCCAAACATTCCGCCATCATAATCTGTTCTTCATAATATTATAGGTGATGTGAGGTTTGTTTTACTACCACATTAGTCCAGGGCTCCTGTGATTAGCCCATTTTCCTTAAGGTCTTCTTTTCAGAGCCAGTAAAGCTATTCTACTTCCCTTCAAGATTATTTCCGCTTCAACATCATACATAAACTAAGGTTTTACTGATTTCCATTTCCTAAGAGATTGAAGTCTCCATTTTTAGAGCTTTGAGTATTAAGGTTCTCAATGACTAAGAATTAAGGATTAAGACGGCTCTGAAAGTAAAAGCTTAGGCCTGTTTGAAGATGAATATTGAAGGAAAGCTATAAGTCCTCTATTATTAGAGCTCATCTAGCCTTTTGTATTTAAATAGTAGAAAATAGAATTTGACTTATTTTAACTATATAATATTACTTACTTGATATGAACATTTGGAGATCTTGCATTTCAAACTCATTGGTGTAAATTAACAATGTATAATATCAATTATTTTTACATTTTAAGAAACAATAGTATACTGCAGTAGATATCAACAAATGACGCCATTACATTTATACACGTTTCCTATATAAATAGGTAACTAATATGGAGGGACGTAGAGCTCTCATTGCGACATGTAATTGTTCTGCCTTCTTCGTTAAAACGGAATTTGAGTCAAAACTACGTCATGTCTCACAAGGGAATCTCAGAAAGGTAAAACTGAAATTTAAATAAATGTTTGTTTTTTATATTGTATTTATTTTTAGGAGATTTCCCTTATGGGAAATCGAAAAATTTCTTCAATTGTCCATCGATTTTACCCAGGAGATGATGAAAATGAGGCCCGTTCATAAATTATATATATATTTGTCTGTTAACGCTCTAGCAGTCGTAATTTTTCTTTGATCGTTACCAAACTCGAAATTTAATCGTTTTATGTAAAAATAAAGATCAAGTTCGTAAATGGCTGAAATCGGACCAGGGGAGGGGGGGGTTTAGAGGAGGGATTTTTGAAAATTCGAAATATCTCCGTTATTATTCGTCGGATCGAAAAATTGTATAAAATCAATCTTATTGCAAATTAAATTTACTATTGTTCTATACATTTATTCTGTAACTTGAATTATAACCGAGATATTTGCATTTGTATTGTGTGAATAGTCGGCAGAAGTCGGCTTTATTCAGGACTTTCTGCTGAAAGCTAGTTCGGCCGTTTCCGTAACGTTCGTACCTCGTGAATTGGTTTGAGATTCGTTACTACTAGTGTCATTCCCATTTTTGAGGTGGAGGCTGGATGGTGAAGGAATTATCTCAAGTAAGAAAAAAACGCCTCGTTCCTTCACTAATGTTTATTTGTTGCGACTGAGTGCTTTCAGAGATACGCTCCATCTCAGTGCCCTCTTCACAAAGATGTTACTGAAACAAAGGATTCCCTATGACTCCCACACAGAAGGGGCGTGACGGACTTTTTATTTTAATCACGAACTGTACGATGTGTCTGATGAGAAAAACAGGAATAACTAAGCATTCCCTGATTTCTACATGAATTATTCATTCATACAAGATGAGAAAAGAAAACTTCGAAGGCATTTATTGTCAACAGAGAAAAAAGAGTGAAAATAACTAAAGGGCCTCTAATATTTTGCAAAATCTTTATTTTGTAAACATCGTTTTATAAAACTGAAACAGCCATATTTTTTGTATTTAACAATTTAGAATATAAATGCAGAGATAATATGAAACCATATTTTATTGAATTATTTATTGGTAGTATACTGACGCATTAGTTTAAAAGTCGGCCCGGAATAGAGCTGAAATGTACCCAAGATGGAGGATCCATTATAATTACATTTCAATTAGGTACTTAACTTTCACTTGGAAAATTAAACAAACTAAAATGCTATATGTACATACACATGAATATGTATATATGCATGTATGTATAAATGATAAACAAATTAAAATAAGATACCTCCAATACCAAAGTTGGAGGTGTGCCTGATAAATTACATGGAAATTTTCCAATGTACAATTTCATCTCTTGAGGATCACATTTGGCTGAATTTCGACTCATCTGTCAAAAAATGGCCACCAAAAATTAGTTTTAGCCTCTCAATATCCCACGTGCAGGAAGAAATCTAGCCGGTGTCTCTGTCTTGTATCAAGGTAAGGTGATAAATAGTATGTTTAAAAATGTCAACGAAGACGAATTTGAAACTGGCATTGTATGACTAGTCGCAAGTGACGATGAATTACGATTCTTTTTAACTTACAAAATAACAACAATCCAATTCATTATTAATTGTTCGATCAGGTTGAGGCGTCTGACTGGGATATGGACGAACTACAGCACTCAATGTAATTCGAAAGAAATTGCTGTGAAAAATAAAATCTATATCATTCACAGATCAAAATACATAAAGAATAGTAACATTTAAGTATTACCTACTTTATAAACTCTGACAATAATATAAAAAAAAAACTAAAAATTTCTATCTTCTTACACAAACATATTTTCAGCTGGTCCAGTTTCTGTCGTCAATTGAGTGAATACATATATAAATTTAAACGACCCACATTTTTGTAATCTACTTGGTAGCATCGATGGACATATTTGAAAATGTTGGAAAATCGTGTTACCAATGGTGAGCTATCAGATTGTTAGGGGATTTCAAAACCATCACATAAGCACTCAAATATCTTCATATCCATGTACTGCAACAAAACGTTTGACAGGACATAACTTATAGAAGCTTTTATGAATAGCTTCTTTTTTGCTTCTAAAAGAGTGGAAGTCACATTTTTTTAAAATAAAATAAATAAATCAATAATTACTATGTAAGTTGAACCTTCATATTCGAAAAGATAAATAAAGTATCAAAGATCGACTCCAAATTTGGCGTTAAAATAAATACTAGCCTACTATTTTTTGTCTGTCCAAGAAGGAGTATGTACAAATAGATTTCACGTGTATTTAAATAAGTTTAAGACTTAAGTGAAAACTTATTGTTTATTATTATTTAGTAATTATAAATATAACATTTGTTGTTATTAAAAGTGTTTTCTTCTTTAAAAGTCTCTAATAATGCACTTAATGTGGGCCTTTTACAGAATTTACCTGGGGATGTGATTTCAAAGGCTCGGACGGTGGTTATTGGAACTTTTAACTGCACTATTTTCTCTGCTACAGGACCTATACGGAATGGTTTGTAATAATTTCACAAATATTAGCCTAAGTCTTGTGTTTCTACATACGTTTTTTACCTTCAAATTGAGCAAAGTAGTTATTTTCCGAGGAATGTGAATTAGAAAAACACTGTATAAAATTTAGAAATGAATAATTTAAATAAAAACCCGGTATACGTAAATGAGCAAACTATAGGAATTACATGGATAGATGGTGAAGCATACCCCGGTATTATTTAAATAACATTACTCCTGCGTTTGGTATGTATTACTTATTTTAATACTGTTAATTGTAGATTCTCCAGGCTTATAAATGAGTATTTTTAATTTTTGGTTAAGGTTGAGAACATGCTTGTAAAAATATCACCGTTTTTGGAATTGGGCTGGATATGATCCAATAACTGTGGCGCACTTAGGCTAAACTCTTAATTATAATGCATTTCCTGTGCTGTTTTTGTAAACATGGAAACGGAGTAAATATTCCAAACTGTTGAATACAAGTTATGAAGGGGGATTTGCCTATTTTAGCTTATACGAAAACACTTTTATTTCTCGCTTCCTGTAGTTATTTAAAGATCCGGCATCTGCTAGTCACCAATATCCTTGTACAGTTTCATTGCCCTTTCTTCAAGTGTAGATAACACAAATATTACCTCAGAATATTTTTGTGTATTCCAGCACGACGAAAATGCTCAAATAAATTGTCCAATGTAATCTATTTGTATTTTCTCTTAATAGCTTTCATAAATCCAGCGGTGACTTAAATTAACTATTAGAAAAACGCATAGCACATATGGGACATTTTTTCCAATTTATTATGAATAATTTTTGTGATGAACTCGATTCGATTCCCAAATAGTCGTGGGAATTTATTAAGGGTCAAAAATAATTTAATTAGCTTCAAGGCAAAAATACAAGAGAAAATGTTTGACTTGACCAGTTTATCACCCGGTAGCTAAGTCAGTCAGCATAAATAATATATAAAGTCCGTCACGCAGGGGCTGCGTAAACTAAGCAGATTTCCCACGTGAAGTTTTGACAATAGAGAAATCTGCCCAATAACAAATTTAGTAAGTAGTAAGGGATCACTAAACTTATACACGAGGGACGAATAGTTACGAAAACGGCCGCCAGAGCTCTCTTCGGAAAGTACCAAACAGCTTACTCCTGCCGACCAATGCAGAATACAAATGCAAATATCTCGGTTAATATTCAAGATACAGAATAAATGTATAGAACAATATTTATAGTAAATTTAATTTGCAATAAGATTGATTCTATACAATTTTTCGATCCGATGCATAATAACGGAGATATTTTGAATTTTCCGAAAATCCCCCCTCTAAACCCCCTCTCCCACTGGTCCGATTTCAGCCATTAACGAACTTGATCTTCCTTTTTACATAAAACGATTAAATTCCGAGTTTGGTAACGATCAAACAAAAATTGCGACCGCTAGAGCGTTAACAGACAAATATATAAAATTTTGAACGGACCTCCTTTTCGTCATCTCCTGGGTAGGATCGATGGACATTTGAAGAAATTTTTCGAAACTCGCGTCATGAGTACGACCTCAATAGCTGATTTCCCTTGAGGGAAATCTGCTAAAATTATTTTTATTAACGTCCACTTTTTGCAACTAATAATAAAGGTAGACAATTGGTAGCCAGTGTCCCCGCTTCCATATGTGCAATGCACACGGGCGTGCTTTTGGGTGGGGGGGGGGCTTTTGGACCCCTGGTTTTGGCACCTTTAGGGGTGCCAAAACCAGGGGTCCAAAAAAAAAAATAATAGTTTAAAATAAAAGTTGAGAAATTAAATAGAATTAGGCATAAGCACACACGAAATTTTATTAGTATATCATCCAATTACTGTCGATTCCTATGGCGATAAGGGGCGCCAAAATCCTTTTTTGCACACAGGAGCCAGTAGCCCTTACTGGGGCCCTGTTGGTAGCTATGAATAAAATATTTGTATTTACTTCATAAATGACAACATATGATGATTCTAACCGTGTTTCTTACGTTTAAAAATTCTATGAAAACAAGACCTAATATTTAAGATAGAAATAAGACATTTCGTAATATATTCGATTATTGTTAATGAGAGGCGAGTATGACAGACGGTTTACTGGAACTTAAAAATACAAATCATCGTCAATTTTCGCGATTTAGAGAAAAAGTAGAATATTTAAATTTCAATAAGATTCATTATTTATCAATTTTAGTTATTTATAATAATAGAAATAGTTCACCCTCCGAGTCCTATTTCAGCCATTAAGGAACTCCACTTTCTGGAGCCATATTGTTTTAGAGACCTTTATTATGCGAAAAACATGCAAATTCTTTGTGTGATGGCGTCATCAATTAAGATTTTACGTTCTTGTTTCAAAAATGTTAACTTGGTCTATACTATGCTCGATATTTAACTGTTTCAGTCAAAGATCATATTTGTTATTGGTTGAAGTTGGACCTGGGTTTAAAGGTGGGGGGATGGTTTCGAAAATTCAAAATATATTGTTGAACTATTGATGCCCTACAGTTGCCATACTATAGATTTTTCCCTAGCTCAAATATTAGCGTATTATTGTCGGGGTTACGTATGGAAGTGAGTAAATAAATAAACAATATTTCAGTTCAAAATATATTAACATAACAAAGGAACACTGTCGTATATATCAACAGGAAGGAAACACTACTACACTTGGTAACCTTCTCTGCGGAAGTTGCACTGTCCACTGCCACATGCATAACGTCACTACATCCACAAGTTTTATTGTCCTTAGCAATTGTGCGTACTTTCTTGTTTTCAGCCTTCAGTAAACCCCCTCTTGCACTCATCGGAGTTTTACTTAGAAATAGAGAATATATGTCCAGTAAGCGGGAAATCCGCTTAATCTATGCAGCCCCTGAGTGACGGACGTTTAGCAGATTCCCTTTAAGGAAAATCAGCTATTGAGGTTGTACTCATAACGTGATTTTCGAAAATGTTCTTCAAATGCCCATCGATCCTACCTAGGAAATGAAAAAATAAGGTCCATTCAAAATTATGTGTGTATGTATATATATATATATATATATATATATATATATATATATATATATATGTATTTGTCCGTTTCCGCAATTATTGTTTGATCGTTACCAAACTAGATATTTAGCAGTTTTATGTAAAAAGGAAGATCAAGTTCGCTAACGGACGAAATCGGACCAGAGGGAGGGAGGGTTTAGAGAGAATTTTGAAAATTCGAACTATCTCCGTTACTACATGTCGGACAGAAAAAGTGTATTTAATCAATCTTATTGCAAATTACATGTACTATAAATATTGTTATACACATATATTCTTTATCTTGAATATTAACCGAGATATTTGCATTTTTCAGCCTTCAGAAACCCCCCCCCCACTTGTACTCGAGTTACATAAACAATACTCTGTTATACAATAAACCACTTTATCTAAATCTTAAATACCAAATATTGTTCTCATTATACTTTTACTTATCGAGATAAATGTAAATACGTAGCACACATGGGAAGTCTACTTAGTTTACACAGCCCCTGTGTGACGGTTATTTTAGTTATGTGATAAGGCTGTTAATCCTTTTAAAATTTAATATTATATAATGGATATCAATTAATATTATATTAAGTTTTGATTATAATAATTATTTTGTATTTAGGTAAGCCAGACTGGATTGATGGTGTAGAATTGCGGGGAGTGACAACACTCCTGGAGTCATGCGGCTTTAATTGGTCTATATTTCCTTCTACTGGATTCGGGCAGGTTTATCCTGATGGCCGTCTGGAGGAAGGAAAGCTAAGATGGCTTTTAACCGAAGGGGAAGTTGACATCGGATTTTGTGATTATTGGTATTCCATTCCCATTTTACTTAAATAACTATATTTAATTAATTAAGATTCAAATATTTGATGTATAAGGAATATGCAGATTGATTGAACAAGAAAAAATATTGACAACCAGATTTGTATAATCTCAAACTTAACCAGATGTGGGCTGATCACATCTAAGTACCTAAGCACTCTGGACAGTTCATCATGAAAACTACACTGAAAATAAGGCGTCTAGCATTGACACTTACTAATAAGTAAGACTGAGAACGTATATGAGTGCTTTAATTTGATATCTTGCAACATGGCTATTTATGAGAACGATGAAAATCTCTTTGAAACCAACTGCTAAGATTTAACTTACACTGAATTTTGTATTTAACATAAAAAGCAAATTACGTATTCACTAATAGTAGAAATATTCTCCATAGGTTATGGCTGGGCCGCACAACACAAACTATTTCTGTCATAATGAATTTTACTAATTTTCCTCCATTTTCATGTTCCTTTGTATATATACCATCTCTTCATTATTGCATCTCGGGAGAAATTTCTATGTATGTTCTATGTATTGAAAATGATTTAGCTAAGGAAGAAGAAAATTGTAAGTAACAGTAAAATGGGCTGAGCAGTAAAATTAAGTTGTTGATTAGAGATCAGAAATCAATCATTCAGATATTCTCTTACGATAGTTACAATCTTTTTTATTCTTGTGCTCTTATTTCATTCAATGTGTCATAGATTCTGGTATATTTATAATAGCTTCCATTTCTGAAATTTAATTTTGTTTTCATTTAACCAGTGTATGTTCTACAATGGCATTTATGTAAATCCTCAGATGAAACGCCATCCTTATAGTATCCCTTGACCCAAACCATAGACTTTGAAAAACATTTCGATGTTAGTGATCAGGGATTGTCTCCCCGTTTCTTCATCTCTCCTAGCAGATTATAAGATCGATAGAGTATGCCACTTAGCTGCAAGTTTTTGATAGATACAATACTTACGAAAAAAAGTAAAACTTCAGTATTAATGCTCAATAATTTGCCATAACATCGGGAGTCATTGTCTTCTAAGAGATTGCTCAGCCTGTTTTAGCAGATTTCCCTTGAGGGAAATCAGCTATTGAGGTTGTACTCATGACGCGATTTTCGAAATTTTTCTTCAAATGTCCATCGATCCTACCCAGGAGATGACGAAAATGAGGTCCGTTCAAAACTGTATATATATATATATATATATATATATATATATATATATATATATATATATATATATATATATTTGTCTGTTACCGCTCTAGCGGTCGCAATTTTTGTTTGATCGTTACCAAACTCGATATTTAGTCGTTTTATGTAAAAAGAAAGATCAAGTTCGTTAACGGCTGAAATCGGACCAGAGGGAGGGGGGGTTTAGAGGGGAGGATTTTCGAAAATTCCAAATATCTCCGTTATTATGCATCGGATCGAAAAATTGTATATAACCAATCTTGTTGCAAATTAAATTTACTATAAATATTGTTCTATACGTTTATTCTCTATCTTGAATATTAACCGAGATATTTGCATTTTTCAGTTTTCAGCAAACCGCCACTTCTACTCATGTTACGTAAACAATACTCTGCTACATAATAAATCACATTATTGGAAGTCCAATACCAAAAATTGTATTCAAGAGACCTTTATTATACGAGTAACATGCAAATATGTCCTGGTGACTCCCCCCCCCCCCCAACTTAAAGTTTTGGACTACTAAAATTTTATTGATTGAGATAACAATTATGCTGACTCATTATTAATTACAGTACTAGATATAGTAAACAGTTCTCAATAAAATTAATGTGTTATATTCTGATATATTTCAGTAATTGTTTGTCTTTCCGGTGTGAGGCGGGACCCGCCACATTTCTAACCTAACGCTTCCTGTCGGCAGGTTATTAAAATTGGATGAAACATTTCTTATTTCCGTTTGTATTTATTCACGGTGTTGTGTTAGCAGTATGTATATTTATCTATTACTAAACTTCACGAGGGAAATCTGCTTAGTTTACGCAGCCCCTGCGTGACGGACTTTTGGATGTTGTGGTGGTATCTCATGATCAGGAATGTGGTAGTACATTGATGAGAGGTTATAACTACGGAAAGCAAAATGCTCTGGTTTTAACAGAAATAAAAGCCTTGACTCTCAACTTAGTAATAAAACAAATTATTCACTTTTTTTTTTTTTTTTTTTTTTAGGAATACTAACACATTTCATTGCACAATACAAATAAAATGCATTAAGTTTAAGGTTGTATGCTGTGTAGTTTGGAGGTGGTACAACTGAATGAGGTAGAAATTGCCCATGTTTTGAATGAAAAAGTACTTTGTAACATATATGTAATGTTCAAATTGAAGAGCAGATTAAACTCTAAATAAGGCCAGTGTAATTAGCAAACCTTATATTGAAATATTGGTAATTAAATAAATAAACCTAGAGTGGCGAGTTCGATTCCCACCCTGACCAGTAAGAATTTATTTGGTGATGGATTCATTAAATAAATACCTTAGTCCCATAGGCTAGAAAAGGATGGTAACCTGCAGATAGCCTGTCCCAGTTAGCCATAGTAACATAATGTAGCCACAAATGAATAAAAATAAAAAATGTAAATAAAACACAAGAAGTAAGGTTTTTTTTATAGATCACTGCAGTGACTCTTTTTTGTCAAATTCTTCTGTTATTATAATCCATTGAGTATAAAATAGAATGGAGACTATAGAGATTAGATTGGTACAAGTCCGTCACGCAGGGGCTGCGTAAACTAAGCAGATTTCCCACGTGAAGTTTTACAATAGTGAAATCTGCCTAATAACAACTGTAGTAGTAAGAAAGCTCTAAACCTAAAACATTATTTAGGGCGTAATAACCCAGAAGTTTCTATCCCCAAAAAACAGTTAACCTAACCTCTAAACCTATTCACGAGGGACGGGTAGTTATGGAAACGGCCGCCAGAGCTCTCGGCGGAAAGTTCGAACATAGCCTTCTGGTGACCACACGCAGATTACAAATGCAAATATCTCGGTTAATATTCAAGATAGAGAATAAATGCATATAACAATATTTATAGTAAATTTAATTTGCAATAAGATTGGTTCTATACAATTTTTCGATCCGATGCATAACAACGGAGATATTTTGAATTTTTGAAAATCCCCCCTCTAAACCCCCCCCTCCCACTGGTCCGATTTCAGCCGTTAACGAACTTGATCTTCCTTTTTACATAAAACGATTAAATACCGAGTTTGGTGACGATTAAACAAAAATTGCGACCGCTAGAGTGTTAACAGACAAATATATATATATATATATATATATATATATATATATATATATATATATATATATATATATAGTTTTGAACGGACCTCATTTTCGTCATCTCTTGGGTAGGATCGATGGACATTTGAAGAAATTTTTCGAAAATCGCGTCATGAGTACGACCTCAATAGCTGATTTCCCTTAAGGGAAATCTGCTAATATAGATTTAATATATTTAAAAATAAAAGATTTTGAATAGGCACAACAGTGGTGTAGTGGCTGATGTTCTGAACCCATGGCACCAAGCATGCACTCGACTTCTAGTTCCCAGGCCTCAGGTATATCACAATTGGTACTCCATCTTCAAGCCCCTGCCACCAGAATTTTGGGCAATAGCAATCTTATTGGTGCTCCTTTCAGCCTTCACCATCACTACAATTTCTTCTGTATCTGCATGGATGCCTTGGAAAAAAAGGCCTAAAGGTGAGAATAAATATTTGCATTTGATCTAAATAAAGTTTAACCTACCTTAAGTTAATTTAATCTACCTTAAGTTATCTTTTTCAAATTTGAGCTTATGAAGAGGTATGGGGAAATTTTTACTGGATTCAGCCTGCAGTTAGTAAATGACACAAAGAAATAAATTAGGAATCTGTGGACAAGAAGCAAGATTATAATAGAATGTCTAAGGCCATGTAAAAAAATTAACAATCAGTTGGAAACTTAAAGTAGTCTTTTAATGCTCACTATTATTTTATTTATTTATTTTTTAGTAAGAACTACTTTTGGTGATGGTTGCTTTGAAGCATTTTCACTTTTGATTCAAGGAATGAGTAATCATTTGAGGTAAGTTTTGTTAACAAATACAATGAACCTTATATTGAATAAAACTATGAAGCTATTATAATAAAACTAAGAAATGGTTGTAAATTGAGTTTAGAATCCTTTCAGTTCTGAGGTGAAAGGTATATTGGGATATAATTGTTAATGTCTTTATATCACCTATTAATTTTTAATAAATTAAGTAACTATTTTCTTTTATCTCTTTGATATCGCCTTGCCTTGGGCAACTCTAAATGAGGATTATAGTTTCCTTATATCAGTAATGTGGCATAAACTAGGACTTAGGCTGTTATTTTGTCATCCCCAATGAGAGTATCAAAAGCTTTTGAAATGATCATTGAAACATTAAATATATATATATATATATATATATATATATATATATATATATATATATATATTTTTAGCAGATTTCTCTTCGGGGAAATCAGCTATTGAGGTCGTACTCATGACGCGATTTTCGAAAAATTTCTTCAAATGTCCATCGATCCTACCCAGGAGATGACGAAAATGAGGTCCGTTCAAAATTATATATATATATATTTGTCTGTTAACGCTCTAGCGGTCGCAATTTTTGTTTGATCGTTACGAAACTCGATATTTAACCGTTTTATGTAAAAAGACAGATCAAGTTCGTTAATGGCTTAAATCGGACTAGTGGGAGGGGGGGTTTAGAGGGGGGATTTTCGAAAATTCAAAATATCTCCGTTATTATGCATCGGATCGAAAAATGGTATAGAACCAATCATATTGAAAATTAAATTTACTATAAATATTGTTATATACATTTATTCTCTCTCTTGAATATTAACGGAGATATTTGCATTTTTATGAAGTCTGTGCTCGGGTATAGTTCGGATTAGATCGGCCATTTCCGTCAGCTCAGGTGGGTGGGTTCCTAACCTTACCTTACCTTTGTTACTTTGCGAGATTTATGCAAATACTTTCTGTTCATCCGCCCCCCCCCCTTCTTTAGTTCTTGGACTACTAAAATTTGAGTTATTAAAATATAAATTATTATTCCAATTCAAAAGCCGTTTCAGTTGGGAATTTATTTTAATTAACTGAAAGATTTCTCATTACCGTTTGTATTTCATCATGGTGGTATTGTGTTACCAGTATGCAGATTTCTCTATTGTAAAACTTCACATGGGAAATCTGCTTAGTTTACGCAGCCCCTGCGGACGGACTTTTTATACTACAAAGAGGTTAGTAGTTTAAACAAAAAGAATTTAATATTGCAGTATTTATGCCCATTTTTACAATAAAACAATTATATATATATATATATATATATATATATATATATATATATATATATATATATATATATATATATATAGGTATATCAAATGCTTATTTAAAACTAATATTATTTTCATTTTTCATGTAGATCCTAATAAGTTAATTACGTCTTAACATTATATTCCTGGACTAGAATCTAAAAATTTATTGAGCCTAGTTTAAAAAAAAAAAAACCTTAAGTTTATATCCAATATGTTTTATAGTGGAATAGTTTATTTGATTATTTTAAAACAAGAACAAACTTAACTTATCATCAATATTTAATTTCAATTACTATTGATATCATCTCTTAAATCTATATATGGATGCATCATTTCTTTTCAGTGTGATAAGTACATCTGGGCCTCAGGGATATCACAAAAAGTTTGTCTATCAGTACATATTTTTTTTTTTTTTTTTGGAGGGGGGAATCAATGATTAATTAAGAAATCATATAAGCAGGATTTAAAAGTTATTTATTTTTCATTTGTCTTGGTTGTAGTTTTATTATTATTATTATTATTATTATTATTATTATTATTATTATTTATTAACGTCCACTTTTTGCAACTCAGGCTAATCGGGACAGGTTATCTACAGGTTACCACCCTTTTCTAGCCAGAGTGGGATTTTAGGATGTTATTTAATGAATTTCGTCACTAAATAATTTCCTTTGCCCAGGCAAGAATCGAACTCGCCACTCTAGGTTTGCTATGTGAGATAAAGGTCAACGACTTAACTCGCATGGCTAACCTGAGCCCCAAAGTTTTTCTTTCTATCTTAATATTACTATTTTCTGGTTTTACTTATATTGGTTACAAATATATTTTTAGACATTCTTTTCATATTATTTAGAAGTATTCTAAATTTGGAGGAAACTATCCATTCTCAATTGAGTGCTTTGGTTTCTCATTTCTTACTATCTTCTACTTTATCTTACTCAAGCTTATTTAATTTTAATTTTTTCTCCTTAAACTTTTGTAGTTTTACCTAATGCCAAAAAATGTAATGTACTCTGGTTTCAACTTTTGTTGGCATTTGTAAAATAAAAACGTTTATGTTTTCTAACTTTTTCCCTAAAAATACTAGAATGGAAAAAATATATTGGCGAAACCTCACTGCATACTAATAATTGATGCATAAGTTTTTCTTCGCTCCATTTTCTTTTTTCAGGTTATACAAAGAAATGAGAGTACTACAGGCTTCATGGGCACTATTTTGTCTAATACTAGGGGCAGCATACTCTTCTAGTCTAGCTTCTATTCTTACCACGCCTCTAGTAGAAGAAGTACCTCAAACTCTAGTGGAACTTGTTGACAATAACTTTGTTTGGGTCAGTGGCATTAAACCTTTGAGTAACCCTGAATTTGCATTCAAAACTCAGGTATAAATACTTAAATTTCAACTACGCTATAAAATTACTGTAGAAAGGAATAAGGCATATTATAACTGAACTGTAATTTCACACCAGTTGTGAAAAAAATCTGTCTTCCCCTAAAGTCCCAAAGTAATAATATAAATTTCAATATTCAAAGTGATCAAATTAAGTTCTTAAATTTTTGGAGTAGTGAACAGAGAAAAACCAACTATTAAATCCTCATATATTGAAAATCCTATAGTATATCAAGCATAATGAGTAAATTAATTTCTCATTCTCAAAATACATCAATACACTAATTACCATAAATAATTAATAAACACAATTAAGTCTATGACAGATATTATAAAGCACTTTAATGGAGAAAATGTATTTCCTTTATTAAATAAAATATTTCTCATACGTTTTTGGAAAGTTTACTGCAGTTGAGTTAATTTACCTACTTCATTTGTAGTTTTTTTCACTGTTTTTTTTTGTTATTTATTAATTCTCATTTTATGGGGCTCAGGTTATCCATGTGAGTTAATGTCATGGTCTTAATATCACATGGTATGCCTAGTGGAGAGTTCGATTCCCTCCCTGGGCAGTAAGAATTTATTTAGTGACGGATAAATAAATAAATAAATAAAATCTTTAGTCCCATCCTGGCTAGAAAACGGTGGTTACCTGTAGATAACCCATCCTAATTAGCCATACTAGCAAAAAGTGGACGTTAATAAATAATAATAATTCATGTTTTAATAAATAATATCTTTTACTTTGGAGAAGTTGTAATATTTATTATTTCAGTTGTTTTCAATAAATAGTTTCTAGGATGGTTTTTAGTTCAACTATGTTCTTAATGATTTGTCATTATATCATAAATCCAGCATTTCATTTTGATGCAATAATGCATCTTAAAATGCTGAATACAGTGATTTAAATAAATCTTAAAATAGTGGTTAACATTTTAACTTGATCACATTGTATAAATTAATGATACCTACTCATTTTAGTAATTTAATGGTCATTAATTTGGCAGAGTGGAAAGGATGAAATCTGGTTAGAATCGCAAGTAAGTATTGCCAACATGCCACCAGGGAAAACTGCCATCCTTGGTGAAGAGCTGAACAAAATTTTTGTTATGGGTGAAGTGGATGCTTTCTCCGAAGAGTTGCTACATAGTCTGATGGTATCCAAGGAGTGTTTAGCTGCCAATCCAATCAGGTTATAAGATATTCATACACTTTCATGCAAATAAATTAAGTCCATACTGTCAAGATTCAAACAACAGCTCTATGGTTCTGATTTGCTGAAACTGTTTAACTATGATATGTTTGACGTCTTCAAAAAATGACATTCTAGGACTCCACCTTTTCATATTTCCTATAATCAACTGTCAAATACAATTGTGATGGAATCAATGTGATATTCCCAAGAAGTTTCACCCTATGAGTGCACCATAGAGCTTTTCTCTATGATCTTTTATTTTCACTTACCTCATTCAGAACTTCAACGTTGGATTACTTTTGAGTCCATCTAATTCTGGTGATGCTGTGACAAATCTACATTTCTATTACTTCTAATATATTTCTATTTCCATTGCATTATAATATGACTGCTCTGTAAATTAGTGCCAAATTCTTAATCATATATTTATTTAAGATATGTTTGAGGATGAAGGTACTATTTACTCCTAACAAATACCAGACATTAAATTTTTGTTCTATTTGTATTTTTTTTTTTTTTTTGTAGGGTATTATTTCAAATATTTCCTTTGTATCAACAAGCAGTTTCTTTAAAAAGAAAACATTGACATTGAATATGTTCATTTTTCATAAATATACAATATCAGAAGTATTAAGTATCTCTGAAGTGGTGAAAATATTTCAGAAAAAAAAAAAAATCATAATGTTTTATTTTTATAATATTTGCATTTCCTTTAACATTTTAAGTGGTTCCATTTGACTTGATACTAGCATAAAATTATATGAAGTCACTGAATGTATAATTTATATATTTAAAATTCTGTTATGCAAGGGCTGTGTCAACTAAGCAGATGACTGATATGACATAATACTAATCTCTACTCTACAAATATTGTCCTAAATAAAAATCCAATGAGTAAAAGTGAGATTTTCCTGAAGGGTGAAAACAAGAAAGTATGAACAACTCAATTAATATTTGAGTTATAAAAAAATGCATAGGACAACAATTATAGAGCATCAATCGTTTGACAAGATTGGTTTTGTAACAGTTTTTGATCTGACTCATAATATCAGAGATATTTTGAAATCCCCTAAGCCCCCTCTATTCCTAGTCCCATTTCATCCATTAACAAATATGATCGTTAGAGTTGAAAGAAACCGTTAAACATTGAGTATGGTAAAGATAAAATATACATTTTCGACTCGAAACTGGAAAGTCATAATGGATGACATCATCAGACTACGTATTTGTATGTACCTCACATAGTAAAAGTTCAATGAAGACAATATTTGGTATTCAAGCTTTGAATAATGCTATTCATGATATAACAGCTTATTCGCAATATGACATGAGTGAGAGTGGGGCCTTAATGAATGCCACGTAGTGGACTGGAAAGGCATTGCCCATGATAGGCAGAGGTGGAGGAGGCCAGTAATGGCAGCTAAAGATCTCCAAGGTCTCTTCTCATTAGAAACTGTAGTCCTCTTTAACCCTTACCTTGCGCAAAGCCACTATAATGGCTTGATTCAAGCCACTATAGTGGCTTTGCGCAAGGAAAGGGTTAAAATTAAATTTTTTCTAAATGAAACTGCTGCTCAGAGCTACTGCAGCATAACTCTAATGCTTTTAGCAGAACTCCCTTAAGGGAAATCAGTTGTTTCCCCCTATGAGGTTGTACTCATGACGAGATTTTTGAAATTTTTCTTCAAATGTCTATTGATCCTACCTAGTATATGTTTTTCTTCCATTACGAAACTCAATATATAAGCATTTCTTGTAAAACTAAAGGTCAAGTTCATTAACTACTCAAGTCATATTAACAATAAGCCGTTATATCATCAAACACTTTGTATAAAACATAAATATCAAATATTATTTTCATTGAACTTTTACTTTTTGAGATACATGTAAATACGTTGTATGATGATATTCAATTAAGATTTAACCTCCTTTACTCGAAACTATGCCTTACTCAATATTTAACTATTTCATTCAACACTAAAGGTCATATTAGTTGGTGGCTGAAATTGAACCAGGAATTGGGGGAAGGGTTTAGTTTAGGGGGAGGGAAATTCTAAAATTCAAAATATCTTCATACTACTACTCATCGAATTTGGTCTTAGAAATATAAAATATATGGTAAGATGAGATCAATAGTGTGTCATACTCACATGTGGGAAATCTGTTTAGTTTAGCCACTGCATGATAGACTTTTTATTTACAATTAGTCATGAACTGTTGAATCAATCAAATATTTTTTTTTTCCTTACCAAGAACTATCTTCTATTTTGTATAATACATATAGTGGAAGAAGAACAAAACCATTAATCACTAATTTACTTTTATGAAAAATCTACAGTAAATATTTTTTATTTTGTCATTATATATATATATATATATATATATATATATATATATATATATATATCTCTTATTTAATATTTACATTTCAATTTTCAGCATAATTACTCGGAAAATGTCATCTTATTTCGAATTCATATCAGATGGCTTCAGTAGACTTGCAGAAACAGGAATCCTTAGAAAGATGTTATCAGATGGTTTGAAATCACCTCAAATCAATAAGTATGTTTTTTTATGTGATTATTAGATAAAGCCTGTAATAGATTGCAGTATTCTGTCTTTCTGATATTATATTTTTCTGACTTGAAATACTTGGAAGTAAAACATGGTATTAAGCATTTAAAAATATTTATATCGGAGTCAATTTAGCCTCTCCCCCTCTATTAATGGTATTTAAGACACATACTGAACAAGTGTGGGTTCAACTGAAGCTCATGTTTTTAGTCACCTTATTAAATTTTCCTTGTTTTGGTTTAAAGTGTAATGAACTGAGAAAAATTGCTGTTCTTAAAATAATTAACTTATTTTTTTTTTATTATTTTAATTCTCCTTCTATTTTGCATTCATATCACATATAGAAACTGATATCTGTCATATATAATAGTTTTAATATTGCTTACCAAATATTATTTATTTGAGATGCCACTACAATGGCGATTCATCTTTTAACATGTTTGAATATCATGCTTATCAAATAGCACATTGGTTGAGCAACTGGAATCGAATCACCGAATTCAAGCAGTATGTGTATACTCAGTACCTGGATGGGTGAGTACAGAAAAAGTTAATAATCCAGTTTGCTACTTGAGCAAGCTAGGATCACGGTACTCACAGGACTGTGAAAGTTTAAGAAAGGTGTCAGCTTCCCTTTGAGCCTTGACCGATCTGTACTATGCATGTTGCAAAGCTGAGTTATGAACCCGGTGCACTACAGTGGATAGGCTTGGCATTGCCCCCTCCATCCCTGGCATGATGAACCCTGACATTCTACTGAAGAAATTTCATTAATGCTTCTCCAAGGTTGTTCTTAGGTTAATAGCTGAAATGACTCAGATATATAAGATAATTTTGTTATTTCCTTTTCAAAAACACTCTTTCTGCGAATTTATTTCATTGTTGCACATATACTATTGACAGACCTTAGTGACACAAATATTAAATTTGTCACTAAGGATGGTTATGCATGACAATGCACAGAGGGGGAATATATAAAACTAAATTCTTCCATTAAAAATGACTTTTAATTATAAAAAGTCTGTCACGCAGGGGATGCTTTAACTAAGCAGATTTCCCAGATGCACCATGTATTTGCATTTATCTCAAAAAGTAAAAGTTCAATGAGAACAACATTTGGTATTTAGGCTTCAAATAAAGTGTTTCATGATATAACAGCTTAGTGTAAATATGACATGGGTAGAAGTGTGGATTCACTTGATGCTCAAAACTAAAGAATGAAAATATCTTGGATAATAGTCAAGATAATGAAAAAAAAAAATGCATATAACACCATTTGTAGAACACTTAATTTACTCAAGATTAGTTCAGTACACTTTTTCGATCCGGCTTATAATAACATAGATATTTGGAATTTTGAAATCCCCCCCCTCCCCAGAGGGGGGGACCCCCCTTTCAGCCATTAATGAACTTGATCTTTATTTTTATATAAAACGTTTATATATCCAGTTTGGCAATGATCAAAGGAAAATTATATATATAATTTTAAACATTTCATTTTGGCCCTATCCTAGATAGGCTTGATGGACATTTGATGAAATTTGTCGAAAATTGCATCATGAGTATGACCTCTATAGCTAATTTCCCTTAAGGGAAATATGCTAAAAATCTATGGAATGCAGTGAGGAAGATATTTGGTATTACACCTATTTATTTCCAAAATTTTGTTTTATAAAAACAAATAAGTTAATGTAGAATATCTAAGAAATTTAATATTTTAATTCATATATGATTTAAATAGGTATGTTGTGACAACTGCTTCAATTCAACAAGAACAAATGCGTGGAGGAATACCATTAGCTTTAGCACAGCTAAGAGGAGCCTTTTATATTCTTCTGGGTGGACATATCTTAGCATTCATTGCATTTTTCATTGAAACAAAATATTTTACTAAAAAAAAACGTATTATTAAGGTAAAAAGGAAACATTATATTAATGGTAAACAAATGTTTGTAACGTATTAAGTTGAGCATGTTTAATAGGATCTCATATTAAAGTTAATTATATCATGCAAAGATATTGTAGGGAAGTGGTACTATGGTATGGCCTCTATAGTTTCAATTCTTTTTGTTTTCAGCTAAATTTAAGCCAATTAATTGAATAGAATCGAAGTCCATAATTCAATATAACAATTACAAAATTAGACAATGGATTTATGGTCAAAATGATAAAGAAATCTGAGATTTTAATGATTGCAACTATTTGCAAAACATTCTATATACTAATTTTATGAATAGAACGGATGAAATACGCTGTCAATGAACTATTTTTGATGTTAAAAATAATATTTTTGAATCTGCCTTGGCTTGAACCAGGTTCTCCTGGCTACCTTTGCCAACTAAGCCATGACTAATACAATATCCATCTGATATGATGACTAATACAAAAGCCATGACTAATACTATCTATGCGATGACAAATACAAACATTTTCCCCTGTAAGCTAATTTTTTAAAACACAGTGCTCAATGTCAATGATCTGAAGATGATATAATTACCATGTAATTAGTTTATGGGGTTTAAAGTAATTTACCCCTTCTAACTGTAAACACTGTAATTTTATCAATGAAATATACAGTAATAAAAAACAGGAGTCTCTCTCTCTCTCTCCCTCTCCCTCTACCTCTCTCTCTCCCTCTCCCTCTCCCTCTCCCCCTCCCACTCCCTCTCCCTCTCCCTCCCCCGCCCTCCCTCTGTCTCATGGGTTCAAGCGAAAATTACACTGCTGTGATAAAGCCTCTTGTGCAATAGTGTGGACAGAAACTATAACTATACACATGCCCCTGTGCATCTCAGAAATCCATAAATGCTGTTGAGGGGTGGGGTTAAATAAAAAGTATTTGTTTTGTTTCAGTTTCCTTCTTCTTACTTTCCTTTTTTTTGTTTTATATATCTTTATTCATACAAATACAAATATTCCTTAGGAAAGATTACAATCTTTTATTTCACTGTAGAAAACAAGACAAACATTTTCCAATGCAATATAATTTAAATTTTCAATCATTAATACAATTAAGCCTAGAAGATTCTGAATTTGGACAATAATGACTTAAAGATTTTGGATTTTTAAAAAAATATGTAAAACAGTTTATAAAAAGAAGTTGCAGTTCCTTTTTTAGATTAACAAAATTGCATGCTAAAGTAAGTAGCTAATGTTATAGCTAATATAATGTAATTATGTGCAGCATATTTTTTGGTTAGTTGTCATATAATTATAAGCGTATCATTGTCTGAAAAATTATTTCCAGACAATATATTACGTTTTATATCTTAAATATAGTTATGGCATGTTTATAAATAATGAAACAATTCAAGTCAATAATCTGTAATTGATGTATCCCTAAAACCTTTTGTACTACCTCATTTCAGAATATAAATTCCTAAATACTAAAATCTATTGGTCATAGAGTTCATTACACTTAAAATATGAAAATCTCCTTTCCTCTTAATTTTATTTACTTTTTGTTTTAATTACAATGAAACCTATATGTAATCTGAACATATGAAAACTCTAAAAAGAATATTCGTACCTATAAATTCATCATACAGTACATTAATTCTATAAGAGATAAGAAGAAACAAGGCTATGTAATCAATCCTTCAACAAATTTATTTAAATTACAGCACTGTTAGAAGTTGTCCATGAGTTTTACGAGTGACACATGTGAAACTCCATTGGATAATAATCAAAACCGCCATCTTCTTTCAAAGCAGTTTATTATCTTGCCTAGGAGCACTCAGAAAACCAAGCTCCCATAATCAGAGCTCTGAGACCTTATACTAGGGGTGCTTTGTAGCTGAAGGGGCATTTATTTCCAACTCTGAGGATCCAAGTGTTGATCTGAGTTTTAATTTGCCAATATATTAGGCTTAAGTGACACATTAAGGCTTTTGACCAGCTCAGCTATCATCAGATCCTTCAAGGCTTATTGCAAGATATACATTTGGGAGAATCCCTAATAACGAAGAATGGGATCAGATAGACGAGATTGATATGAATGATATACTGTATCTACAGGCTGAACCATGCAAACAATCCAACTTCCTATAGTTGGCAAGGGGGACAAAAATGTGTTACCTCCCAGAAATGTTTTTGTATTAAAGAGAAGAAAGTTAGTAGGTTCCAATTCCTTACATCAGTGACACTCTCCTCTTTTAGTTTCTTTTTCTCAAAAGTTCTTTTTGAACAACCAATTACTTTTCATGAAAACGGATTTAGACCAAGACAAAATTTGTCTTGGTCTAATCACAGGTGATTGTCTGCAGGTTTTTTTTTTTTTTTTGGATAATATGAGGATCTACTATATCAATCTGCACCATCTGGACCTAACTAGTTCTAGTATGCTGATGAGATACAGTCAGGCTTATAGAACTGTGAATAAATAAGAATAAAGCTATACCTTCTCCCTCTAGGAATCCAGTGCCTTTGCATATGAGAATTTACCACTTATTTTTATAACGAGAAAAATAATTTTGACTTGTTACTTCTTATCTCTTAACTTCTTTCTAAGTTGATCAATGATTTCATCTCAAATTCAAAATTTCAAATTTACCTAATGAAGGGAATTATATAATTAACATTTAAAATTAATAACCATAGGTCTTATTACATCAACATTATATCACGACTTATTGGAAGATGCAATACACCAATGCCAGTTTAAAGATCTCAGTGTAAGTTGGCATCAAAAAGTTTTGTTTAATTTTATTAACTAGATTTTATTGGAATGAAATGGAGCATTGAAGTATATTTTAAATTATGATTATTACAAAATTGAGAAATAATTTCTATTTACTTTTTCTTAAATTCTCAATCTCTAAGATTCTTTACAAGTTTTTGGTTTACATGTGGTTCTGAAGTGATTAAATATGTGATAAGAAGAAACAGAAGTAGCTTGGCCGTTTTGGGTATCTTTATTTTATATTTTTTAGTAGTTTCATAATTTTTACTTAAACTGTATACTCCTGCTATTATTGCTTGGGGATTTGAACAAATAAAATAAAAGTCTAAACATTGCACTTATAAATGGTTTCGATGGAACTGAAATTCTTTGCAAGTAACAGGTTTGAGATACAAGTTAAGAAACACGAAGTTGAACTTTAGAAAGGGATTGAAAGTCAAGTGATATTATAATTAATATTACTATTATTATTATTATTATTATGAGTAAAGTACTGTAACTCACATTGTGGATAAACTAATTTTTATGAATCGAAAAACATATCACTTTCTTGTTGTGCTAACAAGCAAGATACGTATACATGCCTTATAAAGCATTTAATATCCTGCCTCTTCATAAATAGGATTATTATGATATAAGTGGTATTAAATGTATATATATATATTTAATACCACTGAGTTGACCATTAAGAAGCCCAAAAAAAACTCTAGCTGAATAAGCTTTTTTCTGACAATGGACTTCTGAAATCTGTTTGTTTTCAATAGAGTGATATGAGTAGATACATCTCTTTACAACTATTAAAACCACTCAAGTAGAATTTTCCATACTGGTTTTGTTCATACGTTTATTTTGTGACTGTCATTTACATGAAATCGATAAATGTTTGGAGAATTAGAAGTTAAAGGTATCAATGTAACATGTATCCATTTATTATGGAGCTAATATATAATTTGTAATTGTACCTACCATTCCTTTTCACTAAAATTACTGCCTTGACTATTCCAAATACATACGCAGTTTAACTCTAAAGGTATTCAATATAAATCATTTTATGGCTAAATAGTTTCTTATTCAACAACGAAGGTCTATGATATGTCAATGAAAGTGTACTTTTTATTGCACTGTAGCAACAAAAGTTTAATTCTCTGATTATATTAAGGCTGACATTGGACCCAAAACTTTGTATTAGAAATAAGCCCTAATTTTTAATTGTCACAACTGTTTCATTAAATAACTGTAATACGTCTTTAAAATAAAACTGGAGAACTATGAATTTTTGAATCCTTCTCATACAAAATCACCAATATCAAGATTTTAGTAAATATATAAGCTAGCTTTACATCCGCTAACTGAAAATTAAGAATGTGTGAGCAGTTGAAACAGATAATTTTTTTTTTCAAAGTATTAATTAGCACAGCCAAAGTTTCCTGTATTAGTAGGTTTTGAGAAGAAATGTAAAGTTATGGAGGGCAATTATTGCCGATAGTATCCATGAAAAATAAACTCTTTGGCATAACAACACATGGATGTTCAATTCTAGTAAGCATGGTTATCAATAGGTTTTGTAGCATGATTACATTTTTTATTTTTTTTTGGACTTAGTAACCTGATTTTACCACTATATTATTCAAGGAGTTTATCAGATGCGCCACAAAGCTGACATAATATGAATAAAGACAATTACATTTTGATGTGCCAATCACTGACCAACCAAGCATAGTATTTTGATGAAGGCAATTATGATTAACCCGAAGTGTATGAGATACATATTCTCTTGGTAAGTAGTCTGATATTACAGTTCTATTGATCCCAGTTTCACTATTCTTATTTTAGATATATAAAATTTATAAATTGGTGGTTTATAAATTATAAGAGACAAATGACACAAATTTCAGCTACTTGTTTTAAGTTTATTTTATGGACATGATATTTGGAAAGTAATGCTAATAAAATATATCACTTACTGAGATTAAGGAGTTATAAATTTCATTTTGCCTTTTCTGCATTTTCTTAAACTTAATCTATGATTGGTGTGGGCTCAGATTAGCTATTTCTGTTAACTTTGTGATATGGAGTCAAACCTCATATTTGGCTGGTGAACAAATTACCAAATAAAAGCCCTAGTCTCACCCCAGATACAAAAAATGAAGCTGTGGTTATCAAGTCGACACATTTTTAAAGTAAAACTATTTTTATAGCATTACTTAGTTTATTGAAATTGATTATTTTTGTTTATGAATTATTTTACCAATAAAGTAAGTTCAAGTTATTAAATGCTTTATGGCAATGATATCCAAAAACTACAAAATGAATAATATAAAAATTGTTATAAAAATGAAATGTGTAGGATAATTGGGAATGTGCTAGTATTTATCCGATGAGATAAAATGGTTTACAATGTCTACAAGAACAAGTGGACTTATTTATATAATTAAAACAAACCTTAAAAGTTACTTCCATAAATTATACATCAAGAAAATATAATTTTGATGGAATGTCGGGTATGTTGCCCCAATGTGGAGTAATAATGGAATTTAAAAGCTTCATAGATCTAATAATCAAAATAGAATTAAAACCGAAGTTGCAAATTAATGTTTTTTGTTTTTTTTATAGTTGATATATATGTATGTATGTATATATATATATATATATATATATATATATATATATAAAACATCACAATCTTAGTAATAGTAACTTTGAGCTGTGACCTTGGCAAATCCTGTCAACGTGGTAGAAATTTAACTGTGTGTTCTGGATTCTTAATTGAAATCAAATATCATTCTCCGATTTTGTGAATGCATATTTACACAAACATATATATTTTTATACAGCGATTTGTTTCTTTTTGAGCCATGTGTTCACTGCTCTTAACACA